>OZ022263.1:236111248-236718748 GCA_963978885.1 Nemotelus pantherinus | reverse complement strand
ACGTACGATAAAATGGTGAAAATTGAGTTTTCTACGTGACTTTGTGCGGCAGCGAGAAACTATCAGGTCGACCATTTGTGGTGCTTGCTGAGCTGTTCACTTTGAGCTGATGGACGAGAAGAAAATTGTTTCGCTGTCTAATGAACTGATTTTCACGTTTTACGTGTGTGAAATTTTATTGATTTTAAACATTTAGATTTGTGATCATTCCGGGAAACATTTTAAAAGTTGACTGCATTGATGAAAGTATCGAATAAATTTATTGTCGTGGAAAGACGTAAAAGTAAGTAAAAATGTGATTGAATGGTTTTCTTATGCGACTGGGCCTTGTTTTGAGCCGTCGCAACTATCAGAAAAGCTATCGACCCAGATTTACGTGATGTTGTGAATGATTTTCTCCGAAAATTATTTTGTAGATTAATTAGTTTTCTTATCCTGGTGTTCCTTGACATTTCATTGCGTTTTAGTGACGTGAATAATTTGAAAGTTGTCAGAATTGATCAGAAGAACTGTATGGTCCGGAATCAATTAGCTAGCTAATGATCAAGGAGTGTGAAGATGGCACTTCTGGACTTCTCCCTGTCGTTTGTTCTCAAATTGATCGTATGTGCATTAAATATCACAGCGTAATGGATGATAAATGACTTGCCCCGAATGCGGAAAAATCTATTTCTTACGCAATTAGTTGCTCCACATACAACGCCATAGTATGTCTCATAATCTCAATACGATTCTAATTGAAACTGTTCGGCTGCTCCTCCATACACTAATTGCTGTGGATCGCTGCACCCCTTATGCAGCTGCTAACACAGTTCCGTTTGAATCAGACCGACAGTAAAACTTTAAAAACTTTTCTAAATAATATAAAAACCTAGAAAATACACTCGTTCGCACGTTGTCGTGCCAATGCCCCTTCATTCGGCATTTTTGTGTTCACGTTGAGTAAGTATGCACTCACCGCAATATTCAATATAGCATTCACATTGCCACGAAATCCAATTCCTCGACACATTTCGTACAATACAATACAATTTACAAGTGCTCATAAAGTAGTGTTTACGATAAATATGTTGACGTTAAGAGCAAGCAAGCCAAGCAATTCGCTAGAAATAATAGTGAGGCTTCGTGTAAGTTGGAGAGTAAATTATGCAAAAGTTGATATTTGCGCAGAGCAAGCTGACTGATGGTTGACGAAACGAACAACCGAACATGTCTGCATGAACTAGGTACCCGGCGTTTTTGTTTTATTCGCCGTGGCGACGCTTAGATTTAGCAGTTGTTTTACAGTGATTGACTTTAAATATTAGTCGAAGTTAAATAAGTGCAAGCCTGGGTTGGTCATCATATAGAAGGCCGGTCGCGACTTGCAAACAGACAGGTATTAAGGTGCAATCCAAAATCATTTGGTCGAGAAAATTACCTTAAGTCCGCCATCCTGTACGTTAATTGTTTTTTTTCGATCGGCCTTCTATATCAAGGTCAGGCCAAGTAGATGCAAGGCATTTTGTCAGTCATTTCAACAGTAGAAACTATAGAGCCCAGCACTTTGCCACGATAGATCCTGGATTCAAACTGAATTGCTTATACCCAATCGTTGTAATTTCTTAGCCAAATTCCGCATTGAATTTCGAAAGGAAACTAAGTGACAACTAATAATAATTTAGCGCTATCGGCATATAAACTTTTATGTCTGATAATGTCAACTTTTTCAAACATGAATTGTACACTATGGAATTCTTTGTTTTGCAATCGTAGAGAATATGTCATCGAAAATTTTTCGTAGCCGGATAGTCAAATTTAAGCAGTTAATGCACTTGCAAATACGATATATCCGTGATCGATCTACAAATTGCTGTACGAAGAACTTTTTTGAAGTAAACACTTGTCAATAATTTATAGGTCTGTTTCCGTACTTTCAGCAAAATGCAGCAGTAACAGAATTTGGCAGCTGGCTTCTTTTTGCTGCAAAATTTGGCTTGCATTTGGCTTACAGCAAAAGTACGGAAACGACTTGCTGCGAATCTATTTTAATATATTATAATAGATTCAAGTACGGAAACAGACCTTATGTTGAAAGATGAATATCTAGTATGAAATACTAAGTTGAAAAAGTGTTAAACAATGTAAATTGATGCGAATAACAAATTACACAATTTAATGTAAACCAGATGGAGTAACTTCATTCGAGTTCATTTCTTTCGATTCCAGAACAATTTTTATCGTAACATTTGACACGAAATGGAGTGCTCAATAAATCAAAATTATTCACCTAAACCTTAAATCTTCAAATTATGGGCTTTTCCGAATTGACGTCTTCCCCTTCGTCTTCAGCTTGTCATAACCGAATGTGACGTTATCAGTTATCTACATCTTGACATTAGCCTAGTATACAAACCGGATCGACTTAGACGGAAACGGATTGAAATGAGAATTCAAAGTAGGCGACTGGATTGACCGAATACAATTCAGCCAGTTTTACAATGGTGAAGTATGTCGCATCGGAAAGTCACACATATGAGCAGAACTCAAGTGGGCTTCGAATTTTTCAATCCCTCGATCCGAGTCTTTTAACACCAATATTTCCTGATCTGCTAGACTTATCCCAAATAAATCCAAGACGGATATACAACACGGATTGATTAATCTTAATCCACTTTGAAACCACATTGTATACTAGGCTATTCTGCCCTACTAAGCATAAATGTTCTATCTGCATTTTTCTCGTTTTTTAACTAACACCGGATTCAAAAACTAAGTACGCTATTATATCATTCTCCAAAATTTGAAAAACCTATTTTTTGTGGAATTATTTTAAAATAGACATTGAAAAATGATCTCCCCATATATCTCAGGTACATATTCAAAACACAAATCATTAAATATCTCGAAAGTACTACAATGTAGATAAAACGTTTATGCTTAGTAGGGCAGTAGTGCTCCCCTGTATAACACTTGACGAAGTCACATTCTGATTTAACTTCTCGTTGGTTTGTTTCGATTGAAATTGAAACAATGGAAAGTAAATGGGTGTGTTTAAAGGTTTCGATTCGACTGTTTCAATCTCAAGCCGATTTGAACCCACTTTCAAATTACATTGTATACGTAGCTGCGAAGCAAAGCCAACGATTTCGGATACATCGTCTTGGTCTGCTTCAAACTGTTATGTAGGAAATACATATTGGCCCAAGCAAGACCAAAAGAGGGTATAGGCTCAACATGTGTACCCCCTTGGTGCGAGCTGGGCTGATTTTGGGTTCATTGGATTTGGGCCAATATGTATTTGAAGCATTATATGGGGCCAATATGTATTTGAAGCATTAGAATAGCTTAGACACTCTGCATACGTCACAATCTGTCACAACAAGCTGAAGATGAAGACGAAGACGTGAACTCGGAAACGCCCAACGTATCAGTTTCTTATTCTCTGCTTATTATCGAATCTGACACAGAAACAACTTGTTAAACATTCAATCGAATCACTGTAACGATCTCAAATGCTCACGTTGAAAACTCCACACTCGGCCACCTAACCTAGAGCTATCGAAAGAATTAAGATATTGTTTGCATGCAGTGTATTTATTATTTCTTCTAATTGTGAGGCCAGCGGTTAATCGAAATAATTATCTTACTCGTGTTCTGCTCCTCTGGCTGTTGGTTTTATTGCAGTGATGTGTGCCACCATAGGTCTCGCAAAACGACTCTCGTCTTGATATCAGTCAACCAAGAAAATTATTCTCCTCGGTACACAGTCGTCAATATACTAACACGGCCCAACAGTCCACTTATAACCGCGTCGTACTGTTCAATAGGAGGCAACACATACAAACAATTTCATATAATTTGATAATTTGCCGCTCTTCTACTTGCCAGGTGAAACTCGTCTTACATTATTTTTACCTTTTCATTTTGTGAGCCAAATGGTAGCACTGTCTTTGTACTTACCGGACGACCGCTTTCCGTGCCTACAACACACGTTGTCTTATGAACTCGTTTAAGTGGTTTGCGCGTCGCAATTCAAATTCGAATCGATTTAAAGCGAGGAGAGCAGAGAAGATGACTAACTCGCTAGGCATATCGACGAGCTAACAACTACCAGTATAAAATATCTTTGGTTTTTTCTTGGTTTGATCTCAAGACATGACGATTTCCTTATTTTCAATGTATGTAAATTCTTCGCGCGCACTGAAATGGTACATTGCGCATGTTGATGCGATGATGAAGAGTTGCCCGAGTTGTATGATCTGATGATGGGTGTTTGGCGTTATGCGATTTTATCAATCAAATTGTCTTTGTCGGTGTTGGTATCTAGTGGTTTTCTGGTTTATTAAACTAGTTTTTGGCGAATAAGTTGAAATATAGAAATGGTTTCTAAATCAAATACCAATTCGGGACTAAGAGCGGATGTCGCAGAACTGGTGTTATATGGGGTATAATACACGACCTATCTCCAAAATGAGAGATCAATTTCAAATTAACGCGGTGTCGATATTAGAAGTAGTTTGTAAGGCCCATTTTGCACATGATGCATGCGTCCATGCGATCAAACCGGCTTCTTAGAAGGCGGGAGTGAAGTGGTGGAAGTACAAATCAACGTATCCGCCCTCTTCCACTCCAATCTGGCCTTATAAAAAACCGATTTGATCGTGTGGACGTATGTGTAAACACCCCATAAGAGCTATGAAATCGAAACGAGTATTTTAAGTAATAAAGGGGATATTTATTTTATATCATATGTCCAAATATATTTTACATTACATTACAAAAATTATATTTATGTGGTGGGAGTAAATTTGATAAAAAAACTATCACAATGAAATCGATAGGAGGACTGATTTTCGAAGGAAAAAGAAATGAGTAGATTTCGAACGCATGTATAAATTTAACAAAAGCTTTTCTAATTTAGCATAGCATTTCATTTTATGGGAGTAAAAAATGCGGGCTATCACCGCAAAAGTTTCAAAGCTGAAGAGCTTCAAACATTTCAAAATGTCAGGCTGTTTTATTTTTGAATGCCTCAAATTTCACCATTACCCTGTCTACGGGTATCACCTCAACAGCTCTTATCGAGGGAATCTTCCTGATGAATGAGACTATTACCTAGCGATGAGAAATATTGGTATTCTTGAGTAACAATTTCAACTGTTACTGTGACTAAGTTATAACAGTGACAAAGTAACAGTTCCTATTGTATGTACACTTAGCCTCGATTGGCACCGGGATTGGAGGGCTAAGGCTCAAATAACAAACAACAAACGTTCATGCCGATCAAGAAACTTTTTCAAATTTCTATCAATTTGCACACGAAAAGAGATAAAGGTACTATCCATGTCAAATTTTTTAGTTCGATAAACGTTATTTTTGGTAAATAAATAGTACGTGTGTGATTTTTTACTGTTCTGCAAACTGCAAGCATACTACCTAAGTGGTATATAATCGGATATTATTGGCTAAGCGTTTGATATATATATATGATCAATATACAAAAAATCTGCCACTAAACGTGATTCACAATTGCAACGAATTGTATCAGGTTATTCGAGTTTTGTCAGTCGAAACAATACAATCACGTAAATTCCATGGCGTAAAATCAGATAATTACAAAACTGAATTCAAAATATGTACTTGCATTATGGTATTTGAATACTTATTGAGATAATTTCGAATTCTTCATTTTAAGAAGATTCGCTCATTTTCAGATAATTTGCACACAAACCGTCAATCATAAACGTCGAATTTGTAATTCACAAGAGAAATATTCAATTGCATTATTTCACTCCTTTCTATTCATTATGGGCATATTTCGACACAGCCAAATCCTCCGTAAATTCATTAAGCTTCTCATCATATAAACATAGTTTATACATCATTCCGATCAGAATTACATTTAACACCAGCAAGCATGCAATATTAATATCGCGAGTAAGAAGTAATTGATTATCAATTTGTAAAATATTAGAATAACAATTTACAACAATTAAGCTAACAATTCATATAATCAAAATAGCCGTATCGACCCAAACACAGTATGGGCCTTATAGGGGCCTTCTTGAAACTGTCCTACTTAAAAAGCAAAAATAACACTTTTTGGAGTTGATGAACTTATTTTCATTTTCAAGCACACATCATTCAAAAATCATCCAAGATTCAATCAAGTTTAGCAGTAATTTACATATATAAATCTCGCAGAGCACGCTTGACGAACATACACATATCATGTACACATCGCAATCCACCTTTAACCTACACAACACGCAATCATGCTACGTTTAATCTTAAACGCGTACCGTGTACAATCGCATAGGTTTACTCATGATTTTAGTATTTAAGTCCGAATGATTTTCTTATTGGACCATTACTCGTGATAGTATAGTACTCCTACCGAACCGGAAGTATTTCTCATACAAATTTCGGCACTGCTCCACTGTAACAGCGACAATGATATTTCTCATACAAATTCCGGAACTGTTCTTCAGTCACCGTGCCAATGACATTTCTCATACAAACTCTGGAACTGTTCCTCAGTCACCATTATACTGGTATAAATCCATGAGACAGTACGAGGTTGCACCCTCAAGTTGCTCCTATAGCTCTCTTATAGTTGTAAAGAGCACACAATGCCTTGTGAGCCCTCTCTGATGTATTTTTCTTCCATAGAATGTTGGAGATAAGTATATATCCGAGATATTTTATTTTGTTATTGAGGCTTATAGGAGTTCCATTGAACAACGATAGGTTGATGAACGGAACCCAACCCAATGCTTGTGAAGAGCGTTAAGGTCACGCCCGTGCGAGATGTAAAACGATTTAATCTCTCCAATAGAGTGGATATGACAACTGATATGGCAATCGTGATGTCATCTGCATGCGCTATCAATTTGCATCCAGTTTGATCAAGTTTTTTCAGAAGCCCGTTAACTGTTCATTCCAAAGTAAGGTAGACATAACACAGCCTGGGGTATCCGTACTGACTACTCTCTTGATGGTTAAGCTACTTAAAGACGAATAGTTCTTGCTAACGTGATGGTAATTTATAAATAACATTTTTGAAAAATCCCCATGACTTTAGAGGTGTTTTTATGGACGTTTGCTTCGGTTACGGTTTTTCAGTAGTGATCATTGCGGCGAATGATGGTGGATGCGAATTTTTACATAGCTTAGCTCTGCAATTTTCTGACAAACAAAGTACATATGATCTGTCATAATGCAGTTTGATGTGTTTGCTATTAAACACCGCCGGCTTCTTGTTTCCCAAATCATCCATTTGATGTTAACTTCGCATTTAGCTTTCCTTTAGGATTGAAAAATTCGTGATTATTCTTTTGACATTCTTATTGCATTCACACTCAAGATCGGTTTAGAAGTGGAGAGGGAGAGATATGACGGTTGTCCGGATTTGTAGGCTCTTGCGATAGATTCATTCAGATTTCATTACCAGTTACCATTCGACAAAAGAGTTGTCGTAATGCGCATAAAACAACTTACTATTCATTTTGATAATCAACTTATAACGCACCCATCTGGAATGTTTTTGGGGCCGATCCTAGATTCCAAATATGGACCGAAATTGATTTTTTTCTTTTCCGCAATTTCCAATGTTTCCTAAAAAGGATCCTGCTTTATCAGGGTCTCGACAATACCGTCATGGATTAAAGACGGCCGCTCAAGGTGTGGTTCTAACTTAAACTACCTGTGTCAAATTTGTTTAACTTTCTTTTGTACGTTCTATCCAAAACTGTATCTCCATCAAAATATCGACTATTTTGAAAAGCTTCTGTTGTATTTCTTTCTTGGTGGAAACTGTACACATTAAAGTATCATTCAGTGGCTATATTCAAACGCTCGCATCTTACTAACTTATGGATGTGATTCACCTTTATTTCAGTTAATTTAAAAAAGTACATGTGTTTAATGCACTTTTTACCAAATAAACACATGCACTCGAAATAACTTTATCGAATAGAAATTTAAGGTACATCAAATATTTCCTATAAATATCAAATTTGGAATTTGCTATCACCCACTTACATAAAATAAACTTTTGAGAAAAAAATTCTGATACCTTATTTCCATTTCAGGTGCATGACCAAGCAATGCGTGACGCATCACAAGAAATCAGTCCACAAGTCTGGCGAGAATGGATTTTAGAAGCAATACGAAAAATCCGTTTTCAAAAACAACGACCAAGTATTCAGCGTATCTGTCAAGCGATCGGGAGCCACCATAAATTTCACGAGGATATCGTAGCAGAAAAACTAGAAGAAGCTGTCGAAGCTGGAGCGGTTATAAAAGTCTACAATAAAGGATTACATTCATATAAAGCACCAATGGCGCGACGTCGTATTGCCGTTACCAAAAGTTCCGATTTGCAGAAACTCGTCGCAATGGCTGTACGAGAACTGGGCGAATGTGAAGGATCATCGCTGAAGACAATCGAGAACTACATTCAGAAGTCGACCAATATCGAACTGGTGGCAAATGCCGACTTAAAACAAGTAATACAGAATTCGGTGCAGAGTGCAATCGAAAGTGGGTATATAATACAGGAAGGAAAACTGTACAAGTTGGGGAAGAATTTTATGACGCCGCGGAAGTCAAAGGTGCGAGCTCCACGAGCAGCAATAGCCACAACGACAACAACAACTCCAAACACAACCCCCCAAACGGATGAATCATTTGCAAATGTATGTTGCATTTAATTTTTTATTCCAGTTCGCCGCTTATCGGCCCTATTGCATCAGAAAATTCTTGATGTGAGCCTGCCACAAATGAATATAATGTTTGCGTGTGTGCGAAACCAGGTGCAGAATGCATGCCATGTCGATTTAACATGACATTAAAAACGTTACAATGTACTTACACAGGAACCACTGGTTTTGTTTTAGTGATTACAAATATGAAAACCTATGCCGCAAACTACTAGTCGCACAATGCTCTTTAATTAAATCTTCATACACTGCAATTTGATTTTAAAGTGCTTAAGCACGTATACATCTTAAATGATGGCAGATTGGGTCCAGTGATGATGCAGATTATTAATAGAAATCACGATTTATTTCCGGCCATTGGAGATTGGCATTTTCAGAAACAAAAATGAAGAAAATGAAATCCAATTTTAGTACATAATTTTTTGTACAAACATATGCACATCTCGGTTTCAGAATAAAACGGCTTAGAATAATTAGATTCTACAAAAATGCTTCTCAATAATAATGAAATCCTAATTGCAGAATAAATATCTAGTTCAGGATATATATGAGTATCTATACTTAATTGGGAACACCTGATTCTATTAAACTACGCTCTTAAACCACTGACTTTAGAATGTATGATCTATGGTAGAGGTAGAGCATCCATTCAACCCCTATCTATGGTAGAGGTAGAGCATAACGCTCTACCTCTACCATAGATCATTGCTCCAATGAATTTCTTTGCGCACGTTAGGAATCCTCGAAAGAGAAATTAGAATTTAGTACAAAGCTTAATACTAATACATTACAAATAAATTTTTACCAATTATTTATATCCATAATTCAAGCTGTTCATTTACACTATCAAAAAATTCAATTCCAGGATAGCATCAGTTCCGTTTGTGCCGAATGCCACGGTAGTGCATCAAAAAATCGAAATGGTATTCCGGAAATACTAAGCTCTTGTCATATCTGCGGACTAGCGCTTCATACAAGTTGCGCAAATGCTGCTAGCAGCTGTAAAAATCAAGTAATGCTATCAACACTGGTTGTAAAGGGCAACAAGTGGTCGTGTGTGGAATGTAAGAAATGTGATGTTTGTGATGAACCCGACAAAGGACCTTGTTTACTGGGATGCTGTTCGTGTGAAAAAAATTTCCATTTGACCTGTTTGAATCCTGTGCCTGATAAGAAGCCAAAGTGCCCTTGGAGGTATGCCTTATTTTAGCTGAACACTGAATGGTGTAATAATTAATAATGTTTTTGCTATTTTTAGGTGTAATTATTGCTTGGAGCATCATGATAACGTGATTAAGCGTTCATCTAGTCGAAGCACCGGGCTTGAATCGGCGGTGCGTCGAAAAGTTTCGAAGGTCCGTGAGCAAAATAATAGAAGGTAAGTGTTTGTATGATTTGGTTTTCAGATCCACTGAGAATCTTGCCAATTTCTTGTTTTGTTGATTTTTCCTCAACTGACACGTACCGTCCGGATATATTTGCAGAAACGTAGAGACAATGGGTGAAAATTCTACCGCAACACCAGTCTCAACTCAAGTCCAAAAAGTGAACTCAAGACGACTGAGGGTGCCTCCGATGACACTGTCCGAAGATTCAGAGGAAGGCGATGTTGCTGAAACAAAATCAAATGATATTGAGGATGGTAATCGATTATCTGTTGCAAAAAAACTGCTTAATACACCAACTACAGCGAAATCAACGCATAAGTCATCGACACCATCATCATCTTCTCCGCGACATCAAATACCAAACACAAGTAAGAAAAAATCTTCAAGTTTAAATAGTGATCGAAACAAATTAGACCATAATCCTGCATTTGCGTGTGGTACACTTCAAATTCCGATCAATGAGGCTATAGACGATGAAACACAGTCGAATAAGCTTGCCAGACTGTTAAATCCACATGCAAATCAATCTAATCAAACAGGCGATCGTATGTCGAAGGAGAAACAGAAGTTTTTCAGGCACTCGGCTTTTAACAGTGGCCGTATGGCGAAAAATGTGACGCCGACTTTAAAGGGAGGCAGCAACTCACGATCTAGTACGCCTTCCGCTATCGGCACAGGTAAAATGAAGGGGTCAAAAGAAAAACTGTCAAACGAAATTGTGAATACGACAGGTAGACGTAAGGAGCATATGAAGTCTTTATCAGACTCCTCGTCGTCGTGTTCGAGTAGCGATAATGACGATGAGGGTGAAGATAACGATGAAAGCTCCTCATCCGATTCATGTAGCTCGAGCAGCTCTTGTTCGGACTCGAGTGGAAGTTCTAGTGCGTGCTCCTCCTCCGACGAAGGCAATGAAGATGACGATACTGATAAAAGTGAGTCCAAGTCGGAATTGTCTTGTTTACAGAGAAGTCAATTAGCTACTCCAAAACAGTCACAGTTGAAAGCACAGGTGCTGAAGGAAAATCCGTTTCAAACGTTCGGAGGAAATAACAAGGACGAAAATTGGGGCTTCGCTGCCGAGGCAAAAAAGAATGTTGATATATTTTGCACAGAGAAAATAAAAGATGAAAAGCTAGCTGGTATCAAACAAGCAGGCTGCTCCTCCCAGCCATCGATTTCGAAAAGCAGTATTAGTAATGCAGTGAAGACAAGCAATAAAAAACAAAAGAACTCTCAGTTGAAAGGGTTGTTTGACGGACTCTCGCATATTTTCACTACATCCGACTATTCTCGAGCCAGTATCAAAAACAAAGATAAGCAATCCGCGTCGATCAGCGATAGTGTCGACTCGTCTTCATCAAAAAAGGAAGTATTAAAGGAGACACGGAGCACATTTAGGGATTATGAAAAACAAAGAGTTTTTGAGGAGCAGCGAAGGCGCCAGGGTCAGGATCAAGTGAAAAAGACTGATAGTACTACGAGTAGTATTAAGAGTGTACACTATCGATCAATATCGCAAAAGAACAATTCACAAGGTACTCCTGGGAGTATGTCCACTGTTGGCAATAATACTGTTGGTTCAGGATCGCCTAAGAACTCTGCTAGAGATGTCAATAGTAAGAAACGTGTTGCGCCTATTGTTTCGATGCCCCTTGAACGAAAGGCTGTGAAAAGTGCCGCTGAGTCTAGCGATGATGACTATGTTCCCTATTTGACACAGAAAACTGTAATGCGATCACGAAAAATTGGCTTGAAAGCAAGTGACGATGATGATGACGACGCCGCCGAGGAGTCGGAAGACGATGATGAAGTAATAGATGAAGATGAAAGTGTTGATGATAACGATGAGAAGGATGAAGATGGAGATGATCTTGATGACGAAATGGCATGCAAAGCGAAGCAGCGTGTTGGTCCTTTCGGTGGTGATTTCTCGAACGTTTCGAATCAACTTGACTTCGCCTCGTTGAGTCAAAAGAGCAACCTGTTCAATATATTTGGAATGAGTAATGTCAAATCACCAGCGCCATATAACATCAATAATCAATTTGCTATGGGTAAGGAATTGCGATATCTTAATTGCCGTGATTATTTACTCATTGCTCAGAAATCGCAAGAAATTTAATCAATTTCGAGTAAATATTGAATGAAATGAGCAGTTTATTGAAAGAAACTAACGATGTACACAAAAACAAAAAAAAAAAAAAACATCTAACTAAAGATTGAACATGAAGCAAATTGACTTGATTTACATAATATTTTTGCTAATATGATAGTGAATTGTAATTTTGATTTGTTTTGTTTTTCACTGTTCCATTGTATAACTTTTCCTAGTATCTTATGATTTTTAACTAATTTGACGATTGTATTTTATTTCATTCTAATTTCAACTAGTATCTCTTAATCGCTACAAAAGGGTATCCGTATGGATGGTGAAATGGGTTTTGGTTGCTTGAAATATCATAATTTGTTGCCATCACTACTACCGTTAATTTTATCAATCTTACCTACTTATGTACGAATATGCCATAAACATTTAGTCGACACATACTAAAAATTGTGCTGTGAACTATACACAAGAAAAACGTTTGCTCGTTCATGCTATCGGTGAAGAATTTTTTTTTGTAAACTTAGTTGAATAATTGAAAACTGACTCTCAAAAATATTTATGTTAAGCATGGAACTAAATCTAATTTCCATTGGCATTTATTGATAAGTAAAAGGAAGAATCAGTATTACACGCTTCAACAAACGTTTGGTCTTGAAACGTAGCATTCGGATGTTAATTCCAGCCAAAATCAATGTTGAAGTTCTCTGCGATTATTTTATAAAAAACAGAACCAAATCTATGCACGAGCATTAAACTTCAAGATAAATAGCACTTTTAATTTCCACTAGATCGTACAGAAAACATCAATCAATCTCTCATGTTGGTACATATATCTAAATTGTATATTTGTTATTTTCTTTCAGTAAAAATGGTACTTTGTAACGAATGATTAATGTGTAGTATGGCAGCTGGCGATTTTTCATATTTTCATTGCAAATAATATTGTTTTCTTATCTGTATGAAAATGTACATTGAGCTTATTTATTGGTTGCGACAGTTATTTTAGAAATATTGACTTGAGGCAATGACGCGGGGGGTGACAAAACATTGCCCTTAAACTTAAAACTATTAAACGACCAGTTTATTTTGACATCTAAACATGTATACAAAACTTTTTTCATTAATACTAATATGTACTGTATTATAATTAATTTTTCATGGAAAAAAATATTATGTAAATGTTTCGAGATATGCATATATTAACGAGATTAATCACCTTGAAAAAATGTCATTGTAGTTTGTGCATGCTTGCTGAAAAGTATGATGAGATGGAATTTTTATGGGAGTTATATATATTGAAATTCGTAAAACACATTGACTTTATGCTTGACAGCATTGTTTTCTGTTGCCGTTACAGAGAAACAACCTCTACCACCTGGCGTAACGGAGGCTGATGTCGAAATGTACAAAGATATTCGAGAGAAGGCAGCAAATGCAGTGGCTGAAGTTGTGAATCCGGGTGGCAAAGTGAATCTAGCTGTACCGGTATTGAATCCAACGCTTCTTAGTCCACCGTCGTTTGCACTGGCTGCTCAGGAACGATGTCCGGCCGCTATTGAGTTTGGGAAGTGGGAGATTGAAACTTGGTACTCAAGTCCGTTCCCGCAAGAATATGCCAGGTATGTATGTTGTGAAAATATGTAGTTTTAAGTTGATTTAACATTTTTTATCTTGTGTTTTATTTTTAAAATTTCCAACAAACAATACGTATACTTACGATGTATTATTCTATTTTAATCTGTTCACTGGCACATATTAGGCGTGTTTTTTTTTTGTTCCTCCTATCTATAACAGAACAATGCAGATGCATTGGGAACAACAACATCTCCCCCTTTCCATAACAGGAGTTGTTGTTGTTTCCAATGCGTCTGCATTGTTCTGTTATGGATAAGGGGAGCAAAAAACCGCGCCTATTATTAATTAATTGGCTATATGAAATGCTCTACCCCATATTTCATTCCCCACTATAGGCTACCCAAACTATTTCTTTGCGAATTCTGCCTCAAGTACACGAAAAGCAAAGCAGTTTTAGATCGTCATCAAGACAAATGCAGTTGGCGCCATCCGCCCGGCACTGAAATCTACCGGTGCGGCGAACTGTCCGTATTCGAAGTGGATGGTAACGTTAACAAACTTTACTGTCAAAATCTTTGCCTATTGGCAAAATTGTTCCTCGATCATAAAACGCTCTATTACGATGTCGAGCCATTCCTATTTTATGTACTAACCAAGACCGATAAGAAAGGTTGTCATTTAGTTGGCTATTTTTCAAAAGAAAAGCACTGTCAGCAAAAGTACAACGTTTCGTGTATTATGACAATGCCGCAATACCAACGACAAGGATACGGTCGATTTCTAATCGATTTTAGTTACCTACTCAGCCGCGAAGAAGGGCAACCAGGAACGCCAGAAAAGCCCCTGTCGGATTTGGGACGGGTTTCATACCATGCCTACTGGAAGTCTGTGGTGCTTGAATACTTATACAAGAATCGAGATAAACCGGTTTCGCTGAAAGCTATTGCCATGGAAACTGGCTTATTTATAGCAGATATCGCGCTGGCATTTTATTTGTTAAATTTTGCGAAACTGGTGAAGAAAGAGGGTGACATTCGGTATCAAATAATTTTTATAATCGATTGGCGAAAAGTTGAAGTACACAACGACAAGGTGGAAAAGTCGAAAACTCGCATACCAATCGACTCAGAGTGCTTGCGATGGACTCCACTACTATCTACGTCTGTTCTTCACACCACTAGAAGCGATTCTGAAGACGAATCATCTGAAAGATCCAATTTATCTGCGAAGAAAGCTAAAGATTTCAACCAACGTAAAATCATGTCCAGCAATATTGAGATCAAAACTGTAAAAGTCAGAGATGACGTTGATATGGATATAACACTAAAAGAGAAGCCACAGCCTCAAATATCTGTGGTAGCATCGCTGCAAGGGAATGTAACGGAAGTAAGTCCAGTGAAGCTCAAACGTCGAAGAACTATCTCGCGCGGCAAGTCACAGCCAATGGACAGTAACAAAACAGCAGAAAAGAAAAAGGAGCCCGTAGCAGCTCAAACAGTAACTGTCGTCCCTTCGGATAGAGTAATTGAAATAACTTCATCTGGCCGTCGAAGAACGAGGCCTAGTAAATTTGACGAAACTACGTTTGGTGACACAAAACTACCAAAATTGACACAAACTAATGTGGAATCGAAGGATAAGATACCAACAATCACGTCTCAGATAACTTCCCGAAAACGGCATCTGCAAACTGAAGCTACCGAAGGATTAACTAGCCCACTTGCTGTCGTAGAACCAAAGAAAATTCGCTTGCAAAGAAATGAACCCGACAAGCAAGATTTATTACCGTCACCAACTCCAACGCCAAGTGTCGCTCCGCTTCGAAGTAAGCGTACTCGTTCAGTGGGTGGTGGTGGCAATGAGGAAAAACGGACGAATTTACGGAGTGCGACTGTTGAAAGTGAAGAAGCTGTTGAACCAGCTGCGGTGGATGCTAGTCGTTTGTCGGCGCGTTCGCAAAGGCTAGCAAATCGTCATAGTGTTACGCCTCAGCCTACAGAAAAGGCAAGTCGTATCGAAAAAATTAGCCAAGCACTTACAAAGTGCCAGCGAACAATCAAATCGTCACTGGGAGAACAGGATCGTCCGGCCGAGAGTCCAAAAAGCGAGTCCGAAGTAGCGAGTGGGACTAGAAAGCTCCAAACTAAAGAGTCCGACGTGACGGAAAAAACTGTAATTGAAAAACTACGGCCGAGCTCCAGTGTTGCCTTGAATAAAAGAAAGCGATTTGTCGAACGGCGGAATAGGAGCTCAGCCAGATCTGGAGACACCCCTATGGCTATAGAATCGGCTAGATTGAGTAGCGATGAGCGCCATGTAGCAAAAAAGCAGCTAACCATAACTGAACTGCTGAATTTGCGTGCAAATAATCAGCAAAATGAAGAAAAATGCACAAAACATGGTGCAAACGATACACTGTTGGTAAAAGACGACTTTCCTAATGCTCCTTGTGCTACAAAACCCACAGAAAAGCCTATCAACACAGCCCCAAAACTTCGCGGTAAGAAATCTAGTCAACAACATGAATGTAAAACCGAAGATTCTATTAATACGGAAGCAGCTCCATCTGAAGTGTCTGAAGAAACCCCGTTAAACCCCTCGGTAGTGTCAATGGCTCCAAAAAAGGAACCGGAAAAGCAAGAGGATGTAAAAAAATCGATCGTATCTGAAAGCAAGCCACAAATAACACCTTGTGTAGAACATTCGAAAGATATAATACCTATGGTACAAGTTGTTACGGAGACACCACTAAAAGTTTTAGAAGCAGTGGCGAAAAAAACGAAAAAACAAATGATTTCGAGTGCTTTTCGCTCCGGTGGATGCAGTTTGACGACTGGATCGGCTGCACCGCCAATAGAAGTAGCAAAACCAAAAGTTGAAAGTTCTTTTGAGCAAAAGGCGAATGAGTTGACAGCACTGCGCGAAGTATTTAAAGCAGAAGCGGAGAAAGCTATAAAAAAGGATGATCTGAAAACTGAATGTAACCCTTCTACCACGGAACAGCCATTAGCTATTTCAAATGAGCAACCCGATAAGTTGAAACCGATTGATAAAATACAAGGCAATTCGAGTGACCATCCAAGAATCGTGCCAGACAAAAATGAGGATAATGAAAAGATCGCCACAGAAGAAAGTCGTGGGCCTATAAAGCAAGGAAATGATTCTATCATGGATGTAATATGTGTGAGCGATAGTAGTAACGCAAGTCAGGATATGCCGAAGGAAAAATTGGAATCCATTCAAAAGACAGCAATAGCGTCTACAATGGCTAGTTTACCTGCATTTTCTACAATGCCAGTTGAAAATAAATCAGAGAAAGATATCAGTAAAGATGCATCAGAAGAAAATAACAAAGCAATCAACTTAACTGAACAGCCACCAAAAGAAAGAAGTCCGGAAAAGCCGCTCGTCTCCATTCCAATGTCGGCCATGATTTCTTCAGCACCCAAGGAGATGACGAATCCTACCCCACTTCTGGTTGAAGCTCCTTCAGAAGTAGCTGATACACACGAATCAAAAAACGATCAGTCGGAAAAAGCGGCAAAAAACGACGTAGGAGACTGCTCAAGAGACTCTAGTAGTAAGCCTCCCGAGACTGTAACACCGCTGAATCAAGTTGTGCCAGATAAGTTGTCCCCTAACCAATCAATCCAAGCATCAGTTTTAAAGCCTGCTCCGCCGGCTGCTAACCAAGACATTATAAAAATTGATTTGAGCTCAGAATGCGATAAGCCTCAAGTAGAGGCAAGAAAATCGACGATGACATCGACTGAACCGACAAGCCATGCTACAACAGTATCTACCTCATCTTCAGTGATTAAGATGAACAAAGACAGTAATAGCAGCTCTGTCCAAAACTTGAAAGAAAACATGAAACCACTGCATCCGCCGATATCACTGTCAAGCAGCAAAGATACGGCGAGGAGGCCTGAAAACACCAGCAAATCTTCTGTTCCTGCTTCAGTAGTTTCAAATGTTCAGAATACTCCACAACACATGCCACAAAATATTCAAAGTATCCAAGTTGCCGATCCAAGGGACGAGATATTGAAAATCGATTTGACTGAGGGAGCAGACAATGAACTCGGCGGGCAAAGCTCTGTGCCGCCTGCCCACCACCCGCCTCCTTTGCTGAGTGCTAGCAAAAATTCAATGCTACCAGAAATAAATAAAGCATCGGCTCAATCAGCACAGTGTACAGTCGAAGTTCCGAGCAAACAGAAGACAACTGCCGGTGAAAATAAGAAACAAACTCCTTCAAATGTGATAGCAACAAACATGGGACACCAAGAAAAAAAGCCAACTGAATCTACGAGACCAGATAAAACGTCGTATAACCAGAATATGACGAGCTCAACAGTGGATTCGAAGAAATCCACGATGTCTATCGATCAAAGTCAGCGAAAAGATCAACGACAGAGCTCTGCATCTTCCATTGGCCATATCCCGAGCTCGTCATCTTCGCATATGAGCACATCAAAGCAACAAGATCTCATGAAATCATCAAGCTCCTCGAATTCGAACATTGTGCGTCATGATAAGTATCAGGCAGCAAAGAACGCTGAAGCTGCCGCTGCAGCGAAACAGGCAGCTGCAGTCGAAGCGGCTGCGAAACAAGCTGCTGCCGCTGTTGATTTGAACATAAACAAACTTGCACCTCAGTTTGCTATGAATCAACTGCCGAATTATCATACCACACAACCATACTGGCAGTGGGACTACTACGGCTATAATTTGCAGCACTTGGAGGCAACAGCAGCAAGTCAACAGACTCAGAACAAGTTCCGGAAAGATTTAGCTCAGACAATGTACGGTCACAACATAGCGCAGAATATCTTCCAAACAGCCAACTCAATAGCGATGCAACAGCAACAACTGCAGCAGCAGCAGCAGCAACAGCAACATGTCCAGCAGCATTTGACAGGAGGGTCACCTTCGATAAAAGACAAAAGTCAACGAAGTGAGCGCAAAACTAGCGGAACAAGTAGCAACAGTGAACACAAGTCGAGTAAGAAAGAGGAGAAAATGAAGGAGTCTAGCAATTGTTCAAGCATGAAACAATCTTGTGGAGCGAATCAGCAGCACTATGGAGCACTTCAAAGCCAGCAGAGTCAGCAAAGTAATAATAAGGCAAACTCTGGATCGTCGGCAAACAGCAGCAAAGTGACTAAGAACATGGAACAGCAGCAGAAACATCTTCAGGCAGTGGCATCTCAAGCAAACCTCAGCAACACTACTCAAGTTCTGCAGCAGTCTTCGGCGTCAGTGATCAACCAGGCCTCAATGAATTTGATGAATCAAACTCAAAACCTCCATCAGAGCATGATGAGTAAGACAAGCGACAGAGATATGACTGGAAACACAACTCCAAACACACCTACGAGCATGGATATGAAGCACCACACGCCGCCATCGTCAGATATGCCATCGATGGGTGTTTATACGCCAGATTCTACGACAAATTCAGTGCATAGTTTGCATCATTACGGACAGTGTGATCTGGATGTTGCTCAGCTGGGGCTGGAATCTCCAGCAAGTATCGCCAGTGATATCGCTTCTCAGAATTCGGTTGAGAGTGTACGTCCGCCTAGCGTTCAAATACAGCATCAGTTCTCAGACTGTTCAATGCAACAACAAGGGCAGTCAAATCAGTCCATGCATATGAGTATGCAGAGCCAGCCACAACAACACAATGCAATGAATATTCCTTCCTCGAGTCCGCAAAATATGAATATGATGTCAGTTGGGAATTCTCTTAGTAATCAACAACAACAACAACAGCAACAACAGCAGCAACAACAACAACAACAGCAGCAACAACAGCAACAACAACAACAGCAACAACAGAGTCAGAACCGCAAAATGTCACAGGTAATTTCATGTTTTAATTTGATATTTTTCTCAAGTCTATCTCATTTACAGCAGAATCGCAACAACGCGAACAGCAACCGTGCTTCAACCCCAAAGGTGAGTCGCAGTAACTCGAGCAACGCACATCAGTCTTCGCAACAACAGCGCCAGTCGCGCAACACACCACCTTCAAACAATAGCGGTCTAGCTCAGCAGCAGATGTCGAGTCCTGGTCAGACGATGCAGCAGCTGGCTGCACAGCAGCAACAACAGCAGCAGCAGCAGGCACAGCATCAAAATTTGCAAGTGCAGCACATGCAACAGTATGGTCATCTGACCAGCTCTATGGCGGCGGCACATGGCCATCAGTCAATGCACCAGTCCGATTATATTCCTATTCCACAGATGAGTCAATCATATACGGGCAATTCTCCAAACTCATATAGCTCCGTGCCGATGACAACAGTGATTCAACATCGTATGCCAACTGGCCATTCTAGTTTGACGGCGCAACATCCTCTGTCGAGTCCTCATCAACGCTTGGGTCCATCTCCTGGTACGACGTCCTCAGGCAACAACTTTTATCTGCAAGGAGGGAACACCACACATCCGTCATCACACACGCCGATTCCGATGCCGACTCCGACGCCAACCCCTTCAGTCACACCAACGCTTCAAATGAACACCTCATCATCAAGCTCGGTAGGACCATCCGGTGCAAATTCCAATGCTTTAGTTGGTAATATGTGTAGTCTTTCAAAATTACAACAGCTAACAAATGGTTTGGAAGCTCAACCGTGCAACACACCACCTGCTGGAACTGTGAACTTGACGCCACCCCCCAATCATCCACATCCGCATAGCACGATGACACCACCACCAACACATCTGGGTAATAATAGAAACCTCCCAACGCCGCCGACATCCTTACAAACACAGATGGGTCTACAATATCACAAATATTACTCAGGCAATATGAACGTGACACCGCCGATAACGTCGTTATCGCAGAATAGTGGGCGCAGCTCGAGGAACACAGCTTCGGCTCCAGTCCAGCATATGTCGGCCTCGTCCAGTCGCAGTCCGAACGTAGCAGCGCTAAGCCCGAACTTGATGTCGGCCTATCAACTGAACGGGTACAGAGTGGCCGCGCAACAGCCGACCGGCTATATAACGAATCCAGCTGCTGCAGGATTCATCAACAACCCGGCGGCGCAGATAACCCAAATGGGAGTGATGAACATGCAATCTCAGTACCAGGACCCGACCGCCATCCAGAGGGCAGCGCAACAGAACTCCATGTATTCATCTTACTCACCATATATTCCTTTGAACGGTTCGATGAGAAGGTAGGATAGATGAGTTAAGGGGGAGGAAGAGTAAATTGGTTTGAGCCAAGTCAAGAGGTGAGCACGTTCGATGGGTTTCGGTTTATCTGTAAATAGAACAAACACATATAACAACTAATCGAAATGCCTACGATCGATTGTGCTCGTCTTCTGATCGGTGAACGATCGATTGCTTTCTTCGCCTTAACAGCACCCTAATCACTTGTAAGTGTTAAATATAATATTGTTAAAGTAATGGATACTATATAATATATGCGAGAAACTGTTATTTTTTAAAACTTAATTCATGTGCTAGTACTTTGTCAAGTCGTGTACATTATGTATAAACACTTAGGCATTTCACTGAAGAAAACATTGAAGAGCAGGAGGAGAAATCGATTGCAGCAATACGGGCAGCACACGATGATAATTTTTTTCTTACACAAAAACACAATCACTAGGCTTATTACCAATCGTTTTGATTTGTATTATAATCTTAATCGTGTACGATTTGAAAGTGTATCTCATGATCTTTTGTACAATGCTGGCTTAGGATTAATATTAGTGTCTTTGACCATTGATTCACGGTTCAGACATACATATTATACAGATTATTTTTTTTTCCTGAAGTTTAATGGTTATTTTTCCCCTCTTACCACAAGAGTTTTTCTTTGTTTTCTGTTTATCTCTTGTAGTTTTAGTCAAAACGAAAAAAATCAGATTAAGCTTATGGAGACCACTTGTGTTGTGTCGTCTCGAATGTATGTTATTAAAAAGTATAAAATATGAAATTTATGTAGTCATTATTTAAGATGAAGAAAATATAAACAGTTAATATTTTAAATTTTTTGAATGTAATATGCATGATTTAATTTTTGCTTTTTGAGTGTACCGGTTTAATCTGATGGGTGTATGTCTTTTTTAAATGATTATGTGGGTTCAAGGTTCTACTATGATTGTTTTAATATACGATTGTTTAACGCATTCATGGTTATAACAGTGCTGCACCTTCCGTGAAATTTACAGTACAGCTTGTATGGATCTTTGTATACAGTTGCTATTTGATCGCAATAGAGACGATTGTTTGTCAAATCCTGTGTCATCGTCAGCGAAAGGGGCTTTTGCGGAAAATGGAGGACAAAGTTCGAATGCAAAAACAAGCTCTTTGAAAGCTACCCAACAATAACACTCCAGCAGGGGGTTGGAGAGTTTTTAAATTCCTCCATTTTTTATGCCTTCATAATGCATCAACGTGTTAATATATTACAGAATAATTCACCTAGTTAGCCTGAGTTTTTTTTAGAAAAAAATAAGCAGTGTTTTCTTTGACTGACAGAAAATAAAATATCTAATAAATGCTGAGCAATGTTTAAACGCATTTTGAAGATAAATTCAAGGTAGTATTTAAAACATAAATGCATATTATTACAGAGAAGAAAACTTTGAAAATTGTTTATCTACGCAGGTAAGCAAAAATGGAATTTGAGATAATGTGATGTCGAAACAAACGGAAAAAATCGTCTAAGTAAAAATGCAATTTGAAATTATGCGACTTCGAAACAAAAGGAAACAAACCATCTATCAATTGAAAAAAATCATTCGAAAAATGTTAAGATAATATAATCCAAAACATTTTTGAATTGATAAGGAAATTAATTTTTTAAACATTGATTTTGTTTTGTCTAGTTGTATTGGTTTCTGTTGTGCTTGTATAAAAGTTGGAAGTATCGCCTCCAAAAAATTATATATTCCCTTCATAAGTTGGCCAATGAAATATTTGGTGGTTGATATTTAAATTACTACCATTCTCACTTCTGTTATCAGCATCGATTTCTTATCGATCTAGACGACCAAATCGATCGTATCGTTCCTACATTGGAAAGAATAAAGCAATCAGCTGTTTCAAAAATCCAAAATATTCAGGAAACCGCCGAGCTCGAACATAATTTAAAAATGGCGATTTATGAGCACGATAATGTACTCGATGAGCAGCTAGAGAATACAGCAAGCAAGTGCTTGGATTGGGCTGCGAATATGGGAAACTGTGATATGGATATATTAAACGCGAAAAATAGCTCTAGGGACAGAGAATAGTTGCTATGTGTTTTGGAACAACAAACCATACAAAATGAGAGTATTAGAGAGAAGCTTTCCCCGCTAGAGAAAGAAGTGAACTCGCTGAAAATGGAGAATGCAGATATTGAGCAGCTGTTAAATGAAAAAAGAAAGACGTAGGAGCGTAGGGCGTATTGTAGAATATTCACAAGTAAGGGTAGTAGAGTGGGGCTGTGTTTCTTTTGTTTTTTAGCTCATTATTTCTATATTTCAATTTGCTTTCAATTCAAATTTTGTTTTTAATGATTTTAAATTCTTCGGTGATTCCCCTTTTAAAATTAATATTGTGAATATAAGAAAAGTCCTATTGTGAACTACAGTGTTAGTTCACCTATAATATTCAGTTGGTATCCATGGCAGTTGTCATTTGAATTAACGTGAATATTGACCTTTTTTTAAAAATGAATATTAACTGTCCTTATCGAAGCTGCCTGTCTGTTGGTGAAAATTAATTAATACACCGAACTATAACTATTAAAATAATAATGTCTCAACATAGTAGGCGGACCCACACACAGGGCGAATCATCATCTAGCAATACACGGTATTTATAACATCTTTTATCAATAGACTGGACAAATAACTGAACATACAACACTCGTTGCAGCCTGAGTCGCATCGCACAGCCAATCCGAAGACCATCCTTGCGAGAGCGCTCGCTCGAACGAGCATCGTCTACGGATCAGATAAATAATACTGCATATACAACAACGTCTGCAGTGAAAAGGAATCGGACAAGCGCTACGCCTATGCGAACTCCAAACAGACCGATTCCTCACCCGGGCGTCGGCATTATAATGACCACGGAAAAGGAGCGTATGCCTCTGGAAGATAAGAAAGCACTACAGGCACAAGCGACACGAGTAAATGAATATTTGCACGAAATCGAAGATATACTGGGTAAAGACTCTTTAAATCGTGGCGGTTTGAAATCGATGTCAACGAAACAGTTTGTTGTGATTTTTTCTCATCTGTTGAAATTCATTGCGGGCAACAGATTGTCGATTGGGACGAACTACGTTGAAGATATTGTGGAAGTCTTGGCGGAAATCGAGTATCCTTACACGATCAATAAGTCGTGGCTGAAGACTCCCAGTGCTCCGCATGCATTCAACAACGTGGTGGTTTTATTCGGTTGGATGCTTGACTTTGTCCCTAAATTCAACTGTGACGATTTCGAGAACGAGTTTTTAATAGTTCCGGAAAATCTACCAGACAGAGAATATGCTTTGAAATTTATAACGTCTGCCAAGGAAGGGTTCTCATTGTGGAATAATTCGAAAAATGAAGAATTTAACAATTTGAAAAAGGAGTTGACAGACTTGTTCATTCAGAAGCGTGGTCAGGCTGATAGTCTGAGTGATTTAGTGGCGCACATCTTGGAGCTGTGTAGCGAAATTAAGGCGTTGCATCGTAATAAATCTAAAAGTAAAGCTGAAAAGGAATTAACTTTATCGAAAGAAGAATGTCAAAAGCTTGAAGATGAGGTAAAACTGAAGCAAATGCGCGTGGTGGAGTTGGAGCGAGTATGCGAAGAAAATCAGAGGAGCGTCACACGACTATCAGAATTATCACAAGCAAAGCAACAGCAGGTTGCGGAAGCTCAAGAAAGAGTGGCATTGGCCGAATTAAATCTTCAAAACCAGAAAATGTCCATGGCAGAACGAGCTAACCTCATCAGTCGAGTGCATTACCTAAGGCAGTTGCTCGATTCGAAGAGAAAGGCAGTTTTTCTACTGCAGGATACCGATGCTGGTAACCAAGTCTTATATTCGCGCTTGATCAAACAGACAATCGACGCTGTGACTGAATTCAATACAAATTTGCAGCGAATACTCAACGAACAGACGGAGCTCGATGAAGTTGATATCGAAAGTATATGTTTTGACCAAAATGGCGAATTCACTCTAGAGGATCAAATCGATCGTATCGTTCCTACACTGGAAAGAATAAAGCAATCAGCTGTTTCAAAAATCCAAAATAATATTCGGGAAACCGCCGAGCTAGAACATGATTTAAAAATGGCGATTTGTGAGCACGATAATCTACTCGATGAGCAGCTAGAGAATACAACAAGCAAGTGCTTGGAATTGGCTGCGAATGTGAAGAAGTATGATATGGATATATTAAATGCGAAAAATAATAGTTCTAAAGACGGAGAACAGTTGTTATGCGTTTTGGAGCAACAAACCATACAAAATGCAAGCATAAGAAAAAAGCTTACTTCGCTGGAGGAAGAAGTGAACTCGGTGAAAATAGAGAATGCAGATATTGAGCAGCTGGTTAATGAAAAGCTAGAAGCATATTTACAGGCGAAGACTCGAAATGTGAACTTGCTCGACGACGCAGTGAAGCAGCTATGGATGAAATTGGAAGAAATTACGTTGAAGCTGAAGGAGTTTTGATTAGAATGTATCATCCATGCTTATTATTGTACAATATTTGAATCTCGACCTTCGAAGCTTCAACTTGAATGAAACTGACTCCGTTGTGGTTTGTTTAAAAATGTCGGTTGGTTTGGAGATGTATTTATTTGTTCAGTAGGTATGAATGTGTTAATGTAGATTCGAGTCGATGAACCACAGCCGGGAAATTCTACCACCAAAGGGCGAATAGGTGGTAGCTGGGGTCGAAAATTGAAGAAAAACACAAAATTATACAAAGGGTAAACGTATGTAGTACACGGATCGCTAGTGGGGAAGAATGTGTGTTGTAACCTGGTCTTCTATACGCAAGACGGCCATTTCATTCAAAATAAAAGAAAAATAATGATAGTTTAAAATTAAAATCATTTATTACTTTTTCTTTCTTTTGTTTTTTTGGCTAATTATTTTTATATTTTAGTCCGATTTCAATTCGAATTTTCTGTTTTGATTCGTTTCACTCAATTCAAATTTTAAAAAACTACATTACAGTTTCATACAAAATAAATACTGGTTTTCCGTTTGTGGAAGCAGCATTAATACTACCTGTCACCACCATTACTACCAACATTTGGCGGCGATGAGCGCCCGCTTGATTAATTGACAAATCCAAGATTTGATTGAACTAAGTAACTAGCGAGTCTGTTTGCCGGCGCTCTGATTTCATAATTGGTAACTAATTTTGATTGCCGCTGTGGACAATGGAAATAAATGAAGAAAACCTCACACACCTCACCAACTACATCCAACAGACGTTAAGTCCCGATCCGAGTATTCGAAAGCCAGGTAAGCGGTAGTTGCAAAACTTTATCTGAGGTTATGTTTTTGTGTGACCGAAACAATGAAGCTATGCTTATTATTTCATTTCGCTGTTGTACCGAAATTAAACTTATTACTCTGCAGCCGAAAAATTTCTGGAAAGTGTTGAAGGAAATCAGAACTACCCGGTTCTGCTGTTGACGTTGATTGACAAAGATGGAATTGACATGACAAATCGAGTGGCTGGAGCAATAGTGTTCAAAAATTATATCAAACGCAACTGGGGTGCGCATTTGGTGAGGATATAAAAGCATATTGTTGTACAGGTCGTTAATAACTATGCAAATTTCTCGCTCAGGATGATGGCAGCGCCGACAGGATTCACGAGTCTGATAGGACTGCTGTGAAAACGCTCATTGTTGCATTAATGTTGAAATCGCCCAGTGCTTTACAAAAACAACTCAGCGATGCCGTGAGCATAATCGGAAAGTATGATTTCCCGAAGAAGTGGCCGCAACTGATTGATGAAATGGTGGAAAAATTTACAACGGGCGACTTCAATGTGATCAATGGTGTACTTCAAACGGCTCATTCGCTGTTTAAACGATACCGGTACGAATTCAAGTCGCAGGAGTTGTGGGAGGAAATTAAGTTTGTATTGGATCGAATGGCGAAGCCATTGACTGAACTATTGCAAGCAACTATGAATCTGACGGTGGTTCACGCAAACAACGAACCAGCACTGAAAGTCATTTATGGAAGCCTTGTGCTGGTTTGTAAAGTATTCTATTCGCTCAATTCACAAGACCTACCGGAGTTCTTCGAGGACAACATAGCTACCTGGATGAAGGCTTTCCATGAGCTCATTACGAAAGACGTACCCTGTTTGCGTACTGGTGACGAGGAGGAAGCAGGGACGTTAGAGCACTTGAAGTCACAGGTCTGTGAGAATATTTGCATGTATGCTCAGAAGTATGATGAGGAGTTTGGAGAGTACATGCCACAGTTCGTGAGAGATATCTGGGAATTGTTGGTGGTGACGGGAAAGCAACCGAAATACGATGCTGTAAGATGTGTTCGATTTGAAAAAATGATAAATGACCAACTTAGCTTGTATTTTGCAGTTAGTATCGAATGCATTGACGTTTCTGTCTATCGTCGCCGACAGGAATCATTATAGGAAGCTGTTCGATGAGCCAGGCGTTCTTTCGAACATTTGCGAGAAAGTAGTCATTCCGAATATGGATTTCCGACCATCGGACGAAGAGCTATTCGAGGATAATCCAGAGGAGTATATCCGATGGGATATTGAAGGGTCTGACATTGAAACACGACGACGAGCAGCCTGTGATCTAGTAAAGACGTTATCGCAGAATTTTGAAGCAAAAATATTTGAGATATTCGGACAGTATCTGCAGGTGAGTAAATAAAAAAATGAACGTTTAAAATTGTTTTGAGATAGACAATTTTACAATTTAAGACTAGGTAGCTATTTTCAAGTATACGTTTGATAAACAATTACGATTGATACTGTGTGGTATGTTTCGTATTATTTTACGGGTGATATATATTCCGAGTTAGTCAATAAATTAACATAGCTTAAAGTAGCCACTACTGTAAAGAAATTTTCGATGTCAAGAGGTGCTTTAAGTGGTAAAGATGCGCCCATACATTTAATTCTATATTCTACCTTATTTCTCTTACCCTTCTCTCTTTCGGTGTATGATGTAATAAAACTTTAATTATTGCCGATTTATGCTGCTAGTAAAAATTCAAATTCGAACGAACCCGGCTGCCTTTTGTCTTTAAAAAACCTGTAATATATCTAGGAATATCGTTCTGTCTGTAATATATCTAGGAATATCGTTCTGTGTTTTAATTCTTGCTTATGCATTATAGCTACTTATTGTATTTGCTTGTGCTCTTATATTATTAAGAAAAAAATAGATCTCAAATTTATTCCATTTGATCGAATTGTACGAATGACGACGGTAGTTGCCCAATGATGACGGTAGTTGCCCAATGATGACGGTAGTTGCCCAAATCAGCATTTCGTAGTTGAGTGTAAATAGTCCACAGATAGGGAGTTGTATGCACTGTATTGTACTTTGCAATGTAAGTTGATCAATCTAAAACAAGCCATAGTTTGATAAATCTTACAAATATGTGTCCTGTCAATTTACGTATTTATCAATCTGCTAACGGTGATAATTGGCACACAATATTTTTTAATTCACGTTGAGCTTTGTATCTACGGAAAATTTTGCAATCGCAAACAGGCTGTCAAAGTATGACTGCTGCTCGGCGTGCATGGAATAGTATAGAAAATAGCAAAAATAGCAATTGTATGTTTGAATGCATCTGGCCAGACATAATCTTACTTGGATCCAAGCTTTTTTGCCCATTCGACCATGTCATTAGCATCTTCGTATGTAGCCGTGAGTTAATTGAATCCTTCGTGTGATAAAAATTAAAGCAATAATGTAAATCAGAGGATAGACTTCCACTACTTTGCATTCGATGAATCTTTCCAGACATCTATGTATTCAGCAGTGATCTTAGTTGTCCTGCTGTTGTAGTTTGCACGTTCATGTAGAAATGCATGAAGGGGTTTCAGGAAAAATAAAAAATGAAAAATTGACGGCAAAAATCGCTCGAATGTTTTGACTGATGTTGAATTCAGTACAGTCATGCATTACCCGTAGAAGTTCGTTTACAATCTCACATCGCTCTTGTTGTTTGCAAAAATTTTTGAAATTGTAGCCAGTGCGAAAAAAGGAAACGTAACACGCAATACGACGTGTAAAAGTAAACCGCAAACAAATCTTTTTTTTATTGATTTTACGGAAAGTATCATTCGGTACGAATGCAATAAATCCCAAACAACGCAAGTAATAGTATTCGTATATGATCAAATGTTTTACAAGCGTAAAAGTGAACATCGCATTAAGCTGACTGGTCATGATTACGGTTTCCTGTTGTAATAAATAGTATGCCTAATGAATTTACTAACACATTTACACTAAACAGTTTTTCATCGATTGTCATGAATAATTAATTTATTACCATACATGGCGTTAAGGTGAGCTCATCTTTCAGGTCCTGTTGACACAGTATGCAGAGAATCCAGTGAAGAACTGGCGTGCAAAGAACACAGCAATCTATCTAGTTACGTCGTTTGCATCGCGGGGAGCAACGCAGAAGCATGGCGTCACACAAACATCGGAATTGGTTCCATTGCCTCAGTTCTTTCAGCAACAAATTTTACCGGAACTGGCTAGAGAAGACAGTAAGTTTGAACGGAGAATTGATTGTTTACATTTTCGTAGAAAAGATACTCGAATCATCTCCTTCGGAAAGGCATTATACAATTCAAGGAATTTCCTTTTCTAGTCAACGAACTACCTGTACTTAAAGCTGATGCGCTCAAGTTTCTGATGGTATTCCGATCCATTCTGGGCGAACAGATAATACTCGCTTCTCTGCCACAGTTGATACGTCACTTGCCGGCTCGTAGTATCGTGGTGCACAGCTATGCGGCCTGTGCAATGGAGAAAATATTAAATATGCGTGGCTCAAGCAATTCATTGTTGTAAGTGCCATGAGTCGATTAAATAGAAAAATTGACTTTATAATTGTAATTTAGGATTACGAGTGCCCACTTGGCACCACTGTCGAACGATCTGCTGACCGGACTGTTCGCGACCCTCAATTTCGAAGGATCGAACGAAAACGAATATGTAATGAAAGGCAAGGAATCGTTCTTAGTTTATGTGTTTGAATTATTGGTTAAATTTCCTCGCTTAATAACAATAATGAAACTACCGTACTAAAGTCATATACTTTTAAAAATTTCGCTTATAGCTATCATGAGGAGTTTTTCAACTCTTCAAGCCGCCACTATGCCATTCATGGGAGTTGCTCTACCCCGTTTGACTGAAACCCTAACGATGGTAGCGAAAAATCCATCGAAACCACATTTCAATCATTATCTGTTTGAAACTTTGTCCCTGGCTGTAAAGTAAGGAGAATTGATTTTAATTTTCTGAGAAAGGTTTCTAATTGTTATCACACAGGATAGTGTGCAAAGCAGAACCAGCTGCCGTTAGTTCTTTCGAAGAAGCTCTGTTTCCTGTTTTCCAAGGGATCCTTCAACAAGATATTCTGGAGTTTATGCCGTACGTATTTCAAATGCTGTCGCTACTGTTGGAGATACGCGAAGGCACCACCTCGATACCGGATCCGTATTGGAATTTGTTCCCTTGTCTATTAGCTCCAGCGCTATGGGACCGGCCTGGCAATGTAACACCACTCATTCGGCTTTTGTGTGCATTCATCAGACAAGGTTCGTCGCAAATATCTGCCCAATCGAAACTGGTAAATCTAATGTCAATGGTTTTGAAAGAATCGGATAATCACTAAGCAAATTTCAGAATCCAATATTGGGCATCTTCCAGAAGATGATTGCATCGAAGTCAAACGATCACGAAGGTTTTTATCTGATGCAGAATCTGATTTCATTTTATCCAATGTAAGTTCCTAAAAATGTCAGCCATGAGGGACCAAAATAAATGCTCCTATTATATTTACAGGGCTGAACTACGGAACAGTATGCAGCAAGTTTTTGCTCTTCTTTTTCAAAGACTGTCACTCTCGAAAACAACAAAATACCTGCGAGGCATCATAATATTCTTCGCAACGTACGCTATTAAAGTGGGCGCTTCAGCTCTAATCGAATTAATTGACACAATACAAGCGTCAATGTTCGGTATGGTCGTTGAACGCGTTTTTATTTCGGACATGTTGAAAGTGTCGAGCGAAATGGATCGGAAAATTGTAGCTGTTGGCGTATCGAAAATTCTAACTGAATGTCCTTTGATGCTAACGGTGCCGTATGTAAACTTGTGGCCACGGCTTTTACAAGCACTTATTGAATTATTCGAATTGCCACCGGACGAAACTGCCCTCGATGGTGATCATTTCATTGAAGTCGATGAGACGCCTGGCTACCAGGTGGGATATTCACAATTGAATTTCGCTCAGCGGAAAAAGGAAGACTTTCTTACGGAAATCACCGATTCAAGGAAATATTTGGCAGAAAGTTTGGCGAAGCTTTCACAAAGTCGACCGGGAGAAATTGCTGGTTTAATAGCGCAGATCGGTGATGACCATAAGATGGCTTTGCAGAAATATTGTGCTCAGGCCAATGTTCAGATACAGTGAAGTGATTAGTGAAACCTATATATATATATGATGTAAGTTAAGCTTGATGTTACTCTTAAACTATTGAAAGATTTGTTTTAATTCTGGTAAATTAATAAATGTGTATCTTTTCTAAGGATATGCTTTTTTTTGTTATTTGGCAATCGAACTCTATAATTTTTGATTTTAATGGAATGATTTCGACGTTCCCGAAGACGTTTATCATAACTTGAGATAGGAGAATTGCATCCTGTCGTTGAAAACTATACTAGTAACGTAAACGCATGTTTACGTATGATTGCAATCGCAGTGATTAGACCGATGATTAGATGATGATAATTACGATGCTTAGACCCATGGGGCGGGGCTACAAACTAGTATCTAGTAAGCCAGGTCAAATATATCCTGGTCCACTTGCGTGGATACTCCACAAGGCGGATAAGCACATCATGGACTCGTTGTTTCATTGCTGTTGCTAGGTACTAGGTGCGTTTTTTTTCAACAGCAGGTTAGGGTAGGCAGCATTGAAAACAACAACAACTTTGACTCAGTTGCTGTTGTTTTCAATGCTCAAGGAAAAAAAACAAGTCCATGTTCTGTTCACAGACTTTGCAAAAGCCTTTGACACAGTCTATAGTGAATAAATTCGAAAATATGGGATTATTTAGTGCGTTTCCCTTATGATTTTCTTCTTATAGCCATAATCGAGTGTGTCTTATCGATTCATAACTTGCACTTGCAATCAAATACGTATAAATCAAACTATATTACCATATCTTTATTTTACATAAATTGTTAAGTGAATCAATATTTGATTTATACTTTTATAACAATATCACAAATCGTTTGTTCGAGTATAAGCACTTAGTATTATTAGTCTGCGTCAATCAAATCAAATTTATTCAATCAAATTTGTTGTACATTTTTTCTCTGAAAATAATATTCTTACTGTTTTTTATTGTTCGTCGCTTATTGTTAAAGTGGGAGAACATCATTTTTTTGCATCATTAATTTACGCAATAACATCAACTACTTCGTGCAATGGGATAAAATTTAACAGTTGAAATACGGTAGTTTAACTTACACATACATTTTTCGTTCTTATTGATTTACTATTATTGCGTGGTGATAATTCACTAGAGCCAAGGTTCTATTTGATTGGTTAGCAGTTGAAACTGTTGCCGAATATAACCTGCTGAATTTGATCTACAGGAATTGCAAAAAATCAGTCATCAATTTAATTTTACCATTGAATTAAACTCACATGGCATTAAGTCCGCCCTTAACCACTGAATCCCATATAGTTGGCTTCTTCTTTATCGCCGTCTCTTGTTTTTGCTTTATCTTGTCAAGACAAAGTGAATTACGGTCGTGACTACGACCAGATCTTGCATCGCATAAAATTAGCTTCTGGCAATTTGAATTGCAGGCAGGTCGCAGATGTGAATCTTTCCAGTAGTGTCTGAGAGTCGATGGTAAAATGTAAATTGAAAAAAAAAACATGTCCACAGTTACTAATATACTTACTTGTAGTACATGTCAAACAAAGTGGAATTTTTTGCCATTTGTTTGATAGTTACATCCCAATCAACTGGACGTAAGCTTCTCATACCGTATGCTGACATGGCAGAATACAATTTATACCAGACTGGATTGTCTTCGGCGTTCGCTTTTTTCAAATCCATTACCCATGTCTCGTGATCGGTAACAATGCGCGTTGTTTGATTATGATCGCCATCTATGTAGTAGATTCGATATCCTGGGTTCAAGTTGTAGTACGGTGTTACGGAGGGTGCGACGTAAGCAATGCTAGTAGGTCTTGCTGCAAAATAAAATAATTTTGCAGGCATTTTCCATCTGATTAAGAAGCGCTATTACCTAGATTAACAGGGTCGAAAAATATTTCCAACTCATCATAGTGCGTATGACCATAGAACTGAGCTTTTATAGTGTTCTCATATCGCCCGATGATTTTGTAGAAGTTTCTTGACCATACCTCCAAACAGTCTTCGCTTCCAGGCGGAATGTGCCCAATAATATGAATCATCTCGTTGGCCAATTCTGCCATCTGCAGCTCGTTAATCAGCCACTGAAGCTCGTTATCGGGATCGGTGGAGTTGAGAAGAAGCCAGAAGTTTTTGTTGTTGCAATAATTTGTGTTTATAGATATAATGCGGAAGCCGGGCTTTACGAGAACCGAATAATAGGCTCCGTTGCGAACAGTCATTGTGGCATTTGTCGGTAGTAATTGCTTCCATATAACTTCCAGCTCGTTATACAACCAGGACGTTGAAATATTTTGTTTGGATAGAAAATGCGGTGGAAATGTGTCTACCGGTGCGCTTTCGTGATTCCCTAAGGCCGGAAATATCGGAATGTCGGAGAAATATTGGAATAACTGTTGAGCGGTTTCTTTGATGATGTCTAGGTTGCCTTGACGTGTTTGCTGCCAAACGTCGTGTGGAGGAAGATCTCCTGTCCAAATGATATAGTCTATGTCGGGATGAGTGGAGATAATATGCTGGTACAGGTGATCTATTGTTCGTTTGGGCGTGTCGCATTTGCGGTAGTCTCCCCATTTGCCGGCTCGATCTTCTGCTTTGTTTGGGCGCCCACTCTTTTTTCTGCAGCATAACGGATCTGCACAATTTGCATTCGCTCCTTCAATGTACTCGGGGTCAAAATGGTTATCTGATAAATGTAAGACCTTTAACCGAGGTGCATTCGTTTTTGGTATCGGTATTTCTTGATGAGTCGGTTTCGGGATGGGTGGGATTTTTACGTCCCATTTATTATCAAGTGCGAAATCGTTGGGACATGTTCCTTCCAGCATAAAGCTACATATATCGCTGGCACCGAGCGGTGAGTGTCTTAGTACGTAGACCAGCTCCAACTAAAACAATATGAATTTCACATTTGCTGTGAAGGCAAATTACATTCGATCTTACCCCAAAGAGATTTGTGACACCGTTGCATACGTTTTCAGTTGCGATTCCAAGCGACGAACAAAACATATGAATTTGACTAAGAATATTTGAGTCTGATAATCCAATTTCAATGTAGAATTGAAGTGCTGTGACGCCTGAAATTTGATGTCAAACTGATTAATTTTCGTTCTATGAAGCTTGGTGTACAAACCAGCTTTGCATCCAAAGCATGTTAGATAATCAGGTGTTTCTAATCCGTTTCCATCGTCTTTTGATATATTCGAACTCTGAACCACTACGTAATGAGCTTGTTTCAGGAATTTCTCATTTTTCATGAGAAGTTCGGTTACATTATTCGAGTTAGCTTTGAAGTCTTGTAGGTTGTTTAAAACATTTATATTATGATCGTTGTTTGATGATATAACAGGTAAACCTGATTCAAATAAATAATTAGCAAATAAATTAGTTTGTTGAATTATAAATTTTTTAAATTTGTGCAAGTATTTTGTTTGATAAGAAAAGTGTTTTTGACGCCATTTCAGTTTCCATAATATGTATTACCTTTACCAATTCATACCAAGACCCGACAAAATGACGGCGTTTGAAATATAGGAAAATGTAAAATAGAAAATAAAAATATCCGATTTCAAGCCACAAATGACAGATAGGAGAAGCTAAGTTAATCAGAAGCAATTATTGTGTTGTGAAGATGAGACCGCAGAATAAAAGTAAGTAGCTGTACGTGCAAAAAGTACTTCAAACACAACATACGACCTCCTAATTTGCTTCTCACGTCACCGTTTGACATTCAAAGATGCTATAGGAAAAGTTAGGAAGCCGCGGCTGATTTTTAGCAGAATAAATTCGTCAAGGTAAACTGTGCGCTTTGCTGAGAGAGGGAGGTTGAAGAGCGATAAACGTTCACTATAAGGCATATAAGGAAGACTTCATTTAAACAGCAGAGTGAGAGTAATCTTCAGCTGAACTGATTCAACAGCATCGGTAAGGCATGTGAAATGAAGACTCCAGACTTGACTACAGCATACGAGTTTGGAGTGGATAAAGGTAATAAGTATTTTAGCACAAGTGAAAATATTAAAAAAATTGTGGAATGATCGTATAGCAAGTTGTGAAACACATTTGGTAATGGTTCGCGCATGAATATTGGATTTCAGCTTACGATTAAAGGTGACTCCGAGATCAGTAAAATGTTCCGCACTGACAAGGATGATTTCACAAATAAAATAACGAAAGGCAAGTCTGGAGGTTCAATGAAAAGGACATGGCAAAAACCGTATAGAGTAGACAAGATGACGATAAAATATGAGGTTTGAGAGGTCCTACCATGGATCCTTAGGGCACACGTGCTGATGGAAAAACGATGAAACGACACGCCAGAGAGATAGACGAAGCAGGTGCGATTCACTAAAAACAAAGAAATCAAAGAGAGTAAACGCTCGCAGATACAAAAGCCATTTAATCTGAGTAGAAGTAGTATAGATAGAATCAATTGGCTGATCTGATCTAACGCCGAGATTACTGCAGGAAAAGTTTCAAAGAGGTTGGTAAATGTGGACCGACTTTTAATAAAGTCATGTTGCTGAGATACAAAGATATAGCTAAGGGAATCAGAAATTTTATTGAACACTAAACGCTTAATGATTTTGGAAAAGCAGGGAAGGAAGGAGATTGAGCAATCATTTGAGATGGGGTTGCGTTAACCAGATTTCAAAATATGACAAAATATTGGAGTTTTCAGGAAGAAAGAAATTTATCAGCCCAAAGACTAACATTAAATAGAATTGTTAGGAGTACTCATAAGGAAAATGTGATATTTTTTCACAAAAAAGTCAGGAATGCTATCAGGGCCAGGAGAACAGTTGAAATCAACAAAAGATATAAGAAATTCAATATCAGGAGGATTAGTCGAAAGGAATAGATATAAGGAGGGAAATCGAAAGAAAAGTTATAAGAAGGGGGAATGAACGAGTCAGATTGAGGAGAAAAACAGTATGTAACAGTATATAACAGTAAATGTTAGGTATCAAGTATAGTAGAGGAGGATTTTACAGAGCGAACAAAGGACCAGCCGTTTTAAGGGTCATTCGAGATGAACAATAATGTATTTATGTATATATTTATTTCTTTATCAACTTTTAAGACATGAACAATAATGTATTTATTGTAAAATTATGAACTGACCACACTGACTGCTGAAATGCGACTGACTTACTAACTCCCAAATTCGAAAGACAAAAAGATACAAAAAATGCTAAATTCGCGAAACAAAACAAATATGCATACACATTCCGCACAAAAGAATTCATGGGCGTATCAGATTTCAATGTGCACGATCGTTACAGCCACACAAAGACGCAACGTAAACATCTTTGCTTCGACGATCGTGCACATTAGTTTTTTGCAGTCTAGGCTGCGAAATGAGAGAAAACACAATCGTGCACACGAGATCAATAATTTTCAATAAATTTTGTTAGGTGCTGAAGTATGTAACTATATCTAAAATAAATCATGCAACTCAAAAACCATTCAAAAGCTGACATATGAACTCCATCTCATGCGGCGCATAAATTTCAGCGAATCGCAGAAGCAATTCGCTCATAAAATAACAGGATAACGAACGACTCATTCCTGACACGAATTCTCCATGGCGACTAAAAATGGATTTATTGCTAACTGGAGAAATTTAATGTCACGATCAAAATGAAGCGTCCAGAATTGGCAAATTGTAAAGGAGTTGTTTTAAAACATGACAACGCTAGACTACACAGTTCTTTGGTCACTCGCTAAACATTATTGCAGCTTAGATGGAATGTGCTACCGCATTCACTCTACTCCCCAGACCTTGAGCAGTCAGGCTAATACATGTTTCGATCGTTACAAAATAACTTGAATGGTAAATACGTCAGCTCAGATGATGCTATCGAATAGTGCTTGGAGGAACACTTCAATGACAAAGGTCAAAAGAGTTTTGCGGTCGTGAAATTATGTTGCTGCCCAAAAAATACTATGAGGCGGTGCAACAAAACGGTCAATACATAAATGATCGAAGTTTCTATTTAGTATAAAAAATCGTCTTTCACTTTTGATAAAAAATCGGCAATGATATATCGAACACTGCAATATTTACACTTCCGTTGGAATTGAATTATGTATGAATGTGGCTATTTTGATATAACATAATAGACCTGTCTCATGGTATACAAAGGCCTATTGTACGGTATTTAAGTTTATATAAAACGGAAACATCTAAGCCAGCATGCCAGATAAGCAGTACTTGGAGAACATTTTTTTTACAATCTTTGCAATTTCCCATGGGCGCATAGCACAAATATTTTTATTTTGATAACACGACTGACTGCAATGGTTTCATGACACATTAACTTGTTTAACTCATTGTGTTTCTATGCTTTACAAGTTTGCAAATCGTTATTTTAATTGGCAAAAAAACCATATCTGAATACGTAACTGATTGTTTTTTTTGTACTGAAAACCCATAAGTTATATTTTTTTTTATTTTTTAAAATATTGCCATTTTGATGATATTGTATTTAAACACTAAACTTACCATTAATCACATTCGATAAGGCCACTAAAGCTGTAAGCAAAATTGATTTGTACTGCATTTTCGATTTGGCACAATTTTTGTTTAACTATTTCACTGTGTCATCGGTGCACTTGATCTGAAACAATTAGTGAATATAAATTATAGCATATGCAAACTTACTCAAGTTAATGTATATCATACACGAATTTGCAAGCTACACTTATTATGAACAAAAACATTAGCACTTACTGAGAAAAAACTATTCGAACGTACCATAAAAATGAACAAAGGCTAATTATTAATTTTATGGTGCACACAAAAGTTGTCGCGAAATTGAGCCGTTTACGAGAATTATTCACGCTTCGCAGTATTCAATTGAATCAATACTAATAACGACGAATGAATACAAGCTGCGCCAGATTAAAAAAAATATGTCGTAGCTCGTTGCGTGAAATCGTTGGTCCGCTTATGCTGACGTTAACCTCCAGCGTATTCTTTACTAAGAATAACAAAAGATTAGCTTGTAGATGGGAATGCCAGAAAATATTATAGTTAATGATTTGTCAAGACTGTCGAATTTTCAAATGTTGGAGATATCTGTGACTGAATCACAATGCTTATATGTGGACGATTTGATTCGCTTCATCATTTGATACTACAGGCTCTTATAAATAATTCAAATACTTATTATTTCGAGTGTAGGCCATATAATGTGCTGACTCGTTAGCGTAATTAATTAAAACGTTTTCCGTTTTTTTTTTACATTTAAAGCCCAAGGTTGCAAGATTCTGTTAAGGAAACTCGAAGCATGAACGATAGAAGATCTGTTTTTGTTTTATTATGACGCGCTTTATCAGATAAGCCGAGGAATTTTGCCAATCTTTGTTTTCATAGCTAGTTCGATGTCGTCACGCACATGATATTTGCAAATCGTGATATGTGTCGATCTTAAGTATTTATATGTATGCGTTGAGCACGAGACTAAATATTCTCAGCGGGAATATTTGTTGAGTGTTACTGTTATTTTCTATTTAATATTAAGGTTTTGTGGTCGTAGTCTAATTGATAATTAGAAGCAGACTTCGGAACTCTCAATTTGGTAGCTAAATAGCTGAAAGAGTTAAATTGAAAACACAAGGCGTTTGACTGGTTAGAGCTTTGAATATAATAGAAGAGCCGTTGGTAATTCCAAGTGTTTATCATTATGCCCGAGCGCCAGTAAATGGTTGACTTAAGGCAAGCTAGCTTATGGTAAAGTTGGGATCAGATAACATAGAATAGAAGGATGACGTTTATAGAGCACTTGAACGGGAATGGAGTGGCATTTCGCCTGAGTTCACAAAATAGTTGGTGCATTCTATGCCACCCTGCCTCAAGGCGGTTTTAAAACAGTGCAATTATTATATAAATCATTGGAAATAAACTTATAAGCAATTCAAAAAGAATTATAATTTGAGCTAAGAATTTACTCCGCGATGCATCACTTAACTTGCGACGTGATTTTATGAGTTTAAAATGAATAATTAAGTGAAGAAATAGTTCACTTTAAATAATAAACAAGATAACATTTGCATTTCAAATTTTGCATTTTCAAATAGACGTTCATATTTTGAGAATTTGGAAAGGTTTTTTTTTGGCAACATGTACTTATATAATTTAAGCTGTGAGCGACTGCACGTGGAGTTGCTTTGTAACTTATATGCCGCGAATGTATGATACAATTTCAGTTTCTACAGTTACAATTTCAGTTGTAATTTCGGTATAACATTATCTTATTTCAACGGAAAATCACAACGAAAATGCATTCTCACAGACATTTCATATCTGATCTGCTCACCTGTTAATTCTAGTTACTGTACCATTGCAATTTCAATCCACACTGGTCTACACTTTAAGTTTATAGATTTTATGATGCTCTAACAATATTTTTAAAACAAATTGATGGAAGAGCCGCAATATCAATAATACGAGGTCTGTTTCCGTACTTTAATCTATTATAATATATTAAAATAGATTCGCAGCAAGTCGTTTCCGTACTTTTGCTGCAAGCCAAATGCAAGCCAAATTTTGCAGCAAAAAGAAGCCAGCTGCCAAATTCTGTTACTGCTGCAGTTTGCTGAAAGTACGGAAACAGACCTACGGTTTCTACAAGATAAACAAAGAACTGTCAGAAGCCAATCACACTCACACCTGTGGCGGAATCACTCGATTAGATAATTGTTGATGGCACAACGGCATTGATGGCGCACAGCAAATGACATGCAGTGTAATTCAGCAAATGAATAAGGTGCTACCATAAAGAGCATTTGGATGAACTTCGAATTCGGTTTTATAAGCGGGTATAATTTTCGGTAATAAATGAAAGACACTATTGGCTTTAATCTATTAGTTTTATTCTCGTTGTTCGTATTACACGAGCTGACGGTGTGATGTCTAAACAAAGACTGAGCTAGACTCTTCACCCATACATACACAGCGGCGTAGCCCACTTCACACAGCGTTTGACTCGCGTGGTACTTCCACTCGGGTAGAATGTCTTTGCAGCGACGTTCAGGTTGGAGACGGATTCTGCCTTATAACTCGGCCAACCTGACTGGAGATCGTCCTCGATCGAAAGACTATTCGGCTCGACGATTGTTTCAGCGATGTTAGCTACGTTGTTCGTGACTTCAGCATCCAAGTATTCGGGGTCCCATGCGTCTTCATTCAGCCACTCCTCATCCTGGTATTCTTCGGTGTCTGACTCTTTCTGAAAATTTTGATCTACTGGGGAATTTGCTTGCCATCTCCTCAACCTACCCGCCTCAACTATTCCATCATAGGGTAATTGCGTTTGCTGACAGTTTTCAATATCCCGTAACACATATCTATCATTATCTAATACTTTGTATATCATAAAGGGACCGCGGAATTTTGGGATTAGCTTCTTATTGGTTCCTGGTGTAGTATCAACATTTCTAAGCACAACAAAGTCTCCAACATCATATGTTTTTGCAGGCCTACTATGCTTCAGGAAATATTCCAAATTGTACTGCTGAGATTTAGATTGGTTTTCATCTGCCATATTTCTAATATGCTGTAAGGATCTTTCCTCCGACCCGACTTTGTCCTCTAAATATTCTTCTAATTCACTGACAATATTACCTTTTTGAACTATGCCAAACAGCAGTTGACTCGGAGCAAATCCAGTAGTAGCACTAACAGAATTGTTCATAGCGAACTCGACCTCTGTTAAACGAGCAACCCAATCTGAATGATTGATTTCTTCGGTCAGTTTTCCTAACATACTCTTCAAAGTTCGGTTAACGCGTTCTACCTGACCGTTTGCTTGAGGGGCTGCGGTGGCAACTTTAATGTGTTCCACGTTATTCTTCCGCATAAATGTAGCGAACTCTGACGATGTAAAACAAGTACCTCTATCAGAAATAATACGTCGGGGTCGACTGTAATAAGTGAAGTATTTTTCCAAAGCTGCAGTAACTTCTTTAGAACTAGTGCTATTTGTAGGGTACAATTTAACATATTTGGTGAACGCGTCCACTATTACTAATATGTGTTTCCTTTTGGACTGTAAGGACGGCAGAGGACCGAAATGGTCAATATGTATCGTATCGAAAGGCAGCGGTTTCTTAGGAATGTTGTGTAAATTGCGTTCAGAAGTACTTGCGGGAGGAGCATACATGATGCAGGGGATACAGTTTCTAATAAATTCCTCTGTTTTTTGACGACCTCCTGGGAACCAATATCTGAGTTTAATTCTGTGCCATGTTTTCTCCACACTCTGATGACCAACTAGTTCATGAGCTTGCCTAATAACATTAGATTCCATAGCCTTTGGTACATATAACAAAGGATATTCACCATCCTTTTTCCGAAACACTAGTCCATCAATCAGTTCGTACTTGTCCACTGAAGTAATCTGGAGTTTGTCTTTGAGTAATTTGACAGCAGCGTCCTGAGCCTGAGCCAATTGTAAACGATAATCTATAGTTTCATCAGTGACAGCGGCAATAACTGGTGCTCGACTTAAAGCGTCTACATGAGGCATACTAGTTCCCTTTCGGTGTTGAATGGAGTAATCATAATTTTCCAATTCCAATGCCCATCGTGCAATCCTAGGATTTACTTGTTTTCTCATCAATGTCTGAGTCAAGGAGTTACAATCTGTAACTATTTGAAAACGTATTCCTTCTAAATAAACACGGAAGCGACGTAATGCATATATAATCGCAAGAGTCTCAAGTTCGAAACTATGATACCGCGATTCAGCGTCAGTTGCTGTTTTGGAGTAATAGGCCACAGGGTGAAATCTCTTATCTGACTGTTTCTGTAATAACATAGCTCCAAAGCCAATGGAGCTTGCATCAGTATGTAATTCCGTCTCATGTTGCGGATTATAAATAGCTAATACAGGTGATTCAACCAATAACTTTTTCAACTTCAAGAAAGCAGAGCAGCATTCTTCAGAGAACTTAAATTGAGCATCTTTGCGTAATAAGTTTTGCAAAGGTTTCGCTATACGTGAAAAGTTGGGTACAAAACGTCGGAAATATGAAAAGAGGCCTAAAGCAGATTTGACTTCACGAACATTTGCTGGCATATTTAATTTATTAATGGCAGCCAAATGTGTTCTGCTGGGTGCGATACCCTTTTCCGTTACTTGGTACCCTAAAAAATCTATTCTCGTATGACATACTTGACACTTAGCTATATTCAGCTCTAGACCTCTATTTTGGATTCTTTCGAGGACTTTACTCAACAACTGGCAATGTTCCTCTACGGTTTCAGTGGCCAACATTATATCATCCATATATATAACAATTTCTCCATTCCCTATTAGGTCCAGAAACACCTCATTTATGAATCTCTGAAAGACAGCAGGAGCGTTTTTCAACCCAAAGGGCATCCGCGTATATTCATACTGGCCTATTGGTGTTACGAAAGAAGTATATTTTCTAGAGGTTTCGGCTACACGCACTTGGTGGAAACCACTCTTCAAGTCTAGTACCGAGAAGAATTTTTTTCCTTCTAGGTATTCCAAACAGTCTTCTATCAAAGGCAGAGGATAATTGTCTCTTTTAGTCAGCTTGTTTAAACCTCGGTAATCAATACACATGCGTGTTTGTCCATTCTTCTTTTGAACTAACACAACAGCAGAAGCATAAGGTGAATTACTTGGTCTAATAACACCTTGACTTAATAAATCATCAGTGATTCTCTTGACCTCCATTTTTTCGCGTACTGATAACCTTCTTGGAGGGCAATGGAAAGGGACATCTGAATTTAAATGGATATGCATCTCATAGTCCAATGGTTCCTCTTTTAATCCCTTAGCCAGAATATACTTTTGTTTGATAATAGATAATAACTTATGTACTTCATCACAAGAAAGTTCTGTGTTAACTTCAGGAAGACCTATTGGTTCATCAATTTCTATTTTATAAATATCAGGCAAATCTATATTTGTAGTGATTAAGGCAGGCTGAGTTGGCAGCGTTTCATCAAACTTTTCCCTACGTATTAAATCAAATTTCATTAGAGTATTCAAAACACCCGTCTGAGCACAAAAAGAAACACCCATTTTTGACTTGACCTCTGTTTTTATTTGCAGTAACTCTGTTTTTTTATAAGCAATCTTTTCCATTGATTTTAGATAAATTTTATTTTGGTTGAGGAAATCTCGGCCTAGAATCATATTGTATACTGAACTGCAGCTATTCATAACATAAAGTTTCAATGTAGTCCTCCTTCGGCGATAAACAACGGTGGCTACTGTGGTTCCCTGAATTTCGATGCGATTTCCTCCCAAACCTCGATACGCTGATTGCTCTGGCTCTAATTTCACAGACGTCGGTACTACTGCTTGACTAACAAGGCTGATCGGGCTGCCGGTATCAAATAGGGAAAGACAAGTGGTGAATTTGTGGGTTTCTTCGTGCTCAGACGTAGAATTAAAAACAAGACTTACCAGGTTAGAAACATCTAATCGGCTGTTCCAATTTTCCTGCTCCTCGTCGCTCATAAGGTGCATCGACTCGTTAGAAGTGGACCTATTCCAAACACTATTTCTCCTGGCAGCAGCAGGATCGAGTTGTGGCCTCTTCTTGGGATTTCGGCATTGATGTCTGTCGTGTCCTGTTTCCCAGCATCTGAAACAGCTTCCAGCCGGTCGCTTCTCGTATGGACAACGGGATTGGTAGTGCCCCATTTTCAGACAATTAAAACATCTGATGTCACTATCTTCTTCAGCGGGCTGATTATTTACTGGCGGGATGGCAGCTGGTCTTCTATTCGTAGATGGGTATCTGGCAACTGACGTAGCGGACCGGTTCGTATTCCATGTGCTCCTGCTTGTCCTTACTGGTTGGCGATTGCTTCTCCCGGAATATGCTATACTAGGTGTCGGAGGGGCTGTTGTAGCTTTCTGGGTTACTAGTTCAGCATACCGATGCACTCTTTGTTTGAGTTCGTCGACAGAACTGCTACCTAAGAGCGGCGTGGCATCGAATCCGCTGGTCCTTAATATTCCGGTAATGATGTCTACGATTTCCCTGTCGCAAATATTCCCTACTTTAGCGGCGTTTTGAGCTCGTAGTATAAAACGATGTAGCGGCTCTTCTGGATAATTCCACTGCATATTCCTTAAGTGCCTATAAACGTCCTCCAACGTTGTCACTGTCTGAAACTCATGAATTAATTCTTCTCTAAGTTTCTCGTAAGTGTCGGCTCGTGACAGCGATAAGTATTCTTTCGCTGACCCAATGAGAGCTCGTCGGAGATATAGAAACTTCTTGTTCTCTCCTATATCTAGTAGCTTCAGTATATCTTCGAAGTCCTTGAAAAATTTGCTAACTGGCTGCTGTATATTTTCGCCTGAAAACTCCGGTAGCACTGCCTCCACATCTCTATAATCGACTTTTGCACCAGCCACAGGTTCTTCTTTGGGTCTCATGCCCGCTGTAGCCACTGGGTGAACACTACCGTTTCCTTTTCTCACAGGTACACTCTTTTTATTCTTATCACAATTCATTGTACTTACAGTTTCAGTGGCAGCGGCCTTGACTTCAATTGCATCTGTGCCACTAATATTCACATCCTCTGTTTTAATCTGGTCGGCCAATACTTCCTTAATAGCTGCTTTAAGAGCAGCAGTTACAGTAGCAGCATCAGTGGCAGCGGTGGATATCTCTTTTTTGACATTACAAATGGTGGCATCTGTTGTTTTGGCATCTGTTGATACGGCATCTGTTGCTATGGCATCTGTTGCTATGGTGACTGTTGATGTAGCAGCGGCGGCGTCTGTTGGTGAAACAGCAGTAGCGTCTTCTGGTATAGCAGCGGCGGCGTCAGTTGGTGTGGCAGCGGTGGCGTCTGTTGATGTAGCAGCAGCGGCGTCTGTTGGTGAAGCTACGGCGGCATCTGTTTTTATGTCAGCCTCTGTTGATATTACCACATTGGCAGCCATCTTGGCTTTCTGCCATGCGATATACGCACCTTCCATTTTCATGATTTTATCTTGCAGCATCATGAGCTCATGTTTCTTATTCATTAGAGCTATCTGCCGGTCAACCACTTCACTTTCGATTTCCATCCTTTTTAATTCCCGTGCCGCATCTTCTTCGCTCCACTTGGCGTCGGTCGCATCCGAATGTGGTGACTCACATTCTTTGGCCAATACCGGCGTTTCGCACTCGCGATTCTCGGCACTCGTTTCTTCGAAATTTTCATCGACCGCAGTCGCCGTCGCGATCTTCTTATTCGCTTTCTTCGACATTGCGCGTGACTAACACCCCACACCTGAGTTATAAGCGGGTATAATTTTCGGTAATAAATGAAAGACACTATTGGCTTTAATCTATTAGTTTTATTCTCGTTGTTCGTATTACACGAGCTGACGGTGTGATGTCTAAACAAAGACTGAGCTAGACTCTTCACCCGTACATACACAGCGGCGTAGCCCACTTCACACAGCGTTTGACTCGCGTGGTACTTCCACTCGGGTAGAATGTCTTTGCAGCGACGTTCAGGTTGGAGACGGATTCTGCCTTATAGTTTGGATTCGAATTGTGTCCACAATATTGTGTGTAATAATTTGCACCTCAATTATCTCTCCTTTTTGATGCATTGCCTACGCTCTTGACGTGGCAATAACTTGTGTTTGCATATGCACAATAGGCTTCGTTCATATAGCTAAAGCATATTGAACGCGAATATCCGGCATCGCTGTCGAAAAATTCGATAGCAGTAAACAGGCAGTAAAGCAGTTGCGGTAGTGCCAGAACGGTGGTCTAAATATTCGAACGATTTTCAACCGCCGGCAAATGTGGGCATTATGGCATTACCATACAGATCAGTTCATTGGATATTTTTTGACAGCGGAAGTCGACAATCACGTCAAATATTCGCGCTCAATTTGCTTATGAAAATGTTTGTTTTAGAAAAAAGTTTACAATCGTGTGCGGTCGCTCAATTTGTATGATCTAATATGTTTAGAAATGTTTTGCCATTCGTGTGCGGTGTACGTGATGTGAGCTTGCGGTCAGAAGGGCTTCCAAATGGTCCTTAAAAGGCGGCTTTCCACCATAATTGATCTTTCGCGAACTATCGCTTTATGCTGCCGATATGCCTATGTATATAAAAGTGAAAAATAAAGCCAGTGTGTGTAAAAGTGAAAAATAGAGCCAGTGTATGTAAAAGTGCAATTTCGATTCAAAGTGGAAAATTAATAAGTCGATCTCGATGGCCAACAAGCGATTGGAGAAGGCCAATTCCGGTTCCTAGTTAGTGCCACCCAATGAATTAAGGTTGCAAAAGTTTTGTGTTCAGTTTTGCTGTGTTTAATGTAAGTTTACGAAAAAAATCATATTAAGTGGAGTGGTATGGGGGTAATATGTCTGTACTCGAAAATTGAACTAATAAATCAAGGTAAGAATAATCTTTATGCAAACAGCCAAACATATGATTCTTATGCAGACATTTTATTATATATTAATATAATTACAATAATAGTAACAATGTCATTATGTTATTCCGGTATTCATATCACATTTTGGTTGAGTTGATTTCATCATATAAAAAAATCGATCTGTCAACATTAACATGTTTTGTTTGTTAACTTGTAGTTTTTATGTTTGTGCAGAAAAATCTATTGACTTGAATATGTAAGCAATAGCAAAAGTTAGAAATAAGATAAGAACCTTAAATTATATCAATCGATCGTTTATATTCAAATAAACAGTACGCATGTACAAAACTCTGTCTTATATATGATTAGATTCTAATTCTATAATGATCACCTAATCTTAATTTGTTGTTGTTCTTAAGAAATCTGTTCAAACAATAACTAATGCTTTGGGGGGATTTATTCTTGGTTGCATATCGTGCGTCATGCTGAGTTGTAGGAGGCGAATTTTTATGCATTCTTAAGGTTTGTGTTACAGTTTTCTTATTAAATCTCTATGGCCACTCGCACTTAATTGGGGGTTTATCCGAATCCCATGACATATTTTGGCAGGCTTGCGATGGATAATATCACGTTCATTCTGTTTATAAATTAAAATGTTTAATATTTTACTTGGATGATCAATTAAAATTTGATAGAAATGAAGGCAAGAACAATGACTTCATAGTTGGCTACTTGCATTTAAAAAGAAAAATTTCTACCGTTTCGAAAGTCAGATTCAATTTTACTTCAAAATCACCCAAAGCTTTGACTAATTCAGTGTCCTTTAAATGTAGCGAATTTGGGTTTGTTGATTTCATTTCCGGTTGTTAATTTCTTTCCTCGGCCATAGATTCAAATCTAGTTTAAAGACGAATATTCACTTTTTCACTTTTCACTAAGGTAACATATGCTTTTAAATTTGAGTCTTAGGCTCTCAATAGAAAGATTTGACCACATAAATCAAGAAAATTCGATTCGGATTTATAAAGAATAATGTTGTCCTTTTATGAGTAGATTTTTTAAGTGTTATTAGTAAATTAATGCAAATGATTGAAAATAAATGGAAGTTTCTTCTTTTTAAAAATAACTTATTATCAAAAATTTAAATAGAACAACTGACTTTCGATGGTGACAAAAAGATCAGGAAATATTTGCTTAAAAGCCTAAATCTTAAATTATGATTTACAAGTATATCAGAAACCGGATCCAAGTTTTTTAGTATAAACTATTTCTTAATTTTGTACAAAAATGCATTATGTATTTACAAATAAGTTGCTGTTAGGTATCATAAAATTGCCGGTATTTACATTATTCTAATTTGAAACTACGTTGAGAACTATTTACACCTATAAAAAAGCACCCGTGGAAATCATTAGAATATATTTTGAACGTATTGAAATTGGCATTTCTTCTGGCACTTTTGGCCATTGATATTATCAAATTTGGGTCATTAATATTGAAACCCCAATTTATGGCAACCAGAAAGTTAGAGCTCGCAAAATACCAAAAGTCAAATCAGTTTTCTCTGCTGTCGTCCCTGTCACCATCCTTTTCTTAAGTTCGGCTGGTGATGTTTCATCTAGGAATCCTGTCACAGGATCCATTTCGAGATGATTTTCTGTAGTTCTATTGCTGAAAATTCATGAGGTTAAGTTAATTCCCACCACCTAGAATCGCCGTACAATGCATGTAATATGATGTTGCTGATGCTATGACGCATGATTACGGGACAAAAACGAATATGTTATGTACAGTAACACACAAAATAAACTGAGAATGAAATCGATGATTGTATATAGACTTATTATGCCTTGATGAAAGCCTTGAATAATTGAAGTTTTACGTACGATGCACTCAGTCCACGATAAAACCAAGCTTTCCAACTTTTCCCTGAAACTTCATCAACTTTTGCTTCCACATCAGCACAGAAATTCTTTCGATCGTGACTGCGTCCACTTTTCGCATCACATAAAAGACGTTTTTTACATTCGGCATCGCAACGCGGTCGAAGATGTGAATTTTTCCAGTAGTGTCTTGAGTGTAGGAAGAAAATATTTATTAGTTATATGGAAATAAACATTAATCATTTAAAAAAATCATTCCACATAGCTAGATTTATCGGAATCAGGTTTATCTAGAATGTTAAAAACCGACAAAAGACAAGTTTATAATTAATCAAGTAGGTTTGAGCGTGATTGGCCTCAAAATCGATCACGTGATTTGGTTTTACTGTGCTTGTTTTTAATCTCTAATAATCTGCTCTACGAATTCTTGTCTTTACGACGATCTTCATGCTATCTATGGTGTTTAATCTTCATGCTATTTCAATTGTGCTAATCTTGATAACTCCAACGGATTCCACTAGCATTGGCATGATTTAAGGAAAGAAAAAAATACTTGTCACCTAGAGCTCAATGAAATGGATTCCTGATAGCTCGGACAACCTTGAAAAGAGATTTTAAGTCCAAGAGTGGTTTGAAGACTATAAGTTCCCATTGATTTTTATTCTTCTTCTGCTATTCTATCAACTTGCGGCTCAAGGTCTTTCAAGATTTAAAATTATATTCAGTGTCTTTAATTGTTTTCAGTGCTGTCTAACGAAAAAACTGGGTATTAAGTTGTGACCATCATCATGCTGATTAATGCTTTATTTTGTTATTTAAACCAGGAGTAGTTGCTCTCGGGTGATAAAGATTAACCTAGCTCCGTGATTTATCCAAAATAATAAAAATATGCTTGGTTTCAATTAAACACTTAATCTAGAAATTATCCCTGTTTCGGTTTTCCTACCTTTTTTCTTATTAATTTAAAAACAAATTATTTCCTTAAAAAAAAAAACAATATATATATATATATATATATATATATATATATATATATATATATATATATAATTATCGATATCTGTCAAGAAATTGATATAGTTACCTGCTAAAAAAATTAAAATTAACCCTCAATCTTGATTAACGTCCAAACCAACCATTAAAACAATATTAAAATGTTACATTGAATACTTACTGATAATACAATTCAAACAATTCCTGATTGTTTGCCATTTCGTGAATTAAATTGTTCCAATCCGATGGTCGTAATCCTTTCATGGCATACGCTGCACGTGCTGAATACAATTTATACCACATGGGATAATCGTATAGATTTGCCTCTTTTAAATTCATTATCCACGATTCATGGTCGATTACCATTCGTGTTGTAGCGTCATGATCACCATCGATATAATAAATCCGATAGCCTGGATTCATATCATAGTAGGGTGTAACGGATGGTCCGATGTATGCTATGCTTGTTGGGCGTCCTAAACAGGTAGTGCATGAGCAGTTTGTAATTAGCATTGTAGATACGATGAATGCATGAAAAATTGCATTGAGTAGAAATGGAAAATAAAAATGGTATATTTTCGTAAAAAATTAATATTTCGAATAAAAGATGTGTAATATCTCACCTAAATTCTGTGGATCGTAAAATATCTCCAGCTCATCATAGTGCGTATGTCCATAGAACTGTGCAGTTATTGTATTTTCATATCTCGCGATGATTTTATAAAAGTTTCTCGACCAAACTTTCAAGCAATCCGGATACCCAGGCGGTATATGTCCAATAATATGAACCTTTTCATTGGAAAATTCAGCGCTCTGCAGTTCGTAAATCAACCATTGTAGTTCGGTAGCAGGATCCGTTGAGTTCAGCAAAAGCCACCAGTTTTTGTTGTTACAATAGTTCATATTCAGTGAAATGATGCGAAACCCCGGTCTTAAAAGAACCGAATAGAAAGCTCCACGTCGCACTGTATGCGACACACTAGCCGGAAGCCATCTCCTCCACAGATCATCCAATTCACTGTAGAGCCACGATATCGAAGCATCGACTTGATTTACATATGGCGGTGGAAAGCTATTGACTGGAGCACTTTCATGATTACCTAGCGCTGGAAAGATCGGTATTCCTGGAAACTTTTCAGACATTTGCTTCACAGTATCTTTGATAATATCGAGGTTTTCATCTTTTGTCTGATTCCAAATATCGTGCGGAGGCAAGTCGCCAGTCCAAAGGATGTAGTCAATATCCGGATGCGTTTCAGCGATGTGCTGCAGGAGATTGTCTACAGTTCGTTTAGGTGTGTCACATTTTCTGTAATCTCCCCACTTCCCAGCTGCATCATTGGGACTACTAGGTCGGCCATTCGAAGCTCGACAGCAGAGTGGCTCGTTGCAGTTGGCATTGGAACCTTCTGCGTAGTGAGGGTCATAGTGCGTGTCGGAAAGATGAAGGACCTTGAAGTAGTGAGCTTTCTCTTTGGGTAAAGCAACTTCATGCGGGTCCGGTTTAGGTACGGGTGGGAATATGACTTCCCACTCGTGGTAGGGATTGTAGATGTCTTCACAAGCGTCACCAATAACAAAACTGCAAATCTCTTCTGGGCCTATATTAACCCGTTGCAAAACGTAAATGACTTCTTGCTGAAATGAAATTTGGTTAAGGGGGTTGGGAAGGCAACAAATATAGAAATGAAGAAATGCTGATGAATAAGTGGACAACATTTTTTCAAGAATTAAAAAGAAATATGTTGTTTTTAAGGAAACGATTGGAAAATTATGGATCATAAAAAATAAATAAATGATTATGCGTTGCTTATGCGTGTTTACAAAACAAGAAAAGGTACTTTTCTGTTTCCCCCCCCCCCCCCCCATTTTTTTCACATTTGGTTGTTGCAATGCTTCTAAAATTGATTAGAAAGTAGTAATTAACCAAAATTATGATGGAAAAACACGTTTAAAAGAAAAAAAATTTTTTTTTTTTTTTTTAAATTAATTTTTTAATTTACAAATTAATTAAATTAATTTAAATTTTAAATTAATGTCACATAACAGTGAGTGAGAGTAATAAATTTTGCTCTATTTTTGACGTCTTACCTTTCCGAAGCTTCGACGCAATTTACAATTAAGCAATTATTTTACAATTTATTTTACAATTATTTTACAGCAGGCCTCCCCAACAACACATTAACTTTTGAAAAACTCATTCTGCCACATAAAAATGGAAAAAAATTTAAAATCGGGAAATTTTTTTTTTTTTAAATGCATTTTCCCATCTCAATTTTTGTGGAGTAACACTTTTTAACCCATTTCGAGCAGTTTACATTAAAAAAATTAAAAAAAGTGGAGGGAAAAAACAGAAAAGTACCAAAATTTATTCTCACTGTTATGTGACATTAATTCTAAATTTAAATTAATTTAATTAATTTTTAAATTAAAAAATTAATTAAAAAAAAAATTAAAAAATTTTCTTTTTTTAAACGTGTTTTTCCATCATAATTTTGGTTAATTACTACTTTCTAATCAATTTTAGAAGCATTGCAACAACACAAAGTGGAAAAAAATGGGGGGGAAACAGAAAAGTACCCAAGCAAATAATAGATCCATGCAGCGAAAACCCTCACTAAATGATTCTTACCCCGAATAACTTTGTAATTCCTTCGCAAACCTTGGGGCTCTGAATTTTCAAACTGACACAGTACACATATATCTTTTTACTGATCTCCTCGTCACTGGTACCGATTTGGATGTAATGCTTCAGCAGCCCGGCACCTGAAATTACCATAAATCTAATAAAAACATTCTGTATTCTGTAAAAAAGTCATATAAAAAACAATGTTTACCTGCTTTACACGCTGTACAAGACACTTTTGACATAACACTGTTCTCGATTTCGTATGCCACTTGTTTGAGATTGAAGAGATGCAGGGCTTTTTCGACCAGTGGCGGATAGCGCCCATTGTCAACCGGGTCATACCAAAGCATTCTTGACGTTGCATTGTCACGAATGCTTTTCAAGCGTTTAAGGAGCTCATCGTCAGTGCTGCTCAGTAACAACGAGCTACAGTGACGTGTTGTGTTTTTCGGTTCTAGATGTGGTGTTATGCTGCGCGGTGCACCTTCTATACTCCATCGATCGATTGGTGCCTCCCATTTAATTGCTTGCCTTCGATTATTTGGAAATATAAATGGGTGTCCTGAAGTGAAGAAAATAAATGAATTTTGAAAATTGTAAGATTGTTGGTTTTAAATGTTCAACGTAAAATAAAATATGCTGAATGCATTATATAAAAAGTTGGATGAATAAAAACTATATTTATTAATAGCTCGATTCGGGGAAAAATTACATGGTCTGTTCGAAAAGTAATGTCATCAAATTGTTTTTTGACGATGCTGTATACCCCAGTGCTCTCTACTCACGTGAAATCGGTGCTGAAGGAAGCCAATTACCGCACGAGTATTTGTTTAATGGATTTCGAGTTCTCGAAGAGTAAAGACAGGTGGGTTCTTGAGCCTGTTTAGTCTCTTTAATACGGGAGATAGATTACAATCGAATCTGGTTTCGTGAATCTCAAATGAGTTTTGCCCTTTTAAATTCCCTTTATTTGACATACTAGGGTAAAAATTCAACGAAATTTGTGAAACCAGATGCAATTGTAGTCTGTCTTCATTATTACAGTCACCGGTACATGGTCCAGTGTAAAAAGCTGAACGGAATCCCTCCCAAGCTGTTCTTTTCCTGTTTAAGGGAAAGGCTAGGCTGCATCCATTTGCTGCAATCCTGTTAAGGTGAATGCGACATACATGTGGTTTAACATTAAATGCTTCTGTTAAACTCTCCATCTCATGAGAAAGTTAACTGGTTGCTCACTTATCAGTGTTACGAGTATGTCTAGAAAATTACTTTTGTTAGAGGTCCTAAACGTGGGTTCGTTGCTAAGATTTTCCACGACAAGGAGACTAGATATTATGATTCACCTTTATCATTGGTGTCTGAACAATTCCATAGCTCATTCTGCGTGTTGGCATCTGCTCCTATTATGAGTGGGATCCGTTGTATTTGCGGCTGCTGCTAACTCCCTAATAGTGCCATTGGGAAGTATCAAGCCTTGATCGTGTGACCTGTAGCATAAAACGACCCAGAAAGACTTCGGCTTAGCGTCGACCACTATAGCAACATTGTCTTTGTCACTGAAGTTTGAAAGTACAAGGACAATTATAGCTTCTTTGATGAGATTCATTAATTTTGTCTAAATATTCAACTCATACTAGTCTGTATCTAATAATGTGTAATTCACAGACCCGGTCTTTAAGGATCCATGGTTCTTGGAATATAACTTTCTCATCCGCATATTTGCACAGATGCGCAGCCGAAGTCGCCTTTGAGCAGTGAAGGTTAATTTGAAGAACCTCCACCTTTATGTATCACGGTGCTCCACCATTTTACGCCTGGCCAAATATCAACCAGTTTGTTTAGTGCTAGCCTCTACAAGTCCGCAGAGCGCTGATCCTAGCAGGCTGTCAGTTTGACTCGGCCTTGATGCTACCCGCACCGAGGCACATTCGATGATAGCCCTCCTGTGCTTTTATTACAATCGACGACTGCCCCAATCAGACACTCTTTGGCCATTTCGTTAAACGGCTGAGTTATTTCAGTTGGGGCAGCTTAAGATCAAACGTGTGGTAAATATGGGTGTTGGTTGGGTTGTGAAGCATTTATCTGATGATCTGTCCGACGAGCTACCTATACTGCCTTACGTAATATAAATGCCTTATCTGACATTGTTCTCATTTTTTCTCATTCAACTACATACACTATTACACCATAACAAATATGAAAAGTATGTCTTTTGTGGAAGTATGTTAGAATCAACAATGAAAAATGCCCTTTCCATATATCTGCGGCCCTTAGAAAAATACAAATCTTCAAATAACACAACAGCTACTAAATGCAGATACGGCTTTTATGCTACGTAAGGCAGTATAATTTGATTATGGAAATATTTTCGTATCTTTCGTAAAATTATAAGAAAATGAAATTCTAAGTGTTTGAATATTAGCATTATAATTCCACTTACCCCTGGCTACACTGTTGAATATGCTACCGATTAGTAATATAGTGATAAAATTACTCATAGCTTAAATCCTAAAAACTTATACTAAGTCGATGATTGACCGTTTCCCGTCCACTTTCGCAGTCTCCGTTATCAATGCAACCTGCAATAGAAAAAAAACAGATTTTTAGAGAAAACATCAGTGAAAAAATTGAAGTTGTAGACAATTGAGTAATTGTTCATCGAAATTTTGCTTCTGATAGGCATTTTCTCCAGAAGAAACAAAAAACAACAACTACATCATTTCGCTATCAAACATGATGCATGCTTACATTAAATTTTTATTAAACCAAATAAACACTCTAAAAATGAGTGTATCGATATTTTCAAGGTAAAGTAGCCGACACACTCGGCTCTGAATGGCTGCATACTTTCACTTGCCAACTGAAAAGAAGACGTGAAAGCGAAAAAACTGGAAACTGTTCGGTGTTGTTTGTTTGGCTTTGTTAATTCAAAGGTGTAAGTGAAGACAAATAAAGCTCCGAAGTTGAAGTGAAGACGCACAATAGCTAAGTACATATTATGTTACTATATGATGGACCATTAGCGCTGTCCATCAATGAAAGTGACCAATTGTACAGGTTGGTTCGAGAGAGAAAATTTATAATTATTTGAAATGATTTGAAATGCTATATAAAATCGATTTGAGCATGTAGTGAGAAAATTCCATGCCGGATATACAAGTGTTAATTAGGTTTTTGCGACATATATTATGGTTGTTTTTATTTGTTTTATTACGTTGTAGATGCAAGATGGAATCTGAAAGCTGAGTGTCAAAGTTGCGAAGTGCTAACATTGGTGAAGGATTCAGGGTTTCTATGTGGTTGAGATTTAAGAGTATAGAGAATCTGTACCAAATGATGTAGTTAAAGGCAATTGCATAGTTTTGCATAATAGTTTTGCATTGTTGTTAGGTCGTTGAACTCCTTCGAACGTCTTCTGACTAAATCTAAGGCATTGCTAGCTGGCACAACGATTGAGTCGATGTGTTCATTATTATCGAAACATTAGCAGGCAAATCTGTTTAGATCCTGCTGCAAATCATTGCAATCGTTAAAATTTCGAACAATTTTAAAAACTTTAGCGCCATCGGCATAAACCAAAACAGAGGATGACTACAGAATGAGGCTTGCATCATTAATAAATAAGGCGAACATTAAAGAGTCCTGTCACGAAATTGTTGAACTCCAGACGTAGCTCAAATACCAGATGACAAAACATTGCGAAAGGATATACGTTGGACTCTATTTGTCAAGTAAGAGTCAGCCCTTGACAATTTGACGACAACTGCTATTCGTGGAAAGCCAGTCAACTCAGTTAGGCATATATCCTAACATAACACCTTCTTTAAATGGACTCAGACTCTTTTATCACAATTGTAGTGGTATTAGAGGTAAATTAAAAAAAATATATCTTGGCGCAAAATCCTACCACTTTAATTTACTCGTCTTCACGGAAACTTGGTTAAATGATTCCCATAAGAATGAAGAGATCTTTGACAGTAGTTGGACAATTTACAGAAGCGATCGTGGCTATTGTTCTACAGGTCAATCACGTGGAGGTGGGGTTTTACTGGCGGGCAATAAATACACTTTCAAGTGAGATTATTGACATCACCCCCAAAGTATTGTTCCGACACATAGTTATTCGTGTTCCTTTGAATAACAATTTCGTTTACATTACACTCAGAAAAATATGTTTCCGAAAATCAAAGAAAATATTTACTTGTTTACGAGATGTGAAATTTTCCACAAATCAAATAAGCTTTTATTTGATATCAGTAATTTGTATCAATATCATTGAAAAATTTCTTACATTCAACGGAATACAATTTTTGCTTTACCTTATTTCAAATAAGTAATTTTCCTCAAATCTTATAAATTATGTCTATGAATTTAGTAAATTATATCTACAACGCGAACATTTTTTTCTATGTTTCAACAACAACCACGCTTCAATATTCGACGAAAAAATGGATCGTTTTTCTGACTTCTATCAACTTTTCCTCTACACAAATAAAGGGTCAATAGCTTAGCTCGCTAATTTGTCAGTCCAAAACGGCGATCTACCGCTCGTGGGTTCGAATTCCGCCGGGTTCATTCCTTCTCCCTGTAAAATTTTCAGATTCCAACGACTTCAACCTTACGAGTACTTTTTATGGCAACGATTTGCAGCAAGTCTCTACAATTCCCAACCAAAACGGTTATTGGTTGTGTCAGCCTAGAGTTGAGATCGTGCAACACCGCACGGCCCACAGGAAGGAGACGGAATGAGTAGAGTGGAGGACTCGAGACAGTCAGTGAATAAACATGTAATGAGTCGGACGTTTGAATTATTATCGAAATAAAGAGTGTTATTTTCAATCTGAGTGTCTGATTACTTTGCCACCCTGACAGTAATCAGAAGTGGGATTCTAAAAGAACATCGATATTGTGAGTGATAGTTTCATAATGGAGAATATGTACGCGAATCGCTCGAAAGCCGAATTGCAGAGTTTGCTGCGGGAGCGTGGTCTGCCGATTAGCGGAAATAAAAATGATTTAATCCAGCGTTTATTGGACAATCCAAACGCCGCTAGCACGCCACAGCCACGAGATATTGGAGCTGCCGCCGTTGCAGAGGATGATTCGGTAGAGGACGCCACCATTCGCGACGGAATTTTGTTTCATGGTACCGATGCAGTGGAAAATCCCAGTCGGCGACGCTTGCCGCAAACCACCGTTGAAGAAGTCACGGATGACTTACTACAACGAGAACGTGCACTGCTAGAGCGAGAACGCTCGATTCTGGAACGGGAACGGACTGTTTTCGAAATGTCGGAGAGACAAGCACGAACAGGTTTTTCGGTTCGCGAGATTAGCGAAATGCTACCGGAATTCAATCCTATTGAAAAACAATGGTCGGCGACGCAGTTCATCCAGCGGATCCGAAATTTACGAAACGTTTATGCATGGGATGAAAAACTTGTACTTTTTGCAGCCCAGACTCGGTTGCGTGGATATGCAAAAGTCTGGAATGACGGACAAGCTGATGTGTTCCGTAGTTTCTCAGAATTCTCTGAGCGGCTGACAAGAGATTTCCCAGCAAAAATTTCGGATGCCGAAATTCATTTACAAATGATGCAGACGGTGCGTGAGCGACCAGAATCTATTGAGGGGTACTTTTATAAAATGAGTGCGCTCGGACGTAGGGGCAATCTAACGGATGAGTCGATAATAAAATATATTCGTCGAGGACTCAATTATCCGTCGCTGCAAAACGTCATCGCCGGCATCGAGTTTGAAAGCGTTCAAGCATTACACGCAGCATTGATTCGTTTTGAAGAGAATGTCGTGCCGATGGGTAGTGCGTTTATGTCGTCGCAGCTACCGGGATCGAAATTGAGGCCTCACCTTAGTTCAAACGTGTCGCAAGCAACACCAGCTAACTCGCGGGTAGCAGGGCCTACTTGCTTTAATTGCCGACAGCGAGGGCACTTGGCTGTGGAATGTCCCCTCCCACAACGACGTCCGCGTTGTGATAATTGCCAACGAACCGGTCACCGTACTAATGATTGTCTTGATGCAAGACAACAATCGAATCAGCCGCCGGCACAACAGCCTGTTTCTGTGCTACAAGTGAAAGAGACTGATGCAGTAGGTAGTAAAATTTCTTCTTCAATGTTGGTTGAAAAGGAAATAATAATTGGATGGCGGAAAGTGCGAGCGATTATCGATTCGGGTAGTTCACGATCGTTAATGCGCAGATCTTTGGCTGAGATTGTTGGAATGATAGAGCCGACGAATATTTTAAAACTTTCGGGATTTGGAGGAGGCACATATAGCTGCTCGGAGAAAATTATATGCGAGTTCGAGTTCGATGGGCGAAAATTTCAACACACGTTTCATATAGTCGATGATATCATGTTGTCATCAGCTGTGTTACTGGGAGCTGATTATTTCAAGACGCATAAGCTACGGCTCATAATTGGAGAAGGAATTTGCCAGATTGAAGACGAGTTAAAAGCTGACGATATTTTCAAAACAGAAGAACAGCAACGGCTAAGCGAAATACTGGAAAAATTCCGTGATTGTTTTTCGGAAGAATTATCGGGAATTGGGAAATGTGTTCTTGGGCAATTGAAAATTGAGCTTACGTCAGATAAGTCGATTTTTCACAGACCGCATCGAATCGCATTCGCCAAAAGGCCTGTCGTAACAAAAATCGTTGAAGAGCTGCTAGAAAATCATATCATACAAGCTAGCGAGTCTCCATATGCATCTCCAATAGTTCTTGTCAAGAAGTCAAATTCGGAGGATCGAATGTGCATAAACGGAGTTTTGAGGTGGGTTGTACCTAAGGGAGTAAGATGGCGAGTGGTGAAAAGTGCACATGATGACCGGGGACATTTTGGCATTGACAAAACTTTGAATCAATTGACGCCATATTATTGGTTCAAACGGATGCGGAACTATGTAAGGGGATACATCGCAGCTTGCATCGATTGCTGTTATTATAAGAAACCATCTGGTAAATTAGAAGGAAGACTCTACGTTTCACCTACTGTGCCAATTCCGTTCGGGACCATACATCTCGATCATTTGGGTCCGTTTCCGAAAAGCACTACAGGAAGCACACACGTTATTGGAATAACCGATCCATTTTCAAAATATATCGTAGTAAAAGCAGTAAAATCAACGAAAACGATGCCAGTAATCAAAGTTTTGAACGAATTAACTTCTTATTTTGGCTTACCCAAGAAAGTCATATCGGATAGAGGAACTGCTTTCACGTCAAAACTATTCGAAAATTATTGTGCTGATAATGGAATACAACATATATTGAACGCCGTTAGAACGCCGAGAGCAAATGGCCAAATCGAAAGAGCGCACCAATCAATTTTGTTGTACTTACGAACTGCAAATGACAATGAACGCAAGTGGGACCAAAATCTACTCAAACTTCAATTTGCATTGAATTCTCAGACCAATTCTACGACTGGACATACTCCGAATGAGGTTGTGTTTAAATATCGACCACGCGATCTTATTCCCAACAAACTGTTGGAAACATTGCACGAGTTGGACAATATTAAACCTATCGATGTCAATTATGACGAAATAACGACGAGGATCGACGACGAAAAACGGAAGTGGAAGGAACGCTTCGATTCAAAGCGGAAATCACCAAAACGGTTCGAAATTAACGACTTGGTGGTAATTGAAAATGTTCCTGCTGCAAGGGGTGAGTCTCGAAAACTCCAGCCGAGATTCAAAGGACCATACGTAATTAACCAGGTGCTTGACCGAGACCGATATATGATAGGTGACCTAGAGGATTGTCAGCGGAATCAACGGCCGTTCCAATCCATTTACCATGTTGAAAAGATTAAACCTTGGTGCTCTTTGGGACCTGAAGTCAACGACGAAGAAGAATCCACGGACGATGATGAAGAAAACGGTGAACCGAGCTTGTCAACAATTTCTCATAGTGTGTCTCGAGACGAGCCACCTTAGGATGGCCGAGCTGTCAGCCTAGAGTTGAGATCGTGCAACACCGCACGGCCCACAGGAAGGAGACGGAATGAGTAGAGTGGAGGACTCGAGACAGTCAGTGAATAAACATGTAATGAGTCGGACGTTTGAATTATTATCGAAATAAAGAGTGTTATTTTCAATCTGAGTGTCTGATTACTTTGCCACCCTGACAGTTGGATCTTGTTTTTAGAAACGCCTATGACGAAGTAGTGGTAAGTCCAACTAATGACGCAGAGCATTTTTTTTTTCAAATAGTTTACACCACACTGCACTATCAGTTGAACTTCCCATTCCTAATTCTTTTTACTGAAAAACGTACAATAATTCAATTGTATATGACTTTCTTAATGCTGACTACACAAGCATTCACCATGTACTTGACTCTATAGATTGGACGAATACTCTTTCAACGTTAGATCTTGAGGAAGCCATATCCACTTTTTACGATAAAATATTTGACGCCGTCGAAAGATATGTACCTAAGGTTAAAAAAAGAAAAAAATTGTCTGAACCATGGCTTGATAGGGAGCTTAGGCATTTGCGAAATCGTAGGAACAAACTTTTCAAGCGAATAAAGGAAAATGTTGATGTTAATTCTACTATTCAGGAAGCATATAATGAAGTAGCTATGCAGTTCTTGGCAAAAACTCACGATGCTTATGCCAACTACATTAAGAGAACCGGCGAAAGTATAACGACTCGAAATATAACTACCCTTTCATATGTAACAGCGATTTTCAAAAGTAGCGATAGACAAAACTTTTTGAAAAGGTTATATGCAATAACAATAAACTTTCTCCACTTGTTGATTCCCGTCTGAATGAGCAACAGCATGGCTTTAGAAAAAGTCGCTCAACTATAACAAACTAGACAATTCTAGTTTCGGGCGTTCTGTATAAAATCGAGATAGGCTATCAAATTGACGCAGTCTATACAGGCTTTAGCAAAGCTTTTGATAGAGTTGACCATTCTATATTGATCTTAAAGCTGCAAAAATTCGAACTTGCCGGATCTTTACTAACCTGGCTCAGTTCCTTCCTCCACAATCGAATCCAATTCGTAAAATTTCAAGGAGTTTTAACAAAAAATATTTTGGCTACCTCTGGCGTCTAGCCAAGGTAGCCATCTTGGCCTACTTCTCTTTAACATATTCATCTCCGATCTATCTGACGACCTGTCTAACATACCTCACCTACTTTATGCAGGCGACCTCAAACTGTACCACACCATTGAATCTAAATTTGATGCACTTTTTCTTCAATCCAAGCTTGACTCTCTTGTTCAGTGGTGCAAAGTAAACTAGCTCTCGCTTTGTACTGATAAGTTTTAGCCGTAAACGCACGGTTACGCAGAATATTTACATTCTCGGCAACCACTTATTAACTCGCGTTGATAGCGTTGTTGATCTCGATGTTGTCTTGGATGGGAAACTTCGTTTCACCTTGCACTACGACTTTCCTGTGCGAATAAGCAGCTCGGCTTTATTAAAGGACGAGCCAAGGAGTTTAAAATTTTTTGGTCCACAAGATCATTGTACACTGCACTTGTACGCCCTCTTCTTGAATATCTAGAAACCTATTATCTATTATCTAGAAACCAGCCTTTGAAATTCACAGTAACAGACTCGAGTCCATTCAAAAACAATTTTTACTTTCCGCCCTAAGAAAACTACAACCCTTACGACTTCCAAAATTTATCCCCCTATGAGTTTCGACTGGGTCATTTAAACTTAACTTTCACTTGCATCCAGAAGAATGATGAACGGCCTGCTTCACATTTGACGTCATTGGAGGCGTTATTAGAACAGTAAAATTGCGATAAATATCCCCGTAAGGAACACCAGGTCCAATCGTTGGCTAAAGGAATATCCACATTCCACCATACATGCAGCTAATAAGCCGATAACTAGATAATAGATTTTCAATAGCTTAGCAACCTTTATTCCATAACGATTTCCAAACTATCCTTCAAATCCTCCTTTATCCAAGCCATTTGTACACCGTAATTTTTAAGCTTTTTTTTAAGTATCGTTTTTAATTGTTATTCATTTATTTGATTGTTATTTCATTTATTATCTATTTCAAACTTATTTATTTACTCAATTAGTAAATTATTTATGCGTTATTTATTTGTGCATTACATTTTTTTTATTTTTAGAGTTGTATTCATTTGTAGTTTTTTCCTTTTCTTGTTTTGATCTGTTTCATGTTTCTATATATATATATATATATATATATATATATATATATATATATATATATATATATATATATATATATATATATATATATATATATATATATATTTATATATGTATTAAATTTATGCCTTGTTTGGCTAATAAATATATAAATAAATAATTGAATCCGTCACGTGTCTTTTAGGTTGCGCTTGAACATTTATTTCAGATTTTGCGTATATCTCAAATATCCCTAACAAAGTTTCATGCAATACCAAAGACCATTCAAAGTTAGCAAACAAATCACGCCCTTGATTTAAAATTAAATTTCAGTTCAGATGCATTAGATAGTAAATTATTACTAGACTTCGAATCGAAAATAATGTTGAGTCCACGGTGATGAGCTGTTTGGTTAATGAGAGATGATTTGAAGGGTTTCATCACAGTCGAAAAGGTGTCCATCGGAAATATTAGATCCAGCATTTTTCTATTTGAGCTCCAGCTGTAGTTGTCTTCAAACAAACCAATGGATATGATCTCGTTTGCGAAGTGAGAAGTTTCGTGTTGCCCGCCAATAGAGGTAGCGTTGAGAACCTCGTAGGTACCGTCCGCTAAGGGGCACCAGTCGAGTGTAGGTAGGTTGAAGATGAAGTCACCCATAAAGATTAAGTGATCGTTATTCTCAGCAAAATCGCATATGATCTGCATAATATTTATCAGTGTAGTGTAAGCGTCATGTGAAAAGTCTGTTGGCGTTTGGTTGGCAGCTAATAATTTGTTCTTCGTTGTAAGCTCAACTCGAACACAAACAAATGAGGTAGCTCCATTAAAAAAACTTTGAGTTTTTTGTGTAAGGCCAGAAGAACACCAATATCACATATGCCTATTTCTGGTAAATAGTAATGCAACCTAGAATGATCTGATGTTTCTGACTGAAGAAGCTACGACAAATCGAAATTAAAAAAAAACTTTGCCTACTTTTCGACACTCTGTACCCACACGGGGTTTAAAAAATTTCAAAACCTTTGCATATCCAAGCATAAAAATTTATTAGTTTTTATTCTGCATACTTACTTTTTACGAAATTTTTCTATCCATAGAAACATAAGGGCAACTGGAAATTCATTAAAATAGCCGTATATTTTTGAATTGAAAGATAATCTCAGTGAATCTTTGTATACCTGTACTTATATTAAATATATGTATATATAAAGAAATATGAATTTTTGGATAAAGAGATTCGATAATCAATGAAAACCGTATTATCTGGCTGTTGCTTCAAAAAGATGAAAAGTTAGCCCTGTAGTAGTTTGTGTGTTTCTCGACTCAGATGTATAACATTGCATGATTTTTTCAAACTATTTAATACTAACCAATGAATTCTATGAAGGATTAAATTATGTTTTTCTATCATAAAATAAATAGTAGCCCGTCAGCTCATATCATATATAATTTCCATGCAATCATCAACAAATTAATCAATGATGGTTGATGTATACATTCAGTGAAATAAGCGATGCATATCAACCAAATCATAAAAAAAATCTCTAAAAATAAGTTTATACCATCATTAGGTGTCATTTTTACTATTTAGAGGACTCAAATGACGAAATTATTATCAATTCACCTCTACTTCGAATCATCTGCTAATTTCCGGTAGAATTCATTAGAAACGGTCGACTGATTCTGATGGATCAATGCGTGTTTACAGACAATAATGTTTACATCGTTTGCACGACTGTATACATAACTTGCTGGGAATTTGATGCTATCGTTTTATTGTACGATCTGTACAAGTGCAGTAAGTTGTCGTTGAATATGTTGACTTGGTATTATTGTTGCCAAGTGGAGAAGTGCATTTGTTTGCAGTAAAAACATTTCATCACTTCAGGTCTTTTCATGAATTGGCAACAAATGATTCAAACATGTTGCTAGCATTTGCACAACATGTGGCAAGTTTTATTTTTATTTTTTGATGAGGACAATATTTCATAGTTCCGGTATGACTAATTATCACCATCAATCGATTGAAGCACATGATTGAGCTGCCAATCAAAATATTTTCAAATTAATTACTCCCTCCGATTTGTGTTGCGAACACTTTCTCACAACACATTTTCTCTGCAAATTGATGCATCTAAGGAAATGTGACTTCAAACAATAGGATATTTTGCATATGGCTAATAATGATTGCCATTTGCTCTGATTAATTAATTTAATGATTATTCTTCAAATTCGACGAAAATATAGAAGCTGCTCAATATTTGAAACTGCTGATTCACACACGCCTTCATATTTCTTTTCATTTTCAACAAAGCATTGGTGTATTTGAATGGGTGCATTATGAAAACCCACACTTCTTCTGACAAATCTGATTTCCCGAAATCAGCCATCAGCACGCGAAATCACTCTTTCACACTTGACCATCTGGACCACACTCACTGTCATTTAGTCTACTCCTACTTTAGTACCTTAAAACTTTATTATTTCAGTTTTATTCGGAAATCTCATCAATTCACTGATTCAACCAAATATGAGGTAGCTAACCTCTAACGAATCTTATTAACTGCTTATATGTATGGTAAATCAAATGTGTGAATTCAAGGTCGAAATCATTTTCGATCTTTTGTTTACTATTCTCGCCAGGAAAACAAACGCTGAGTATTTTTTACTTTTATGAATGATTTTCCTAGATAACCATGGTTTGAAAAGTCCATGAATGTAAACGCATGATATGGAAGAAAAATTGTTGTTTAGTTTTCATCAGGCAAAACACCTTGACACCGGAATCAGAAAATATTCGTCAGGCGTTAAGAAGATTATGTAACCGAAATTGTAAATTTAATTCTTTCATTTTCTTTCTTCTTCATTTGAATATTTTTCCAAGCTGGAACGGAAAGGAAGAACGTTGTAAGCTGCGTGTTTTCGCACCTCTATCGAAAGCTGGTTGCGGTAGGTAGCATTGAAAACAACAAAAATCCTCACTCAGATGTAGTTGTTTTGAATGCTACCTATTATAACCAGCTCTCGATAGAGGTGCAGCTATAGTTGAGATATTCGTCACCCGATATTAGAAACACAGCTATCGTCAGATATAGGGGCATGCGTAATTTTTTGAATCATTTCTGAAGCCATTAATCCTTAAGCTGTAGTCCTTATGCAACCAAAAAACACGTAAATTTGCAATTATAAGAAATATTCGATAAATACCAAGGTGATTCTACTGTTTCCGTGGCTTGTACCTTAGAGCTTTTGAAGGCTGAACATTTTAATTTTGGGTATTATCAAAAAGTAGGTGGACCCAAGTTTTCCATTAGCATACTCAATTTCTACACTTTTGATTACCATATTCTTTTACTTTCTACACATTACGAAGGCTTTTTCTAATTTCGTAACTACCAAAACATTCAACATAACCTTGAAAAATCCAAAAAAAAGGCAACTACTCATGAGGTTTTCTTTTTTCTATCAGCACATTCTATAGTTCAGCACATGAACTACCTATGCAGAACAGAATTCTGTCCCAGTGAATTCACGGGGACAGGAGTGTTATTGTTTCCAATTTAAAACTATCACGCGTAATGTTTGATTTTCAAGTTATCTCGTTATCTCCAGTTAACTCGTTACGAACATTAGCTTTGCTAAACGGTGAACAATCTGCTAATTGTGTTAAAATTTGCTATACCATTATTAATTGAATCATTATTTCCCCGCAAAAACAGATATTATTTTTTTTCCTGATTTAAATGGTGTTTTGGTGCCGAAAATAATTTCTGTGTTTTTGTGACATTTACAATTCCAAGTGAATCTTAAAACAATTCTATTATGGCCCCTGGACATTTTTCTGGCAACTGCTTTTTTTGCGGGACCTGCGTCAAACCTGTTGACGAAAATCCGTTTGTTCTGCAGTCGATCATTCCACAATCCTTGGCTAAAATCTACGATAGAGATATCAAGCCACGTCATGCTCTTCGTATGCTTCATTTAACAAATTATAGTTTTTTGATCGGTAATATGATCAAGAACCTCTCTGATCTACTAGATGACTTAAGTGGTCAGCAAGATGTAGCCGTAGCACTATCATCAAGACTGGACAAAATCGAAGTTAAAATGGATTTAATTTTAGTTTCAACCTTGTATTTACCGCAGGCACGTGAACAAATCCTTCAAATCATCGAGTTTCCCGAAATTTTTTCGCTTTTCAGAGAAAAACGGAATCGGTTTATCTAAAAAGTTTACTGCTTAAGATCATATTATTAATGTACAGTCTGTCAAGAATGAGTTTACACATAGGAAAAAAATTCAATTTTTCATCTTTCTAATTATAAAATACTACTTTTTATTTATGTAAATGAATGTTTTTTTCTTAATTATAGTTATTTACATTATTTCCAACCGATATATACAAAAAAAAGTACAACTTTAATGCAAAACAAGAACGAAAAGACCAACGAAAACAATTATTGCAATTCTTGAAGTGTCAAGAAACTCTTTACACAAATTATTATTGTATTTAATATTTACATATTTACAGGATATTTAATATTATTTGGTATATTTAACATTTGGTATGGCCACCTTTGGCATCCACCACACATCGCAACCGATTTTTCATTGAATGAACCAACTTTTGCAGGTCATACGTGGTTGGTATTTTTTTGCCATTCTTCGAGAATCGCAATTTTTAAGGCAGTTCGGTTTTTGGGTTGCCTTTTAGCGACTTGTTGTTTTAAGTAAGCCCATAAATTCTCGATGGGATTTAAGTCCGGACTCTTGGCTGGCGTATCCATCACTTTTCCGCAGTTGTATAAGGGCCACATTCGCACCATGTTCGCCTTATGTTTGGGATCGTTGTCCTGGTAAAGCTTAAAATTTGGTTTGCTGTTATGCATAAACCCGAATTTCTGCGCACTGCTTGCCAAATATGTTTTAAGGATATGCAAATATGGTTGGGCGTCCATGGTTGACTCGATGAATGCCAAGTCTCCTACTCCTCTGCTTGAGAAGCACCCCAAATCATAACGGACAACTTACCAAATTTTACAGCCATATCATTCCGGCTGTAAAATTTGGTAAGTTGTCGATTTTCCAACGATGTTAAAGGCTTGCGCCACACTCTAGCCGGTCCATCATTATAGTACAACATCATTTTCGTCTCATCGCAGAATATGACGTCGTCCCAGAAGTCAACGGGTTGAAAAAGGTGCATCATAGCGAAAGAAAAACGCTTTTCGATGTTTAGTGCAGAAAACAGTGGTTTCTTTCGTGCAGCTCTTGATGAGAACTTATTTCGTAGGATGGCCTGTCGTACTGTTTCATGGGAAACAGCAGCATCACACTCTTCCTTGAGTTCCCTAGCAAGTGTTCTGGTCGAAATCCAGGGGTTTTTATCAAGCTTCCTTATCATAAGGCGCTCTATACGTTTAGATATTTTTGGTTTTGAGCCACCTCCACACTTTGGCTCCAATCTATTCTCATTTTCAGCACGATTTATAACGTTATAGGCTGCCATTCGTGCTACACAAAACATTTCCGACAGTTCCTGTGCACTTTTACCTAATTGGTGATTATAGTATATCATCTGAACTAACTCAAAGGATAATCTTTTGCCTGGCATTTTAAAACACAATATCTCACTTATTTATGCGTATTAGCCAAAAATTAATCACACACTAATGATCAAATTTATAGAGCTTTACAATACAGACCAAAAATTACGGTAAATTTACCGTATCGTTGCAGTAATGCAAAAAAAAAACTTTTGTGTAAAGAGTTTCTTGAAACTTCAAGAATTGTAATAATTGTTTTCGTTGTTCTTTTCGTTCTTTTTTTGCATTGAAGTTGTACTTTTTTTTGTATATATCGGTTGGAAATAATGCAAATAACGATAATTAAGAAAAAAAAAAATATTTACATAAACAAAAAGTAGTATTTTATAATTAGAAAGATGAAAAATTGAATTTTTTCCCTATGTGTAAACTCATTCTTGACAGACTGTACCTTTTGCACAGACATATGCATACTTCTATTCGCTTCTGCTTATGATAACACACTTGGTTCTCTGCCGCCGGGTTTGTCACTTTTTAAAAATATTTTTAAAGGCAAAATAGTCTTCTATTTAGCTTTGTCATGATAGTTCCCTTATTATTTTGCTTCTTGTGTTTTTTTTTTGCTTAGATTTATTATATAGAAGAATGAACCTTTTATCCTAGTTTGCAAATAAAGACATTAAATAAGTAAATAAATTTCTATGGTCTTGCGAAATTTCATTTTATCACACAACAACAATTATTATAGAAACACACTGAAATGGAAGTTAGAATTATGCGTTCAGTTTGTTTTTTTTTGTTTTTAGAATAAATGATTTTTTTTTGCCAAATATAATATTGCAATTTGAGCCCCTGAAGCCTTTACTAACTTCCACCCTCCTTGTAGTCACAAAAATACAACGAGTGCTATAAATACCGGAGTCAGTGTCCGGATTTGAATTATGCTTTCATAAACTATAATATTTGTCAATTAGTATTATATGTATTTCTCCCTTTAACCCACACTGGGCGCGATCCTGGTATTATATAATTTGTTCACCTAGCCAGTTGAAGTAGTACAATCTGTGTTGGAACTATACGGTTTCTGCTATATTTATCATTTAAAAACGACTACAGTTAAAGATATTTGCAAAAGAATTTGATAAGGCAGGATTTTATTCCTAATATTTACATAATTATAATGCTTCGAATTCTCTTTTAAATACGAGTTGATTTTTTATAAGATGAGTTGACAATAAATTAAACTAAATTCACATCGATTTCTATAACTAATAGATATTGATATATTATATAAATAGTTTTTTTTTCCATGTTTGCATATTCATAGATTTTAATTTTATTTGAGACTTGTAGCAGTTTATGAGATTCATTTTACCCCATTGTTTACATAGCACAAAATGAAAAACTACTATCTGACAAAACATCGACTCCTTGAAGGCTCTACTATAAACAAGATTGACTGTAATATGCACTCAAATTCAGAAGAAAAATGAAAGTTTTCGTATGATATCTCATTCAACTAATACAACTTTAGTGGAAAGAGTCCCATTGATGCATATTACAGACAAAAAGATCATGACACAAATACCATGAAATCATGATCGCTAACTTTCATTGAAAACCTGGACATCTTAATTTCGAGCTTATAGTCGGATTACGGTACCTGCCAACTTAATCCAGTTGTTATTTTGAATCAACATCGTACTTTTTTTTACATGAAGATCGATACTTAGTTTGTCGAATATGAAACTATGTATGCATGTGCTTGTGATTAACCATTATCCTGTACACGTTCACTTTCAATAGCAACTGGGCTTGAGTGAAATCGTTTGCTATAAATAAAAGTTGAAAATCCAAAAGCGAATCACGGACAATAAAATGAAGCGAAATTGATCCGATGATAACTGCACCTGTAAGTCTACATACAAGCTCATAGGTTGCGTCAAAGGTGTTTCGATTGCGTGGATCGATGTGGGTTTCAATCGACTCTGTTCCACTTGGGTAGCTTGAGGTGCCAATAAATTGAAAGCGTACGGATGATCAATAATTAATAATATATGTTTGTATTTTTATTTAGTTGGTTTGCGACAAACGGGATTATCCGAACGAATGTGTTATTATTATCCGTTAGAGTTGAATCGATGATGCTGAGAAGAATGGCTATCGAATTTCAAGAGGCGACTTTTATTGATCAAACCGTCTGTACAAGTTAATTTGTGTTGTTCAATTTCGGTATACGTTCAATTTCATGTACGTTCGATATGTTCAATTTCAGTTTTTACCGAGGCTCTTGGATGATTTCATTTCTCATCTCAGGAACCACTAATCAACTAATAAGGTTGCTTTCTGCTACGTTGTCTCAAGCGCAATAAGGTGGCTAATGCATCGGAGAAAGTCCAAGTTGACTGAGGAGCCCCGATCAACAGTTGGTTCTTGCAAAAGAGATAAATGCGTTTGTGAACGTCGTTGTTATCTTTGATTAAACTTACATAACAATCAGACACAATTGGCTGCGAAAGTTTTCGAGCTGCTTGTCTGTCACGGCGAGGTATGAAATGTGCAGAAATGGAACAGGTGCAAATAATGTAATTGTTGATTGTCATTCCTGGTATATAGTACCTGGGTCAGATCTTAAATTACCCATTGACGAGTTTGTATTGCACGCGTGTTATGAAGCCTAAGTGGAATCTGATTTCGAGCCACGTTATAAAAATATTTTTTGTCCAGTTTACATGTAGACGATAGCAATGCTATAAATACCATGTTGCGAAATTTACATTACGATTTATTTTCTGTCAGATGCGTGGGCTATTCGCTTTGATAGTTACGCATGTGCTGACATACTGAACTTTGAGGTGATTAAGTTGATTCGATTTAGGCAATCAATCGTTGGATGGTAAACGTGTTTGAGAAATTAAATTGTTTCGCGTTTTCGATTATTTGTTGATGGGGGTGGATGCATTGTTTGTAATCATACTATATGACACACACAAAAGGAGATTGAAACATGGTTTGGCTTTGGTAAATTTCCGGATTGTTTATTGTGTGTGAAAAAAGCTTATTTCTTAAGAGCTTTGAATATTTTAGAACGAAAGTCTTTGGTGATGTTAGTTTGCAAGTTGGCTGGTTGGAATTTTTCAAACTGCATGCTGTTATTTTAAAACTGTTACTATAAAACCGTTGCAAAATCGGAAGGGGAGAGATTCGTCAAGGAACACTCTTCATGTCTCAAAAAATGTTAATAAGAGAAAAAATTTTGTGTTGTGCATCACATACTGATCGAATTAAAGTTTGGGGTCGAACTGCGACAATGTCCATACAACAATCGGTAGTTTTAAGAAACAACCCCAACAACAGAATGGAAAAATATTAAGGGCAATGTTTTACACGTAAAAGTCGTTTGATGAAACTCTGAAACGTTAAGACCAATATGGGAAGCTGTGCATTAGTTACCTTAAGCTTATTAGTTGTCATGCAGCTGCGAACAATAATTAACTGATTCAATCACTTTGAATTTTGTGAGGGCTGAGATAGAAATGGCTTATGATAAGCGGACGATAAGAAGACTGATAGATTCTCCTATGAGGGTAACTTTAAAATCGTGCTTGTCAAATTGAATTTGAATCAAAGAAAAAATTGAATATAAAATAACGTATGTAAAATATTTAAATTAATTAATTTATTTATTTATAATTATTTTATTAAGATTTAAATTTATTTAAGTAAAATCTTTATCTCCCAAACTGGTGACCTCGATATCGGCTGAACCGATTCCTCCAGTCGTACGTTGTAGAAGATTGCAAATAAAAAATTATGAAAATCATTTCTTCACGTACAACTTTTTATTCAATATTTCTTAATTTGTGTAATTAAACAACAAGGACATTGCGACTTGGACCCAGAGATGTCTATCTTGTCATCATATTTAGTGCAGTCTCCGAACATTTCAAGGTAATTTAAATCGACGTAGTTAGATCCCCTTGCACACCTACAGGGATACAAATATTGTCTTATCTCAACCGTTACACTCGTAGGGCTGAAGCAATTTTTCAAACTGCATGCTGTTGCACTGAGCACATGGATTGCACAGCACTCTACGCTGAGCTTCATCCACTCTTGGGATTCGAATGCAATTGTACCCCAGTGTACCATCCACGGGCCAATAGTTTCTTAGAAAGATGGCATCGTACTCTCAAATCAGTTATCATGGGTCACAACTGTGCGTCCTGGACCAGAACAGTGCTGTTGATTCTTCTTATATTAAGATCTCTAATCCAAGAAGAATTCACCGCGTCACCATGACAACTACTCTATGGAGAGAAACCGCATCTTACTAGCGATTTTCTTCAACCAAATCCATTTCCAAAATAAAAAACATGTTGCCGTATCACGGTTCCTTCAAAGTCGTAACCAGGCATACACACTACTGCCCGTTTGAAAACAGAAACAAATCCCTCAATGTTTTTATTAACAGGCTTAAGCCTAGTTACTCGTCATCCTCAACGGAAACTAGATTCAAAGAGTACTGAAAGCGATTTCAGACAAACGTTCATTGAACTCTCGCCATTCATAAACGCAACGACGAATGCAACGACTATGACAAGTCAAAATTTCTTCAAAAAGAGCGAATGAACTCTCTGAATTTTCAGTAGATCCAAAATACTATTCTTCACTTGTAAATCCATCTTACATCAATCTACTCATGAATGTATAATAAAAACTTCACTCATCAATGTAACGACGCCTGTTATCCTCACAGAATTTTCACTTTTTTACCTTAACCTTTCGACTTGAGCCCAGCTTCTAACACCATTAGTGTGTCGTCAGTTAATCATGAAATTATTGCATTGTCATCACCAATGCGATATAATTGTCGTTATCTCGCGTACTCATTGCTCAATTTCGAATATGACTTGGTAAATTTTTCGTCAGTTTTTCTTCTGGTGAATCAGGAGCTGGGAGAAAGCTAATACACCTTAGCGCGTTCCGTACTAATATTCAATTTTGCACGCACTACGTATGTACGTAGCTGCATGATGTAATAAAATGCGCTGCATGGTAGTAGTATGTGCAGTAACTGCTACGTCACCTTCAACTTGAAATCACAAAAAATATTTATTCGTGTTGTATGTACATATATGCCTTCGAGGAGATTAATTTCAAATTTAAGCACGATTCCATGCGGTTTATTGTTGGTTGTGCTGTGCATTGATCGATGGATTGATCGATGCAAAGAGAAAACATGGAAAACTTGAATGTAGTCGATGAAAATCGAATGTTTACCACAAACCTTCATGATTGCAGAGTAAATAAAATAAATAGGTAAAATAAAAAATTCGTAAATTTTGTTTTCCAATGGTTTCCAATTTTGATTTCCAAATTGAACGTTTGAGCTAAATTAAGAAGCACATGCAACTACTGAATACCAAAATTCAAAATTATAATAAATTGCATGTACTTAATTTCTTAATTTTTAAATGAAATCTACATAATTTAATTAAATATCACGGCTAAAATATTAATAAAATCCGAAATTCCACTCATTCATGTATTAAAGCACTTCATAAATTTCTTCCGTTCGAAAAACCAAAATCTAACTGAATCTGACGGTAAAAGATCATTAAACCGACAATTGCACCCAAATCGGGCACTCCGAAATAACACACGAACCATACGAATATAGCACAACATTACGACTAAGTACTCCATAAATGAGAATAAACATTATAATCAAGTGGTTTCTCAATCGGCAGCCAGACGCGAGACGGGCCGTAATCTAACGTCTTTTCGTGTCGACTAATGGTCATAATTATGAAATTGGTCTGTTACGCCTACCGGTTGTTCAAATAGATGGCTGTAAATGTTTAGTGAACCCAATACTGTTTTAGATGTTAATGTACAGAATGTTAAGTAACGAGAAGCTATAATTGAAACGTCGTGTTTTTCACCGTAGCGGGAATGTTCTGTCTATTTGCATGCAATTAGATCTTTTTGATGGCGAGGTTTTTCGGTTCTTTGGTGGTAGACGGATGGAGGATGGATGTTTGTAAATAAATTAAACAGTAACTGGAAGATCATGATACGAATGATTTGTAGTGTTTGTTTATGCAATGAATATTATAAATATTGTATGCAATGAAGATGCTTCACAGTTTGAATGCAATTATATAAACAAACCCTGTACGATAACATTAAAATTATGTACGATAATATGGCTTTCAGAAAAATTAATATGAGTTTAAATCGTATATTCGGAATCGTGTCCTAATTTCCAAAGAATTTGAATGCAAAGAACACTCTTGCAACTTCTAGAGAGCTATCTTGTTATATAGCCCGTAGCTACTATAATAATAATAAGCTACTTGACATTTATGAACTCTTGCAAATTTTTACATAAATAACCACTATATGATAATATAATTAAGCTGCTGACCTCTGAAAAATGTTTACCTCTCAGCTCGTTCTCAACATGCGGAATCGCAACTTTTTGCTTTATTCATGAAAATGTTTTATTTCTGAATTGCGTATTCAATGGCGGTAATTTAACGGCTGTTGGTAAACGAGAATCGAATCAAGATTATTTTAGGGTTCTAGACGCAGATGCAACTGGGGATACATGTTTTGGTAAAAATATTGACTAGAATGTTGCGAAACATAAACAAGGGTATTTTTTGGACGAGACGGCTGCTCTCTTAACGATTGCATTCAAACATTTTATTCCCCGGCGATTATAAAAAACTTGATTAAATGCTTGAGTTCAGTCAACTTTTATCTCAACTTCTTGAGTTTATTTGTGTACACATGATATCCGTTTCAGTAAATAAATTAACCTGTTCAGATGTAGACAAAATACATTTTCCTGTTTCAAGATACGATCCAAAACCGGTTATTTGATATTCTAGGCAACATATTTTTTATTCAGACTTAATGGTATTGTCCACCTTTCGATAAGAGTGCTGATAGTGGTCATATGTTTCGAGACTGGCTGGTTCAAGGATTATCATTGAAACTTTAAACATTTCGAAGTGAATTTATTTGGAGCCAAGTCACAATAGATCAGCTCTGGATGATGTAATTCAATTGTACACTTGACATTAACGTGAAATGCATTTCACCATTTGCAAAAAAACTAAATAAAACTTTTTGTCTAAAAACACCGTGATTAGGAAAATAGAAACAATCAAATTTTAAAGAAAATATTTTTTTTTTGAAAGTGAAACATAAATGTATATTCCTTAAATATATAATATCATCTACTAGATAGGTTAAATAACATGTTTGCTGAAACTTAAGTAAAGGTCATATATATGGACTATCTGCAGTGTATAAATTGTACAAAAAAGATGAAAATGGAAAGCCTTAAAGTACTTCAGCTTCAATGTGGCATCAATTCTGACTTGGAAAGTTATTCCTTGGAGAAAAGAACCAATAAGCTGAGAATGGAAATTTTGGAGAAAATGAAGATCATTGAGTTTGATAGTAAGTCCTACGTGCCAGACTGTCGAATGCTCTAGCCACGTCAAGCATGACTAGTTCTGTTGTCTGTTTTCTGTTGAGGCATGAGCTCAGTGGAGTGAAGTGATACTTTGGCAGGGTGCTGTGAGCGAGGACCTTTTGTTGAATATGCGATAGAATAATGATTTGCACTATTTTGGTAGTTGCAAAGAAGAGACTAATAGATATTCAGTTTAAGGTAAGGTAAGGTCTGTACCTGGCTCCGAAATGGCAATTACATTTCCAACAGTCAGGGTATTTCTTGAGAAGAAAAATTGCGTTTAAAATATCCAGAATGTTTTGCAAGATATTACCGGGCAGATAAATGAGTCATCAGTTTATGATTGGGCCCGATACTCGGGATTGATCAGCCGCTTCGTCTCTTGCTTGAATCTAGGTTCGCTAGTGCTATTGACTAATTTCCTGATTTAATTTCTCGATCTAATGGGAATCTTGATGGAGGTGGGAGCTCGTTTAGGTCATGCTTCTCCTGAAGGGGCGTTGCGAACATGCATTTCTCTTTTGTTTGGATTATGCGTCTGGTAAGGGTCTCAATCATTGAAGCTGTCACCATTAATCTTAGTGGCTTGAAAGGCTTGCTAGTCAGAGAATAATTTTTCTCTCTTTAGTTTTTTTTTTCTTTTCTTTCGGCAGTGAATACGTCCTTGATCATGGTCCGATGTGAGCTCGTTGCGAACTTTGACGTTGATTTTTTGTTCGATTTTACGGGAAATTCCGATGTTCAGAATATAGCTGTAATTGGGTCCAAACTGTGTTGGTTCATGCGTGATGTGTAAACCGGAGGAGGTTCCTTCTATAAACATATATAGTTTTTTTAGCGGTAAGGTTTTTTCCTACTGAGCATCAAACGTGATTGTAAGCGGTAAGATTGCAAGCTAAATAAATAGGGCCTTCAGGATGGAAGAGAGCCCGAAAATCAACAGCAAAATAACGTAATTTGAGAGGTCTGTAAGCGGAGACCACGATGAAATCAAGAAAACTCGATTGTATTTTGAGGGTCAGAGCTTCCATATTCTTAACAACTAAAGTGTGTTTGGTGTGGTGGCTGATGTTTCTCCTTACAGGCGTTTTTTTTGCCTTAATGTAGGTAGCCAAAAAATCTGCATAATAGATCCCCGGGAGATCCCTAAAAAAATACCATCTGTGAAGCCCACGAAGCTCCGAATAGAGAGCCGCCTAAGCATTGCTTCGACTCGGTCGTGCTGACTTACATATCGTTCCCATGAACTTCAACAGCTACCACAGCTCATGGGTCGGTGACGCAACCCTCATGTCGAGAATTAGCACAGGTAGAAATTCACCTTCTCGTGGCTGCGGTTAAACAAAGCCTCTATATGGCCAATCACCTTAGCCGTCCAGCATCCTTTGTTACTTTGGCTCCAACGTTATGGTCAAAGTTGGAGGGCTTGCATACGTGCGCTCGTACGAGCTTAAGTTCTGCCCGGCTCTGGGCGAGAAAGGTACCTATCCTTGCGGTTTCGTGCTAGTAGAACTATCGGGATTACTCCTGACACCATCATCGTGACCTCTTTTGAGACCTTGCGGTAGCTACAGGACTGGGCAACTCTGCGCTGGACACTAGTAATGCGCGTCCGGAACTTCGATTCCAATAGATCAGCTTGATATCCAGGGTCACTCCTAGATACCCGAACGACTTGCTGGTCTGGACCTCGACGGAGCCAACTGCTTTGGGACAGTTGGTAGTCTCCGCTTCGTTGTGTGATTTGTCCTCATCTGTGTCTTTAATTTGTCCTCATGATTGGGTTAAGTCTAAGTAGAGCCAAATTGGTAGATCTAATAATGATTACCGCTGCAACATCGTCAGTGTAACCTACCAAAAACTCATCCGTTGAAATTTCCAGGTGCTGCAGTTCATCGTACATAATGTTCCAGTGGTCAGGACCTAAGATCGATCCTTGTACTGCACCTGAGCTGACAGGCCTCCTTCTGTACTACTATGCGATGTCGTACAACGGCCATTAGTTCCTGAAGTAGTCCTGCATCATGGCCAGTAACCAGGAATATAACACTTTTGTTCAAGTGCCCGAAGAACGTCTGCCCAATTCGCTGAGTATAAGGCGTTTTGCATGTCCAGTGTTCACAGCAAGACAACCGATCTGGCGTGATGAAATACCTGCTCAACTCTTGCTACAGTGCCTAAACAACATCTGAAATGGCATCGATTGTTGAATACCCCATCAGCCAGATCGCAATCCGATCTGACTTCTGACAGCACCCGTGGTTCGAGTAACCCTCCGAAAAGCTTCCCCGCAGTGTTCAGCATGCACAGTGAACGGTATACTGATAGTAACGGTATGCCCTTTCTTATGAGCACCAATCGAGTCAATTTCCACCGCATTGGAAAGACTCCCGCGGTTAAATATGAAATGTGTACATCTAATAATAGACGCAGTTAACTCTTCGTCACAACTTTAAGAGCCTCGACTGAAACTCCATCAGGGCACGGAGTCTTCCGGTTTTTCATCCTGCACACTGCACTCTTCAGCCCCTCGAGCTTAAAGGGGGAACATCCGCTTGGCTAACGTTGATGGAATCATCTGTCCTTGGCGGATGCGTTGGCGCGTAGTGTAGTCTGAATGTAATTTAGTTACCCCAGAACGATGAAACGTTGTAGGAATCAATGCCACGTAGTTTTGGAAAGCAACAAGGATAAAAAAGGTCTATGCATCAACTTATAGTGTATGATTTTAAGGGTATTTGTTTTAGAGTATTTTTTTATGATGCATTCATCATCGTCATTGTGGTACTACAGCACGAATCGAGCCTTAGTCTCCTTAATGCTCCGCCTCTATTCGTCTCGGTTCAGTGACCGCGACCTCCAGTTCGGTGCTATCGCTTGTGTGGCTTACCGACTGGCCTGGCTCCGCTCGTCCCATGATAGACCGCTTAGGCATTTGATTGTCGTTCATTCGTTCGACGTGGCCAGCCCATTGCAGTTTTTGTAGTCGTATGACGGTAGAGACTTCCGGCTCGTCATATATGGTATACAGCTCGTTGTTATATCGAATTCGCTATCCATCTTCTTCCCGTATTGGACCGAGGATTCTTCGCAATACCTTTCTTCCGAACGTATTTAAGGCTTTTTCAGACGCCTGGATCAGTGTCCGTAGCATAGCACAGATCTGATAATTGTTTTGTAGATGTGAAGCTTCGTATTCCTGTGTACGCATCTAGATTTCAAAGTGGGAAGCACCGAAAAGAATTTCTTATTGGCTAATTGAATCCGTCGTTGGATTTCGTCATGCTCATTCCCATCCTTCGAGTGGTTCGTCCCTAGGCACACGAAGTTGTCTACGTTTTCAAGCTTATCGTTCTGTTTTGTCTTACTGGCGTTATGTTTTTTCCTACTGACGTCCTTCTCCTTCATTGGGTCATAATTTATGTTTTTTTTGCTCGTTTTTTGGTGGTTTCGTCTAGTGTTACAAACACTTCCTTGGCGTCGTTGAACGAACGTGGCATAATATTGATGCCATCAGCGTAAATAAAAGAGTGCCTCGCATGTTAACGGGGATTTTCCTGATGACATACTCAAGTGCAAAGTTAAAGAATACAGGAGCTAATCCATCCCCTTGTTTTACCCCTTTATTCGTCGAAAACGAGTTGGTTCTATTATTCTGAATCAGCACTGACGTATTGTTTCTTTCGATTGAATACACGATTGAACACATATCTATTTTTATTTAGATAGATTTGTTCAAGGAAAGCTGTACATTTTTTTTCTTTGCTCTGCCTGCACTGGTACATATATCCAAAGACATTAAAATATATCTTATGTGGTATTGTTTTTCTTTGTGAGTTCACTTAGATTACGGGCACTGCTGTTATTTGGCGCACAGGTTAATATGCAGAACTATGAAATTACATGACTGGAATTCGCATACCTGAGACTTAAGATTCAACAAAAAAAAATTAAATGTTCACTGCCTTACATATTCTTGAATGTAGCACAATTGTCTTTGAAAAGGTATTCCTGTTCAAAACAAAGACGTGATTCTTTGTTACTTATTCCATGCAACTGCCATATAAAATGATGATGTTAATAAGTAACATTTCTCGTTTATGTTATTGATTCCAAGTAAACAGCATCTTACATAGAAGTTAAGTGGATTATGGATTGTTTAAATGGATTCAGAAGCTGCAAACTTTATGCAATTACGTTTGATAGGATCGATAACGGTGCTCCGTAGCTGTGCTGAATCGGTGTGGTGATCTACTGCCTGTAATTTCCCGCCTCGAATGTACACTCATCGCTGACTTTGCCCATTACTGGACATTTACCTTAAGAACCGGTAGCTGGACATAAGATCAGTGTTCTATGAATAATGTATATGGCAACTTTCTATGGAAAATTAATCTGCTTTTCCCATATGTGTCTCCCTACTACGATAGCTATGCAATAGTACAAGAGCGTATCCCGGGAAAATCGTTGGATCTATCATAAAAAATTTCCTATAGGGTAGTGTAGTTTGGGTTGAATTTGTATACTAAGAATATTGCTACCAGAATAAAATGTGCTAAGCAATGCGTTTGCAGTAGCGTAATGAATGCACAAAAAATTCCAGCCTTGCCTAGCCTGAATGATCATTTAATAGCTCTGATGAATCACTATTGAAGACGAATTTTAGGTGAAAGCTTGAAGCCTCTTTGCTTTTTTGTGCGACATGTAAATAAGATACAACAAATCAGCGCCCATCGTGGGCGTCTCATATGACTCAATTTGTAGCGGTCGTCCACCGGTTTTTTTCAAAATGCAAAGAAACAGGCTTGATGACGTGGGGACTTGGTCCGAAAATAATCCTACATTTTTAATCAACACCCTACACTGAAAAAAATCCACATAGCGCCCAGAGCCATGTAACATAGCGCTTTATTTATGGTCCCATACGCCATGTACATAGTACTCTGAGCCATGCAATATGGCTCCCAGCGCCATAATGTCAGAATCTACATAGCGCGTGGTGCCATGTAACATGGTGTAGGATTTATGGTCCCACACGCTATGTACATAGTACCCTGAGCCATGCAGTATGGCTCCTAGCGCCATAATTACATGGCGCAGAAATTATGGCCCCACACGCCATATTACATAGTGCCATGAGCAATGTAATATGGTTCATGCCACTACAAGTATAACTCGCAGCCATACTGTGTGAGGGGATCTATAAATGTCAGCAAGTGATACTTGAGTATCGTCGATAGATCGACAACATTCTCAATCGGCTAAGGGCGCATATTATCGAATGGCTCCTTCGGCGACTCTAAATGCAGCCAGCGCCTGTTTGTTGCAAGCAAGTGACTTCTCCGTGTGCTCATTTATGGTAAGTAGCATAGTTTTGACTGATTTGCTTCTTCAATGTACTATAGTCTTCCACGCCATGTACTATAGTCCTTCACGCCATGTACTATAGTCCTTCACGCCATGTACTATAGTCCTCCACGCCATGTACTATAGTCCCCCACGCCATGTACTATAGTCCTCCACGCCATGTACTATAGTCCTCCACGCCATACAGTATAGTCCTCCACGCCATACAGTATAGTCCTCCACGCCATGTGTTATAGCTCTCCACGCCATGCACTATAGTTCTCCACGCCATGTAATATAGTCCGCCACGCCATGTACATGGCGTGGAAGACTATAGTACATGGCGTGTAGGCCTATGTACTTTTCGCCATGTATTATGGCGTGTGGCGCTATATTTTATCACAATCCCTAAATCGACTATGTACATGGCGCCAGAAGTCTATAAATTATGGCGTCTGGCGCCATGTGTTTTCTCAGTGTACGTGCTTTTTATGCACCCGGCGGAAAGTTTCCATGCATATTTGTCATCGAACACTAAAATTTCACCTACGATCATCACATACATTTCATTTAAATCTTTTCAATGGCGTACAATGTAAGAAGTACGCCATTGTAAGCGAGGGCAATGCGAAATAGCTTACTAAGGTTGAGCACTTTCACTACAGTCGTTTCGTTGCGACCGGACAGGTATTTTGAGCATATCGCATGCGCGAGCACATTATCCACGGCCTCTGGCCAACAAAAAGACGATCATTAAAGTGCTTTTAGCGGAAGAATCTTTAAACCTGATGACTGAATGTTCATTGCAGCGAAAAATTGCTCAATTAAATCGATCAGCAAGCAGCGTTTCCAAGCTCTCGAACGAATTGAACGGCAAAAAGAAAGTAAATGTGTCAACAATAGCAGCTAGCCGCTCGAAGTTCGTTCGAAATGGCTATGCACAAGCTTCGTCGCTTTCTGAAGCCATCGCGAGCAGTGAAGAAGCATCAAAAGAGAAATGGTCAAGACTACCACCAATTCGCATTAGACTTTATCGCGAAAATATTAAGTGGAATCGGATGTGCTGCAATAAGACGTCATACGGCGGATTGGTTGATAGCCTGTCGAAAGATTATCTGTGATTTCGATTCGTCTGTCCGTGGTGATTCTATGATAACGATCGAAAAGGAGAAATGGGTCAAGAAATTATGTAAATCGATGAAATGTTGAATTTATTAAGCAATCACGAAAGAAGCAAGTTCCAGCTATATGAGTGAGATCTCGAGATCTCTGATGGCATGGCTTCATTCTGCCTATCTAGCCTTAAGAGGCTAGTGGCAAAAGTGGTAGCGACAAAGTACACATCGTTTTGGGAAGAGCTTGAGCGCGTCGAGGAATTTCTTCCGAAATTTTGTAGGTCACAAACCTCGATTCGCATAAAGCATACATCATGAGATTTCTAAAAAGCGTACACAGACAGCGAGTGAGACAATAAAACGCAATAATTTATGCATCCGTTCGGTTAAAGGTGGCAGATTAAGACGGCGGTACATCAGTGCCGCAAATAATTGCTCCATACCTGCGGTAATTGTGGGAATGGTTAGCTCTTATCTATGCACCTGGTGCGAGCGGCGGTACGGCGGTTTATCCAATTTGTCGATGTTCTCTGTTCCGTTCGGTGAAATTACTCTGCAGTCGGCAGCATAATGTGTTTTTTCACGACGATTTTCGAAAGATTTCTTTCGTTGTGGCAGAAACTCACAGCGCTCAAGTATCACTTTATGAAATCTTATTAAAATTGATTGGCTGCAATGTGGTTAAATCACTATGCACTACGCAACAAATTACATCCACTTGAATAAACACTTTGAGATTAAAAAATTGCACTTTGGAATAACCGTTATCAAAGGAAATCAACTGAAATCGATCGAATAAATGATTTTCGTAACTTGAACCGCGAAATCAACGAACCACAACCGCTTTGCGCAAAAAATAACTAGATTTATGAACCATTTATTTAATTAGATACTATACAGTGTCCTCACGTCGCCAAAAACTTTATTTCGCTTAGAAGATACTTTGCTGATTTCCGCCTTGGCTTGCTAACACTTGTATGCTACTCGATAATTTTCGTTAGTACTCAACGGTAAACGCCTCGACTGCGTTGATTCGCGGCCACTCATCGACTATAGCAAGCACCACAGTCTGTGCAAACGCGTTCAACTATGTAGGCTTGAGCAGCAGCAAGAGAAAGAGACAAAACAAAACGAAACTTCGTCGAGATCGGTTTGTTTAAGCTTTAGTTCTTTGACTGCTCTTCTCTATCATTACTGGCTTTCGATGTTACTAACCGTTGATACGCGAACGAATTTGAACTTTCTATTTGTATGCATTGGATCCGAAGATGAGGCGAGGTTTTCATTTGATAGATATGGTATTTACGTTTTAGCTGAAGAATAATGATTGTATCTTTGAATAGTGTTAGAGAAATATAAGGACGAACATATATATATATTTTGAATATACCCATCCCTGAGGCTATCTCAAATATTTACAAAAAATCAACCATGTAAGTTTTAAAATATTCTTCAAATTTTTTTTTTACTAAAATGCGGCAATAACAAGAAAGAAACAATTTATTGTTCTTCATTATAACTCGCTCTGTTTCTGATTTCCTAAATATAACTTTATTTTGTTGACTCAAACCCTAGTTTTCAATCATGATTCATTCTTCAAAACTGGATTCTACCACAACCGTATCATTAAGTCGGTATCTTAATCACTAATGTAAAAAAACTACATACAGAAATTTATGTGTCTGGTTGTTACTCCCGACTGTTGTGAAAGTTAGTTCGTGACCATTTACTGCACGATAAAAATAGTGGTTAAAAAAGCTTACCGCTTTAAATTTGAACAATATTCGAATTAAATTAATTTTTTCTAACTTTCAAAACACATTATGTTTGAATAAAGAGCAATTTTTCCTCTTAAACCTACATATATTTAAATTTTTTAGATAGATATCGATATTTGCCACGAATTATCGATATCTGTCAAGAAATTGCAATGTATCTGACTTCAAAAGGGAATATTTGTCATTAATTAAAAATGTTTGGTATAATTTGATACTGCCTAAATGTTTTTTTTTCAGCACATTTTCTTTGAGTTTTTCCACTTAGAGTTTTTCGCGTAACTCTGCAGTGTTACATTTCTTATTTTTTTTTTAATTGCAATGTAATCATCAAAATCTAATAATTTTCATAAATCGGTAGAAACTGAACACCAGACTAAAAACGCTTGACCTCGTGAGCGGTATCAAAAATTGTTTCAAACTCAGACACTAGCGCTAAACTAGAGCTAAAATTTTTTAAATATTTTTACTGAGTTGACGGTCCACGGAAATACTAGAAAATACCAACAACTGACTTCTTTTTTCACTGTGTTCACTGTAAAGTTGTTATTTTTCGAGCAGTTGTAAAATGTCAATTGTCAAAAGTAGTTACGCATTGATTTTTATAACAATTGAATGTGGCAACAGAGGATGGTTTGTGCCTTTGAATAGATCTCTGTAAATTGGTATAACTGTACCGCGAAATTCCAACCAAGGCTCGATTACCTTTACCATCCTAATTATGAGTTTTGATGACTTATTCGCAAATACTCTACTTCAGGTATCTGCAAATACTCTGAAAAAAATGTTTCTAGGGCTGAATATTTCTGCAGCAACCCTCTGGGTTCACCGTCTCTGATACTAAAATTCGCTCTCGTAGCGTACATTTTCACGTATCTGCATTAATAATATCGAACAGATGATTCATAAGCTGCACCATTTACTCACACTACTTCAGAAAAATCATGTTGTCTCATACTCATCAATATGGGTAGCTACCGTAATTATACATAAGTATATCCGACATAAGACTAACGCTTAAGAAATAAAAATTAATCCGCTTATGGATACAATAATTTGCACTAGACAAGTAATCTGTGCAAGCTTGAAACTTTCTTGACGCTCACTTACACTTGATTGTGTCTCTTTGCTTTCGATTAAAGAACAGCTTGCACTCTGCATGCTTGTGAACAGAAAAAGCATGAGCGATGCTGGTCGAAAAAAAAATAAATACTTATCGAATGCATATTATTTATATGTACATTTATCTGTCCTGACGACCATTCAGGCTTGAGCTACATTTATGTGTTAAAGCAGTGGCTGCTAACTTTAGCATCTACCGGCATGGCATCCTTGACATCATTGAGTAAAATGACAACCACTCTTACGCAGTGCTTGTCTGATCGGAGAAGTGATAACAGCTAAGAAAGCACCTTACCAGCACCACTGCAGACATTTATTTTGAATAAATAAAAACTAGCAAAACATAGCTTTGAAAGATTTTTTATTATAATCAGATCTTGTGGCAAGCTCCTATATTTAAGCTAAAAGATGCTTTCAATCATTTAGTATGATTTTTTCTTTATCTTTATTTGCATAGGCCGCGATAAGTAGACATTCCACTTCAACTTTCAAATAAATATTTTAACTAAGTTTTTCCATAAAATGATATAAATATCGACATATATGGCTCTAGGTTTACATCCTGATATTCGCAAAACCTTAGATACAAATCAATCATGCACCTCACAATTTACGTGCTAATTTTATTGACTAACTACGTGTTAATTCTATTAACATCTTCTGATTCGATAGATTAACTGTTTTTTTTTTCTGAAAAAGAATGTATGTGGCAAAAGACAGATGTTCGGCCACATAATGCTGAGATTACTATCTAGCGCCGGTTCAAAATGTTATCAAAATTTAATGATGTGACGAAATAAGATTTGAAGTCGTTATTAAAATCTATGCAAATGACGCTAATTAGCATCTATGTTACATATAAATTATTTTCTATTGTTTTGTCAATCTATTGAGCGTAAATAAAAAACATGTTTAGAGAAATGGCTTGATGTGATCGGAATGAAAGGCACATGTTTTTAGGAGATAATTGATCAAAATAAAATAGTACTATGTTTTATTGTGGTAATATGTTACATTATGTATGGAATCCATTACTAAATTGATTCGATCAGATTATGGGAAGAAACACAGAAAAAAATCGTAATGATAATCAACAGCTAGAATTCACACTGAAAATTTGTGAAAAAAATATCTGAAACTTAAAGCAACTGTTGCTTATTAAGTTAACGGTTTTTGTTTAAAAGATTTTAGAAAAAATTGTTGAGCTGTGTTTTTTTTTGTATCATAATGTCAGCACCTAATAGACATATTACGTACTTAAACCCTTATGTATTATCTTAAATCGCCGACTCGTGGTGCATGCTGCATAACGCCAAATGATTTAGACTCTTCCGCGGCTGCTTTCATCTTCGGAGCTGTTTTTTTCGCGATCTTGATCTGTTGCGCTTGGGCTTGTAGGTTTTGGTTTCTAGACATAATTGACTTCAGGTGCAGTAGTGACGGAGTGAAATGTGCTTGGTGAAGGGCTCCGGTTCAATACAGCCATCGTTGCCCCGTTAAAACCCACTCTTGTCACCATCAAATTGGTCGTGCTCTGAGCACACATCCCCATAAAGGCTTGTGCCAAACCTCGTATGGCCTCCGTGATTTTGTAGATAGCGGACTGGTTGTCGGAACCTTTTTCGGATTGAAGATAAAAACAACGAACCTAAATTTGCCAGCTGGAAGCCTGACATGAAATCTAAAACACTCTCTAATGTCGGGGGAAGGAGTGGCAAGACGAATTTGCCGCCAGGTGCAGCTGAAGCCATAGGAAGTGAAGTTATGGCAAATGAGCCACATTCGCGGGCTGGTCGCTGCATCGGTGCTAAATCTGCTGAAGCTAGTGAAGACAAGATTAATAATCTAGCCCCATTAGCTCAGAGCACATTCTTAATCCTTGTTTCGAGTGATTCTGGACTTAGGGCACGAAATCAAGCCCGGGGAAGCTCAGAAGCTCGCTTGTGTCCAGAGTGGTGAGCAGGTTATGGTAATCACAAAAAACTCCTGGTGTATCTTAAGATTATTATAGCCAGGGTTGATCATCAATTCATTCAATTTCAGTGTATGTCAGCTTATTGTCCCATTCAATTTTTTTCATTTCATATGCTGACTTGAATTTTAAAATAAATTATCAATTTTAAAAACAAACGATTTAAGAATTTTGAATATGTACGACTAAGTACCACGTATCGACTCAATATTTTCAGATTTATATGTATTTCTTCATTGCTTTCTTTTAAAAGTCCCCGCAAATTTTGGTTAATCTCTCTTGAATAATAATAATGTTGCAAAACATCATATTCGATTACTGTTGACTTTTGATTTGACAGCTGTCGTATTCAATTTCACCATGATCTCATATGGTGAAATTGAATACAATTAAAATTATAAAGTCACAGAAGAAAATTCTTTGAAATAATTTCAGTTAGTATCTGCGGTAAGTTTAATTTCTTAAAAGCAAGTGATTTGGCACCAGTTTTTGTATAATAAAGCAAGATTGATTCGGTCAATCTCTCATCATGGCGACAACTAAATTCAATTTTGGTAAATTTCCTTGAAGTATCCTTTAAATATAGGTCAAGTGATGGTAAATTCAAACTGTCACAATCTTTCTAAAAAAATATTACTGTATTTTCTCTAGAAAATATTAAATATTCAAATCAATTCACATTTAAAACTGAAAATATTCAAGCAACCAAACGACCCAAATCACTTGTCCATTGCAATAACGTAAATTTCCATCTTACTACTACTATTACCCGTGGTTGGAACCGCAACATCATTCTTAGCCGACGCCGATCGCATGAATAGTCTCCTTAAGCCACAGCATCCACGCGTTTTATTATAAATCGTGACAGCATAGTGAATTGTCTGGGTCAGGAATGCATACAGTAGCGGATTAAGAGCACATCCGAAGAGAGACAGCAGTCCGAAACAATACTGCAGGATCCAATGGAATGTAGACATGTACGTATTGTAGAATTTCAGGATGAGGTAGATCCAGACTGGCATTCGAAAGACAATGAACGTCGCGATTAGTAGGATAATTATGCAAAACATCCGAAGTTGACGACTGACGCGAGTTGACCCCGATTTTTTAGTATCGTCGTTCACAACAGATTTGGCCCGAACCAATTTTCGAATTGATGGCTTCCCCTCATTCTTACCGATCGATGAAGTAGATTCATGTTGTCGCGGATTTGGTGTCCTTGCTAAGTGACTGTTCATGGCTTTCCGACGAATCCATATCTCATAGGCTAGCACTGAGTTAAACCATATGAAGGCGACGGCAATCGGGATGGAAAGAAGACATAGTAGAATCATATAATAGAATGCACTCTCTTTCTGGAATCATACAAAAAGATAGTAAATTAGATAAGTCCATTCAGCTGAATTAAACAAGGATGAATTGATTTGGAAATGACGGCGGCGCTTGATGTAAAAATCAATCAAATATGCCAAAAAACACTAACAACTCGCAGACCGGAGGCAATAGTGGCCATCAATGCCTCGAAATACACTTGAAATTGGCTTTATCTTATCTGGACGAGCTGAACGATATACGGTCTTTTATGAAAAATAACGCAGCCGTGTGATTATCATAATTTATCTCTAATATCGCATGATAGACTCGTAAGCTTCGTAGGGCGAAAGTTGTGTTGTTGTCTGAATTCGAGGCTGGAAAATGTGAAAGAAATCCACACAAAGCTGCTGTGGTGACTACTCTGTTTACTTTTTTAGTAGATTTTCCAATAATAATTAAAAACTTACCTTACTAGCCGCACACAAATATCCTGATTTCATCGATATAATTTCCGTTGCATTGTCCGGGTCGGTTTCGAATATTAGCACAGGTATATGTTTATAGGCTGATAGGGAGGGTGTTGCGATGCCTATTGATAGTCCCCAAACTATGATGGCAAAGATAATGCAATACACTCCTCGTGTGTCCCAAACGTTTCGAACAAGCCTGATAACCGATACATACCGATCGACGGCGATACCGACCAGTGTAATGCTATTGACTAGAATCGACACGGTCGAAATGAATGGCGAAAGGCTGCACATCAGGTTGCCTAGAGTCTGCAAAAAAAAGTCAAATGGGTCATTGGAAATAATGTTTCTAATGGAAATGTTTCGACAACATGAAACGTGGCGTCGGATACGATTTCATGAGAATCCTGCGGCTAGGAAATTTAATAAAGCTAGTGAGTAGTAGGCTCGAATGTCTAGTATACTAAGTAAATAGTGTTGCTAGTGGGAGAGAACATCAGTCGATGAGGTTTTAATAGTTATAGATTTTGGTATACAGCAAATAAATTGATTTTTATCGGTCAGACAAAGGAGTAATCAAGTTGTTCGGGGATTCGTCGGGATGGGGTGTTTGTTATCTAGGAATATTTTTGATAATAGATCAGATAAGTCGGTTTTATCGTTCTAAGTGCGTATTACTGCACGCTGAAAAATCATTGTTCTACCCTTAATATATTTTGCAGCTAATATATTTATATTAAAAACATTTCTTAACATTATTATATTGACCTAGCAATAACATTATATTGCCCGCACATAGCATTCTTAAAATGTTATATATTGACATGCGTGTGGTGAATTTTTCTGTTACAATATTACATTAGTAGGCCAATATTAAATAGTAACATGGCAATAAGTTATATTAGCATCTTACAATACTATATTGACACACCAATAATATATATTAACATGCTAATATATTATAGTAACATGGCAATAAGTTATATTAACGTCTTACTATAGTATATTGGTATACCAATTATTAATATTAACACGCCGTCGATACGATTTTTCCATAGTCCCAAGAGGTCCCCCATCTAATTACTAACCGCGCCCAACACTGCTTAACTTCGATGATCGCGGAACATTTGGTTATTCCAGTGTGCTATTGCCGCATAAAATATGAACATCCTAACTAACAATACAAGCAATGTACTTTGTTGTATGACCAACAATTTCACCACCCTTGCTTAATACATTTATATTAGCATAGTAATATATTTATGTTAAGATGTTAAAACATTTATATTTACAGATGTTCGGAATATAAAAAGTTAACAGCTTAATATGTAATGTTAAACTGCAAATATAATATTGTAACTTCCTAACATACAATATTGAGCTGTTAAAATTATGTATTAGGGACAATGCTGTTACTATAACAATATTAAGATGCTAATATATTGATTTCGGTCATTTCTCAGCGTGTGGTATCTGAGGTTAGCTAATTGAAAGTTGAGCTACTACCGCCAATCATTTGTTTCGATTCTCTTTTATATAAAAAGGCGGTCAATGCATTTGACTTGGTAGATGCAGGTAATTAGCTGACCATCTGCCAAAATAAAAGCATCTGAACTATAGATGCATTTGTCAAATGATAGAAGATATTACTGTATAATCGCATAAAATTGCAATGATCTGAGTCACTTGCTTTTTCAAATTGATAATCTCAGCAGCTAGTGGGCCAATTAGAGCCTGTTTCCATTGATCAAGTCAATATGAAATATTCTTCTTGATTCACTTTTACGTCGATCAATTCGAATTCAAATTCAAATGTCAGTTTTGTGGGCGTAAAAGATGTTTTATGAAATTTCGGAGTTTTATCAGTATGCAGCAGCACAAACAAGTAAAATTTTCAACAACAAAAAAATCACAAAATTTGCAATTATTCGATAGGACGCAGTTTAGAAAGGTTACACTCAAAGTATGTAATAACGAAAGTCTTAACGCAGTCATTTGGTCTACGGCTCCGAAAGAGACTGCATCTCATATTGTAGCCATTATGTTTAACGATGGTTGTACTAGTGTATTACAAATGATGCAATTATTAAACTTTGTAATTGATCCAAGTGCGTTGCGATTCAAAGAAAACTTGGATGATCAACGAATATCCATAGCCAATAAGAGAGACCGATAAAAGACTAAAGAGGACAGGAAATTGAAAAGCGCTGCTCAAAAAGAGTCAGGAAACATCGTGGTAACAATGGACGACGTCATGACGAGTCAGAAATTGTAGATTGAAGATAATTAAAATAAATATTTGGTTCTGAAGACGCTTACGTCTTATTGTTTTTTCTTTTGAATTTTCAAGCTATATTCAACTGATTTTGCTTAGAAATTTATATTGTAAATTTTTATAAATTTCAACTTATAAAACTTTTAAACTCAACATTTCGTTAAAAACTAGAATTTTTTCAAACAACTGTTAATTTTTCCCTAAAGTTTAATTTTTTCCCCACTTCACAGCTTATCTAATATTTAATTCAGAATGTTTTCCGGCAATGCCTGACAGTGAAAATAAATAAAAAAAAGTATTGAAAAAGTAAAAGTAAAGAAAAGTATAAAAGTGTCAAGTATAAAGAAAATAACTAAAGAGTCCTACGAAAGAAGATATGACTGGTATCACCCAGATGTCTGTACGAGGGGATACTCCGATATTTTCTTCACAAACGGCTCGAAGACAAATGTTAGATATGGAGCTGCATTCATCGAATGAAAGGTGGACCTCTTCTCTTGGTCGAAGAGCATGTTCCGATTTTTCAAGCTGAAATATTCGCTATGTTGGGGTCGCCTGCCTGGCGGGCAATTGAAGAAAAGTGGAAAGGTTTGATCGTAATCGGGCGCAATCCAACTGTATAACAGTTTTGAGATTATTGGCTGGCATGAACAACCCCTTCCTTCCCCTCTTTTCCCAGAACTTGTGTTGATTCTCTAAACATTGTACTGATATATTAGAAAAAAATATCTAAGAAATGTTAATTTGCTTTTCAGATTAACACATATTCAATTTTAATTAAAATCGAGATATATAAGCTATATAGTTAGTTAAATAGATAGTTTATTTACCTTATTTGTTACGGCTGTGCCGAACTATTATATATTTTTGAAAAAGAAGAAGAATAAAATAGTACAATTGACAGTTGCTTTGGCCCCAAACACCGACATTAAATTTTTATAAACCATTCTGTAGTTTTATGTTAAATAAAAATATCGATTATCATGTAACATAGGTCCTCAGGTTAGAATTAATATAATCATTTTACCTTTCTGTACTAGAAAATCCATTTTTTTTTGCTTATACCATGAGCACTTTCTAACACTTATTTATCACTCAAAGCTATATTATTTATGATAAATAAAAATTTTTTCAAAAAATCGCTTACCCAAACTTGAACATATGATCCTGTGAACTGCGACAAATATGTTGTTGATGAAAAAATCGAACTCAACAGGTCGCTCGTGGCCAGACATGTAAGGCACGTTCGGAAAAATGGCCGTATCTTTCGACTGAAAACAATATGAACTAACATTCCCCACAATTTTGAATTTCATCATTTCAAACCTTCTCAATCCCACGTATAATGCGGCGGTATTCGAAATAAGTGAAAATATTAACAATATGATGACGAGAACCGAAAAAATGATTCGACTACTACTACTCAGCTCTGTTAATTCCATAAAAACTGCATCTAAATCCTCTTCCTCACCGAACGCGAAACCTTCGAATTGTTCGATATCCTGTAGTGTCATGGTTTTTGAGCAATCATTTGGAATGTGAATGCATGAATAAATTTAAGTGAAAACTATTTTTGATACACTTTGAATAACAACCGTAGTTAGGCTAGATTGCAATTGAAATTTTTCGAACGCCTTCGGAGTATGCAACGCGACTGACTAGATTGAATCGTACGGTGAGCTTATTTATGGATTATCTTTGTAATCCAATCGTGAACACGATTCTGCAGTCCATTAACACTTAATGGTGGCTATCGTGAGAAAGGCGATAAAGCTCTCCGGTGAGTAAATAATTTATGGAAATGATGGGCAATAAAAGATTGAACATGCAGAAGTAGGCAGTGAGATAAATGCTGCCGGTTTGAGGTCGAGCTAATTGGAGTTGTTTAGCTAAGACACTCTGGGAAATGGTGCTGAGCACTGTATTATCGGCAAAGATTCTGCTGAGATCGAAGATGATTATTATGTAGATGAAATCAATCAACTAATTGAATGGACAACTGTGTGTTGAGAATTGCATTGATGCTGATTTTCGGGGAAAATTAGTGTTAAAATCACTTTAGCCAAAATTCCTATTTCTATATACTGAAAAATAGATACGTTTTGAAAAAAACATTCAGAAAATTTGTAAAATTTCGAATTGGGATAACTTCTGACATAGTCATCAAATCATTATGAAATTTACAGGGCACGTTAAGCTGTAGACTTAATTGGTTTTTTTCTGTATGTGCTGGCAACCCTGTAGCAACGGCAAGCAACCGAAAAGAAAAGCTTTCAAATCACCGAACCTCCTGAAAATTTTTCGCTGTTCCAAAAAAATGCAATTAATAAATAAATTTCAAGCTTTGTCTACATAGCCAGATTGAAATTTTTGAAATGTCATATTGCACAAGAACGGCGACGCTTCCCTAATTAACTTACATTATAGCACCTGAAAATTGTGATCACGGGAGCTCATGGTTTCGATTGTAATTCACAGAATGTATTGGTCTTGAATAAAACCAGGTTTGATAGAAGTTTAATGCCTATGCTGCCAATCCTGTGGCAGTGAGCTACCTTGAAAAGTTATACAAAAAACTACCGGTTTATGCCCTATAACTTATGACTCACTCATCTGATTTTAACGAAATTCATACAGTTGATGGAACTTACTGTAAGTCGACTTCGGTAGGATTTTGGCTGAAAAACTAGATTAGGGTTGCCAGCTATGGTGGTTTATATATTTTTTTTTTTACGAAATGATGTACCATTAATTTTCCAAATGATAATGATCTTGTGGTGAAAGTGAACAACGGTTGCTTAAATTTTGCAATATTTTTTATTGTTCGAGGGTAGCAGCTCTAGAAAAATTTCCATATCTATAACTTATTTTGTAGTCATAGGATAAAATCGAAATTCACAGGGTGTGTTAACCTTCACGGGAAGCAGTCATCATAGACTTTTGGTTGCAATGTAAATAAGGTATTGCTAGCACTGAGCATTAACTTCATTTTTGTGCTAGGAGATCCTGCCATCAAATTTTCATATGATAGCATCTTGTAATGGAAATAAGTACCGAGTTCTCTTAAATTTTGAAACTCATGCGAGTGGTGGCCCTGGAAACGAGTCTATCCTATGAGCTTCGATGCAGTCATCGGATCAAAGTGGTACATGACCTTTGAAACAGGTTGGTTGTAATAAGCAGCACTTTTGTTAAACATACTTTCAAACATGTAGATGTGTTGTCATAATCAATGAGGTATTATGATAAAAGCATGCTTGTTTTCGTCGTACTATTACCTATTGTTTAATTTTTGGTAAAATGGTTACATCAGCTACTTGAAAACAGAGGCTCATTCACTTTAGAAAATATAATTTTACCGACAAAAACCGAATTCTATTTCCCGAGCCTGGATATATTCACACTTCATTTCACAGCTGCACACACTTTATCTTCCGTCTTCGTCACTATCCAACAGTATGAATGACAACCAAAATATCGTCAAAAATTCCTTAACCTATATAATCGCAATACTACGCCTTTTCATATTTACATAAAATCAATTACGTCAAATCTACCTTCGAATATCATCTCTATCTTGTATTATATTGCAATAAAAAACAATCAGCGCTCAGTCATTATACTTGTTTAGTACCGTTATCAATGTCCTTATCGCTTGTAATTGCTCGCTACTGAACATTATGAATAAAACTCAGATGCAGATATGTTGGACTATTAGTCAGTGTGTCTTGGTTGCAGTGCGAATAAGTGGTAAATGCAAATTGTTTGAGCGGCTATGATGATTGATGTGTCGGGAACATTAAATTTAACGGATCATGCTGACAATTATGCAGTTGATACTTCAGGCATAAGATATTTAAGTTACAAAGAAATGCCTTTTACGCCCCAGCAACGACTTATCATGTCGGCTATTTTGATACTGTTAATTTTCTTTGCGATTGCCGGAAACGCAGCAACGTTCGCAATGGCGATCAGAAGGTGTGTGTCGTGTCGTTGTGTTTATCATCCGAATTAAGATCTGGATCGCAAACGGAGAGCATTGGATAGGAGAAATAAAGAAGTATTGAGAATAATCCGTGCTCCAGTTTTAAGCTATTTCGATGGTGATCCACATCTTGATGCAGATTATATAAAATGTTGCTAAGAATAATAATGCTCATTTTCAAATTTATGTACATGCGCAGCCGGAAAGTTCGGCCAGTGTTTCGCACATGCTTAATGTCTCTTGCCGTTAGTGATATCCTATCAGCGTTGGTAACGGCCATCAATTACATGGCGGTTCTATACGCAACATATCCTCAACTCTGGGTTGGTATGATTTTGAACTTTGGTCTTGGCTTAATTTTCGTTAATTTTATGTCTGCACGTTTTAGACGCTTGGTGGCCTCATGTGCAAACTAATACCATTCATGGATGTACTTGGCAATTTGGTGAACAGTATGACTCTAGTTGCAATTGCATTAGATCGCTACCTGTCGGTGACCAATATAACTAGAAATTCGCTAGAACAAGGAAAACCGTTTTGTATCCTAGCAGTTGTAATGGTTTGGGGATTATCGGCGGCCATATCGTATCCGGCACTTAATTCATATATTTATCGAGAGGTGAACATGGTTATTTGTGAAGGAAGTGGAGAATATACAGTTACTGTGTCAATTGTAGGATACATGTGTGGAGCTACTAAGGTAAGAGAATTTATTTCTTGTTGTCTTCAGGTAAAAGTCTCTGTTAAATTGTGTCAAATTTGATGAGTGAGACTTAGCTCTGGCAATTTTAATTAATGAATTATTGAAGGAAATCATCAAAGAATGAGAAGTATATTTGTGGAAAACCACTCAAACACAGAGTTCGTCATTATTTGATTCAAATCGTACAAAGGCACAGAAAAGAAATAGTTTACAACTGCATATTTACCTTTTTATCACAAAAAATATCATTTTAATGATTTTATTAATTTGTTCGATTTTACTTAATGGAAAAAAAGGAGTTACTTGTAATACACATTAACCTTTCTTCATTAAATTTCATTTTAATAATTTGATTCCAAGTCGTAACATTTTCGACGGTTATTATCTAGTTGGTTTTCTCTTTGGTTTAGTCTATCTGTCGATGTCGATATATAGCTATATCTATAGTATCTGTTTTATTATTCATCATCGGGGCACTACAGCCCGAATCGAGCCTTAGCCTCCTTAATATTTCGCCTCCATTCGTCTCGGTTCAGTGACCGCGTCCTCCAGTTCGGTGCTCCCAAAAGTGACCTGCTGTCAGCATCTATAGAATCCTCCCAGCGCTTGCGTGGCTTACCGACTGGCCTGGCTCCGCTCGCTCGCCCCTTGAGAGATCGTTTGGGGATACGATTGTCGCTCATTCGTTCGACGTGGCCACACGCTGAAAAATCATTGTTCTACCCTTAATATATTTTGCAGCTAATATATTTATATTAAAAACATTTCTTAACATTATTATATTGACCTAGCAATAACATTATATTGCCCGCACATAGCATTCTTAAAATGTTATATATTGACATGCGTGTGGTGAATTTTTCTGTTACAATATTACATTAGTAGGCCAATATTAAATAGTAACATGGCAATAAGTTATATTAGCATCTTACAATACTATATTGACACACCAATAATATATATTAACATGCCAATATATTATAGTAACATGGCAATAAGTTATATTAACGTCTTACTATAGTATATTGGTATACCAATTATTAATATTAACACGCCGTCGATATGATTTTTCCATAGTCCCAAGAGGTCCCCCATCTAACTACTAACCGCGCCCAACACTGCTTAACTTCGATGATCGCGGAACATTAGGTTATTCCAGTGTGCTATTGCCGCATAAAATATGAACATCCTAACTAACAATACAAGCAATGTACTTTGTTGTATGACCAACAATTTCACCACCCTTGCTTAATACATTTATATTAGCATAGTAATATATTTATGTTAAGATGTTAAAACATTTATATTTACAGATGTTCTGAATATAAAAAGTTAACAGCTTAATATGTAATGTTAAACTGCAAATATAATATTGTAACTTCCTAACATACAATATTGAGCTGTTAAAATTATGTATTAGGGACAATGCTGTTACTATAACAATATTAAGATGCTAATATATTGATTTCGGTCATTTCTCAGCGTGCAGCCCATTGTAATTTTTGGAGTCGTATGACGGTAGAGACTTCCGGCTCGTCATATAAGGTATACAGCTCGTTGTTGTATCGGATTCGCCATCCATCTTCTTCCCGTATTGGACCGAGGATCCTTCGCAATACCCTTCTCTCAAACGTATTCAAGGCCTTTTCAGATGCCTGGGTCAGCGTCCAGGTTTCTGTTTTATTATTAATATTCCCAAAATATTATTTACAGTATCCAAATGAATATTTTTTGAATAAGTATTCCTTCTTCTGATTTGTGAATATCTAAACAAAATTATCACTATAAAAGAAATACCAATTGCGGTGGCGTTCGGGAGTTAGCAACACCCACTCAACTTTTCCTTTTTGCTTTCTATTTAAAAAGTTGTTTTCTGCTGTTTTTCAACTCACAACCATTCTTAATTTTTTCAATCAAATCAATGTGAAACCATTATTCTTTGCTGTATTTGAAATATTGGAACTAAAGATATTATCATTTATTTAGCGCAAATTTTGTTTCCTTTATTAATGATTTCTACACGTAAATTATCCTGCATTTGTGTTTGTTTGAATTATTTATTTATTTTTTTATACATATTTCAATTTTACTTTATTTTTATAATTTAAATAAAAGGTATAAATATGAAAAAATGAATAAAAAATGAGGGATTTATTTAATTCAAAATATAAAATATCTTAAAGATAAAGAAGATAAAATATATTTTTATTAGATGCAAAACTTGAAAGCATAGGGCCTTTCGGAATTGACGTCTTTGCCTTCGCCTTCAGCTTGTTATAACAGAATGTGACGTCAGATCAAGTCGAGCCTGTCCAAATTCAATTATCTACGAATTGAAATAGCTCTCCTGTATAACAGTTGACGAAGTCACGTTCTGATTTGAGCTGTCGTCGGCTTGATGGTGGTTTGAAGCAATGTTACGAAGCAAAGCCATAGATTTCGGACACCTCGTCTTGGTCTGCTTCAAACTGTTAGAATAGCTCAGCTACTCTGCTGACGTCACAATCTGCCATAACAAGCTGAAGATGATGACGAAGACGAAGACGTGAATTCGGAAACGCCCATAGAACCGAACTGGTGTTTGTTATGGCTTCATAACATGCGTAGGACAAGAGAACGGGATGATAGCTCTGTACGAGTAAGAGGAATATTAAAGAGGGCCCGAGATCTAGGGGCTCGATAATAATCGCGTCGAAATTGCGAGAGATACTGGAAGAAAAATGCTCATTGGACAATTTGTACAAAAAAACACTCGTCGTAGCACAATCTGCAGATACTGAGGATGCAGAAATGTTAGACGTTCTTCGTAGGAGCAATAAGGGACATGAAACTTGCACAATACACAAAGAGTAAATTTACGTTGAAGATTCAATGGCATCTGACAAGTACATGAAACGAGGAGACCATACTTGGGAGCAGTATTCAACGATATAACGAACTAGAGAAGTAAATAAATGAACACATATGGAAATATTAAAGAGTGACGTGAGTAATGTAGAACAAAGCTGGCAAGTTTAGACGTCCTAGAAATAATCTAACATACGTAGGTCAAATTTTAATCGAAAATGATCTCAAGATCTTTGTGTTGTTCCACATGCAGTAAAATATTGCTAAATTAGATTTATTGGAGAAGGACATAAAAGAACATTAGGAAACATTAACAGGGAGACATTTTCTTGTACACCAAGAATTTTAGGTTAGTAGGTTAGATTGTAATGATACACAATCATTGAGTGAGTATATCTCTGGATAACTTTAGGTCGTCAGCAAAGAGGAGGGGATTGTATGAAAATGTCGATGGAAAGTCACTAATGGTAAGAGTGAACAGCAGTGGGCCGCTTATAGAACATTGCGGAATAACTAAAGTAGGATAAAAAAGTTAAGAAGATATAGGATACGAAGCAGAGCAAGAAAGAGTCACATGTGCCGAATAAACTGTTTTTTTTTCAAATACGACGAAGTGATTAGCTTTATTAAAAGCTTTCGAAACATCAGTGTATCAATCGTCAAGTGTACAGGCTAAAAAATTAACGAATTCAACTAAAGTAGTCAAAGTTGAGTGAACTCTATTGTAAACATCTCTCTCTAAAAGTTGAGGAAAGCAGAATAAAAGGGACATTGGTGGTCGGTAGTTCGAAACGAAAAAAACACCAACAGATAAGCTACGTTTGAAAAGTATGGACAAGGGACCACATAGAGAAGAAGAAATAGACTTTACGAAAACATTGGGTATACCATCCGGACCGCTGTTGCCACAAGAATCTAAGAGGCATATTAATATTTCCACTTCAAAAAGCGTTTGTCATAAAGAGATCATCAGGAAAAAGTATGCTTGGATTTTAAATATTGGAGTGGTTGCAAAAATATGCAAAAGAGGAAGAAAAGAAGTCAGCAGATATATTACACATACTTGGAAGAGATGAACAGACGTTCAATCATCACTATTTCAGGGGATTGCGTTGTTGTTTTTAGAGATCGAATGTACGGTCAGAAATATTTATGATTGTTGGAAAGGAAGGATGACTCCATTATCGCAAGATATCTGCGTTGACGATCAGTGATTATTATATTCGCCATTGAGCGTAAACTACAATAAAGTTGCCATGCATCAGCTGTACGAGATCGAAGGAAATCTTTACGTGCCTTGTCTTTATTGAAAAGAGAATGCAAACAGCAACAGAAAACCAGGGAGGGTGGTTTCGACGCAGGCGAGTTAGGGATAGCTATGAGGATATTAGCGCAAAATTTTACATAAAATCTGTTTCGGCGAAAATTAAGCTTGAAATTTAGCAACAGCAGTACTCACTTCTTTGCGTGAAAAGTCGCTTTCGTAATATAAATGCAGATGACATTAGCAGTATGTCTCCACTCATTTCACGCCAGTTTAGTATGCGCAGCTTATTCGTTCGAGCTGAAAATCTCTTGTTGACAAATAATCGATCAAAAATTGAAGAACTTGACATTTCATCTGTCACTTATCAGTACAGTCTCCGCTTCGCTACATTGTCAAAATTTTCACTACAAGGAATGACCAGATAATGGAGATTTGTCAAAATCTATCTTCGCAATTAAGTCAAGCTTTAAAGGAACCCTCCGTCAATCCAATGCAATTATTAGAAGATATAATAGAAACAATTTTGACTTGCTTCTGTTTAGGTACATTCTGGTAGTATAAATAGAAATTAAAATTAGGCAGTTTAATTGATACGGTTTAATTGGCCAGAAAAAAAATTAAACGAAAATTAAGTCGGCGATTACGTTTTTCAATTAACTTAACTAAGACGCTAGGAGGCCTGAAGTCGGGATTGTCAACCACGCCCAGATTAGCAGCAAGTGTGAATTTGAATGAAGCCACGAAGCGATCAGTTTCTCAAGCCATTTTTTCGCAGTGCATATTGATCACTCTCCCAAGCTTACGTTCCACATATTTTTTCATATCTTCCACTGTTGTGTCTGGAGTAACTTGCGAAATGAAGATTTGAAGCGGGAAAGTGATGACCCTAATTAGACCATCAGCATTAGCATCATCTGGAAGCATTAACATTCACTGGCCAGTACGATTCCTTGGCGGAACAGGTTAGGCATCGTTTATAATATTATCAGGCAGGAGTACAGAGACACTTGATTCGATGAAGGGACAGGTGAAGTAATGCTTTGTAATAGAGGTTGATCACATCTGACCTGACACTGCTGAGGTAATTTATTGTTGTTGAAAAGGGACTAAAAAGGGACTATCTGCCCACACTCCTACGCCAGATTGAGCAATTTGGCTGGGATAAAGCACGCTGGGAAACTTTTTCCTTTGTTCAATACTCTTTAAAATCACTTCCGGATATCAAAACGCTTTAATACTTCTCTTCTCTTACCGTAGTAGCGGATATGGTAGTGCAATAGGTATGATTTTTTATTTTTTCGATTGATGCATTTTTTTTTGAAAACATTGCTATCTGTTTTTCATTCAATATTAATTATTAAATTGAACTTCAAAAATTGCACTCATTTAGATCCGGTACTTAGTACTAAATCAGTAAATTATAGTAGTTATATTGAGACTTAGCAACGATTCAAACCATCAGAAAAGTCATCTACACATGTTTGTGTATTTTTGCTATGAATTTTGAATCTCTGCAACTCTGGCAATGGCGTCATTAGTTAGGCAAACATTGTTTTGCCGATAAAATAATAAAATTTCTCAAATAAGTATTTTAAGCATATCTTTCTTTTTTGACCATATGCTATTATTAACAATGGTCTGTATTATAAACGTTGCTATTCGAAGGTAAGACAAAATTTATTTTGAAAAAAGTTTCCATTTGTTTTTTAAGGTAAACAACGCACAGTACTATACCATTATCTTCAGCATTCTATTCATGCCGATGTTATTTTCGTTCGTCTGGTTCAATACCGCCATCGCTATTGACATTTGGAAACGGCGCAAAGGCATTCCGACGGAATCTTCGCGGTATTCAACCAATATTGGTCTAGATTCAGCCGTAAGAAATAAACCAATATTTTTCAATTTTGAAGCCACCCTTAAATCGCCTTAAATTTAATGTAGACCTTTGCCAGTGCTCAGGATGTGTCCAGTGAGAATTGCAGTGATTTCAAAAAGAGGGCGAGATCGAATCGGGAGATGCGACAACTGAGGATGTTCGTTACCGTAATTCTGCTGATAATTTCGTACATGCTGCTTAATTTGCCCGAATGGATATATCTGATTGTGACATTCTACGATCACAAAAGTGTCTACGACACTTGGATTCTCGAATACACATTCAATATGGTTTCGATGATAGGTTACGTTGTGAATCCAGTGCTGTACGCCTTCGTAACGCAAACAATGCAGTATATGCTGGATATTTACTTTTGCTTGCGGAATTACTTTTGCGGAACGTGTAAGCAAAGTGTCGAAGTGTTGAGTAGAGCAGTTGTTTTGTCCCTATCTAAAACCAATATGCAAAATATGTCAGAAGATAAGTAGATTAAGATGAAGAGTGTATAGTAAGGTGGTGTTTATTTAAAATGGAATTATATTTTAAAGAGAGAGAGAGAAAGTGTCTTTTTAGACTTGAATGCAGATACGGTGTCGAATGATACGGTATCCGAAGATATCCGCTGAAATTGTATGCTGAAATCAATTGCTTGTTTTATGTTTTTGTGTACCTGAAGAATAAAATATTAAAATGTTCAGCTCAATTTTAAGTTGTGATTTCTAGTTGTAGTAGATATCAGTCTAAATCCGAAAAGCGTGCTTAATTTGACTAGAGCCGCCTCACGTTACTTTGTCACTTCCCAATCTAATGCTAATTAGATTTCATGCAATATTGATTTTATCCATGAGCGAACAAATTACTTCGAAATCAATCATCACGCATTCATTATTAACTCTAAAGACCCTTATCATCGTCCTTATCATTCATTATTTAATGACATCAAATCTATTTAATAAAACATTCGATCCGATAATGTCCCCAGTCAGTTTTTCTGTGTCGCGACTGCTTGCGTACGTGAAATCGTCGCAGGTCACTTAAATGCAAGGATAATGTCTCAAAGGAATAAAATATGATCTCTACGAGCTCTGAAAGTAGTGGATTGGTAAGCTTGGCTGCTGTGTTCAGTGCTCCGAAAACCCCTTACATCTACGAGGTGCAACTATCGATTGTGGAACGCGCGACTTTGTCGTTTGCAGTCATAATGCTCCTGTTCTTGGCGCTTGTCGGAAATGTCGGGACGTTTATAGTGGCCGTTAGAAGGTATGTTGGCGTTCGAAATATTTTAGGGAACCGTTACATGTCGTTCTTGTGCTTGCAGCCGTCGCGTTCGGCCTCTGTTCCGTACGTGTCTGATCTCTCTGGCAATCAGTGATATAATATCCGCTGCAGTAACGAGTCTGAACTTTCTGACAGTATACTTTTCATCGCATCCACAGCTTTGGGTAAGGGATGATTGTTTGTAACTTCGCCATGACTATCTACTTTGCTGCGACCCTTTCAGAGTCTTGGTCCTCATTTCTGCAAAATTCTGCCGTTCGCGAAAGTTCTGGGTGACCTAGTTAACTGCGCAACCCTTGTGGCAATCGCGCTGGATCGCTATTTGTCCATCAAAAATATTCTACGGAAGCTCTGGGAGCCTGGCGGAATATCTTGCCTTCTGTTGGCTTTGACTGTGTGGGTAGCATCTGCCGGTATCGCGTTTCCAGCCTATATGTCGTATGAATACTATCCCGTGTATATTGTGAGGGACGAGTGGGACGATAAAAATGGATCGCATACGGTCGAACTAATTCCGGGCTATATGTGTGGAGCTCCGAAGGTAATTGATAAAGGAGAGTGTGCTGATGGCTAAGATATGACGACAATGATGAATGATTGTATGATTGCTAGTTTTATGAATATTGTACTACAGACTCATAGTAATTGTAACTATTTTATTGGTATTCAATTGGTGTGTGCATGAATTAGATTTCGGCGAGGAAAGGGTTAGAAACATTTTGAAAGAAAGGAGTATCTAGGAGACCTGTATGCATTTGAGAGAAATATTTTTGTTTATCTTAAACCATTAAAAACTAATGTTTCAATTTAAAGACCAATTTTGTTGTAGAAACTTCTCATGCTTGCAATGTTTATCTCTCCAATTGATTGCTGGGCCCTGGCATTGATGGATAATTTCGTGCAATCAAAAAGCACAACGTTATGTCAATCAAGTCGATGGATCAAAAAATAACCCAAAGCTTTTTGGTCACCTGTTTTATACACCTGAGAAACACGAAATTTAAGAATAAAGTGTTTGGAATTTCGAGTTTATTTCGTATCTATGATTGCCGATACAAATTCTAAAGTAATATAATTCTAGAGAGACCAAGAGATTTGGCACGATATGCGAATTTTAAAGAAGTCCACGTGCCTGGATTTACTCGGTATACAAAACACTTTCGTTCTCACCAGACACAGAGTATAACCTTCGAACCAAGTATGTTCGAATTTGGTGTTGATATCGATGGTAACGATTGATCGGGCATAGCTTAGTATTTTTTCTACTTAGGGTTGCTGTAGAACAACTATTTCTCATCCCCAGTCTCAACCCGTTCTAAAAACCTTGCCTCGCAAGTGAAAAATCACTTTCCAACATTTCTCAGTTTTAGTTCATAATGTACCCAACTCCCATGCTTTTAAATCATTCACATGGACTTCAATCGCACGGAAACTGCTTGTTGAGTTATTCTCAATAGTTTCGCAAGCTCCTTTGGCGTTTGATTCAGATCTTCATCACATAATATCTCCAATTCATTGTCTTCGATTGTTTTTGAGTGAGTCTTGTCATCAGCGCTAGAATCACCATTCTTGAAACGTGGAAGGCAGCATGATTTATAAGTTTATAAGGCAGTGTCACCAAAACCTGTTTCGATGCACTTGTTGCACATTTCTTCCAATTAAAGCCGAAAACTAAAATTTCCCGCAGATGCTGCTCAGTTAACATAAAATTTGTAATATTTAACTGAAAACAATATAAACTGAATATTATTTAATATTGCCTAACCTCTCTGAAACTACCGCAATCAGCTGTCACTATGTAACATTCATAGCAAATAGAGCTGCCTTTTAAAAACGCACTTATTTGTACTCCAATAATAGAATCTTATTTCCTAATTGACCTAAAAAACATTTTGAAAAAAAACGTGAACAACTGAACAACAAAAAGACGTAAAAATTTTCAATGACAAATTACTTAAATGACTCATGCAGCCCCCAAAGATTCAAGCTAAATATTTGTGCATAGAGGTTACGACAAATTCTCTTGATGAAGTTATTCACAAGGAGTTAATAAAAGGAGGCCACTGTATTGTCTTTGTCTCCGATTTTTATTTTACCATAATTTAAACGTATAACACATTCAAGCAATTCATTTCAAACCACTAAAATTTTAGCGCCCAATGTGGGCTGGCTCATAAACTTTTCTAAATAAGAGAGCAGACTAAAGTCGGTAAGATCCTTATCTTAATCATTTTAGATTCAAAATCATTTCTGTTTGTGGTGCTAAGAACTGGCTAAAATCGCCGTTAGGAAAAATATTATGTGATGATTTTTTTCTAAAAATTCTTTATTTTTATATAATTCTGTATTATTTTTATTCGCACTATTTATGTTAGCAAAAACATATCTGCGAATTCGTCTATTTTGTTGCATCTAAAAAAGCAATCAAATACGTTATTTTCACTCTAACTACATACATATGTTTAAGTTTTACTGTCATATCCTTTTGCTCTTTTTAAGGAGGTAGCTGGTCGCAAAATTTTTTGCAAAACTACATTTTCAGAATTTAACGGTTTAATATACATTGATATGTTGCCAGCATTTTAAGCCATTTTATATGGATCGAATATGAGTAACAGTATAAAAAAAAATTAATTTGTATGTAAAAGATACGTGACATTTATTTAGCTCCTGCCTCGTAGGGCGTATCCTCTGCCTCAGCTGCCTCCTCTTTCGACTTTCTTTTTACCTTACTCCGTGCACTACGAGCATATTTTCATGTATTTTTTGAAAGAAATTGGTCTTTAAATTAAAATATTTGTTTAAAATGACAAAGCCTCTAAAATGGCATTACAACACAATTTCAACTTTGATGACGTTCCCTGCAAAATCATGTTTTTTTGGCACTTATGTACCTTTTTCGCAGGAATCATTTGAAAAATGTGGATGAAATTTTTTTTAGTAAATAAACTAATGTACTGTTGGACTTTTAGATAAATTGAGCCGTGAAATAGTTAGATTTTCAAATGTTCAAAAAAAGTTGCAATTTGAAAAAAAAATATAGCTTCTTTTGAAACAAAATTAAGCTCCAACCAGCAATATCGCAATTGACTATAAAACAAACCAATTGAAAAATAAACGAGATAAAAATATTCAGCTGGAGCTGAGAAAAAATTACCCAAACATTGACGCTCCCTTAAAATTCAGGTCATTTTTTTCCTGCCAAATATTTTTCTCCTTCAGATCGCACATGCCCGCTACTATCTCATCCTGTTCTGCATTCTATTCATTCCGATGATAATTGCTTTCGTTTTGTTCAACTCATACATTGCTATACACATCTGGGAAAGACGGCAAACAATTTCCGGCAAGCGGTCTAGAAGTTTAAACTATAACGAACCTATTCCGATCGGAACGGCCACCAAGGAAGGATCAACAGCACTTCAGACAATTTTCAAAGGAGGCTCGCTGAAAAAAACGACACCGGGAGCCAGCAGTGAATCGAAACAGACACGTTCGTCAAGAGAAAAACGTCAGATGAGAATGTTTTGTACGGTTGTGTTGCTGATGGTTTCCTATTTGTTGCTGAAACTGCCCGAGTGGATATTTCTGATAGTAACATTCTACAACTTCGAGACCAGTCAAGCTCCTCGGCTGTTGGCGTACATTTTTGGCATCATATCGATGACGAGCTCCGTCATGAATCCACTACTGTATGCATTCGTGACGCAAACCATTGAGTATCTTCGGGACTTGTATTGTAGCGTTCGGGACTTCTGCTGTCTGCACTGTTATCGTGGAGCAGAGGCATTGAGCAGTGTTATCATTCCCCCGGAGGCTGGCTCGGGCTCGCATAATGCTGGCGATACATAGACGTTAAGAACGTTCTACTGTGAACGGCGAATGGATATAATGTAAATAGTACGTATTATGTATACACCTAGTTTTAGTTAATAAATTTGATTTTGAATAATTATCAGTTAAATTATTTCAACATAAATAAGATCGCAAAATTTATTTGGAGCGTTAGAATCGATAAAATAATTTCAAGCGGAAAGTTTAGCAACATCAACTCTCATCGAACATTGGGAATTTTCCAATGTTTAGATACATTCGTTGTTGTATGCTTATTGTGTATCCATCAGTTAGAAACATAGAATCACACAGCGAGCCTACGACCCCACGGTGCAAAGTCTCCCTGGGTATACAAAAGCGTTACAGTGTTTAGCCTATCGCAAAACTGGCCGAGTTCAATTGGTTTGTGCAACATATCTCAAGTGGTGCATAAATTAAATTAGAGAAAATCAGGTCTTCAGTTGCCACTGTGACTCCTTATCTGTGTCCTTATCATTTGGGTTTGATTGCACCTAGGCATGTATGCAGATTTCACTTGCGAGTCGGATCAGTTCGAACAGAGGTAGAAACGGTGCAATACGCGAGGCTTTTAATTCGCTGGCGAGTGGAAGTGAAAATGGATAATATCACACCTAAAATTGCAACGGATGCCCAAATTATCTTTTACTACGACGATTATTATCTATCAGTAAAAGAACGGATTTTGATGTCTATAGTGGTAACAACGCTTGCCACTCTGGCAATTATTGGAAACGGGGCAACACTAGTGGTGTCAGTAAAGAAGTGTGCTAGCTCAATTGTTTTGGTGACGATGTCCAATAATTCCTCTATCTTCTCCAATCTTTCAGCTGCAAAATGCGACCGCTCTTTCGAACTTGTCTAATAAATCTAGCAATTAGTGATATAATTTCTGCGTTGGTAACGACGCTTGTCTATTTGCCGTCATTCATTTCGTTTGTTCCAGTTCTGTGGGTAGGTATATTGCATAATTCGTACGAAAGCAAATAAAATTATTTTAAAACTGCTTCTCCGATTAATGGTCGCTGTTGTTAGGTTTACAGCGAATCAATGTGTCGATTTCTGCCATGTTTGAAAATATTCGCGATTTTAGTGAATAATATAACGATTGCAGTGATATCGCTGGATCGATATTTATCATTAAAAATCAGAATGAGAGGCTTATGGGAGCCAGGTGGTAGGTGGTGTATAATTATGACATTGATTGTCTGGGGAGCAACTACTTTGATCGCGATACCCACGTATAGCTCTTATCGAAATCACGCTGTAGCAATATTGAAGACTGACAAGGAGAATAGTTCAATAATACGAGAAATCATTACAGGATATACGTGTAGAATAAAAAAGGTATGTATACAGTATTTTATTCGGGAAGAATTGGAATTAATATTTAAAATACACCGGAGAACGAAATGTACTGCGAAACATTATAAATGATTGAATATTGTTTGAACGCGGAAATTGAAAGAGTACAATAAATTAAATGGTGCTCATTCGTATACGACTTGTTATATATTGCTGTGTTTTTCGCTTGAAACATACTTTTTTGATTATTTAATCTACTTAATATAAAAACTAGGGGGCCCGGTAGCACTGCTCGCTAAGGCGTCAGGCCGAGAAGTGGCGTGCTACGGGGCCTGCGGATTCGAATCCCGCCAGTGCCATGGCTGTAAGTGTGAATGCGTGTGATTGTCCATGAGAGTGGCAAATGGGCCCAAACTGGTGACCTAATGCTGGCCGCGTTCCCGGCAGCCCTCTTCACTAACCTAACCTAACCTAACATCAAAACTACTTATATCAAAAACACTTACTCAGCTTTACTTTACACGCTGGTGTACAAAATTCTACGATCGCGCGAATATTGCACTAAACCTCTCTGAAATCCTGGATTCATTTCTCACAAACTCACTGTCAAAATTCACACCGGGGCTATTTTTTAGTAAATAGAGAAATGAGAATAGCTGAGACGTCGCTAGTTTGTATTGTTCGTGCAATTGCACGACTTTCGAGAAATTCTGCAAGAGGGGAACTTTTCCCTAACCGAAAAACGATGTATTTTTTTGGTTAGGGGAAAGTTGGAGAACGCATTTTGGGTAAATTTAATATCAAAAAAATTTAATTATATATATCAAATTCGCCCGAAACTGAGTTAGGAAACAGACATAAAAATACAATGAAAAACTAAAATGCAGCTTACGTTTATGTAGCTTGAAAGTGTTAATGTCTACCGATCCTTGTTGTGTTTTCAAAAATCTGAATATCATCACTTTTCTTTTGTCAATGGAATGCCTAAGGCCCACCAATAATAGGTGTTACTTCCCATTGTCTGCAATTTCGTTCATATGCTTATATCCGATTTCAATTTCAGGCGGACAGTATTCGATACTTTGCAATTCTCTTCAGTCTCCTGTTCATACCAATGATATGCGCATTCATATTTTTCAATATTTTCGTTGCTATCAACATATGGAGTAGACGAAAGAAGTTTTGCACAGCACCGTTGCAACATCGCCTAACAAATCAGCCCTGCGATAAATGTCCAACAGATGTTCAATCACTTTTCCAATCCATTACTTCCGGATCGAACAAGATTCGCGTCAAGCAATACCATTCACCGTCGAATCATGAAAAGCGTCAACTGCGACTGTTTTTCATTGTGCTTGTGCTGATTTTTACCTATTTAGCACTAAATCTACCTGAATGGATCTTTCTTCTCCTGACAATGTACAACGCTGCGAAAGTTAAGAATGCTGTTTTAATTCATTTTATCCTGGGCTGCACATCGATGTCAACTTCAGTTTACAATCCGTTGCTGTATGCGTTTGTAACGCAAACGATTCAGTACATTGCGGATCTGGGACGGACTATTCGAAAACATTGCTGTTTCTGCTGCGAGTTCGAGGGAGCTGTCAGTAGTAGAAAGTCAAGTCTACAGACTGCTGCAACATCCGAAGATGGACGACACCTATGAATAACTAGTTTTTTTTATTAGTGTAACAAATAAAGTTAGATTTGTAATTATCATAAATTTAGTTCATCAGCAGCATCCAAGTGAACTACAATCAATCTCCAAACCTATTAAAATGAAATGCATAAGTCGTAGAAGTGCTTATCTTCTAAATTAGTACACTTTATGTACCCGTGAGCTATGGAGAGATGGAGGGATGTATTAAAGGAACCTTATATTATACCTAGCTAAAATTGTGTCTATAATATTAGTAAAAAATAACCACAACCCGACAAATTTCCTATTCCTCTTGCAAACAAATAAATCATTACTCACAATCTTAACTGGGTTATTTATTTTGAAGTCGAAATCAGAGTTTGTAAAAACAACAATTGATTCCTCAAAAATTGAATGAAACGGTTGTGAGTCAAACCACCTGTCCTCACCCATGTTTTCATGCTTACATGCTTTTCAATTCCCCTTCCTTTGCTTGCAGAGTTAATTGTCTTGTTGTCTCTTCCGGACTTAACTGATACCGTCATGACCACATTAAAGCCGTTTCTGATTTCAAACAAACCGATTCGCTAAGCAACGGAATTCGCAACAAAACTTCGCGTAATCGCGCGCTTCGAAATTCAAAACCGGCACAGTAGCAATAATTATAAATGCAGCGTTTAAAATAGTTTCGAAGTATGGATTGTAGTAATTAGCATTGTTGCACTTCTGGTCACTTTCGCGACAAGTATTGGAACAAGCCGGGCTAGTGGTGGATGATATTCGAGAGCTTGAGGAGCTTATGTTTATATCTAGCGCCCGTATTTTGTGTTGTACTTACTTTGCGACAAGCCAGGATCAGATTTCAATGTCGGTATAGGGGTGTATATGCGTATATGAATACCATGGCGCCGGTGAGTAACATGTGATTTTTCGAATGTCAGGAGGAATGGTTATTTGTGCAGTGAGCAACGCAGCCGACTAACAGCAAGGCTGTAAATGAAGAATTCAATGTTTTCTGATATTCTAGAGTATGTATTGGTTTCTGAGAAGTTTGGAAAGTTTATAAAGAGTATTTTGAATGCTCGTTTTGTTGCCGGATGAGTGTTGCATTCAGAACAGTTGGCGCCGTTAAGTGTCGAAATGAAATTGAATGAATCGAGTATATGTAGTTTGAAACAAAACATCAATTGTATGATTAATAATTTTGTAATGCGTTCTCAATGATACTCGTAAATGACATTCTGGGCAACTTTATTGATTCAATTATTGTCAATTGAATTTCTGTTAACGAATACATCTAATCAATCACACATACTACGCTAATTATCGGATTTATTGTTGAATAACACACGCTAACACGTGACTCAGCATAAAGGAACAAAAATCTAAAAAAATTATTTACATAAAATGGATTCCAAAAATATGGAATTGTTGAAAAGCAACTACTCTGCTTCATATTTTTTGAAATTCTATTTGTATAGAACTTAGACTAACATAAATATTACATTTTTTTTAAAATTTAGGTAAATAAACATAAATATACCAATAACAAGCTAACTTAATGATTGTGAGTAAAGGGTAGCACGGACTCTTTCGTCGATATCATGCGTGGAGCGTTAATAAAGTGGGGTTACTCTATCATCGTTATCTCTGGTGTTTGTTTTATTATGAACTAAACGTACGAAACATTGTAGAAAACATTATTATATTCGGATAATTCATTTCAATCGAGTAAAACTATGGCGCCCAATGTGGGCTCGTAAGCTATGGGAACAAAATTATATTAACAATGAAAGATTGATCATTTGTATTTTGGTCGATGAACTGATCATATTCTTGACTTTTTCTTTAGTTCAAAAATTATTATTGCTTGTGATGTTAAGAACTTGCTGAAATTGCCGTTATGAACAATATTATGTGATGCATTTTTTTTTTGAATTTTTAATGTGAATTGTCAATCTTAACAAGAACATATTGCAAAGTGGTCTATTTCAAAGATCTTTGCAAGATATATCATCTCTGATATCTCGCTAGGTCTCACCAAAACGTTTGATAAGACAAAGTACGAAAGTTTTTTTTGCAAATAATTGAGCTAAATTCTATGAGCCTTCCGTTTTTCCGGATATTTTTGAAAGTTACAATGAACCAAGCCAATTTACAGGTACAAATCATTCTTATTAAAAACGTTTCACATATCGATATGTTTTTTTAATAGATTAAACGGTTTTAATTCGTTTTAAAATAAAATAATTATTACTGTCTTACTGAAAGGCAGTAGTTAATAGTTTTGCTCTTCTGTGTCGTAGTTGCGTCGATTCTGTGTCGAAATTTGGATATATTTACGTTTTTTTCCAACACCAATTAAACTATATTTATGTCATGCTTTAATGTTTTGATTGTTGATAAGAGTTCATTTGATTCTTCATCGTTGTTTTGTTGATTGGGAATATCTGAGGGCATACAATGAAGTCAAGGTAGTCTTGAACCGCTACCAAAAGAATTGTATTTATCTTTGTTTTTAATGAAAACTCCATAAATTATAAATTTGAAAAATTATCTTTATTTCAAAATGAATCACGAAAAATCTAAGCAGCAAATAGATTTGAAAAAAAAACTTAAATTTAGATTCAAACTAACAAGTTTCTTCTTGTCCTCAGTAGCATAGAGTACCATTATGTAAGTGCCACATACTATCATACTTGCATTAATTCAAAGTAATCTTTCAAGTAAGTCTGGTCATTTCTTTCTGCTATAAGTCCAAGCAATTGGCAAAGTTCACTCAATAAAACAAACTAAAGAGTCAACAAAGTGCCCCATTAAATCAGACAGTTTTCATTCGCATGATTTGAACCATTTTCCTATATTATTTGCAACTTAAATATTATTTTCCTCGTTTAATAATTACAATTATGAATATATGCCTATATTACAATTGTTTTAAATTCAAAATATCAATTATGTTCCAATTGAAAGTGGAGTTACTCGTAGAATGATTGTTACTTGGCCTTAAGGTCATAAAACAATAAGTTCTATTATCATATGACTTCATTCCTGCTGTACCGGAATTGACGCACACTCTTTTGCTATTTATTTATCCACATACATACATATTTTTGTGTAGAGAAGCGAAGGTTGGTTTGAATGTGCATTAAAATATTTTTAAAATTCAACATATTTTGAGCTTGAAATTTTCATTTGGCATGTTTTGATTTCAAATATGATAGCTACTATCAAAATTAATAGCAGACCAAAGTTACATCACCATCCCAGTACGAGCTTCATACTATAATTCTTCAAATGATCGGAAAAAATACCATGCTGGAATTCTGCCACCGTTTTTCCCCATACAATTTATAGGGGACACAGAATTCTGGCCGAGCAGCATACTAGGCTTAATTCCGGTACCTGAGTCGGAAATTGTGGCAGAAGATGTCACAATTGAATTTAAAATATGTGGATAATATTTTCGAGGGTAAAATATTTTGAATTTTGAAAATATTTCGATACACATTTAAACTTGTCACTCGAAACTCTTTAGTTTTCCCTCAGCCTCGTCGATTAACAGTCAATTTATCGATCTAATAGTATTTTGAATCAGAAGGCACTAGTCTAGTCTATCTGGTATAGATATCTGTTTATTTTTCATACGCCGTCGTGGACATATATTAAACAACATCAATCATTGTATGTTATCAATATGCATTCCCCGTTAAAAACATATGTTACTTATTTCGTTCTAATTCATACATTCACAAAGCAAAATTTTCACAAAACAATTTTTTCACATAACTTTAGTAAGAGAAATTGACTTGGCGTTGTCGCTACAGTTTCACTAGTATTCAGAAAATTTAACCATGAATTTAACTTTGTCGAATAAAGGTGAAATAAAATGTGTTCAAGGACGTCCAACAGATCAATTCATTTACAAATCACCACTTACGATAAATCAACGTATAATTTTATCAATTAGCGTTATAGTTCTTGTTTTGTTTTCGATTTTTGGAAATGTTGCTACACTGGTTGTTGCTGTTAAAAGGTATGTAAGGATTGTGCACCATTAATTTTTTGAGTGGTTTTGAAAATATGTGGATAGAGTGAAAAGTGGATGTTGTTCAGTAATACTGTTTTCTTTTTTGACAGATTATAGGGTGAGAGTCTCGCAATATGTTGCTAGAAAATGTTGTTCCGTTCAAAGATGTACTGCTATAGAATCAATATAATTATGATTAAGATTGATAAATATTTTTGGCTTTAGAATAGCTAGCACTAAGAAATTTGCCAGTTTAGCTAAGACATTAAAATTCAAACATAATATTTTTTAAATATTTTTTTTTATGTTACATATTATAATTTTATGCCAATAAACAAATTAATATTTTGATATGTATGACTCTTTCCAGTCGCCAAATTCGCCCTTTCTTCCGCACATGCTTGATATCGATGGCATTAAGCGACCTAATATGCTCCGTATTATCTGGAATGAACTACGTGTCTCGATACATGACGTCTTTTTCATTCTTCTGGGTAAGTGATCCTCGTATGAATAATTTGACTTATAATAAACGATAGGCAAAGATACTTTCACAAAAATGGTAAATTACAGAATAAATCAGAACAAAGGTTTTCACTTTCACTCCATTGTGCCAAATTTGTCGTCTCGTAAGAACGATATCCTTGCACAAATTATCTATTTTTGAGCATCCGAAATATGTGCTAGTGGGAGATCATGATCGAATATTCCGATCAAAATGACATTCACTGTATATACAACATACAATATTCGAAAATACAATAATCGTAGATTTAAGTCAGAACGAAGTTCGGTAAATATGCTGGCAATCCTGTGGCTGTAGTTGCATTTCGAAATAACTCTCAACAACTTAAAGCTCTCTGTCCTATAGCTTCTCATGGACAAAACAAAATTAAAAGAATAGGTTAATCTCAATGTAAGTCACGTTTGGTAAACTTTTGGTTGGGAACTGGGGCTGTCAGCTCAGTAATTTTTTATCATTTACTGACAAATACTACCATTAAATTTTGGAATGATAACCTCCCTGAAATGAAAATGTGTAAAGAGCGCTGAATTCCATTAAGAGTCTTTAAAGTGTTTCCACCCCTACAACTTGCGGCGAAGTCATCCGATCAAAACAAAATTCATTTTTTCTTGTAGACTCTTGGATCATTGATGTGTCGTCTGATGCCATTCACAATAACGTTGAGTGTACTGGTTAACGGAATCACCCTCGTTGGAATCTCGCTCGATCGATATTTGTCCATTGAGAATATAATCAAATCGACATGGGAGCCTGATTGGAAAAGATGTATCCTGTTAACGGCCATAACTTGGGTCATATCTGCTGCAATCGCTAGTCCTGCAATACCAGCATATAAATACACAGAGGTCTACACATTCGTGTTGGACGACTTCAATAAGACTAGCATAACAAGTGTTATAGCGAATCATATGTGTGCAGCGAATAAGGTAACGTTCTAAATATTGAATTCAACGATACTAATGCAATTCAATCACTTCAGACTGATAATGCAGTCTACTATACCGTTCTGGTTGCATTTCTGTTTCTCCCAACGTTTGTTGCGTTCCTTTGGTTCAATTCAGTGCTCGCTTGCGAAATATGGCAGCGCTACAAAAATGTCACAAGCACACCGACCCCCCTATCGAATGCCACTAGTCAGCAAGTTGTTTCGAACACAACAAAAAAATTATCTGCAGTTGAAGCTCAACACTCATCGAAGGACATCTATTGCAAGGATCAAACGGGCAGCAATAACTTTACGATTAAAGTGTCGGAATGCCCGACGACAAGGCTAAGTAAAGAGTCGCGGCAATTGAGGATGTTCTGTGTGATCCTGCTGCTTATGTTCATGTATCTAAGCTTGCGCCTGCCTGAATGGATATTCCTGCTTCTATCATTCTACAATGCCTACCGTCTTTCGAATGTGGACGCCTTTTTGCTGCAATCATCGTTCGGAATACTTTCGTTGTCCACTACTGCATTCAATCCGATTTTGTATGCTTTCGTCACACAAACGGTTCAGTATTTAATCGATTTATACAAAAAAACTCGAAATATTTTGAAAATTTGTTGCTTAAGAGCGGGGTTTGCATTGAGTAGTGTTCTTGAACAGCAAGTGGAAAAGAGTCAGAGCTCGCCTAGTGATTGAGATGAATATTGTATCTGTTCAAACAATGACATTTAATGTTGGATAGAGCAGTCCATCCAAGGGATTTCATGGCTAAGCAAAAAAACTGTTCTATGTTTTCCATCATCATTTATTTAATCAATAGCTTATCAACTTTATTGTCACTCATCAGTTTCGCTAGGAATAAAGTGTTTACTTTTTTGTTTCTTTTAAATACACCATATTTTCATTATTATCATCTTCTTCCTCGGTTCCATTATTTTACATATAAAAATCATTAATATTGCATACTTTACAAATCTGGTCTTATCAAACAAATCATACAAAACTATGATACAATAAGAAAATCGTAAAAGTATAATGTGGAAACGGAGCAAATCAACACGCATACATCGATCGATCGAATATTATCTTAACTAAGCCATACGTAAACCATACATAAATAAGTAAAAATTCATGAGATTCAATTGTAATATCATTCTATCGGTGACATCGAGCCGAACAAGCACGACCATGTAATAATTTAACATTAAGCTAAAATCTAAGTATATATTATTAAAATCTACACATACATAGTCATAAAACATATCAAGCAAAATATGATACTTTGGTTGCGGACTTGAAGGAAATGTTAAAATCAAAATCGCAAATGAAGATGCTTTAAAATAAAACAGAAACACGTTAAATACGGTACATACAATAATAATAATATTAATGTTAATGTAATTATCGCGTAATATTGTAAAATTGAGGCAATTAAGTCCATGCAGTCTTTGACGGCTCTTTGACTAAACTTTGAGTTTGTTTGTTTTTTCTTGAATTGCGATTTTGCAAACGCCAATATTTATTCATTTGATTTATTTGTCGTAATGTGAAATGGTGCGAACGGTGTTGTTTCGACAGTGTGGGTGAATGTTGACTTTCAGAGATTCGTACGGTAAATAGTTGTGCCCTGTTAAATGCAGCGTGACATACACTAAGTAGGAATCGCCAGGAATAAGGTCCAGCAACGAGATTTGTTCGATTTGTGCCCTGAAATGTATGTCAATGGGGACTTATGAGAAACGAACCGATTTGATTGCAAGCAGTACTTACGTCCTGTTGGCTGTGTAGCAGTTACGTTCGTACAATTGTGGATGCTCCAGGACACTCTTGCCGAAGTCTAAGCAATAGTTTGTTTCATCCACTGAGTTATGGGAGTTGTTAGGCAATCTGAACATGATGACACAGTACCTGAAATAGGAAAATAATCAATACTCCAATGAGAAAAGGATTCCGTATAGCTTACTTGATTGGTCTTGAATCTTGCGACGGGTACCATGCGATTTTCGGCTCGCAGTTGCGATACGATCCACTCAGAAATATTGACGTGTTGCCAGGGAGCTCTGGGTAGCTCTTGAATTGCCCGTTCATTGAAACTGCGATCTAATACGAATATGAATAATTCAAGAACGGAATTCAGTCGGAGGAAAAATCAACCTACCCCCACTTTGTTGGCGTGCAAAACTTCATCGACGTTGCTTGGCTTGACGCGAAGTATTAATCTGTCGCCTGGGTTTGCTTCTGGGACAGCAATGTACGTTGGTTTGTAGATATCAGTTTCAGTTCGTATTCTTTGTTTCTTCTTCAGTAGCTTGACATCGATTTGGCTGCCAGAGCACGGAAGGACTAAGAATCGGACTTTGCCTCGGGCGGGCGATGAATAAGGGATCTGTAAATAGAATTTTACATATATTATATTGGGAAAGTTACTTCAACAGAATAAGAAGAAAATACACACAAAATAAGAAGAATACACAAATAGTATTGGGCGTTTGAATATGATTCCGCTTTTTTTTAAACAGATGGCGTTAACTCTGATAAGCTTTCATTTTTTGCATATGAAATTTGTTCGAAGCGTTAACGAGTATGTTTTACTCGACTGAAAATATCGAAATTTATTGAAACAAATGCCATTTGCTAGGAGGTTTTACTGAAATACTTCGTTGCAAGAAATATGTAAGTGCTACAGAAACGTATCGTTTACTTGGAAGAATTTGCGAAGATCATTCCGCCTCGAATACAACTTGTGAAGAATCGTTTTGACATTTTTAAAACGACAATTTTTACAGAGAAGACAAAGATTGTAAAATGTAAAATTACTAAATACTAAATTATACTAAATTTACGCCTCAATCCCCAGAGTGAAAAAAAATAATACTAAATTTACGCCTCAATCCCCAGACTGGAACATTATTGAGCATATTTGGTAAGAGGTTTGACTAAGAATCTATAAAAAAAACCGGCTCAAATGACTATAAGCTGCAATTTTAGAGACCTGGAATTCGAAAAGTCCTCAAAGTGATCAAAATTTGTCAAATTCTATGCCAAGGAGACTGGAAGAAGTAATCAAGAATCAAGTTAAGCTACAAAATACTAGAATCAATGTAAAATTTAATTGTTTCGATTAGTCGTGTGGCGTTAAATTCGGAGATGGAGTAGTTTTTATTATTTTGTTGAATCAACAGTTTAAGTTGTTATTAATTAAACTATGTCATATGACCTTTCTGTCGAATTTATTCAACCTGAACTGCACAATTGAAAGTTTTTACATTCCTCATCCGGTTAGACGTGTGAGTCACGTGTGTAAAAAGAATTGAGAGATTTTTGTAATTTTTTGATTGACTTTTTTATTCAAAATCAATTTTATTTCAATACAGATAAGCCATTAGTATCTATGACATTTTGCCATTTTCGGGGCAAAATAGAACTTCTGTGGTTTATCAACGAAAAACTTGGCCAAGTGATTTTCAAAGGCTTTTTTTGAAGGCAACTTTAGATCATCAAGGTAGTTATGCAGAGACCGAAACAAATGATGATCCAAAGGTGAAAAGTTTGAACTATATGTTGGATGCATCAAAACTTCGCAGCTAAGATCCGTCAACTTTTGGCGCGTCATCAAATATATGTGTGGTCTGGCGTAGTCATGTTTGGAAGACAACACCCTTTCTCTTGATCAATTCTGACCGCTTTTATTTGATTGTTCGCTCTGATCTGGTTAATTGTCTGACAATAAGGAACAAAATCAATAGTTTGACCAGGTTCTAGCTCCTCTCAGTAAAGTAAACGATTTCCTTCCAATCTCACCACACGATTGGTATAATTTTATTTGCGTTTTTGCCTTTTTTATAGTCAAATTGCAAAATGTAGAGATTTTTTTGCAAAAGTTTCACTCATTCTAACCCTTTTATAACTTTTGCCACAATTGAAGAAAAACAAAACTGTCTCATGAAAATTTGAAACTGAAATTTCACCTTTCAAACGCGCGTCAGTATGATGCAATCTGACTAGTGTTGCTCAATATGTGACACCACAAACACCATCTAGTGAAAAAATCTCTTTATACTTTTTACATTAAACCAATATTTGATAAAATCAGAGATGATTAATTATTATTATGGAAAAATAAAAAAACTTCTTAAGGTGAAGTTCGCCCCAAAAAAATTTGTCAAACAAAAATGGTTTTCTTAACCGCTATATTCTTACCTTATAGCTGAAAATAGCTTCGCGTTCCCTCTTGATGCCCGTCATCTTTCCCAATGTCAGCATATTTTCACGCAATGCATCGGGATGTGTCCGATTGAACCACGTTGATGTCGATTTCAGGAGAATAGTTAAATTTTGTTTTTTCGTATGGACTCCATAGATATCGATGTAGTATCGCTTATTAGGCACAAGCCCATTGATAATTTGATTTGGTTTCTCACCGGTGCATAAGACATTTGTCGAAAAGGGATCTGAAAGAAATGCATGTTTGGATTAGATTGAATTTCGGCAGAGGTTTTTCAGGCTAACCGATCTTGATTTTCCGTTGCCGGACCCATACGCTGTCAATCGGTGCCACACAGCCGCCATTACTTCTGAATGTTTGACTGTTTACGGACTCTTGGAGTGCTGCACAGAAATTCCTTTTCGGTGATTTCGGATTAATGACCAGACAGTAGTGCATTGCATGGATGTCGAGCTTACTGTAAATTAGAAAATAGTGTTTATACAAATAGAACATGGTATGAAAAGTTGAAGCTGATGAAATTGACATATATCTTGTTTTTATAAACGAATGTTTATTCTCGAAATCTTACCTCTTACTCCATTTAATTATCATCTGCTTCTTATGTATTCGATTGTGGAATCGCACACGAATCGGATTGCTTTCATTCAACAGCTTCCAATTCCACGACGGATGCCGTCCAAAAACATCAATATGAACAAACGAGTGTCGTTTCGCCGTCAGAATGATGTCATAGCGACCCTTGGTCGCACATGGTAATACAATATTGTCTTTTTGCAGTTTCAGATGTTTTGTCATATTGACTATAGAAATAGAAAATGGAAGTTCTAACATAGTGCATTATTAAAATCGATTAGATGAAATTATTTGAAGTATGTTGGCTCTTACTTGTTTCGTTGAAGAACAGGCCCCGCGATATCGATCGTGAATGTGATGTGATTTTAATGAGAAGTGGAATGGAGTCCTTGAGTTGAAGTGAACACCTGGAAAAATGCAAAGAAAGGAGATGATTGTTATGTTTGTGATCAGAATTCAGATTATTAATTTGTGTTAAGATTTGAAAATTCTATGGAGAGTATGTATTTGATCAGAACTTGCAGGTTTTAATGATCATTATCATAGACATTATCACCTAATTGTCTATTCGCTGCTTATTTATTATGATTAGCATAACCAGAATCAATTTAGGAAAAATATAATTTCCGCTCACTACAACGTTAAGAAAATTGTGTTTAAACTAAATAGAACGAAAAGTATCGTTGCCACATCATTACTACTTTCGCGACTCTCTCTTTTGTCTGAACCAATCATAGAAATATTGCTAGGAACATCTTTATAGATACGATAAACAAAATACAAATTTAGTTCTATTCCTCCTTACAGGTACGACCTTGTCATTGTGGAGACGCTTGTGCATTACAAGATGTCACACTATTAGTGCCTGGAAAAAAACATAAGGATGGTTCCCTAGAAATCTGTCTCTGCAGGTGGAGGCCAGACTGAGTCTGGAAATCTACCTGACTCAACATGGCCGGGGCTCGGAATCTGCTGACGCCAACCTCATGTAGGACTGTGGTGGAGAAGATTTCACTCCCAGCTAGTTTCCCATCTTACTGCATGCATCTCGTTTGATTATAAGCTTTGGAAAAGTAAGTACAAGTAAAAGTAAGTAATGGTATCTCAGAGCCTTCCTGGAGAATTGATTGAAAGGTTCATAAGACGTGGTTCTCATCCTATGTTTCTGTTCATAGCTGTGTTGTATCTGTGAATTTACGTTCTTCTTCCCCATACTGCCTTCTTTCTGGCGTTTTTCAAGGCTCAATACTGGATCCTCTGTTATTCCTGGTATTTGTCAACGATCTCCCTTCCATGATTCGTTCTCACTGTCTTCTATTTGCTGATAACTTTAAGATGTTCCTAATCCCGTTTGTGCGAACCGACGCTCTTGTCCATTCGCCATTGTTGCGTATCCCCAGGAGACACAATTAACTACAGCTTGGTCCTTTTCCACTATCTCTCATTTTAGATGGCATATCAGAGCCTTAATTGTTGAAACTTCTTATGTTTTTTTCATAACTTTTTATTAAGCTTCACATTAGGTACGTTTTTTGCGTCTCGACCAATAGCAGGTTAGGGTAGGCAGCATTGAAAACAACAACAACTGAGGCAGGATGCTTGGTGTTTTCAATGCTGTCTACCCTAACCTGCTATTGATCAAGACGCAAAAAACGTGCTTACTATTGTCTTTCACTACTTCTTCTGTCATTATTTTATTTTTTGTTATCGTACTTATAATATACTTTATTTTGTATTGTATTGCTATCGTCATGCACCTTTTTTGATTTTGAACTAACTTAATGTAATTTTTTGAATTATTCAATGGATTATCGCTTGTTTTTCTGTTTGTAAGGGTTTGTAATGGGGCTCGCTCTTGTTAAAACGGAAATGAATAAATAAATAAATAAAGCCCCACCTATTGGACATCGCGAATCAGACAAGCCTCTCAGCTGTATGCAAAAAAACGACTCTGCATAGAAATTTGATGCTTCCCAATGTTAATCGGGATTGAGAGATGACGCTGAAAAGGAAGGAGAACTCCCTGCCGATCAGTATAGATATCTATTTTGTCTGCGAAGAAGTGCAAAAGAAGCTCAAGGTAGAAACCACAGCTGATGCCGACGTACCATATTTAGAACATATTTCGAAAAGTACCTAATTTATTAGAAGAAATATTTCAGGACAAACAGTAAGGACTAGGAAGGAAAACCTACGCAGAACCTGCGTCTTCATCCATTATCGTTTTTACAGCTGAATCCAACAAACATCATAAACTGACCGATGGTTCGTGTGCTATTCTTCGGAACGAGCTGTGGAGGGAACTAGTGAGTCGTGGCCAGTTTAAAACTTCACAAATGCGAGGTTTGCTAGCGGTCACTCCCATGTCTCCTGCTTCAACGAATCAATAAAGGACTGGCTCAAACGGATCGGCATAAATTCACTATTTTGGATTCCGATATTACCAAACTCATCCATGTCAGTGGCTGGACACCTGGTGGCATCACTGGCATTTTTAGTAAGTTTAATTCAAGCACTGGATCATGAAGTATAAAAATCCGAGGATGAGCCCCAGCACTGGTGAAGTGGGCCGGGGAAGCTTTTTGGTGCTTAGAGAGAGAGACACCGAATGTTACTATACTACTTCTGCTACGTCATGGCGGACATTGTTTAATAATCTCTGCAAAGGGGTCCGTAAACATTAATTTCGAACTCTTCGATGCCTGAAGGTATAAGGTTTGTTCAGATCAAGTTGCAGTAGGGCTTCATACTTTCTTTTGAGTAAAAAATTGGCAAAACTTGAACCGCCCGCCTACATTTTACTTGTATAGTAGCCGTGGGTTCGATGTAGCAGAATCAGGGCAACAACTTTTTATGATGAAACGTCAACAATGCCGAGAATTTGTTTTCTGATTTTCAACCTGCTTAATTAGGGATACATCGTAAAATATATACTAATTTCTAGGAGTATAATATTCTCAATAAGAACCAGACATTCCATCATCGCAGCACATCCAACAATTCAAATTCAAAAGTTCGTAACTCACTAGAAAAAGCATTCGAGCAAATATAAACTAAACTAACTCTCACAAATAATTCTTAAATGACAGTTTGAAAAAAAATAAGCACATATTTATTTGTCTGATCACTTGAAATATTACACAACACACCCTTGTTAATCCCCCAACACTATAACCGAAAAGAATATTGCTTCCTATTTTGCCTGAAATGGCAATTTCCGTTATTCACTCTTCGTATGAAACGAAACGTTCTATGGCTTGCTTTCCTATCGTATCAATACAATAGAATAGCTTCAGTGCTTTTGGGTGCCGACAAATCGAAAACGAATAAATTACGTTTTGAATGAAGGATTCGTATTGAGTAATGGAATTCGTTCCTATTTCCCTCCTTTTGAAGATATTGTGTCTGACTAAAGGAAGCCGTGATCAGGAGAAAATGGGGCAATGCGTTACAGTGACAGAAAGATAATTTCGAGCTGAAAAATTCGGAGGTCGGACATAATTTCCTTGAAATTTAATGCTTTACATATGCATCATTATTGTCGAGACAGCAAAACTCAAATGAGTAAACTGACTCACATCAGCCAGTGGTGGTATGGGCATGAAATTTCATTGCAAGTCTTCCAAAGGATTTTCAACTTTTAAACCACGAAAATTTATCTGACCATTAACTGCATTAACCACTTTATCCTCCACTTCCACCGACATTCACTATTGCAAAACGCTTGGGATAACAATTTAAAGCATCTTTCCTCTTATTCTACTGTATATAGGTAGCGAAGCGTATTACAAACTGTCCATTACTTTCCCATTCAATTCCAAGCATTCGAATCTTCTACTATACTTCGGACCATCCTCGATGTGTTTTTTTTTGGTGTCGTTCGAGAGTCCCTCGCACGGAAACCAACGTAAATGGAATTGCAAAAAAGATAACGTTGTCATTGTAGGACTTTTGCAATGATTTCTTTCGCTTCATGCTCATTGCTGTTGCTACTGAGTGCCGACGTGCACTTCTTTTAAAAAGTTTTCGGGACAATTGCCAATTTTGCTAATTGAGGAAGTTGTTGCTGGCAAGCACGTTTCCGGAGATAATTTTGAGTTGCTGAGCTTTTGGCTGCAGGATTTTTTCCGGGAACTTTATTTGAAAGAATGCCATTTTAATGTGTTGATTAATTTATGTTTAATTTTATTTATTTATTGCAGGATTCAAATTATATATTGAAGTGTTAAGTATTTTTATAATAAAATTATGCATAATGAGATTTGATACAATAAAAGATGCTCTGAGATATATTGTACCGCCATTGTACCACTACTGTCAAGTTTCTATTATTATAAACCAGTGGAAAAATATGATACTGTTTGTTAGTTATAGATGAACACCATAAAAACAAATCAGAAAAATATTTTAGTTCATAATCATTCTTTTTCGAATGGAAATATCTAAGGCAGTGATTCGAATGGTGGATGATTTTTTCAACAAAGCTCATGAATCATTTGCTATGCTAAACAAATAGACGATTCTCTGGGGTATTTTACATTAAAATACTGAACTATACAGCATTTTGCAATTTCATATTTATTTCTGAAGCCTCATACGATCCAGTATTACAAACTTGATACAAATTTGTAAGCAAAAAATACTGAAAATTTCGATTGTTTAATTGTTTATAGTACTTTTGTATATTAATTGCAAATTATAGGACCCGAATTATCTATAGCTGCTCTGGAAAGTTTAAAATTAAAATTACTCGTAGTCACATTCGGTGCTTGCCGTTGTTCAATTCCTTATAACGATTTTTGATGCAAACAAGTAAGCCCGTTGAAAGTAAATTACGAGTATTATAAGTGATACTAATCAAGTAATACTAATATTCATTTTCGTCGACAATCAGTAAAAATGAAATGAGAGGTAAAAAGCATCATGTAACGGAAAAAATTAAGAATTAAAGAATCGCAGATAGTGGCAGAATAAAAAAAATGGAAAACTGATGCCAAGCCGTTCAAAAATATTTCAATGAAGTAGTAAATGGTTGCATTCGCCGATGGTGTCCATCTTTGGTAGACACGAATCTATTTGTTTGTTTCGAAATTTGAGACCTAAGTAGTGTATGGAGGGCAGAGAATAGCCAAATAAGCTATATTAATTTATTTATTTGGCTTAGAATACTGTCTTACCATATGACGCCTTTCCATTTCAATAATATACAAATTTTTATTTAATCGAAAATCTCTATCCACATCCACTGCATCTTTTCGATTTGATTTATCAACAGATTACTTATTTCTCAGAATAAACTTTTTTCCAATCGTTAATATAAATCAACTAAACAAAATGCTTCAACTGTAGCTCAAAGCTATTGAACTCATCAATGTCCAAAGTGCAGTTCATTGCAGCTTCAAAGGCAGGGTTTCAGTCAAATCTACAAATTACTCAAATTACTTGACATTTCAACCTACCGAAACATTCAATAACTAGCTATTCGACCACAAACGCAACAAAAAAAGAAAACCATCCTGCGAACGAATGCAATTTTTAATCTCTTAATCCGTTCTTTAAATAGATCTACTAATCAATGGTTCGCGGACATCGAGTTCAAATTTTACGCTAATGAATTTCCAAAGAAATTTGTCTGCAGCATTCACCATACCACACCATGCCACGCCACGCCACCATCGCACCGAGTCGAGTCCATTGACCATGAACAATTTCATTATCTATTGTCAAATTCACATCCGAGGACCTTCAAATTAAATCAAAAGTGACCACCCCCGGGATCCGATGGGACGGGATCGAATCGGATGGGAATGTGAGTGGGCTCGCTTGCCGAAAGTGTTATGACGACGAGCATGATAATGAAACCATATTGCACTCAGCACTCAGTCTTCCAAAACCAATAAAATTATTGTTCATTGAGCGAGTGTGCCGCCTGAAAATTAGCCCGGTGATGCAGAACGTAGCTGTGCGTTAGCAGGCTGACTCGATGAAGCGAATTATGAGGAGCAATTTGTTGGGAAAAGTCCAAGTTCGACCCCATGAAATTTTGTAAGAAAGCCTTTTCGGACATGGAAATAATTATATTCTAATTTGCAGACTTTCGTCAAAGTAGTTCCACTCGGAACTCGGAGAAAACTGTATACACTTTTGTACCATGAGATAAGGCCTTGTCTCACTATCTTACCGACAACATATCCTAGGATTAAAGCTCGACACAAACGGTTTCGGTGGCAAGGCAATTCCATATCGTACTGCAACTCTTTATTGGTTGCGGCTAATTAGTTCCCGAGAATCGAACCGATTAACGATACCAAAACCCCATTGAGGAAATTGCTGAATTCGTACAGCACTTGCATTGGCCATGCACTTCTCCCAATACGCAGCCGACACGAAGAGACACCATAAAAATCGAAATTGGACCTGGCATTGGCAATCATGGAGCGCAAAAAGCTTTATATCGTATCCACAGATACTTGCACTGTATGTACGTAGATATCTATGCGCGCAGTGCGTGCACGTCCTTCTCGTTCATACTGGCTGACGTCTTGAGAACGCTAGAAAGACGATTTAGACGATTTGCTCGTTGCAAGGTTCGATTGCAGAACTGGTGGCCGGCTCGTCTGAGGCTTTGCTGCTGTTTAGCTAAAAATCACGTTCCTGTCAACACCCAGGGTGGTGGACAATTAAATTGGCCATGACTCACGTGAAAATCGATTACAGTTTTTGTTCATAAAACCGAAGACAATGTTGTTTATGGCCAGAGGCTGGGTCGCGTCGAATCGAGATGAGGCGAATCCATTCACGGAACTATGTGATGGAGCGCCTGTCTCGCTCCGGAGTCTGGAAATCGAAATGCGTTTACTAGAGGAAGTACATCTTAGCAAATAGAAGTGAACTGTTAGTTGGTACTATGGTAGCGAGCTATTGCAAAAGTCTGAGATGAACTTGAAACGAAAGTGGGTTAGCTGCAGTTTGGCTTGTGTACAACGCTCAAATGGTTTCATGCAAACTCTTCAGATTCTGATAGTCGTACACATGATAAAGCTAGCGCTGAGCGTTATATGATTTGTTCTAGTTCACGCCATATTGATGTGAAAACAGGTAGTTGTACGCGTAGGTACGTGTGAAGTAGAAAAATAGAATTGTCACAGTTTTGAGATTGGCTAATGTATCGAGGAGTCTGTTACGTAAACTTTGCATAGTAAACTATAGCGTGGTTGGAACATTAATTACATAGATTCATGTTTGCTTGGCAAGTATTACTTGAAGCGTTGTATGAAGATAAGTAGATTTGAAGTCCTAATAAACTTTTTTAGTAAACGATTGTGGAGATATATAATTAAAACTATCAGCGCCCAGTGTGGGCGAACAGTTTTGGAAAATTAACTTTCCGCCAGATTCTGCTTTGATATGTTGGAAGATTGCATTTAAAAAATTGTTTTGAACTCTTAGAAAATATCATTTTATGATTATAATACAACAGCTGTCTCTGCAGAGCTGTCACAAATACAAATTGAAAGTCAGAGAGATAAGATTAAAGACTAACAGATTAGTGAATGCAGTGTCAAACATTTGAAATGAAGTTAAGAAAACCTTTTTACTGCCGTGAATATGAAACTTTTTATAGAAAAAAAACTCAATTTGTAAGTTCTGGTCATATTCTGTAAGCTACACTGAAATGTCGCTTTGATTTTTTTGTTCTCCTCTCTCACGCGTAATGCTTATGATTTTATCAATATCTCCATCTGGAAGTCTCTATTAATTTTGAACTAAATTATACTGTTTCATGCATCACCTGATGCGATTATTATTTATTCGCAACCAAGCTTCATCCTACGGAATCCCGCACAAATATCCAAAGCTTCAATGGATTATCCTAATAGGATTCGGATTATTACTGGGCATCAAGTTCTGTTTGACTTCTAAGTACAATGATTTTCCACGGTCGGATACCTCGGTACAAGTCACATTCTCAACACCACCGCCAACAATCCGTTCCGAGTCAATTATAATTTTATTGGATCAGAGCCTATGGAAGCAAACAGCAGCGAACGACCCGACCCGGTGCTGCATTTGTGGATCCGATTAGTGTCGATGGCCACAGAACAGACGTCGTCTATTTTATTCTGGGCTGAGCTGGGGTAGTATTCGCGTCGTGGCGGATGGATTGCGATGCGACTTGCCAGCGCCTCCAAGTCTATGGCGAAGCATCAACGGCCAACTGGCTGGCTTCCGCATTTCGTATAGGACATGGTGCGACCAGCTAGAATGAATGCACTTGCCACCAAGTATCTATCTTCATGCATGTATGCAAGTGGAATTCTGTTGTTTGCATAGGTAGATAAGTACACTTGACATCGTTTTCATACCGATTCCATACTGTTTATTGCTTGCATTATTCGAAGAAGAAAAAGAACAAGAGTATCTAATTCTAATCGCATTAACCCTCGGCGAACCGAAATACTTTAATCGAAAATGAAGAAACAAGAACGCTTTTTCGTGTAAGCTAATGTTGCAACAGATATCTGAATGTTTTTTGCGCTGTTTACTAACGATGTGACGGGTTAAATATAATCGAACTAGAATAGAAACAGTATATGTATGTACACACCTACTTGTATGTCTGCATGCAGACGGAAAGTATTGTGGCAATTTGAAGTTTTTTGTTTTGTCGGTGCTGATATGAAGCCTGATTGCTTGGGGGCGGCAGGCGACAGACAGATAAGAAACGGCGCGACATTGGATGGCTGCAGTAAATAGGTTATTTGACATCGTCAGGTAATGCTTTGAGAAGTAAACATGTGCTTCATTTCGATTAGTGACTGAACGTTTCGAAACTTTTTTTTAGCGAAAATACTTCCAAAAATGGATAAACAGGAGATGTAGATGATATTGAGGTGTAACCTTGAGCTGAAGGAGCATACATACATTTTCATGAAGCACAAGGTACAGAAATAGTGTAACAGAAGACAGGCCAAACTAAATCGATAGTAGTAAATATTATGTGATAAAGTAGTAAAAGAAAATAAAGGAGAATACAACTGAATCAAATTTAAATAAAGTAAACACATTTTCAGTGGAAGTACTGAAATAATTAGATGAAAGTTTACTAAGTTGCCATTGTATTAATATTATAGTTGATAGTTCATATAGGAAATGCTTGCATTATCCTTTTTTAAATTATTTTATTTAATTCGGTCAACTGACTGGGAGAATACACAAAACTCCGTCCAAGCTCTCCATCAAGAGCACATAGGGCTGCTTCGAATCTCAGGTGGAGGGCCGACGACTACCTTTAGGGACAAACTGGAAGTGTTGCTCAAAAAACACTTTCCATGGTGCACAAAAATGATGAACGTCCTGAACGGACACTTCACTCACCGCTGATTAAGTAAATAATCTCGTATGAAAAGATTGAATGCACAGTAAACTTGTTTAAACTGTTTAAACCACCAGGACCAGAGGGATCATCGCGGCTCTGCTTCAAACTCAGCTACATGTCTTAGTGCAGATGGCACTACATAAATTTTAGTTCGCCTACCAAAAGAACAAATTAACTTTATCAGCCACACACAAGCTGGTACAAATAATGGAAAAAGCATTGGATAGTAAGGAAATCACACTTTGCGCTTTAGTTGATATAGAAGGACCTTTTGACAATGCGATGCACGACTCGCTGCACCATGCACTCCAGTGATGAGTAGTACTGTATAAGCACTGAGGCACCGAGGTGTATTGGCGGAGCTGCAGGCAGCAAAGCTAAGGATAAACACCAGGATCGGATGTCTACAGGGAGTGGTATTATCCCCTGGCTATATTTCCTACTAGTTGATGACCTCCTTGGAACCCTCAACAGCAAGGTATTAACCGTTCACGCATACGCGGATGACATCACGGACCTAGAATGAGATCCAGAATGCAAAAAACCTTGAATCAAACAACACAATGGTGGGAGGAGGTGGGTCTATCCATAAATTCTCAACATCGTTCTACTTACCAGGAAAGAGAAATTGAGATAGGAGCCCTAAAAATCAGGGGCACAGTGATGCGTCTACAGGAGGAGGTAAAATATCTAGGAATCCACTTGGAAAGCAAACTAACATTAGACAGTCATCTAAATATGATGTCACTAAGGCACATTGGGCGACAAAACAAATCCTTGGACGCAATTGGGGACGATCTCCTGGGCAGAACCTTGGGGCAAATGGTGCTTATCCTTATCACTCTATATGAATCAGCAATGCGGTGAAAACAGCACGCAGAAAACTGTTACTACCAGGTTCAACAAGCTTCAAAAATGACCGCAACGGCACAAATGGAGCTCCTTCTAAACTTTGGACCACCACACTTCAAAATCCAAGAGGAAGCGGCAAAACTGCCGATAAGACTACAACAGACCTGAAGGTATAAATTAGAAAGATCTCTGGCCCATAATAGAAATGCTGAACTTTATTGATAAAATAAAGTCTAGGGCAACCTTTGGAAAAAGGTTCAAACTCACAATACCATCAAGCAACAAATGAGAGAATGGTCCTCTCCTATCGCGGAAAGAGGCGCAAATGTGGTATACGGCTCGAGGATAGATTGTGAAGTGGGAGCAAGAATCGTAGAATCCAGGTGCAAAATGCACTTCACCCTCCGAAGGATGCCACTATCTATCAAGTATTCTTATCTGTTATATTTATTTATGGCACACATATAAAAAAATTAATGTACACTAAAAGGGTCAGCGTTCAGATCCTATTTGATTTAGGAGCACAGAACAACCTGGAACTTATATGGGTTCCTGCCTGAAGGGACAGCAAGGAAACGAGGAAGCTGTTACCAATGCTAAAAAAGGGCCTAACCTCTACATTGGTCCTACTTCGCGAAGGCTGGTACAAACAAAGGAATCAAAACATGAACTAAAAGAAAGATTGATGGCTATTGGTTTGATCTAGAGAGTTTGAAGTACATTAAAGACTACCTCAGCTTCAATATAAAAAGTGCGAAAAGCGAAGTGACTCTCCGTAAAAGTGGCATCAAGGTCCTAAATGGAGCTTTAACAGTCTATCTTCCTTGAAAAAAGAACCTCCACAGAATAGGCAAAAAGCGGGACGCCTGCTGTTGATACTGCCGAGAATAGACAGATAATGTAGAAGAGCATCATCTCGCACACTGTCCAGCACTAGTGAGACGAAGATTAGAACTACATGGCTCTACTCACGGCATGGCTCTACTGGGAAATTAGAAAAGTCCTATTTGGGGATATATCCTAGTTCATAAGAAAAATGGATATCCTTTAGATCATAAGGCTGACGAGGTGCAATAGACCCAAGAGGTTGCAGTGCTAGAGGCCATCCGGACCCGCTCTATGCATGCATTTATTCATTGATGAAATCAGTGTAAACGTCATTTAGTATTATTAGTCCTAAGATAGCAGTAATGCTAGGCTTATTTATGTGCATCGTTTATTCAATTTTTCATCTTTTCTTCAACTTCTATGCAAAATTACAGAAAACATTAAAACATCCTTAAATAATCCTAGATTAAAACGTTAGACATTCCGTAAAGACAGGTTTGGGCCACAGAACCAGATTCCAGTCAGGTTCTAAAGATTTAAACCTTTTTAGAAGCTTCTTTTAAAAAAGAGAAATTCGACAGGTGTCGTTCATCTCGCAAATTAGTGAAAACCATATTTTGCCAAACAAAATGGTTCAAAACTTAGCCCTGAAACCGAACCAAAAGATTTCATTGAGGTCTTCCAACACTACACTCGCATCGGCCCAGTTCGTAAAGCAATGCGCGTTAGTTGAAACACAATTCAGTCTCATCAGTTAGTGAATTATGACATCTTTTCTCGCTTCCGGGGAACGAACCCATTTCGGAATACAAGCCAATTCACCAGGCTTAAAGTTTAGTGCACACACACACACACACACACGGACAGTCGTGAAAATAATTTTATCGGGTTTCGTGATGTTTCACATTAGAAGCGTCCAAAATACGATGCAATCCCAGCAGCGATAAAATCACGTAAATGTATCGTTGATTCGTTTGAATTCGGCTCTCGATTTTATTCCTGCTTCAAATTCAAAATTCGCCTGTCGTCCTGGTAGCGGCGCATCGGACAGAGTGCTGATGCCAAGGCTGTCCGGGCACAAATGGCACTCTATATCGCAAAAAGGATGAGGATTCGTAATAAAGCATATTTTGAAATGACAATAAACTGCTCGTAAATTCAATTTAATTGCGACATGGAAAGTGCCTTTGTCTCGTTCCGATGGGCCATACATCATATCGCCGAGACATGATATTTGAACAGTGCAATCGAAACGGAACAGAATAGGAAGCGGTGGAGACGGACTTGTGACGCGATAGGGTAAAATCAACAAGCGTCTCGCTGTGGATGGATGCATGGCGTTGTACAGTATGGCGACTAGACACGCTAGAAGGACTCGAAAAAAATACTGGAAAGGAGTGCATTGGTGGTGGTAGTTCTTTAGAAAACAATGATTAATTGCTATGATTTGTGTTGACAATACCGTATTGTTTGTCTCCTAATTTATTTCGATTGTTTTTTTCAAGCTGCGAATTTTGAAAGCAATTTGAGAATGAAATAATGCGATGACAGACTAAGTGGAATGACCGGAGAGGATAATAAATATTTTTGAATATTATTTTGATCTTTGTAGCTACATATAAAAAGTCAACAACACACATATTTGATCAAAAGTCGTTTTGGTTATTATTAAGTTAAACAACATGATATGAGCATGACAATAAATCAACAAACACAATGCAGGTGCAAGAAAACACATAGAAACACGCAATCGTGGCTCTATATAACAGGAGTCTGGTGGTGTCCTTTCATTTCAACAAATGTTTCTCTTGCTTGTGTTGCTTATTGGTTTCTCGCCTATACAAGGCGAAGAGAGTAATTTCTCGTCGAACATTCCATTACCGATCGGCCCAAGCTCTGAAGGATGGAAATCGCTATGTCTTTCTACAATCAGCACGTACTCATCTCGTGTGATTTTGGCCAAACACTTTTTATTAAACAGAGGGAGCACGGTCACGTTCATCCCCCAGAACTTGACATCGCCTGGACGGGATGTTCTGCAGGACTATCTCAAATTCAAATTTTTAAATACGTTCGATCGCAAGCAGTCCATCGTCCAAATTTTTTCTGATAAGCCCAGACATCATAGCTTCGTAATGAACCCGAATAACATTAACCTGTAAGTATACATCGGCCAAGAGTTTTTTATACAATTATTTAAATGATTTTTTTCGGAATGCTCAAGGAATCCTCGAATCGAGAAGTACATAATTATCACCGACACTTTCGTTCGGTTCAAGGCAATTTTTACAAACATCGCATCCAGGTCCGATTTCACACCGAAAGCGATCTTTGTCATTCTCTACATCAATCTGCTCGATAAAAGTGACAGGACGTCAGGTAGTGTGGTCGCTGAATACGTTTTTAAATTTGTCTATGATAGGACTAGAGCTTATCGAATGGTTTTGATATTTGCCGTTGACGAAACGAACCGTGACGTATTCGCGCCAAATATTTTCGATGACAAGAGCTGCGGCAAAGTGAAAGTGAAGAAAGTGGGCAATTGTACAGAGGGAGATCAATCGTTTTCGGAAAAGGATTTGACAAATATATTTTGGCCTCAGATCGGTTCGAAGTGTTCATTCAAATTATGCATGCGTGTTGCTGATCCGTATGTGAATCGGCATTGTAATGATGGTCTGGAAGTGGATTTAATGCAGACGATCAAGAATGAATTTAAGATGACGGTGAGTGTTTATAGAGCCTATGTTACTTTGGGTGCAATTCTAATCATATAGTGAGCCGAAATGAACATGTGTTTTTTGGTCATTCAAACAGTGGAACGAAACATGCATTACAGCCGATCGCGGTAACATACAACCGAACGGAACGTGGACTGGATTTCTAAACTATGTCGTTAAAAACAAATGCGACTATTTCTTCGGTGGTTTCTATCCGGACAATGAAGTACATGATTATTTTTCGGGAACATACAGTTATTTTGAGGACAGCTATTCGTGGTTCATAAGAGTTGGTAGTGGATCGGAATTCAACAAAATCTTCAAAATATTCGATAACAACACAACCTATATGATAATTGTCGTTTTAATTATATTCGCGATTGTTTGGTTTCTCTTCCAATACATCACACCGTTTTCGCGAACACGCTCGGAACTCGGTTTGGTCGTCCTGAATGTTGTTGCCATCCTGTTCTGGGTCTCCATCAATAAACCTGTATTCACATCGTTTCGAATACTTTTCACTTCGCTAGTAGTGTTTTCGTTTGTTATTACCGATATATTTACATCGCAGCTTATAACAGTTTTCACACACCCGGCAAAGCCATATCAGATTTCAACGATGTCTGAGGTTCTTACGAATAATATTCCTTTCGGTAAGTTGAGGACAACATTGATCCTTAATTGTTTGAATATATAGTTTAGGAGGTACAATAAATTGTGTGTGCTCGTATTTGGTACTTCGACATAAATGACGTGTTTAATAATGCGTGGAAAAATATATCAAAGAATGTAATGGAAAAACTATGTGTTTTCGATACATAGACAGAGATTTATCAGAGAAATACCTAATACATTTCTGAAATTTCGCCGACATTAAAGATAAGGCCGCGAAAAAACTCAATACATAATTTTTGAGTCTTTTTCGTGGAATTTCGTAAAAAATTCCGAAAACGGTCAATTCATACACTATAACCAGCGACCACTACTTCAAGAAATAACTTTGCAGTCTAAATTAACTAAATACCTGCTCTATTTAAATTATTTAGGTGGTCCAGTCGAGCAATTGGATTGGTTTCAAAGCGACGATGACAGACGAATTTTCACTAAGTACAACACATCAGTCACATTCAAAGCAACATTCGAGAATCTCGAAAGTGTTATCCGTGATGAAAAAGTTATACTGGCCGGTGAGAATCTCGTCCTGACCTACCCGAAACGAAACCAGCTGCACAGATTTCCTAATCGTGTTTTTGGCAGTCCACTGGAAATGCTTTCACGTAAATCGTTTCCTTACAAACATAAATTCGATTCGTTCTTGCTCAGATTAGTCGATTCAGGGATTACGCACAAAATTATAGGTGATTTTGTGTATAATATGACATATCTGGAGAATATACGTAAGCGACCGAAAATCAATCGTGGTGAGTTGAATGATTATATTCTGTTGCATGATTTAGAAAGGGGAGATGTTTTTTTTTTACTTATTCATTCACGAGCTATAAACATGTCTGTTTATCAGAAGCTATAAACATTCATATTCACTCGGCAACATTTCGAATAGAGTAGGCAATATTTTCGGTTTGAGCCTTTAATAGAACAGCGGAGAGAATCGGTTGTTTCCATTTCAAATCGTTGTGGATCGTACACATTACCAAATGTTTCAAGGGAATTAGGACGTTTTTGTAGTACACTGTTGCCCGTTTTTAACATAAATAAAATAAAATAAAGTATTAGCTTAAAAACCAAATGCAGGGTTTAGAGGCTAGAATTTTCAATTTTGTACGGGTAATCAATTCAATTTTACGTAGGCAGTTAAGACTATAGACCAATAGGGCAGTTTATTATTGAAATATCGATTTTCGTTTGATTTCTAATAAAACTACATGAATGTTTCTGTTTTTCTCGCCATTTAGAGGCTCTAGTCGTACTAACAACAAAACATCTGACCATAGCTTTTGCGGCTCTTATGCTTGGACTTTCAATTAGTGCGTTTGTTTTTGTGATTGAAATAGAGTATATTCGTCAAAAAGAGTTCGATGAGCAAATCGAACGTTCGAAAATTATCGAGAAAATGAGAAGAAATAGACGAAATTTGAAGACGATCAATGGAAATATGTATGTACAAAAATATTTGAAAATAAAAATTTTTGAATGAATGATCAAAAACTAAAATGGAAAAATTTTAGTGCAAATAAAATGTAGCAGTTGCTAAATAAATACTAGCAGTTGAGTTTTCAAAAGAGTTACAGTCAGAATTATTTCATTATTTTCATGCTGTATCCGTTTTTATATCATTTCGAAGATTTTTTGATTTGACTTAACGTGTTTCACCTAATAAATAGGCGGATAGTAACCAAAAATTCTAATTACGTCAGCCAAGAATGTGAAATAAATATCCGTGTACCAGAAGGATCTATCCTCGGCCCACTTCTTTTTCTGCTATACGTGAACAGCATATAGGATATTCAGCTGTATTGTAAAATTGTGTTCTTTGCCGACGATACCCTTCTTCTCTATTCCGGGAATGAAGAATTGACACTACAGAACACTATAAATGCAGATTTAGAACGATATTTCAACTGGCTTCAGTAAAGTAAACTAGTTCTTAACATCCATAAGACCAAATTTATTGTGTTTCAGCAGAGGAACAAACGTCCAGTGAACCTCCGCATCCAAATAAACGGGGCACAGCTTGAAAATGTAAATTCAATTAAATATCTATGATTGGGGCTAGATGATAAAATGACATGGACAAATCACATCAACAACATCAGATTCAAAGTGGCACCTATGATAGGAGTAATGAAAAGGTTTGAATTTATACCTTTGCAAACCAAGCTTACCATTTACCATGCGTATATTGTTTCTTTAATTACATATGGAGTATTGTTGTGGAGCCAGACTTCCAAACACAACATTGAGCTAATTGGAAGACTTATGACCAAAGCTATCAAAATAATTCATAAAATGCCCACACTTACCCCAACTTGAGCGGTATATGCTAGAACTGGGCTTCTAAATATCAACAAACTTATACTGTTTGAACGAGGTAAATTGATTTATAAGATTTTAACGAAACAGCTCAAATGGTCAAACATTCTTCGAACTGTTGGTAAGTCCACCAATATTCGAACAAGAAATGCCGGTAATTTATCAGTGCAAACTCCAAGGACGGAAAGAATGAAGACCGACCCTGTACAGGAAGCAATACATTTTTTAACACACTGCCTAATTCGGTTAAACATTCGGAAAACTTAGTAAAGTTTAAAGAAAATCTAAAGCTCGTCATCGAAAGAGCACACTGCTTATGAAATCCTGAGTTTTTTTGTAAACTTTTCTTTGGACGCACGTCTTGATGACAAATGAAATGTACACAACATGACCTAAAGTACTAACTATAAAAAACAGGATGGTACTATCCCTTATACCAATACACCAATTGTCTGGGAAGTATTAGGAATAATTACTTAGTGATGATTTTGTGATGCACACGGACCGTGCAAATTGAGTGATGGAGAGAGTGGAGTGAAGGAGGTAAAATAAAATATTCGTTGTTACAAAACTAAACAAATAAATTTGGGTTTCAACTTTACTTTAACATTTTGTATATAAGTTACTATGGTAAAAGATCACAATGGAGCAAAACTAACAAGGATTAAGAAAGAAAACTAACAATGTTGACCATCTGGCCAATTGGACTTCAACTACAGATATAGAACATGCGATCTCTAAAAGAAAATAAACTCTGTACTTGCGGTGCTACTAGAATCACAGCCACCAAAATATCTTGTCAAATATACTGCTTTACGAATGATCGCTTATATGTGATCAGCTTAGCGGTTAAATACTTTTCCAACAAAAGCTATAGATACTCATTGGTCATCTTCAGCCATCACTCTACTTCTATCATTCTTACGAAAATATCAATGAGACATAAATTATTTCTAATAAAAGTCCTGATCTCATCTTTCAATACGCACTATTTCGCATGATTTCCAAAAATTTAAAAGTACATAATCTAAAAATACTTTGGTTCACAATCCTCCTCAACACACTGCAATCCCTGAAAACCATTTCATTCGGCGATTCACTATCATCTAATTTTAACGTGATTTTCCCACCATATTCAATCTAGTGTTAATTACGATGCACATTGTTAATAGAATTCCTGTCGCCGGGCTGCTTTATCATTGTCCAAGCACGGCCAGCCCACAGCTAAGCAGGCCCACAGCTTAACAGCCCGCTTGACGACTGCATTGACGACAACGACAACGAAAACGACAATGAAAGCAACAAGACAACGAGATGCAATAATTCAAAATAGTACCGAGGTAATGGAAGTGGAAATGCATCACCACATCATGTGTCACAAAACAACACACACACATTATGCGACCACGGCCAGGCTGCGTAAAACCGCGACCCTGCTGCAGCGGGCTGCGTGCGATGCAAAGCAGGCAGCATCCATAGATGCATAATCGGGATGCACATCTGTTGCCGTATCTCTACGCACGCATACTCGCATACGCGTAGTAATACTGAAGGCAAGGGCAGGCCCAGGGGATTGATTGGGCAGTGTGACGTAAGCTTGAACATGCTCGGCAATGACTTATTTTCAATGTTCAGTACTCGTACTACACGCATTCTGCGGAATGGAAAACATTTTTAGAAAAACAGGTCATCCGCTCTGTGACCTCCATCGCATTGAATTTTCCGCAAACATGACATTTTTCGAATGCGAGATTGTCCTAGCTGATTATTCGGGTGGATCGCACAATTCGCTCGCAGCAAGAATGATTAATTGAGTGTTTGTGTTCAAGGTTTGTGTTGCGAAGATGTTTTTGCTTGTGGGTAATTAAATCGAGATGGACAGTTTATAGAGCATCAAAAATATTTTGGTGCAAGTAAAACCATTAACGAGACACATTTTCCTATTCAATTTTGTAAATGATTTCATTCCTTTTAATACCGTGCGAGTTTGTTTGTAACTTACTCACATTTGAATGTAGCTGAAAGATTTATCTACATTTGTGATTCATCTCAATAAGATGGATAATTTTATTAGAATTCCCTACACGCAGAATACACTATATATCCTGCAAAGAGCATGAATTTTGAAAAGATCTGACCAAAATAAGGCGCATTGAGGACATAATTGTTTTCTCAAATCCTCTTAAAAATTACCAGATTAAAGCAAACATGATTCCTCCACAATTACCAACTAACACTTACCTCAACTGTTCACTGCGCCCCATGGTGAAATTCAGTGAGCTTCCAATATACAGTTGCCGAACATTTGCCACAGAGCTCGAATTGAATGGACGTTTCTCCGGACATAGATTGTCCAGAGTGACGCCTGCACTTACTGAACTACACAAAGCAGCACTACCCAGCCACAGGAACCAAATTATCCACATCTGGTACAGCAGTCTATGGTTCGTCCTCGAAATGCAATTAGTTCACTGTGTACATGCACCGTTGCACCACGTTTATAAACAGAAGAACTTTTTAATTGTCTGTCACAAGCAGATCACGAAACCATGTACCGGAAATTAGTATGTATACGTACTTGTCGTATTGCACGACTGTTTACACTGCTTAGACAAAAATCGAGAAAAATTTGCACTTGACACTAATTTCTAAGGACGATTTGTTGGAGCGCGCAAGGGCGAGTTCGTTGAAGATTCTCTGTAAAAAAGGAAACATAATTATTAGAAAACATTTACAAATACAGATATATACATATATATACATATATATATATATATATATATATATATGTATATATATATGCATACATATATATATATATATATATATATATATATATATATATATATTTATATATATGTATATATATATATATGTATATATGTGCGTGTATATATAGATATACATATATTTATAGATATATATATATATATATATATATATATATATATATATATATATATATATATATATATATACTATTGCAGACTTGAAATTATATGCAGAAACGAACATGGAATCTGCATCACGTGTTGTTTGTTTCAATATTTGCTGGAAAACTAGGCACTGTTAAGAATTGTATACATCCCTGTTTGTGGTAGAACATGAATGAGATATTGAATTGTTGGTTATCCAAGCAGATACAAAATGCATTCATGTAAATACATCAGCAGTTGTCCCAAAAAATACCATTCAAAGAATTGATAACTACTTTTCTGACCATTGTTGTGTTTTGATTGTTTTAAGTTCATAATCACATATATTTTTCATTCCAATGTGATGTGTGATTCCTGTGCGAAATGATATTTTAGTGAAGGTATCATATTGTCCTTCCAAATATTCTTATATGTTTCTCCATTTATATTTTCATGAATAATGTGTAGACGTCCTAGTGCATGATATGAAAAACAGCCCCATACTATCTGGCCTTTAGATATCTTTTTCGACGGAAGTACTCAAATGGATCCCCATGTTTACGCCGAACAAACTGTTTTCCGTCGGACCTAGAGATGCTGAGCTTGCGTTCATGTGCCCACATAATTTATTGCCAGTTTTCAAATGTCCAATTCATATGATTTTTGACCCCATTGAGGCAAGCACGCTTCATTTGCTCTATGAGTTGTTTTGCGGGTCTTCTTATTCGTAGTCTAGCCTAATGTAAGCTTCGGTGCACCGTGTGCACACCACTATTAATATTACCGGTGTCCTTCACCTCCGCTGTCGCAAAAGCATTTCTCAAGTTTCGCCTCAAGCAATCTGGTGAAGCTGTAGTGTTTCGCGGGCGTCCAGGCCGTTTCTTCATCTTCATATTGCCCAACTGAGCGTTTCGTTGCAGCCACCTTACAAATCTATTTCTAAGCTATTTCTATTTGTGATTGGGTTTTTTGGCCTATAAATGGATTTTGCGAATATATAAAACGAAATGTACACTCGAATAATTTCACCCTGCTCTTTGGGCAATTTGACTGAAACTCAATCTTCCTCTTTAGAGAACCATTTTATTCGACTATTCTTTGTTACTCAACAGGGTACATGTTTTCACTTTTTAAAACCGCTACACACAATGTCCTTCGACTTGCATTGATTAACTACGAAAAGTGACTAAAATATTCTGCTTATTCAAAATATATCCTTTAATGCATCAATAATTACCTGAAATTTTATCTATTTTCCATGGAAACATGATGGAATTTAAAGTGGTGCAGTTTAAGAATATATGAAAATGAATTTTTGGGAAGTGATTTTAATACTAATTTTCTTCCAAAATCAGTATAAAAAAGTGTCATGTATCTAATACATATCTAAAACTGCCACTCGACGTCATCATTTAAAGTTTACCTACGTACGTAGTTTACCTTACCATACAAAACCACCTACAAATAATGCAAATTGATTATTCTGTTCTAATGCATAATCGTTCAATGTCATCGATAATACAGACTTCTCATTTGAAATTCACACTTCAAGGGAATAAATGCATACGACTATTCGGAACGTATATGTATTTTGTTTATGCACATCGCTGTCGCAAACCTAGCCTTTTCTGCATTTTCGATATAGATTTAGTTTCGGATTCGTATTTTCCTTTTTCTTTGGTGATGTAACTTGCACTGGTAGTTTGTAAATTATATTTGTGTATTGAATGCATTGAAACGGTAACTTATATCGGTTGCTTAAAATAACATTTATACACAGTGTTTATTTTTCATCAACATTTATACACACTGTGGTAGCATAAATTCTCATCGTATCAAAGACGCAAAATTTGTTGCAAGCAACATTACTAAATTTGTAATCAAATCTATAATGCATGGCACTTCCATTCATAAACTCGAAATAGTCGGATTTTTGGTATGCAAATTATTTGCATATATATTGATAAAAATACACATTCGCAGCTGTATGATTTGATATGCTCAAAAAGAATATGTTAATTTAATGGAAATTCGCGAAAATAAAATAAAAATAAAATAATGAAACATTTGAAGAATTAGTGGATCTTTGAGAGCGGATATCAGTGATATTCTATACCACACTGTTGAATGTTATCAATTTACACACATATGAATGGGAAAAGTTCGTATCTGTCGTAAATTATAGGTCTAATCGTGACTGATAGAATACCGACTGATTACTTAACCCGAATTAGGCTTTTCGCTAATTGGATTCTAACGCTGTTTCTTTTTTTTTTATTGTTCGAGAAAGTAACTGTTCTGTTTTATGCGTTAATAGATCGAAGATTTACGTAGTCATATATATTCAGGCTCATTCATAAAATCATATCAGTATCTGATCTATGTGTAATGAAAATTAATTAATTAATTTGCATGAATCTAAGATTGGATAGAAAGATTATTATTGAAAAATCTGTTGATTTCTATGCTCATACACAATACTTTTGTTGTTCATATGAATTATAGGAGTCCAGTTAAAGTAAACGTCCTCTCTCATGCATAAAAATAAGCAAGGAGTCAATCACATTTGCTGGGTAGTTAGTTTACTGAAAAAATTGTTAACAAGCATCGAATTATTTTATTTCTCTGGTGACATAGGAAAGCTTATAGGTGGCGTAATATAAAACAAGCGAAGTTTAAGGGTTTCCTTTTTGAATTTACCAAAGCTTTATGCATTAAATTATCAATTTATTAGAAGTTTTTTTAGAAAATGGTTAGTATTAACTAATATGGTTAGTATTAACTAATTTCCTAATAATTGCAGTGAAAAACTTAGACACAAAAGCAATAAAAAGAGAAAAGATTTTGGCTACAAGAAAATCATATAATACCTTGGAAATTCTTTGATCTGAGGAAAATTTGGTATTTTTGAACAATTTCTTCAATGAGAATGACGAATGACAGAGATTGTTTCAGTTTGAAAAAATATGGTTGCTTATGTTAAATTAATAAATAAATAGCCTAAAACGCGTAATAAAATGTTGTAAACGAATTGGTGGCAGCTGGTTTTTAGTGATACTCATATATTTATCGAGTTTGGCTGAGAACTACATCTACGATTTCGCGAAAAATTTTCTATAGATCTAATCAACGTCTCCTATTTTCCTTGTATCTACAGTGATTGTTAAGTAAAAAAATGCTCAAGCCATTTTTCGAATCCAATAAGTTTTTGACTAGCATACGAAATATTTACAACTTTGCTTTGAATAACACTAAACAGCACATTAGAACTTGACAAAAAATATGATAAAATTATATGGTATATTTGAATATCCAACTAAGAAAATTTTACTAAGAAATATCCAAAAAAAAAAGTTAAAGAATCGTCATTCCAATGTTTGGACTCGTTAAAAAATCGCAGAATTATCTAGCTGTTCGTTTTCATACTCAAATATAACATTAATTAGACGCGAATGATATTATTAAGTCAACTTTATTAAGGCAATCTGAGCTTTATTATGTTTGCAAAAAGGTTGAATCTTTTAGTAAATGTATTGAAAAATGAGCTGATTTTGTTAATATTAACCAAAAATATGTCGAAAATCACACAAGCGTGTTTCTTATGCCCATCAATAAGTCCTGTAAATTTTGTAATGATTTAATTCTGTAGAAAGCTAGCACTTTTCAAGGTTTTTCAGAGCGAAAGTGACTCTTAGACGAATCTTCTTCGAAAATCAGTAAAAAGCAACGTAGAATGTCGCTTTCTTTGAAAAGGCGAATCTATCTCGGCAAAAAAAAGGAAATGAGCTACATCGATACGTCCTTTTTGGTAGCTAATCATCAACAAGGTGACTCCAATAAAAGAGCAAATATACTACCGAAAGGTACTCCGATTCCTAATTCCTTCAAACTGGCCATCTGTAGCCCGCCAGGCGCTCCTGAAGCAACAGGATTAGATACATCGTCATTGGACGTAGACATAATAGATAACCAGTTTTGTATTCTGGTAGCGCGTCAAATGACAAAACAAGAACAGTGCATCAATAAAGGAAAAGGTGAAAATTATTTCTTTGGCAGCCTAGATTCCAAGTTCTTCGTCCGTATCAGAATCCAACCACGAAAATTCGCAAGGTTCCGCCAATCACGGTCTACTCATTCGCAGGACATTCGGACACTCGAAGGTTTATTAGTGAGCTACACACTCAAGGAGATAGGCTCAGCATTACAAATATTTCGAGTAACGGGCCAGTCATCTTTTGCGCGTCACTAGAAGACAACTATATGGTCTCACACCTATTTATCGAAACGCAATGATCTACACTGCAGCTGCAGGGATACCAACTACTTGTGATCCGCGGGCTGCAAAGAGTGTTAAACCTACATATATTATTTTTGTACTAGTGATGCAGGGCCCTAATCTGAAGGTCAAGCAATACCACGCTTTCTTCTCGCAAGGAGGACATCAGACCCCAGTCGAGACTGTTCATGGTGCGGCTTGAGTTTGAACATCCGTAACAAATAACTGCATCATCGTCCATCACTGCGTAAAGTGACTGAAGAGGCACGCAGTTAGTGACTTCAAAAAAATGGAAGTCGCACAGTATGCATGTGGCAATTGTGGTCTTAATGGTAATCTAGCCATATATCGTGGATGCCTGGGACATAAATAAATATTGCCCAGGATTAAGGCGAAAAACTTTCATGTTTCAGGTTTCATGTGGTTTGGTTTGTCACATGTGCAGCGCCGTGTAATGAGAAAAATAGCTTGGAGGACCCAAATTGACTACATTCAGAGTTTATATACAAGTAATGATGCCAAAAAGCATTGTCTCTAACCAGCCATTTAGAATTAGAAGATCTAAGTTTTCTCCTTACGAAAAATGCATATTCTACAAAACTATAATACAACCTATTATGTAATGTGGAGCTTCCGTTCAGAATATTTGCAAAATTATGTAAAATGAATATACAAAAATTATACTACACAAGCTCTACTAGTTTTTGGTGAGATTTCTTCACGGACTGTCTGTTCAGTATGAAAAAAAAAATAGTTTTTCAAACCAAAAACCTAAATGCTAATTCACTTTGAAACACGGAAACTCAAATACCCCATTCATAATATCTTCACTTATTTCACGATAGGAATGTGGTTTTGATTAAAATTTTTCTAAATCAAAATCTTCTTGCCCAAATTCGGAATTTGCCCCTGAAAAAGTCCTAGTTCGTAGGAGAGCTTAATTTTTTTCCAGTCTCTGTACGTGAAATTTTTCTGCATAAGACCCAATTGTCACTTGCAATAATAAATAAAGTTGTTTATATTAGTTATTATTATTCAGATTTTATTATTATTCAGTTTTTGCAAAAATCTTGAATTAAGATTGCATGATCAAAATATAAGAATGCATAAAATATCATTATTTCTGCAAATACAGTATATTTTACCAATGCATTAAAGACTAAACGTCTTGCTAATTTATACTCATAGAACAGATTTTTTATATGAAAGTCTGACAAACATTTTTTTGGAAATCTATTAAGAACAAAAGTCTCAAGATCAATGAAAAATTTCTAAAAATTTGAACGTAGTTCATAGCGCTGTCTTCAGTTGACAGTATGAACTACGACTCAAATCCGTTAGTTTACCATAACTTGTATCCTATCCAGTCTATGATAGCCTATGAAAAATTAATTTGCAGATGGAGTGTTGTACTGAAAATACTGAAAATATGAGATAGAGTTTTTTCGAATAACGAAAATTATTTACTGTAAATAATATATTTGCTGTAACTAAATAATAACAATGCTCACACTGTGTGACATAAATGGGCAAATATGTTTAATTCTTTTTTGACTTAACAACGACATTGAGCAGCAAATACTCGTAGGGTGGGATTGCCCTATTAACCATATTTTTTTTTAAAAAAGCATTGGAATCGTAAAACTTTTTTTTTGTTTTGGTCCTTGGGCCTTGGCTCAAGGATGAGAAAGGCCATTGCATAGAGGCAAAACAATCAACAAACGCTAAAAGAATAAGATTAGAAATAAACCACGTTAAATGGTCTGTGTAAGTTTTTGACTTTCATTAGCAGGTGGTATTGTCGGATGAGCAAAGCTTTTTACCGACAGTGCTGAGCAAATATTTTTTCAACAGTTGCGAAAAACAGATTCTCCAAATGGCAACGAATAAAGCCTTTCACCGGTATGAAACTGACACACTAAAGTTTAATCTATTTAACATCATTTTGAAATAAGTGAAAAGCTGGAGCCCTCTCCCAAAATATAAATTATTGCCGAATGCATTGCACGACCAATAACTAAGGATATTTCTATCATATCATATCTTTCATTTATTGGCAATTGAATATTTCTCTCGTTCAAAGTTAAAATTCGAAATTTTTCTTGATTCACGTGAAAAGTAATTCTCCGAATCAATTGGCAAGTAAAATCTAATACTCCTTCCGGATCTCACAAAATTTCAGAATCGACTGCACATATTCGAAGCAATTACATCCTCGAAACAGAAAATCACAACATTTTACCCGCCGATTCAAACAAACATACCAAACTCACTATACTCTTAAACTATGTGTAAACTACATGCAACACGCACTCTACAGCCTCGATTTATGCAAATTTCAAAGATTTAATTTACTCTTCTCTCGAGTTGATTGAATGCACTCACTACACTTCGATTCTAATCGATGATGATGATGATGCTGATCATGATAGTATCTATAAATACGAGTATCTGGTGGCTTTCTCTGGACATATCACATCAGAATCTCAAAATCAGATTATTTATCTACAAAGATAGCACCACCATCTATCTCAACTACGAATAAGATACAACCTTGCTTCGGCTTTTGATTTCGCTTCTGATTGCTGCTAGCTCGAATCACTTAACAGAAACCGCCGCTGCCTGCTGTTTGCTGCCGACAGAACAGAACAGAACTCACACGCCGATTTCGAATCGGAATCAAAATCAGAATATATTGTATTTCACGTAGTTCTTGTTTGATCGCTGTTTTTTTTTTAAATCAACTCCACTAAACTACTACGGAATATATCAAAAACGTGGATCGAATTGAATCAAATGGAATCGATGCGACCACCCGACAACCGTTCGATGCACTATCAGGAATGTAACTGAAAGATTTTCACGGCTCGCACTTTTAAGTACTATATCGGAAATGGATGTGTGATGGGCTGGCCAGGCGAATGAATGGCTGAAGCTGAATGAATGAATGGGAACGGGTGACGCACTACACTACTACTGGCTATCACGACGGGACAAGAAGACGCGACTCAACTCCGGAACTTGGACCCAAACTCGAACTCGAAATTAGTCTTAAGATTCGGAAAATGTGGGAAATCGCCTACTACAACCTACACCTTCTTCGAGCACGTTGCTACGCCAACTGAAAACTCGGGGCCAATCTGTGGAGCCCGAGACCGAAACACAATGACCGGTCAGCCAGCAAGAGCCCCGTCTGGCGGTATTTGAACAGAACAGAACGGAAGAAGAAGAAGTTACGATGGGGAAGCTTAACACGGACACGAAGCTTCCCCGACAGTTTTGCAACAAACCACCAAAGTGGTTTCGATTCGGGTACGGATGCTCTGGGACACAATAGCTAAGTGCTTGACTCTTAGATTTGATTCCTACATGTGGGAGCTTAGTGGCACTTACAAGATACAACTATCGAAGGGGTAGTGCGCAATATTGTGCGAAACATTTTATTGCAACATGTATCCTATGAAAGAATGTGTCCTAGGAGATTGTAGTGTGGTTAATATAATTTTTGGTGGACATAAGAGAGATTCGGTTAGATCGTGGAACCAGGATTTGCAAGGAGGACATTTAATTTGAAAATTGTAGTTTATTAATCCTAAATGTTTTTAATAATTTTCATCCTCATATCTCACACACTTTATTATTATTTTAATTAACTTTCGAAGCTACCCTTAACTATTGTATTTTTAGATAAATAACCTATGGGTCGAATCCAAAAAGCTCCAATTTCAGTAACTATAACTCAAAGGCAATCATCTCACTTGGGTATGAGATTCATTCGAACACTGAGCCCACCTTGCAAGCAGGTCATCTTCCGTTCTCGCATAAATCAGATATGCTAATTAGTCATATCGGAACGATTTATCTGATCCCACTTGAATTGGATGGATAGCTACGAGAGAGAGAGAGAGAAGTCACTTAATTAATCTGAAGTCCATACGAGGCAATTAGTAAGCAATCTATTAAATATTTATTGCTGCTACAATTTCATTAATTACTGTAGTCACCTTAGCATGATATATGGGAAGTTCTAATAATTTGTAGCTTTTAAATGCTTTTCACGCACACTTTAATTTTCAAATTGGAAGTGAAATTTCATAGATGACATTAAAACTTTCGTAGTTACTGTTTGAATTTTCGGGTTGGGGTAATTGTTTTCCGAAGAGTTCTATAAAAAAAAAACTCAAGATGAAATGCTTAGCATTTGATGTTATGAGACAAAGGACAAAACGACTGGTATTTCTTTTGCGACGTTGGGAAGAATCAGGGAAGTTTCGACATTTGAGGTATCCTCATCTTATGCAATATTTTCCAGAATTTGCTGTTTGGATTTTATTTTTTATTTTAATTAAGAGCTTAAGCTATGAAATTTTGGTGCAAAATATTTGTAGTTGATAAAGTAGATCCACTGATTTCACCAAATTTCATTCCGCTGCAAAATGAAACCTCTCAGTTTTTTTTTTAAATATTTCAGAAACTGTATAGAACGAAAAAACTCAGGTACTTGCATTATTGAAATAATAAAAGGAAAAGAAAATTTCAATAGAAAATGGGATTCTTCAATTACTTGTTATTGAGATCCTGCTACAAAAAGATAAGTAAGTAAAGTAGCCCCACGACAATCCTCGTACGGGTCTAGGGGTTAAAGCTGGTAGAGAGTTTCATCACAAATTTACAATCAATGTGAATACGAATGTTTAGTTATTGGTTCCACGGCTCACTTTACCCCTGATTAACTCAGGTACCTATTCAGAGCTAGGTAAACTCAAAGCTTGGTGTGCGGACCCTCGTCCGTACTTGGATTCGAGCCACAGATTCCAGACACAAGAAGCCAGTGCTATTCAAGCTTATTACAATAAGATAAGTCCGATTTTAAAATCACGCAGTTTTCGAATTTCCTTTGGTAAGTTTGCAAACATGGCGTAGATTCACAGCGAATAGCGTAGATTTGTAAAATAAAACGGGTGGACACAGTTTCGCAGTTTTTTTGTTAAAAATTGGCCGAGGAAAAACATGAAGTGAAAATAATATTAAATTTGAACAAAAAAAAGACAATAACAGTGTGACGAAAATCGCTAAAATTATGAAAAGAATTTGATGTGTCGTAATGAACCTTCTCATAGATCGTGAAAATTGTGAGAAAGGGAGGAGCCCAGGTAGACCACGTGCTCTAAGTCAACGGAAAGAACGTGCAATTTTAAGAAAGATATCCAATTCATCGAACACTTAAGTGCAAATCGCTGCGGAAGCTGGAGTTAGAACCAAAATTTTGAACGTACAAAGAACTATAAAAAAAAAGCTGAACACCTAAGATTCAAGATTGAGAAAAAACAACCTCCGTTAACTACAAGACATAAAGAAAAGAGAATCCAGCTTGCCCGTGACAAAAATTTTACCAACAAAAAACGTCTTTGTCCGGTATATCTGATGACCGGTCAAATTATTTCCACGATTTGAGAAAAGATCATTTGATAAAAATGGGCGGGGGTGGAATTATAGTTTGGGCCGGAATTGGGTTTGAAGGAACAACAGAAATTAGGTTTATTTCGGGTAAAATGAAATTATCGATGAGAAGATCCAGCAAAATGGAGTCAGAATTTCTGGTGAAGAATGCGGCTGTGCATAGAAAGAACATCGTAAGGGAATATGTTGCTGAGCGTAGGATAAATATATTACAATCGCAGATCCTTACATAATTGAAACCATATGGTAACTAGGGGAAAATTAATCCATTATTAATTGTTAAAGTAAGAAATAACCATTCACCGGAATATTCATTCTTTTTATTTCTGACATTCCAATGTTTTATTTTTTTTATCAGGCATCCTAAAAAGTTCATTAAGGAGTTAATTAGCAATCCTGTTTTTCATCGAAATTTCAATGATCTTTCATTAGTTCAATAATGCAACCTTTTCCATTCTTTTTAATATCTGAAAACTTAGAAATATTTTTGGGTCTCATATCATTTTGCTTCGAAGTAATCAATGTGCTACATAATTCTTGGCTGGCTGGTAGAGAGTCTAAATATCATCTATTCTCAGTCTATTCTAATTCAGGTCGAAGGATTAAGCTATTCAACACTTCAAGAGTGCTCATCAGGTACACCTTATATGATATTGACTATGTAGTACATTAGTTAGGAATTTTTAATGATGACTAGAAATGACCAGTTTATAAATTTGATGGGCAAAAACATAAGTTCCTTGCACAGATGAAAAGAGCGTTATCAATAAATTTAGAATTTTGAAATGCAAGAAAAGGTCCGACGATAAAATGAGTTACTCGCCCATGATATATGTTTCAACGGTTAAAAAAAAATTGAAAAGCTATCGGTTTTGCTAAGCAGAGCAGAAGCTTTCATTGATGCTTTACTTCTTTTGGTCTGTGAGGCCTGTGTCAATATTCTACCGCCAGCTACTGTGAAATTAAACTTATTTGGTTGTGCTATGCATAATATTAAATGCATTTTGGAAGTTATGTGGTTGAAATAAATAGTGAAAAGTTTCAAATAAATATAATTTTGGTGACTTTTCGTGAGCTTGATGACTCCTATACTATTTAGAGCTTCCCTAACTGCATCGATTGTAATGTATTTTGTAATGTTGTTTTTACTAAAATATAGTAGAACACTTTTGAATGCTTAAAATAAGTATTTCTACCTAGGGTTTGTTTGCGAAGCGTATTTATTGTTACGATTTTTTCATCCCACAATGGGCGCAAAATAAGCAGTTCACTTATTAAACTGTAAACGTCCCTCTTCTTGCTTTAATCGCTTATCACAACTTAAATCATCTCTCACAGCTCCAATACAAAGTAACTGTCAGACATGAAAGCGTCCTCTTTCACAATGATTAAGTCAAAAAAATTAAGTTAAGAGGCTGAGGCTAGGAATATAGACTCGTTAAGTTTACCAAATGCACTCAACAACTCTGTGTATACACGATAAGTTTGAAGGCGAATTTAATTGAATTGGCTTCGTGATGAGAAAATCCTAGAATGTTAGTTTTGGTTAGTCAAACTTTTTGAGAACCGAATTAGTTTTTAGTGAGATTAACTATAGCTTCATGTGGTTTAGTGACACCGGAAACAAGACAATACAAAATAAGGAAACAAGACATTTCAATTTAATGACCATAGAACCATCATATATGCTCAACCCTCTTTTCCTATTAGCATTACCTGGATTTCAATTTTTAGTTAGTTAGCTACAAGCAGTCCTTCATTTTGTTCAGAAAGAGAGCAAATATGTTAATAAGGATATTTTTTTGAACTATCCCGTTGACAAAATATTTTATGTTCGCTTAGTTCTTATTGTTTTAGATTATTTGATGTATTCAAAACAATTGAATTACAAACAAGAGTTTTGTTTTACTACTCTATAAATAAAAATATGGCCTGAACCGAGAACGTAAAATTTCTTTATACAAAGAATGTTACTAACATTACGGCTACAGCAACATTTCAAAAGGAAATGTCTCGCAGGGAAATTTTAGGTGATATGTTGCTTTAAAAAAGAGATGAAATTTCGCAGCTCACTCGCCAACGCACTCAACTTCAAGACAACGTGCTATCGGCAGTTGTTCCATCAAAAAATTAATTTAAGTTAATCTGAAGCTCACGACCATAAGACTACATCCAATTTCCCTTTTGCATGGATTTGCAGTTTATTTTGTTCAAAGCTGAAATTGATCACGTTGATATTTGCTTCAAAATTAAATATGATTTCATTGTGATTACTAAATATTGTTTCTCTACTGAAATTAGATTAATTTTAGGAAAAAAAATTGAATTTTAAACTAATTGTTCACTCTTAAACTGACTTAAAGTTAGAGTAAAAACGAAAACTTAAAATCACCGATACTATTTATGCCCACTGGTTTTCATGGTTTTTTTTTATTATTTTTCTTGTAAAAGTTTCTATCTGTATATTTGCTGGGGCTATCTTAGCAATAATTTGCTTAAAATCTGTCTTACATCCCGAATAAAATTCAGTCTAAGCCTAGTTACAATTGACTTGTCCTAATTAGACCTAGCTATTACTAGCCCCTCCTGTTCGTTCTGGTTTTCGGCAAATTTTCTCTCACCATAAAAGTAGGTTTTTACTAAAAAAATTTCTTCTATCGGGAAGTTAGGGAATATACCTATTATCATATTATTCAAGTTTCGTTACACATGGCAGTACGACCACCAAATGTCAAAATAGTACTGGAAACATTAGTTCGGTTTGCCTATATTGCCTTATTACCTGTGTTTAATGAACACGAAAAAAAAGCAGAGCATCTCAAGGCAAGTTATAGTAGTGCGGCTGTCAAAAAAAGTCGAGCAAACCAGAGCAATTGAGAGGCAGAAAAAAGTCGAGCAAATGAGAGCTGCTGAGAGGCAATTCTCAAAATTCATTATTTGTCAGAAGGTCAACCTGTCAATTCACTAACAAAAAACTGCACTTCAGTAACAATTTTTTGTTGAAAGTCGGTTCCGTGACAGTTGGAAAACAGCTGATTGCTTGCCCGAACTTGCTCTACCAAAAAAAGTAGAGTAAAAATCGTGCTCTAAAGTGCTCTAGTTCCACTTAGAGCAGACTCATGAAACACAAATCAGAGCAACTTCGGGCAAGTTAGAGCAGCCGAATTGCTCATTAAACACATTTTGTTGAGATATCTCAACCTAGCTCAACCTAGGGCAGCTCATTAAACACAGCTATTTTTAAAAACTTAAGAACAAAAATCAAAGACGGTTCGTCTCTTCGTAAAATTTGAGTACCTTCAAGATTTGACATGCCCCTTAATTTTTCTCTCTAATGGTATTTGCCATTAGCTGAAGAGCACTGTACACTTTGTTTCTGATATTTTAATGCCAAAAATGATACAAATGAAAAAGGGAAAGCACTGGAGAAAGAAGTAGAACTAGATTAGATTCTATAATCATTTATTGCGAGATGTTGTATTTAATCATCTCAGGTCCACACACACCGACACACCCAATTTCATTATGTCAAATAACCTATTGAAACTGACAACTTCTTGTGTCTTATTCGATCGGATCTAGAGTCCTCCAATCCACCCAATCAGTGCCAACATTGCAAATAGTACTCTCGCGTCGAATGCAAACGCAGAAGTAAGGGCTTTAGGCAAGAGCCAAATTTCTTTCTTGTCCCTTTTTTCACGTCTTCAATACATTTCGCAATTTCCGATGATCATGGTCATCAGTGCCTTTGGTTGACCATCGTGCGACTTCTTTGATCGCACGCTTTGTTATAATCAGTACAACAGTAACGGCGGCAGTAGCGGCAACCGACGGTAGCCTTAGTCAGCGGCATCGACAGCCAGCCAGCCGCATGATGAAACGAAACAGCATGGGAAACAGAGCGGAGCCCTGTGGCTGGCCTGTATGCGCTGGACTAGCGCTGTAGACCACAGAAGTCCTCGGCCGATCGTGATTACTTCTTTTACGATGAGATCAGTTAACCTTGTTATCATCATCTTTTTGAATACGTTTGATTATCGCTGCGCGGCGGCAAAGTAGAACACATTGCCCTTCGGGGCGTTTAGTTAATGCGAAACGCCAATTAATATTGCGAAAATGGTAGTGAAAATTATCACCTTTGCTTAAAGATGAGTTTTTTGTGATTGATTCGGTTTGGTAAACATTGGAAATTGGTGCGGTGCGATGGTATGAAAGGCATGCGAAGGCATGTGAGTAGGATGATGGCAATTTGGGGCTGAGCTGAGGTCATTATTGCAAATCGTGGATTTAATGTTAGTTGATCATGCAGGATAAAATTGCATGTTTCGAGTGGGGTGAGGCTGGAATGTGGGAAAGTAAAAAAAACGGAAATTATTGTACTATGCGAGCGACCTGGACGGTCGTTTCGAAAATATTACAAACTCTTAACAATTTCATTTTTCATTTCTTGAGAACAGGACGTACTTGTCCTACCAATATCGAAAACTTCCGCGAAATCTAAACCACTTTCATAGTTTCGGCAAAACGAAACATGCAAACCCGAAACTTCCATGTGTACACAAAATTAAACGTCCACTGCCGACACTCCTACATATCACTGGACTTCATCTATTTTGAAATTCTAAGTATCTACGCACTAAGTTTCACTCGAAATTTTCAATCGATTCGACAACCTTCAATCTGCAATTTGATTTCAGCAAAACGAACTGATATTGACAGATTTGTGTCCATTTGTAGTGCGCAATTTTCGAAACTTATCATGGATTTCGACGAAAAACGAGGTGGAGAGGAAACATCTAACAGAATCTGAAAGTCAAGTGATTTTTGAGATATTAGATAAGCGTACGATACAAATAGCCGAAATCGATACAAATTCGAAACAAGAGCTTAATTTTACTTTCAAATATCTCTTGATTATTTCTCTAGCCTCCGAAAAAAGTAAGAGTGTATTTAAAATATTTGATTTTTGCAAAAGTGTTAGTTTGTTGCACAGATTTCTTATGATAAAATCGGACTGAATTGCATGTAAGGCAGAAAGCCACTGTTGTCACGTTTGTTAGTCAAATTTATGTCTTGATTAAATCGCAATCATGTAGATGCTGCTGCCACTGTCATGTCACATGCCAAAAAAGAAAACAGATTGCGATTGTGGTTAGAACAAGAATTTATAAAAATAATTTAATTTGGTTGGAGTGTTCTGAGTGGGTTGAACAATTAAGCTCGAATCTATTTTAGATTTTTTTTTCGATTAAAATATACGCAAGTTGTAGAAATAAAGCAAATGAAATAGTGGCGCAAAGGAAAATAGTTGGTTTCGATGTCTTCGTACCAAATAATGAATCAATTAAAAGTATTCTTATGCAAATCGATAATATGTGTGGATATTGTCCAGTCGATGGAGAAATTCTAGCTGTGAAATTTCTCACGGTGCATTTTGAATGGTAACTGATTGTAAATTATTTCTTTCATTTCATAAATAATTTGCTCAGCTACATACGCTTCTGGTTCGGATTGAAATGATATTATCATATTTCAAATTGCCAAATCGAATGCCAGTAGATAAAAGTTCTTTGGAAGCAGTCAAAACTCATAAAGTTGAAGTTTTCCATGCAGAAGAAATATCATTCCCAGTGATTTATTCTGGCCTTAATTGTCTTTTATATCAGATTTTTATTAAATGGGATCCGATGCAAAGCTTTGAAATATCTAAAGATTCATAGCAAGAATTAATGAATGAAAAAGATTTAAGATTTAAAAAAACAACATATTACAATTAAACTATTTTTTAAAGTATGCTGTTACATTTTTTATGAAAATTCTGAAAACGGCATTGGTATAATTGTTTTCGTACAATAATAGTACATTTTAATAGGAAATATTTGGGAATCACGAAGTTTATTCATTTTTTGTTGATTTTTATTCATTTACCGTGTCAGTAGAGCTACAAATATTCTATCATTATTTTCGTCGAATGTCAACCAGATAGCTTTGCCAAAAGACTCACATAGGTACATTATTGGCGCGTTGTGGTACCAAAGATCAAAGCCACTGTTATCTGGAAACCATTTGGTTTTTTTGATAAACTGTACAATACCTTTGAAGTCGATAAAGGATAGACTAGTTAGACTTGAGAGGAAGGATGCCCCAAGTAAGACCATTCTTGACCTCGCCTGATCCGGATGTAGGGCATGAGATGAAGGATAGATATCTTTTCATCCTCTGAACTACAGCTCCGACAAAAATCGTTGATTCGTAGGCGCAATCGATGCACGTGTCGCACTGTGAGGAAGTGGCCCGCAAGAACGGTCACAAAACAGAGAATAGCTCTGCGGATTAAACTTAACGGCAGTCTGGTGCGTCCTTTTTCCATCCAGACCCAGGACTATCTTGCAATCGCACAGGACGATTCTTTAGTCCATTCTGCAATTCTTCCTAGCGTCATCAAGGTAATTTTGCCTAATGGCTTGTTTGACCAATTACATCGATGCACTTATGGAGAAAGGAAATGAATCATCTTGCAGCTAGGTACCAAGCCTTGTCAGCTCTTCAGCCATACAGTTGTCCTAAATAACATTATATCCAGGTATCCAAATCAGTCAAAATGCCGAATATCTCGACATCTTTCTAAGAGAAGCACAGCAATCTGCGACAACTATAGACAAGCAGTAAGAGAATTTATAGACACCTGACAACCTAGGAAAACAGCAATATTAACCAATATTAACTCACAAAGAAATCTGTCGATAGCCTGAACGATAGGCATTATCTCTTCCTGAAAGATTCGTTTGAATGAACTATCACTTCAAAAATTGTGAAAATTGTTAGACAATAATCCAAAAAGAGATTTCGGAATGAACAAGGAGAAAACAAAATATTCATGGATGCTCGTTTAGCCCTTTCAACAACTTTCACACTGTTTGGAATTGTGTCCCGAATATTATCATATTTCAAATTGAATGACATTTAATATATATTTATTATATTTAATATATATATATTTAATATAATCGTCCATCTAAATTTGAATAACATCTCCCGCTCAAAGTGCGAACGGCTCACCAGATTTCGTTGTCAGCCCTAAATAGACCTAATTTGAGAGTGCAGTGTGAACTTGCTATTATTTAATATTTGTGTGCAATACATAATTTCTAAGCTAGTATGCTCTTTGAAGAAAAACATAAAAAACAATTCTCTCCTTAAAATAAATTCAGATCTGGAGAGGTTACTCGCGTACATCTTGTACCGTTTATTTTTTCTTAGTGTTAAGCTTGTTATTGATACTCTATATACAATTGATACTCTACTTGCTAACTGGTTTATTGCCGCAGATGGTACGTGGTAAATATTATGGATAAAATTTTCACTATTTACAGAAAATTTAATCGACTATCTTAAAATTCCTAATTTAATCGAGTTCGAGCTCGACACAATTCCAAACAAAAATTTGGCAACGCTTTCCTTCTAGTCCCTTCTACGCGCATACACTACCGTAGGCCATTACAAGCTATGACCTTAGGCTATCGGCCGGTAGGCTCTGTGAGTCTGCTTTCTGAGCATCTCATCATCGATGCACCGCTACAGCGCTACAACGATGTATACCTGATTTTTCTGCCATTGATGATGAAATGGACCTCCAATGATTTTTGGTGATTTCTATATTTACGAGAGTATAAATCACCATCGTGAAGTTTTTTGTCGGCTACCGGTACCCTGTGTGGATTTCGGGAAGCCGCGGTCCTTCGACGGCCTGGCCTGGGCCTGGATGGATGATGGTGCAACGAGCTGTTGGGATTGCAGATGACCGGCTGGCTGCCTGACGATTTGAGTGAGCGAGTCGAGCGCCAGCCGGAGTTAAGGCAGTGCTGCCTGGCTCCGCTGCAGCTAACGCAATGCAGTACGGAACGGTTGTTGTTGAGGTTGTTAACATGATGGGGCCACAACTTCTGGGTGGCGGTGCGCGTCATTGTGCGCGGAAAGGTATCAAATGGGCAGAACATATGTCAAAGTAATATGTATCACCGAATATAATGTATTATGGATGAGATGATGGACGAAAAAGAGCTGCCGATGGCATAATTAAATGACAGAAAACTCATCAGGAAGGCATCATTTGCCCACGGCTCATTTCGGGGTACCGTAAATTCCATGCCATTCCATTCCATTCAGTTGTCCGGGCATTGTGTCTCCGCGTATGAATATATTATGCACGACGATGGGTCACTCGCTTCATGGCCAACGACCGTCCGATGCCGGTCACAACGCTTCCCAAAACGCAAGTCTATTAAAAAGCGATTAAGCTCCGGCACTTTCTTCCAATTACCCAAAGTATTTTAATGAAGGCCGCGCTGTACTCAGCGTACCTCATAGCACCCGCAAAACTTAAGCTTGGATGTTTACATGCCCACATACATAATAATGCACACACACTCTTCCCTCTAATTAGGGAATAGCTTCGGAACAAAGGAGTCATTTTGCAAACATGAAACTTGCATATTGACATTTAACCTGCACCGCACTATCCACGTTCCAGGGACTCATCTTTCATATTTTCTATGCAATTCGAGTTAATTTCGCTTTCGTGTACAGCCATTTGGACCTGGCCACAAAGCTAGTGAACGGTGGGTGTGTTGGTTGCACAAGCCGACGGACCAGCACGGGTTTCGTTCATCGAGGTCAATGCATTTCACTGGAACTCAGGACGGACGGGGGTTTATTGTTCTAACTTCTCCCTCGACATTCATTAAATGACCTCCACTAATGAATAATTGTCGATGCAAAGTTCGAAGAATTGGATACCGATAGAATCTATACTCACATCCATATCCACTATCGACGAGGATCGCTTATAAATATAGCGAATTCGAAGAACTAGCCGAAAGTTTGACTTTGTAGTAACTTCCACTTTGCAGTTTTCGACTGGAATTGTATGTTTACAACATTAGAGGACGTTAGTGGAGTCAGCAAGTTTCGTAACGATTGTTGGCGGGAAAGTTTCAAGTTGCGATAGGGAGCGACGCGAGGTCAGAGTACTTGGAATTATTTGTTGAACGTGAGTTTCCGTAGATACGAAGATGAGCTAGCAGTGTTCTATTTCCGGCACTTCTGCAGTGAGGAACTTGATTTAACTTTAGTCCTATTCACTTTAAATGGTAATTTTTATCGCTTCCTACATCAGATAAATCGTTTCACCGGTTTGCTTCTTTTGCCAATCAAAGCCGTTCCGCTCAAACCCAGTTCGAATTCAAAGCCATTTGAAATATTTACGTATGTACAGTGGAACAATGCAAATCATTCCGAAATGTGTCAGAGAGTTATCGTCGATAGGCCATTTCCACCCTTCAAACTACATTGTTTTCTCAACTCTCTCATCTTCAAGTGGGTGAATGGCAATTAGTCATGATAGGACTTTTAAGGACTCTGAGGGTTTATTGTTGTGCCTATTCAAGCATTCGATCCATACGCTACCTCGCTGGCATCTGCACGTACTCGCAAGGGTGAAAAGTGCTTAGTTAACGGATTTCAGATTCCGAAATTCCTTGCGTTCGCGTGTTGCGTAGGGTGCGATTTATTTTCGATTGCATCCATTCTTCAGTAATGTGTGTATACGGTCCAGTTGATGCTCTCAACAACGAGCACGTTTGTTTGAGTATACTCACAAAGCGAAGGGTTTGAACGATTTTCAAGTTCACGGACGCTCATCGATCCCCCGCCATCATCATCCGGTCAAGGCACAATATTGCAGCAATAATTCCGTTTCCGGTTGAGCTGGGCAAGGTACTTAACGTCATAATGGATTGTGTGGGTGTTCTTGTTGACTTTGCACTTGTCGGTCGGAAAACTTTGTCGCAAGGAAATTACTTTCGGAGTCAATGTATTCGAATGCGGAAGCGCTTTTGTCGGGGAAAAGGGTCAACAAATACTGCAGGGAATTGTAGTAAAATCAAAGAAATAACGTTTCGGCAGTGTTATTCCGATTGAGTATTCGAAAGTGGGAGTTGTGGGATGTTTGTTTGTGAGGTCAATGGCAAAGCTAAAGAAATTTCCCGGGATGAATTGTTGTGTTGATGTGAGTGTTTCGAAAGTGGTAGCTTACGGCTCACTCCGAATTGAATACGAATAATACTAGTTTTATGAATGGAGATGTCAACAACATGTATGGACTATAACACCCACACAGAACATAAATTCAAAATTACTGAGGATACTAATGTACACATTACATCATTCGGTAATGGGAATTCGTTTCGAATGCGTCTTGAAAATAACAAACTTATGTATAAAATCGTTTTCGTTACGAGAATAGCTGAAGTATTGTCAAGGGACAATTTGGTCATATCAAAACATTTAGACGCAAGTGATTCATTGTTATCACTCATCAGAAAAATCAATTTTTATTCGATGAATGTATCGTGATTATCGTGATAAATGTATCGGAATTCAAAAACTTCCATGGAAACACAATGAGGGATCCAGTGGAAATAATATGGTCCGGGGAGTAACTGTCCCGAAAATACATGGTTATGTGCAGAAACTGTTAAGTTTATGGTTTTTTCTGATTGAAATGGCTAAAATTACCGTCTGCAAGAGTAATTATAAAATCGCAGAAGTTTGTTGTGAAGTGAAACCAATGGTGTAATGTGCACAAAAATGTTGATGACTTTTCCCAACGAGTCTTAAAGCGAGCGGCTACGAGCAAGAAGGATAAGGAGATTATCCAACTGTTAAATCTGAATCCTTCTCTTAGACTGAACCAGGCTCGCATTTTTCTCGCTAAGAGGAGAGTAGATGTCAGTACCAAGACTATTGAACGACGTTTGAAGGAGGCAAATATATTTTACCGTTCCACGACGTGAAAACCTCTGCTCTTTGAGAAGCAAATCTAAAAACGCAAGGACTAGACCACCAAAAATATGGATCGGGATTGGACCAAGGCTGTTTTTTTTCGCTGAAGTAATTTGTTGGGGCATGGGTTCGACTGAAACGAACTTGGTTCACCCGCGGTATATATGCTATCTAGCGTACTGTTAAACACTGTTAAACATCCAGAGAATGTTTGGTTATGCTTCTCTGAGTGCGATTTAGAATGTTTGGAGTTGTTCACTCAAAATTTGAACATTTAAAATATGGTCCAGACATACAAGCGTGGGCTTTTAAAATCGGTAAAGAAGCTTATTCCACGGAAAATTGAAAATTGCGCCTTGCAAGAAGATAACGATCCAAAACAGCGAATGAATTATGAAAAGTCGCATCTCGCAGGAAAGTCAGAAGTCGTAGCAACTGGTGCCCGCTATCCGTAAAATTTGGTTCTCTTTGTCCACGGACCACGCAGAAAGGCTAGTTGTAAAAATGTCAAGAAGATGCCTGGCTCTACTTGACAACGATGGAAATTACAGAGCATGTTAAATACTTGCGACTTTTCTTTTGGAATATACTTCAATGTAAAAATAAAACTAAATAAATATATCTTATACTTTTTAGAAAATCATTGATTTTATGCACAATATAAATTTCCTTGGGCTTTTCTCCGTATCGCGTTACCCAATAGAACTGGAATTTTCAGTAGCTGTCAGTGTATATGAGCTGCAAGAAGTTTGCAATAAAATTGTATTTTACCCCTTGGTGACAGCGGCCATTTTAATGATGTTTTAGGCACACAAATATTTTCGTGGAATCACGATATTTTTTTAAAGATAAAATAAACAAGCATACATAATGAAATTGATAATGTTTTTAACCAGGTATTTTAATTTGAAGACAGTTTTTATCCCTAGAAGCTACATATATATCAATTTTTTGGCTTTCAGAACATTAACAAGAAACAGAACACACATTAGTATTTTGGTTCAATATCCTCCCAGTTTGTATTATGTGTTTTTTTTTGCTATTAATCAAACTCTTTTCAAAGTTAATTCAAATGATTTCTCCATTTCGTTTGATCGATTTGGTTTGAAGCTATGAGCACGTCTTTCTTTTCCCCTACATTCTACAGTACAAAATTTGCATTTACAAGCTTCTGATTATTTTCAAATTCAAAATGAAATTTCACTAAATATTTTTGTCTAAACATCTATTCACTGTGGCAAGTAGCCTGTGAAACTTGCCTTTCATACTTAATTGAAAGGAAGTCAGACAGAAACGCAGGCAGGCAGTCAGGTACAATCTGTCTACTTTGCCTTTCCGCGTTCTGCTTGCAATCAGCTCTGAGTCAATTCTTCGCAGCTGGCTAGGACTTAAATCGATTTCATTAGTCGACGACATTGCCAGCGAACGACTAAGTTTTTCAATAATAATTAAAGACTTTTGCTGTAGCTCAGGTACATACTCGCAGTAAAGCTGTCGCTAGCATTACAAACGTTCACAAGTAAAACTTTGAATTTACCTATGAAACGACATAGAGCCTTCGTACACCAGCGAAGTATTCTGCACACTCTTTGCCACAAATCAGTCAAAAAGGAATTTACAGTCTAAAGGATCTTAACCCACATGCATCCATTTGCGATCTGGAATAAGTGTTTATGATTTAAGTTAACAAATCCGTGGAATAACTCCACTGAGCGTCACTTTACGATCATGCGCTCTATTGCACCACAATTAAAGGGGAGCAATTTTACTACGGCAGTGCACGAGCCAAATAACTAACCGACCACCACCCCAAGTAAAGGACATTTGTTTGAGCACAGTTTCGCACCGTGGCTCACTGAAACGACATCTGACACGAAACTCGCGCGGTGCTGGCGTTGAACTTTGTCAATTGACTTTCACCTCGGGCTTGAACTGTATAGTTAGAGTTTTTCATTCATAACGCTAAATAAAAACTAGTATAAGATTCTTTTGTATGGGCGAATTCCCCGATTTCGCAGCCTAATTCCAAAATAATGCGAGGACGATGATGAAAAGTAGTGTTGAGTGCATCAGGTGGTGGTGGTAGCAGAAGTGAATGAGTTAAGCAAGTGGTGTTCAGAATAATGGAGATGGACGTGGACCTGCCTCGCTTCGACAGGCGGGACCCAGCATCTTCGCCTGCCATCAAGCCAGGCTGCTGTGTCATGAAGCGGAAGACAGCGCCTCAAAGTCCTCAGGATATCTACTTCGAAAGTCGTGGCAAATCCTGCAAGAAACTCCTGAAATTCAATGGAAATTCGAATAAGGTTTGACGTCTTCTATAACCTTCAATGAATTTAATTCTCTCCTACCTGTCCCGAAAAACATTGTCCTCAAATCCTTAATTCAGAATGGCATGTATCCATCGACAGAAATCATGTCACGTCAACTCATCATCAATATCCCTGCTGCTGTCCTCAAATAGCTTCCTTCCGAGTCCCGTGCTCTGCCTGTCTGTCAAAGCATCGATGTCAATAAGAAGAAATCTCAACTCGACTCGACATAGCTGTCGAAAGGAGACATTGACTACGATGACGACGGGCCAAATGTTTTTCCTGCTCCCGCGTCGTGTGTATCGTTGGCGTGGAATGGCGAGTGGAAGACGATGAGTCTTTGTATTTAGATAGGACCCCACGCTCCACTGATTTCTCGGCTTGGCTTGTGTGCGAATAGTAGATACAATTCCTCCACTTGCTCCCGTGCAAAGGAGCGGAGTTACGTCGGATATTTCCCGCTGACGTATCCCTGCCTCCTATGGTCTGTATGTATACGATTGGAAAGTCATACATAGGATTTCGAAAAAAAAACCTCAAATAATTTGTTATACACATTGGTTACATTTGCCACCGCACCGGTGGGAGAGTAATGGATTTGGCGTGTGTTTTATCATTTTTCTATGATTGCAAGACATGGTACTTGGAGATGTGCTATCAATTTGAATGATGACGGAAACCGGGCAATGTATGCGATTTGCATGTGAAGAGAAAGTTTATTTTGTGGACAGTTCAACCTAGAAATGGTTTTGTAATGGCTTTTATTAATATTAAATGAGCGATTAATATTCTTGTTTTGATGTCGCATTGTTGTCGTATGATTTCTGGTGTATTATTATTATTTGATAAAAATTAAACCTTATTAAAACTAAATTTCTTGTCATACCCAGTTGTTTGCGTCGTAGTTTATACTTCTAAAACTAAAATAATATGTGTTTATCGTTTCTTTACTGGTGATTTTAGCTTAAAATAAATTTTAACTCAAATTAGTGATCAACTTTTTTGAAAATAATTGAATGAGTATGAAGTTAAAATTGTTCTGTAGTTAGCCCACACTGGGCGCAATCATGACTAAGCTATTAACTATGAAGTTGCAATTATTTTTCAATCTAATTTCACAATCATTTAATTAATCATCTTTAAGCTTCAGAATAGAAGTATTTTTTTTATTCCAAGATATGTTTAAGCTACGACCGGCATAGACAATTCAAGACATAAACCTGCGACTGGTTTGCAACGTTACAAATGTCCAGTGATTTTACCGTAGTCAAACTTAGCCCTTAATAGTTGACGTAGTTTAACTTGCTTTTTTTTAAAAAAAAGTGCATGACAAAAATTATGTGGAAAAAGGACTACTTTTCAAGAGAAATTGCTAACGTTTGGTAAATGTTATGCTTTGTCTATACAGTCAAATAAAAATTTTTAAAAAATTCTTCATCGTACAAGTACGGTAAAGTGTTACATTTTCCTATCAGTTAAAAAAGGCAGCCAAAGTAACCCACTGTGTTTGCTTGGATAGACTGGACAAGCTCTTGAACTATCTAACTATCCCATATATGTGAAATTCATCCAAAATCTTATTTGATAATGTATTGACGCGAGCAGCAATAAAATACCCACTGATTTGAAATTAATTTATAAAATAAATACAAAACCAAAAAAAAGGTCACTATCAAACTCCATATAGGACCATGTAATAAACATAATCTCTAGCTCATTAAACTTAACACCATTTCAAAACTATTAATAATCTGCCACACACCTCACTCCCACTCTGTCATCCACATTTAAATTAAACTAATCACACCATTTAATCTCATTGTTCATAGCTGTTAAATTGCATTCGAAACGGTTCAAGGATTAAGTGATACTCAGCATAATAAAGCTGCCCGTAATTATGTACCATATTCAAAATCCGATGTGCAACAATAATCAACACACATACAGGACATCGAAGCATACAGCAACCCCATAGCGAGCGTCACTAGAATAGCTCACAGTGCACACTATCCATGGCAGTATATCGTACCCGCTTTAGTGCTCAGACAGGCGTCCAGCTCGTTTCGAAGGGATTGAAGGAAGTGGTTCCCCGTCCGTAGTAAATCTCTTAAGCTTCTCGATGATTTTATGCCTAGCATCTTCAACATCCTCAACAATATTTTGCGTCACTGTGGGTGAATGTAAACCGGCCGAGGGTTGTTGTGTATGGGTTGCTGCTGTGTTGTGTGATAAGTGCTTTAGAGAGGTACTATTTAGATGCCCTAAAGCTTATCGAATGAATTATAAATAAATGTTTTCTGAACGAAAAAACTAAGTGAATGATGCACTCACAGACTATCCTGTTTGGCATCTGGCTACTCTGATCTCAATTCGCCTTAAAAATTAGGACGGTCAAGTTTGCATAATCCACGATATTAAGTAAGCTAAAAATATTGGCGAAAATAATTGGTAAGCACGTAAGGGCTGTTAGTTTAGTTACCAGCCACCCCACGGTGATGGCTTTCATCGGAGCGAAAATACTAATGCTGAGTGCTCTTGAGGAGTTCAGTTTTTTCGTTAGCTTCAGCACCATCGAGCTATTAAGGAATAACCATTTCTTGGAGATGTCAGAGCCGCTGCGAGTCTTTATTATCACTCCCGTTATTATGATGAGAGGCAACGTTCAAGCTATGAATCTTGAGTGTGATCTGTTCGCAATGATTACGATAGAACAGAGAAAAGGCTATACGACGAAAATGGCCATGGGGTGAAGTTATTTTCCAATGGCTTTAGGAAAGGGAATTACATTGAGTCGAATAAATCAAGACAAGAGGCAAATGATAATTGTAGTTAAACTTTTTCGGTGACTATTGCGCAAAAAGTGATTACTTTGTAGTTCACTGTGATTTGTTTCGATGAAGTTACAGTAGGCAGTGAAGATGGTAGTGTTTACACTTTACGCACATTTCGAAATGGAGTAGAGGTGTAGGAAACGTTGAGCCTAAGCAACGGCGAAAAGATCGAATAACCAGCGGATCATCTACATTGTGGATATAGACATGATGTAGATTAGTGGAAATTAGTTCAAAATTCGGAGCCTGCGTGCCACTCGCAAACCAAAATGGTGGAGAAACACATTCACTCGACTCGTGTTATTTATGCAAACACTCAACGTCGTAGAGTTTCTCAGAACCGTACCATAGCTTGAAATAAGATATCCGAACTGTCAAGCCACAATGCAAAGCCATCGTAATTGTTTTTTTCGGCGGCATTGATGTTGTGCAATAAGTGCCACTGGTCACAATGAGCTTTTGACTGGGACCAAAGTTGTTTAATCAACCAATTTGACACATTTTTAGCCCCATACTGCGGTACTAACTTGCACAAAACTAGGAAAAATGAAATGAACTCCGTTTGGTTGTCTTTTCTATAGCCCTAATCCATTGTCCTATAATGTTAAAGTCTTAGGGCTGCTTCATGGATTTCAATTAGTCAAGCGCATCAAACGGATACAATATGGTTATGTGCGGTTTATGTACTCACTGTAACTCACTAGTGTACATCAAATGCACGAGGCAAACTCTATTAAATTTATATTTTCTTCATCTAAAATAAATGAAAATGTAAAAAAAATGTACTCTAAACAAAAATAGTCCATCGAACTCTGATCCTACTCGGATCCTACTGTTAAAAGTTGTACAGCTGCGTTTTCAAGTGAAGGGTAAATCAAATACCAAAAATGTTTGCGAAAAATGTATTGACTTATCGCAAGCAATAATTTTGCTGCTAGCCAGCAAGAACATGAAACTCAAGAACATGACACTCGAAATCAAAGAGCTGAAGAAACTTGAACAAGAAGCCTTTTTGGAGCAGAATAAGAAACCAGTTTTTTTTAATTTGGTACAAATTTATAATATTTAAATATTAAAACTCACGTAAGATCCATAATTTAATATAATCTACCTCACATACCTCGCGGGCTGCAAGGTCACCCGGTGATTGTGGCATGTAAATTTTTCCTGAGCATCTTCACTATGGAAAATACCAGAGGAGCACTAGAAAACGTTATGTACAATTGGCTCCCCACACAAACTTCTTGATGCTTGAACCCAAAGCCTATCTCAATCCAATGGAATAAAATTGTCTCTAAAGAAGAAAATTTCGCTGAAAAAATTATGTACTTGGCTATTTTATTACACTCAAAAAGATAATTGTAAGAATAAAGCATCAATTATTTTTGATTCATTTTCATCTCTCTGAGTGTCGTTTTGACAAAGTGTGTGGAGAAACTGACCGATTTTAGAAGAAAATTAGTATTATAATCATTTTGGCCAGAAATTCATGTTTCTACATATCAAGAGGAAATTTCAGTGAGATTGTCTCCGATTAGCGTAATTTAATCGTACTGAATATTTTAGGAAATATTGGTGTATAAGACTTGTGATTTTTTTTTAATTATCATTTTTTATTAATAATTTTTTTAATTGTCTAATCTATCATTGAATTTGTTCTGTGGATTTGGACAATAAATAAATAAATAAATAATAAAATTATTTTTATCCCTTATGGCAAAAACGGACGTTTTAGTGAATTTAAAGGTAGTGAATTTAAAGGTATTAAAGGTAGGGATGTCTGTAGAAATAAGCTATTTGGGAAGAATTAGTATAAAAAATGAAAACTAATTATGTTTTCAGTTAGGTTATAGGTTATTTGTAAAATGCTGAATTGCGATAGCTTCCCACAGAGCTATCAGATCATTACGAAATTTAAAAAATCTATTTCACAAGCATAAGAAGATATACACTGGCGAGCAACTGGTTAGGTACACCCTAATATTTTGAGCTGCCTAGAAGCCGGGGAGACATAGCAAAACAAATCGATAATGGTTTAATTGCCTATAGAAATCCCAATCATAAAATGCAATTTCTATAATAATCACTCATACGAGCGTTTACCTGGATGCATTTATCATTGCGCAAATAAAAGTGGAGCAACTGATTAGGTACATTGCGGAAAAACGTAAAATATCGTGTAATTTCGCATAGTAAACTAAGTAAATTAAATACATGTGCATTGCGACTGATTAGGGACGTTATTCTATTTTGGACTGCCTACAGTGAGCGTGCTATTATTTTTCTGTGAAAATTTGTTTTGAAAAAGTTAATGTAACCTTTTAAAAAGTGGTAAAAAGAAAATAGTTGAACATTGAAAAAATAAAAACCTTAAAGGAGGCAGGATATTCCAGAAGGAAAAAAGAAGAATAACTCGGTCGTAGCGCCAACGCAGTAAGCCGTTTTTTCCGGGACTCGGAAAACTCCGGCAAAAATTACCAAGGAGGGATCAAAACGGCGACTACTGATAGAGAACGGTATCAAATTTTGAGGATAGCATCAAATTCTACGCTAAGTGCACGGAGAATTGGTGAGCAAGCAGGAACTTCTGCAAGTGTCTGGACGGTACGAAGGGTAATAAAAGAAAACCCAACAATAAAGCGACTCCGTTTGAAGAAAAAACCAGCGTTAACACGAAGACACCAACAAGCACGTTTGCAGTTTGCTCTAAACCACATCAGCTGGGGTGAAGAGTGGAAGAAAGAAATTTTTTTCGATGAAAAAATATTCTGTTTGGATGGTCCTGATGGCTTCTCATATTATTTCCATGATATTTCGAAGGAGAGGAAATATTTATCCCGCCACCACAGCAGAACGGGCTCATTTATGATATGGGAAGCCATATCCTATAGGGGGGCCTGTGGAGATCAGAATTTTAAGAGGAAGACGGCCCGCAGAAACGTACGTAGATCTACTACGAACGGTAGCAGCCGACTTCGGTGAAATCTTAGGAAGAATGGATTGGATTTTTTAACAAGATCTGGCGCCCATAAGACATCACAGTTTTCGATTGGCCATCATTTTCGCCTGACCTCAACATCGTAGAAAATCTCTGAGGATGGTTGTCCATTTATGATAATGGCAAGCAATATGAGAATGTTGCAATGCTAGAAGAAGCAACAAAAGAAGCTTTGGATAATATTCCTCCACGTATTTATAAAAATTTGTATGAATCTATAAAAAATAGATTATTTCAAATCATTAAGAATAATGGTAAAGCTACCCATTATTGATTAATAAAATAAATTGTTTCAATACACATGTATTTAATTTACTTAGCTTACTGTGCAAAATTCCACGAAATTTTACGTTTCTCTGCAATGTACCTAAACAGTTGCTCCACTTTTATTTGCACAATCTTACATAAATGCATCCAGGTAAACGCTCGTGTGTGTGTGTGTGTGTGTGTGTGTGTGTGTGTGATTATTGTAGAAATTGCATTTTATGATTGGGATTTCCATAGGCAATTAAACCATTATCGATATCTTTTGCTATACCTCCCCGGCTTCTAGGAAACTCAAAATATTAGGGTGTACCTAACCAGTTGCTGTTTAATAAATGTCCAGGTAGCCCTGTGGCTACGAGAAAAAAAACTCCTGGAAAAATTATTGCTTTTTGAAAGAAAATGCTAACGATCGATAAATGTTATGCTTTGTTTACACAGTGAAATTAAAATTTTCGAAAATCCTCGCCTCACAAGTACGGCAACCATTCACCAAATCACCTATTCTTTAGCTCCTGAAATTTTTATTCAAGAGAACTTCCGACCAGGGTACACATTTTACTCCATTTGAAGTAGGTTTACTTCATTTTTATTTTGAAAATGATAGCTACATCACTACTTCAGTTTTTTCGAAGTCTACTCCATTTTCGGTTTTAATCGAATCAGAGAGAATTTTTCAATTGCATGTTCTTTTTCCTGCATTGAGCTTTGACAGCAAGACTTTACTAGTCGAATGCTGTTTCAATGAAACACTAAACAAAGCTAACTACAAAATAATACTGTACCGCAAAGAAATGATAAACATTGTAAATATAATTATGTTTTGCATGTAAAATTTATATTATGTCTGAATTTTTTTTCAAAAAAATTTCTAATTGGAATTGATGACGTTGTTTTATTTTTTCCGGCTCAGTTGTTGTTTCCGGCTCAGTAAAATGATAATGTTTACTTACTTAAAAATAAATGAATGCTTTAAATTAAATGACCAGAATCGGTCATTTGCTTCATTTCTTTTAAATCTACTTCAATTTCTTGAGTTGGATTAGATCTGATAGAAGTTTAATGACTACGCTGGCAACACTATAGCAGTGGTACAATCTTGAAAAATCGCTCAGCAAAATTAAAGCTTTTTGCCCTATATTCTATGTAATATGTAATTTTCTAACTACATATCCTATTGAGCCATCGACATTCGTGCAGTTAATGGGTCTTGTTGTAAGAAATTAGGGTAGGGCTGTTAATTAGAATAGGCATGTCATTTTTGTGCTGGGAGTTGCTACCATAGAATTTTGTAACGATAGTTATCAACAAAAGTTTAATTTTCGAAAAGTCGGAAGCCAGCCCTTACATTATTGCTATCGAAACGAAATTTACAGGTCGCGTTGGCGAGGAGCATATTTGGTATAATTTTGTATACTTTAACTGTTATGCTTTAACTGTTACGATAACAAAGGATTGCCAGTGCCAGCTCTGCAGAGACTGTCATTAATTTTCACTATGATAAACATCTACAATAAGTAGCAAATGTTTAAATTTTTCAAGTTTTGAAAATTCCACGATTGTCAATATCTCTGAAAGCCTTGACATTTCATTTCATCCAATCAATGACAGGATCAATCTCTAGTTTGTTGAACCATGCCAATGAAATAAACACTTCGCAATTCTACATTATCATTCAGCTCACTCTTCGACCCAACTCAATTCCACAAACTGATGTGTGTAAACAAACACCATCCACTATCTAAAGTAGAGCAGCTCAATTGTAGATTCCATCCCTCGCTTCAAGCACAACAACAAATCAAAAGATTAATCAGTCAGCTCGACCACCTGCCTTTCTACCCACATTACAAGCCGCATCAGCAAACAAAACACACAGAAAAAGGATTCAAAAGCAACTCATTCAATTCACTCGTAACTTCTCAGCTTAATTGGTTTTCCTAAAATACCTCCACCACACACACACATATCTACCTCGAATCGACCCAACATCAAATCCCCACTTCATTCTAATTGCTATGAAGCCAATAGACAAAAGAAAAACCTTCATATCGTTGAGAAACAATAGCCAATGCTTCAACCACCAGATTTCTATGGCTCGATATCGGACTGCCAACTAGGACTCCAACAGAAGTTTCCTCGACTTCACTTTGAAGTCTTCGCTCTCGAATACGAAGAGTTCTTTTCTTGTTCGAGCACCACTCTCACCACTCTCCGTCGTCGTTGTCGTCTCCGTTCTCATCATCGGCTCTCTACAAATCAGCATTCTATCGGGAATTTTTCATCGAAAGTAGCATCCTTTATCAAAAATGTTGAAAACTTCTTCCGTAAAATTACTATGTATGTCAGAATCTCGGTCGACAGCGAACGAAGAAAGCGAAGCAAGGAACGGATGGTGCCTGCCGAAAAGGACGAATAAAGAGGAACGGATGTGACGAAGGAATTTTCGAGTTTATCTGAAAGAGTTATGCGATGCGGTCGAGGGTCCTTATCACGTCCATTGGCTTGACTGGTGAGCCAGGACGGGACATCGTAAGGCCGACCTGGTGGTAGCGAGGTCGACCACGATTCGGCTTGTGCTGGCTTTTTTACGTGACTGCAAAACTGATGGACTAGGACGAGAAACAAAGTTTGGTCTCTCATCAGAAACGGGTTGGGCACTACCCTCGTCGTCGTTGTGGCCCAGGAAATAGAATGCTGCATAGTTCACGCTTTCAGTTCTCCCCGATGACCGACTTTGTTTCGAACCGGGACAATTCGAGAGACACATCTATTTAAACTTCTTTCAGAGTCTTGTTGTCTCGAGAGAGAATTTTTAATTTTTGATGTTCTCGATCCACACTGCTATCTGCTTACTGTTAGTGCTAGTACTATTGCTGGAAACTAGGACGGAAGGACGGAAGGCGGAAAGGCATGAAAGGAACCGGAAGAAAAATTAAGCCGAGAGTTGAAGGGATGTGTGTGAACACTTTCGTTTTCCAATGAAATAGGTCATAGATAGTTGATGCTTGAATGTGCGGAGATTTCTCGTGTTCTGCGGTGATTGTTGGTGTTTGTTTTAGGTATGAATGCTTAGAAAATTTATTTTGGGTTTTATGAATGCTGTACGATTAAAGCATTAATGCACACTTGAGAAAAATGATGCCGATTCGGATGTAACGGTTTTCGTAATGACTGTCGTTTGAGTAGTAGAAAAAAGATAAAGATTATGTTTGCTGAAACGTGTTAATTTTCAAAATGTGATAAAATCTTCGAACTAGCCGGGGAAATAAATACAAAAACATAATATTTATTTATTATTTTTTATTACAGTTGTATGTATGTACAGTTGCAAATGCTAAAAATAATATATAATGCAAAAAAGGTCAAAAAATTAAAATTAAAAATTAAAATAAAAATAAACAGTAAGGTGGAACCTGTAAATAAATGATAGTGAAAGGCGAAATAGAATTTAATTTTTTTTATGAATTTGACAATACGATGTTGTGATTTGACTATCAAATTACAAAAGCGTTCACGGCAAAGATCCAAATTGGAGTTCAACGTGTCTCTTGCGTTTGCGCTGTAACGATGACTGAAAATATGCGTAATTCCGCCAGAGGAGCACGCTAAATATTATTGACAATCTTTCCGAACGACAAACGTCACGAAGGAAAAGCTTAGCACTGACGATAGGCTGCGTGGCACAACGAAGTTATTTGAACAAATAACACTCTTGAAGGAACGCTCTTTGTTTTTTCAAAGAAAGGATTTCCAGCCAGGATAAACGAACTCTATACTCACAAAAGTGTATGTGGAGTCTAATTAATAAAATGCGTGTGAATCTATGTAGCATATTTTCCACCGTATCTTTTCAATATATAATGAGAAAAACAGCCTTGACAGCACGTATATTATAAACTAAAGCACAAAAGAGATGTGCTTAATTAGTCAAGTAACCAAAAAGGTGCTAAAGCCTCAAGATAATGTGTAATAAGAATATACAATGCACAAATCAAATTTAAGTCAATAGTTGAAAAACTCATCAAATCCTTTATTATTTTCAATAACATCGAGAGAGGATGCAAAAAGAGTTAGGATGGCATTTCGATATGCTTGGAACAAGTGAATTCCTTAAGCACCGATTATCTAAAGTCCAAATATCGTTTTGAAGTGGAAAACAATCATTGAAGGATCCCCAGCTAGTTCCATTACTTTGAGCACTTTCATGTCACCAGCATACAGAAGACAGGACAAATAGCATAGGGGCGGTTGTTGATAAGCACAAAGCATGAGAGAAGCCCAAAAATTGACCCATACTGAACCTCCTGAAAGAAGACAAAATGCGAAAGAGGAGGAACAATACACTTTCGCGGCAGAAGTACGACCGGAAACACAGGATAAAACATAGATAAAAGGGATCCAGATATTCCTAAGCGCTCAAACTTTGAAAGAACAAGAGTTCACAATCAAACGCTTTTGATTTATCAGTATCCATAATTACCTTATTTTTGTTGATCAGAGCGAATAGTTTATGAAGGCTATAAATTTAGAGGGGTTAGATTAGCTGTTGATGAACATATGCTTCTCAGGAGTGAGAAAAGGATAGATGACTTTTTGTAAATTACTTTTTCGAGAACTTTTATGAAGCAAGAAAGAAAGGAAATAGGCAAATAGCTGGAAATATGTATCGTCAGAATTGTCAATCGACAATGTAGGAGCATACTCTCATTAGGAAAAGAAAGAACCAGAGGAGGAGAAACTAAGCTTGACAATCATCGACAAACGAACATACAGCGATAAAAAGAGTAACTTAGCTGTTGATTTGCGAATACCGTTCGGATCACTTTAGATGTTTATGTTAGGAGATTGAAGTATAGACTTAGTTTTGAAAGGACTGGTTTAAAGAGGTAGAGCGAATAAATAGAAATTTAGTGGTGGAAGCTGTAAGATACTGAGGATTACTGGTGAAAGAAATGTATAAAAAGAGAGACACACCAATCAATTTTTTGCCTAACGGCCACTTTTCTCAAATTACTTCATTGTTGAAACGTGCAAGTATTTATAGATCATTATTATTTCCTGCACTGTATCAATCAAGCATAATATTGTCTAACCTTCTAGAGCTGAAAAATACTCACATGGCTTGTAACTTTAATTTTTTTCACTCACATGAACTAAATACCCAACAATACATCAACATTTGCCCACGTTGGGCGCGGTATTTTATTAGCATAAATTTGAAGATTAATTCTACTGTTGAAAATGTATAGTTGAAATTAATCAACCTTACACACATAAACTCTTCTCAGTTTCAATATTTTCAAATCTTCCCTTACAGATTCATCTCTATCCGGAAGAAAGTTGGGCACGAAATGCCACTTCATCGTATTGGACTATAACACCATGCTGGTGGCAACCGAATCGTTGTACAATCGAAGAAATCACTGCAACACAAAAACACTCAACCAAAGCACGAATGCTCAATGCTGAAAAGGGTACACTAATCATAATCGGATCGTTTAAGAAGAAGGCACGCGATCGTGATTTTAAACTCTACCTCAATTCGAATATAAGCCTACAAGATTACAATATGGGCTATTGTATGACGGGTTTTGTTGAGCGACGCTGTCAACAAACCAATCTATTTCAAATGACTCATTTTGCCGTCATTAAAAGGCAATGGCCGTCCATCATTGAAAAATAGACTACACATAACTAGTTCATTTATTACGAGTAGATTACATAGTTCGAATCAATTCGAATGAAAAAATGAGCTCATTTGCATTTATTATGTTTGATAAAATGTTTGTATGCATAATACGTCTCAGTAAGCGCAAATAATCAAATTATAACATTTTCAAAAATATACTTTTCGTAAATAAGTAAATATTAACTCATGAAAAGCGGAAAAATTGCAAACGAAAAATTAAAAAAGAAAAATTAAAAAAGAAAAATATTTTAAACATGTCCTGAGGAAATACAATTTGCTCAAAATTAATTTTAACAATTTCAAATTAGTGTGTTTGAGATGACTGGTATTAGATACGTATGTGGGGTGAAGCGGGATTAATTTAAGTTTTGTGATATAGTCAAATTTGAAAACTGTCCGTGTGGAACAAATTGATCCGTTTCTAGATACCCTTTTCAGCTCAAAAATGACCTTTCTACCAATTTTCTCCACAAAGCTATCATTATTCACTGTTTGGAAATCAGATTCAACGTTATGGCCAAATTGTAATTTGTGAATGCATTCTCAAGTGTGTTCTAATTTGAAAATTACATGAAAGCTTATGACTTAGATAACATGATTTTATTCTGATATTTCATTTATATCGTTTTTTTTTAAGTAAGTTTAATGTGGCCGTCGAGCAAGATCAAAACAAAACAGAGCTTTTCACGTAAAAACTTCATTACAATCCTGAATACATTACTTCTACAATATAAATTGTTTCAAGATAGAAGTTTTTGCGAAATTAAACTTTTCGATAATCCATTTATCTATGCAATAGCCCCACATCTACCATTGTATGCTGTGAAAATAGATGCAACATCAAGCACAATAGTGCATGAACAACGTTCTTGCATTAAATTAAGCATTTCATGTATGCAAAAAACGTGTACCTGGCCTAGAGTGTACGAACGAATGAATGTATGTACGAAAGTGTTTGTCGTAAAAAATATTTTTCGAGAACTCACCTACAGCCAAAAAGAGCTTAAAGTTAAAGCATAGCTAAAAACAACCAAAAAGAATACTACTACCTATATATGGTATATCCCGTTAATCCTAATTTATTGAGTGCTTCATTCGACGTAGTATCATGCTGCTTCCTAGCAAGTAGCAAGCAAAAAAAGCACATTCTAATGCGAGTCTGGATTTGTAGGAGCTTGTAAAAGTACCGAAGCAGTTTTTACGCTCAGCCAGCATAGAAAGTAAGTCGGATCACAGGCATGCCAACCGAAACAGCTAAGCAACAAAAGCAACATCAGCAGGAGTAGTGGCGCAACATAAGTAAATATTCGCAATGAAAAAGCTTAGCATGAAATTTTTAACATTTTCCCATAGAATTGTAACGGCAAGCTGAATTTCAAGTGAAATTTATGTACATCTATTATGAAATCTTGTTATATAGTGTGTAATAGTCTCTCCTCGACAGGCGAGAGGGATTTTTTTTTTGGGATATTTTCTTTGTAATGAAATGATTATTGAATGATGATAATATGATGACGATTTATTGATGATTTATATGCAAATGTTCCTCCTTTTGAGATGAAATTTAACATTTTTGTGGCAAAATATCAATGAATAAATCTTTATAATTTCGAAAACGTTTTGAGTTTTATTGAAATTCTTGAAGTGGACATTGAAATGATTTCGATTGCACGCGTCACTCGAAAAATATCAATCATTTACATCAAATAGCCAATCAACAAATCTCGAGTTATGCATATAACAACAAAACTTGTATAATACATGTATAGTATCCGGCAATGAAAATAATTTATTTTCTACAATTGTTCAAAGGAGCTCATCAGCACTATCAAAAACCCTGATTAGCAAAAGAAAATGATCTTATTCCTTGTTTTCGCACTAAAATATCTCTTTAATAACTAAAAACCTTATTAAATTAAATATCACTTACAATTTGATAATACAAAAGTGTTTCATTTTTTTTCGTTATTTTCAGTGTTTTGTACTAAAATGTCGCATGTTTGCTATCACTTTTTTGTAAATAAGTTTCGGTGCATCAGTCGAGTACAGTAAATCAATATGATTAAATCCTGGTATTTCAACCAATCCAATACGTAAATGATTCAATGCTGTTTTCAATCTGTAGACATCCTAAAATGAGAAAAAAGGAATCGGATGTATTATCAATTGTAGTTTTGGTTTTCGCATAGGAAAATAATTTAATCCTGTTTAATTTTAATAATAATTCAATTTCAATTTTCCGATTGTTTATTTTAAAGTAATGCGGCTGGAATAGAAGGAATTTTCAATGAAATGATGCTTCGCGAAAATTCTCGATAACAAGCAACAGATTCTTATCTAGAATCTTTGATTTTTACTGATTTTCGAAGAAAATGTAAATGTGTTATTGTTTCCGGTGAAATTCAACCTTTTCCAAGATTAGTTTATTTAGTAACAATTAGATTATTGAATTAGTTCTGCGCAACGGTTATATTTTCCGGTAATTATCACACTGCATTTATATACTATGGCAGATTGCAAACCATATAATTTGCAGCACAAAAAAAAATTTACAAGACTGTATCAAGTTTCTAAATACCGTCCAAACTTAAAAACTCAAACTGCAATTCCAAAATCCGAAAATATTCGATGGCGCTTCGTACAAATCAAGTGCAATCTTTTTAAAGCGTGCTGCAACTAAACCGCTAACTTGAATCCATGCGAAATGTATGTAATTGCGATATGAGCTCTCTCTCTCTCAAGGTCTTTTCGGCATTTCTGGCTAGAGCAGCAGATACTCGTCCGCACAGGTATCATAGTACACGATCACGGCCAGTAGTGGCTTGATTCATTTCACTCGGTGCATTAATTACGTCTACAGTAGATATCGTATATCTCATGAGTAGATGTCAGTGCATATGTAGATGGTTTAGGTAATAGTGTAATAAAAGAATAGTGCTAATGAGGAAATAACAAAGAAGAAAAGTTAATGAATTTTGACTTTGAAAGAGGTTTTGAGACTCGCTGGCTACCTCGTTACACTTGATGACGAGGTTACATAAGCCCTGAGTAGTTAAAGTGAATTTAACCGTGGAGAAAAGATAGTAGATAAAACCAGTTAAACATATATTGATGTTGCAAAGTGACAGCCCCGTTGGGAATGCTTTTTTTATATATTATTTAATTCAATCATAAGTCTTACTCGTATTAATGACTTACAACCTATTTCGCGTATCCAAGTAACATAAATCTTAATCCGACTATCAAACAAAATAAAATTAAAAGACTTAAAGTCGATCCAATTCCAAAAAAATATCCAATGTCAAAAAATGCTGTTAGTCCGCATGCCATAACATTACAACAATGCCAAATTTATGCAAAATTGCGGTTTTATTGCACGTCTGGTGAAAACCAAGCTTTAATTAGATTTGTAACTTTTACTGCTAAAATGGATTTAAAACATATGTATGCACGCCTGGTTACCGGAAAGCTGAGCTAATTATGCACAGCCGCTGTAGTAGTTTCGAATCGACATTAAAATGATTGAACAATTATATTAGTGTAGCGTATTGTATAATCTGTTGAAAATTATACCAGGAATTCAAAGAAAAACAATCTTTTATACATTATAGATTTCGTTTAATGTTTATTTGTCTTGATATTATGTATATGATTAGTAGAAACATGATTCTGGGTCGATTTGTGGTCTGATCTATCACTTTGTGACACATAAATCATTACACGGTACCATAACACGATATGTGCAACATTGCTTCCTCATGAAATTCATTAAATACATATATATATATATATATATATATATATATATATATATATATATATATATATATATATATATATATATATATATATATATATATATATATATATATATATATATATATATGTATATGCAAATGTATCTGCATTTCCGTACGGAGCGCCGTTTTCTTTAGAAGAAACACGGACGGCGCGATAATGTCAAAGGTAAATGAATTGCTCAACTTGATTTGGCGGTTTTATAATGAATTAAAAGCATGTGCACGAATTGACAAGTGCTAATGACACCTAAAATGCAATTAAAGCAATGATTTTGGATAGATCTCATATGGGAAAGTTGTTGTTGTTTGGTGTAGTGTGGGGTCGAGGACAAGAAATTTATCATTGGACTTTTGAGAGAAGAAGAAAAAAATTGCATGTCATCGGCCGAATGAATAATTTAGCTTGGAGTCTTATTGTACAATCGAATGTTTTACGAGTATTTAAATTAATCGATAGATTTGATATTGAACTGTTGAACCTGTTTAATTTGACCGGGTTTTGGATTTGATCTAGTTTAGCTGTTTTTGTATTCGGATGCGAACGAACGATGTATAAACAAATCGTAATGCTTTGATTTCGCAAAAAGACTAATCAAAAAATTGCAAGGTCTATCTGGTTGCTTAGATTATAATATAATAAAATGTATTGGTTTATTGAGAAAATATACAAAAACAATGTGCGCCAGCAGCCTGGTTAAATTGTGAAAATTACTAGGGGAATGTATGCATAATTTATTAAATTAGTTTCTTTAGTTTACCGACAGTATGTTCATTGCTTTGTACATCAGTTTTACCGAAAGAAACTTTCTTAAGAGCAAAAAAATGCCTGAAAACTAAAGATTTCATTATTTGCACGAAAAAATAGAGTAGATTTGGAGGAGAAGTAGTGATTGTTTTTAAAGCGTCATTAAATTATAAAATTTTCTCATAAAGGTTATTGATTTGTGATCATGGTTCCCTTCTTGTCTATAAATCAGCATAGACAACGTATATCATCTCTAAAGCTTATCAAAGCAGAGAATAATTGTCACAACTAACGTAAATAAAAATTAATGATCTCCAACTGCAAGTGGTCACTTCAGTCAAGTATGCACTGTAAGCTGGTACCTGACGAGAATCAGTGCATACTTTCGAAACTACTCAGTGAAAAAAAATGTTCAATAAAAATTTTTCAATTTTAATCATCCCACAAAAACAATTCTACATAAAATTTTGCCCGTTCTTAAGACTGAAGTTAAGGAATCTGCCGACAAGCATATTGACGTGACTAACACCAATGTTTCCGCAGTCTACTTTCTTGACAATAAACTTTCGACTGAGAAGTTGTCATAAGTATTGTCTTTGACGGTTTGCGATTTTTGTTCTTCAAATTGGCGGATTAGATGGCAGATAGCTTAAATATGGTACATATATTTTTTATCCCCTCGGAAAGGCGGTTTTCATCAATGTTGGCGGCCATTATATATTTTTGAAGTTTTTGTGTTTATTTGGACCGCCTCAGAGGTAAGCACGAAGGCGTTTCATGACAGCAATTAGTTGTTTGTCCAGTGAAAAATAGTGCGTATGTTGCAGTACCTTGATTTCAGCGAATAAACAATGTTCAATCTTTCTATTGGGACTATTTCTTTTTGTTTATTGCTTAGATATTTGTTTTTTTCGTTGTTATGATATTTCATCATCATCATCATCGACGCTACAACCGGTGTTCGGTCCTGGCCTCCGTCAACAGTCTTTTCCATCGGACCCGATCGCGAGTCGATGTCATGCAATTTTGCACCCCTAAACTCCGAGCGTTCTGGTCAACGTCATCCCTCCTGTCGTAAAATCTGCCGCAAAGGGTTTTTCGAGCCGGATCCTCTTCGCTCATTCGGGCTAGGTATCCTGCTCACCGGAGTTCACCAAGCTTTATCTTCCTAACTATATCTGCTTTTAGGCAGATAGCGCATAACCCCTGGTTGTAGCGTCACCGGAATCATCCTTCTTCAAATATTGGGGCTACGATTCTCCGCAAGACTTTTCTCTCGAACGCGGCCAAGAGGTCACAGTGCCTTTTGCTGAGCACCCAAATCTCGGATCCATACGTCAATACTGGCAGAACCATGGTCTTGTACAGCAGGAGCTTTGATGTTCGGGTGAGATTGCGGGATTTGAAGAGCCTTGAGAGACTATAGTAGGCTTTGTTGGATTTGAGCAGCCGTCCGCATATTTCTTCCTCCATGTAGTTATCGGCTGCTACGATTGACTCAAGGCAGTTGAAAGATGGCACTACTTCAAATTCATACTCAATTACCCTGAAGGTTTGACCAACTCTAGGTGTTCTTCTTGCAGATGCTGCCCTATGTATTTAGTATTTCCTTCATTTATGTGTAGCCTCAGTTTTTGTGCCGCGCGCTCGATCTGGATGAAGGATTCCCGTACAGCTAGCTCTGATCTTCCAATTATGTCTATATCATCTGCATAAGCCAGTATCTGGCTGGACTTGGTGACGATAGTTCCTCTCGTTGACGTGCCAGGGTCTCGAATTGCTTTCTCTACTGTCAGGTTGAAGAGGAGGCAGACCAGATCATCCCCTTGCCAAAGCCTATTAAAGATGTTGAACGGGCTGAATAGCAATCCACCTATTTTAACTTGACTAACTTGACTTTAACTTTAACTTGACTTGTCAATCTACACAATCGTGTCGATTTGTTTGGAATGTCGAATCCTCTCATGGCTTTATACAGTTCTACCCTGGCTATGCTATCATAGGCAGCCTTAAAGTCTATAAATAGATGGTACAGTGGAATGCCGAATTCCAGATATTTTTCAATCGCCAGCCTGAAAGTTAAGTCTGATCAATTGTTGATTTGCCTGGGATGAAGCCACATTGAAATTGTCCGATGATAGCTTTAGCGTATGGGGCTATCATTTCTTGCAGGATAGAGGAGAGTATTTTATAGGAGGCACTCAACAATGTTATACCCCTATAATTTCTACAAATTGTTACATCTCCTTTCTTATGTATGACCCTTGCGCCAGTCTTCTGACATTTCTTCATGCTCCCATATGTGCAATATAGTTTCATAAATTGCTTGGTGTGCTCACCCTCAATATTTAATCAGCTCAGCAGGGATTATGTCGGCTCCAGGGGCTTTGTTAAATTTCAGCCGACTTATGGCTCTTTGTACCTCTTCTATGCTTGGTGGCGGCAGCGCATAACGCCGTCTTCTTGCATTGGTGGAGCCTCCAATTCTTCGTTAAGCTGATCATTTAGCAATTCACTGAAGTGCACTTCCAATCACTCCAGAATGTCTTCAGGATCGGTGACCAGATTATTATCTTTGTTCTTACAAGTACGTGCAGCGAGGTGTGTACTGCGTCATGCTTCGGACTATTTGGAGCTTCCGCGCCTGGTGCGGACTTCGCTCTCTAGCTCTTTCTATTTCACAGGTCAGGTATTTTTTCCCAGGCTACCTTCTTCTGTCTCTGAAGTCTCTTCTCTGTTTTCCTGAACTCTTGATATTCCTCCTCACTTGCCCGCGTTCTATGAGATTGCTGCATTGCTCGGTATGCAAGATTATTACGTTCGGTCGCTAGTTTGCATTCATCATCAAATCAGTCGCTCCGATCTTTGCGACTACTGCCTAAGATGGTGTCAGCAGTACTAATGACAGTATTCATAAGGTGTGTCCACTTCTCATCTACGCTCGGCATCCTGGCCCCACGACTTACTCTCCCTCCATCGAGCTCTTCGAGGGCGAGTCCTAACGCAAGATCAAAGATGTTACTGGTATTTTCATTGCGTAAGGCAGCCGTGTTGATTCGAGCCTGGTTCGCGGATACAATGCTTCTATGCAAAGCAATTCGCGCTCGGAGAACCATACCAACAAGATAGTGGTCCGAGTCTAAGTTTGCACCTCGATATGTTCGTACCGTCATCAGGTTCGAGTAGTGACGGAAATCTATCAATACGTGGTCTATCTGGTTACGAGTGGGTCCATCCTTATGGATATTTTTACGCGAGAACTAGGTACTCGCAACGACCAAGTTCTTGGATGCTGTCAGTTCTAGGACTTGAAGTCCGTTATCAATAGTGTTCTCATGCAAACTATGGGTGCCTGGGTAATGTGACAGGGAAAACTTTCTTCCTACTAAGTATTTGATAATCTCTTTAAGAGTATTTTCGCTGGCTAAGTTGGCTGATCCGAAGAGTCTTTTTCCGTGCTCAACGATCTCTCTCCGGTAGATGAATATTTTCTGTTGCAATTTAATCTGTTTGTTACTTACTACAGTATTCTTTTTATTATGAACAACGCTCAGAATTTGTCAACATCTTTTCATTGGAAAATTGTGAAAGAAATCGCCACAAATATTTTTTTTTAATTTGTTCAATCGAACCTTTTTCTTTCAATATCTTCAAAGAAAATCTCTTACGTATACACATAAGGTCCACTCTACATTTTCTCCCTCTTTAATATCCTTTTCGCGCAAATAGTGGCGTGTTTCCATTTTTTTTTATTATGAGGAATAAAATTTTATTTACTAAGGTTATTCTAGCTTCCGGTTTGAAAACATTCACTTATTTTTTGTCTATCCTTTAATGTGTCTATTAATAAGTTTATTATTTTTTATACAATGGTTGGTGGCTTTGCTCACTACGACGCCGCCCGGTCCGAAGGAGCGATCTCAGGGGTTCGAATCCCGCCATATACTCATGGCTGTATTTTTTCGTCTAGTGTTGTCTACATGTCAACTGTGCATAACACCAGCGAGCGCTCCATCTTTAGCATGGCCATCAAATCGGTGCTGTGACTCCGTGCTAACCTTTGTGCAGTTGGACTATGTATGCAGTATTTCGTATCCCCAAATAGGCATTGAATTCGCATTGAAAGCAGCACACCGCACAGACCTATGAGCGGCGAGCTAGTAAATGATAGGCAATTGATGACATAGCTTGGGTGAGCTCTGAGCCGGCTTGTGATGTGCGGTGATGGTGTTTGACAAACTTTTCGCCCAGAAGAAAATAGGATGAGCTTGTGGTCAAATGGTCCTGCACTAGTAATGGGATGAATTAGATAGCTCAGATTGGGTGGGCTGGAAAATCAATCATCGATAGACTATACACACAAACCAAAAAAAAAATTGTGGGTAGCTTCAGCACTAATATTTATTCGAAAGAAGTAAAACAGCTACATGCAGCCAGTATATTAAACGACAACAATGCGTAGCTCTTTTGAATTACTTTGAAAGAGTGAATCAGCAAAAAGAGTAAGTGAAACTGAGCTTGCTCACTTAAAAAAGGCATTTTTTCAAATTTTATTCTTCATAAGAATTTATCTTTGATCTCGCATAACATCTCATTCAGTCTAAGTAGCGTTGATCTCATTAAAAAAACTCTACACAGATCATGAAACCTATACGCGTAATAAATAAACAATAAATTTAAATGGCTTTAAGATCGAAAACCGACTAACACTAATTGCTACTGACTTACTGAATCCACACAAAAGCCTCTAACAAATCGATACGCATCTATCTCAATCGTGGTAACATAAATCGAGGAAAACCATAAACCATATTACCGTGTAACTTCCTATCGATATGGTCATTTCTCAACACCGGCAGCCGAAGCCGTAGTCATAGTCACACCTGCCCCATTCAAATTACTCGTGGTTACGCCACAGACACGCACTCACCAACCTCATTTGTAGTTCGCACCAATCATTCTATATTCGAAACGAATCTGAAATTCGATCAGTAGTACGGGAATCGTTCGTTGAGTTTCATGCTCAAAGCTAATATGTTCACAGTTCAATTCTGAGATGAAACTATTGCAGCATTCGACTACAACTAATGGATAATTAATATTGGTTTGTTGTGTGCATTGTTCGATTGCAGCTAGACAACTACTGCACGCACAACACCTAAAATCCAAAATTGTTCGTTTTGAATACGATTAAAAAAAAAGTTAATAGTTATATCAAACATATTCAACCTGCTTAGCCATATGTAAAGGACAATTAAATCCATCATGTGGAAAACACAAAGTACCTTTAACTCTACATTAACAATTATTCATAAATTTTGCATGTTTCTACTGCTTCCAGAACAATTACAATATTTCAACTTCGAGCAAACAATAAAAACCCTACAGACATAAACTTAGCTTATCCTTTTATTAACACCACTCTCCACTACCACCCTCTCATCATTCCTCTCACTCGTCTTTTCGCCTGGTCGCCCGAACAAACTTAATCACGGCAGACACTATTTGAACAGAATTAATTTATAAACGAGTAAATCCTAATTAACATGATTCCGCTCGTTATTTCAAGAGCGACATGAAGAAATGGAATGAATTGAAAGGGAACGATTGCAATGATGATGTTGCACAGGAAAAGAAATGAATTAATTTCATTAATTAATGAACGGCTATTTAGCTCTGTTATTTGGACGAATAATAGAATGTATATAGATGGAGAATTTACAAGATATGAATAAACAAGCATATTGAGTCTTTTCGTAATTCTACTTGAATAGAATCTCAAGCTACTTATTAGTGTAATTATGGAATATAGGAAGAAATTTCGCATAATAAGTACATTCTGGGGAATAAAGTGAAATATTTCTTTCATTGAAACATTTTTATTCAAAAGGAAAAATTGGAAAAATTCTACATTTCAATTTATCTGCCCCTAAAAATACAAATTTTCTTTATGGAAACGAGAAATTTTTCCGATCCATTTTCTTTTCGGTGTGAAATGGTAGCCCCGTTTCAAGTCGAACAATATTAGAAATGTTCAAAATCATATTCTCATTTAATTTTACTTTAAAACTGTCTCATATTGTTTCATCCACACACGCACGAGGTAGCATTATGAATTGATAATAGCTGAAAGGCTCCAGAACTATCTATCCAAACAGTTAAGGAAGAGAGGTTGCATATAGAGAAGAGAGGCTCCATCTAAAGAAAAGAGGCTCCATCTAGAGAAGAGAGGATGCATCTGGATAAGAGTGTTAGACTCCATTTCTAGAAGAGTGGGATGGTGGGAATCTTCGAAAAATGATACATGGCTCTTGTCTTGAAACATGTCGGTTTTTTATCAGCTAAAAACAGCTTCTTCTTTTGCAGCACTTTCAGCGCGACTAATAAAACAGTATTATTTCACGGGTGTGGATCAGCCATTAGCTGCTTCTCACGATCATTGCGTATTGCTTCTTCCTGTCTCGTTTCAAGTCGCGCAGTTTGCGATGTATATTTTTCAGCGTTGTTTCAACAGCATTTATTCCAGCATACAGTCTATAGCCTCGTTTATAACGTGGTTTCAAACTGGCTTAGGATTAGTCAAACCACGTTGTATACGCGCAGTGGATTGATTTGAGTTAAGTCGATCCGATCACGAAATTTTACTGGATTGGATCGACTTGGGCGTTAAAAGACGCAGATTGATGGATTGAGGATTGAAAAATGTGAAGCCCACTTGAGTTCTATTCATATATGTGACGTTACGATGCGATATACTTCACTTTAGTAGAACTAGCTGCATTTTTATGCGGTTAATCCACTTTAATCCAGTCACACCAAAAACCTACTTTGAAGTTTCATTTCAATCCGTTCCACGTCAAGCCAGTCCAAGTCGATCCTGGTAATATACACGGCTTATGATGTTTTCCACTTATATCCTTGTGGCTAGTGCCGTCTTAAGACGTCTTCTGAATGTTTCAAGGCGCGGGCAACTGAACATCACGTGTTCCGCATCTTCGGGTACATTTCTACGTACTGGACAATCCGGTAAGCTATCGTGTCCGAAACGCTAAGTCCTCTTAAAAACTGAGTCACGTCATAGCACGTTTGTCTGTGGCTTCTTTAAGTCCATCGCACCACGTTCGGGATTAATTTTTTGCGCCTCCTCCCAACTATTTTCCCATGTGCCAAGTGATACTCGTATTTCGATCTGTCGGGTGCTTATTGCTCGCGATTGATATCAATGTGCAGCATACTAGCTACAACACATGTCGCCTTATAAGACGTTGTTTCAAAAAGTCAGCTAATTCGGGATACAATAAGTCTGTAAGCCACTTGTATTTTTCGTCAATTTTATTTTAAATACTGTGTTGGTGCCCACAACAGCGCTGCGTAGAGTGTAATCGAGATCACTACCCTTGAAATCAATAGCCTTCGACTTTGCTTTAGGCCACCAATATTGGGTAACATTCTCACAAGTGTTGAGCCAAAAACGGAAACCTTCTTGTTTGCTTTCTCCAGGTGAGGCAAGAATAATAATCACTTCCAGGTACTTTATAAAAGGCTCAGGAGAGTTGTCGTTAATGCAGTCGCTAACCTTTTTCTGCACTGCTGCTGGTTTTTTCACCCCGTGAACGGCACCATTTCCGCCTTATGGCCAGCAAATTCAATAATATGACTTAATTATCATTTGCGTATATTCCGACCTCCTTGGGATGACGACCTGAAATGACGAAATAACAATGTCATCGGGGAATCCTACTACAGTGACATTTCTGGGTACACGAAGCCTAAGTATCCATATCAGGGGGACAAGCATGGATCCATGCGATATCCCCACCGCTACCAGGTAAAGTTTTGATCCTTCGTTTGAATTTTAGTAAAATAATCTTTCCCTTAAGTATTCGACGATTATACATGTTAAATAGCACGACGCTCCGTTATCGAACAACGCGTCTACAATACGGGTCCATTTCGTGGAGTTGAAGGCATTCCTCACTTCAAGTGTTACCAGAGCGCAGTAGTCTGTCTTGTCCGTTGCTACGTCCGTTATCATCCTGAGCGTAATTATTTGATCACCCTTTTCGAAAACCGAATGACTGGTCCGATACTTCCATTTTGTTTTCGATTTCAGACAGCAAACGCTCATATATGACCCGCTGGGAAACTTTTTAATCGCATTCAACAGGCATATTGGTCTTAATATGATAGCTCCTCAATAGGTTTATTCTGCTTGAGTAGACGAACAAATATTTTTTATCTCATCTAGACTGGGCGCTTTATTGCTAACGACTTTTCGCATGGCTACCGGCACTTCTTCTCTGTTTCAGGATCTGCCTGCATCAACGGAAAATGTTCGTCCTGATACTGCCGGAATAGCATAAGAGTGGGAGTCTCCATCCCGAGAAGAAAAATACTACATCTACATCCAGGGAAGAAATAGGCTACACTAGAGAAGATAGAAGCTCCAGCCAGAGAACCTAGTACCGTCCTAGCTACACAACTAAAATAGTATAGTGGTGCATGCTTATGATTTGGTGTTGCTTTTCCAATAATAACATTGGTTTCATTAACCGAATCTATGGCAATACGGACTCAAAATATATGCATATGCCGAGTGGAGCAAGGCATCGAAATAGGTCTACCAATAAGACAATAATCCGAAACACACAAGCAAGCTTACCATATGTTTTCGAGCCAATGGGACTAAGGTTATATCGTGGCCATCTCACTTCCCAACTTTTTGAAAAGGATTTGCTACAGTAGTGCCCAAAAATCTACCAGAAAATCCTAGCGGTGGAGCAAGAGACTAGTAATTACTATTCAAATTAAAAAGTAGAAGGATGGCAGGACATCTCAACTAAACCAAAGTCCAGTCGAAAGCCTGCCAACAAGCTTCCTGTTAACCATTAACGAGACAATAAGAAATCAATTGTCCTTGGAGCAGGGTGTCCTAGAAATAGTCGTTAATACCCCTAGATCACCCTTTAGCTCACGCCCAATGGATCCCTGTATGCCGCTTTGCTGGCTCTACGCGGCTGGGGTTGGTCGTGAATGGGATGAGAACAAAAAGATGGAGAATTTACATGAAAAAAACTGAAAAAGAACCGAACATACTCAATAATTTAATGAATTTACAATTTCATGCAAAAAATGGAAGAATCGTGGTATAATCATGGTAAAGATAAAAAGAAAGTGCTAACTCGTTAAATTATTTACAATTATTTATAAAATTTGTAAACAAATTGCAACAAAAAGATAGTTGGAAAGCAGTCTGAGCTTAAAGGAAAAATAGAGGCTGCCTGTTCCCGTTCAAGTTTACCCATGAAATGAGAACAATGGGTTCAAAACTACGCTTATTTTTCTTATTCCAAACTCAACAATTTCCCTAAGCTTGACCAAACTAAAGGGACGTGGTGCTGGCTCTGCGCCTATGCCACCTAATCCTAAAACAGTTTGAACCAAACGCGACAAAAGCTGCCAAATTCAGCACAATATCAAATCAAAAAGATAGTGCAGCTTCCGCATAAATAGGGGCAAGGGTGCTTCGGATGACTTGGATTGAGAATGGTGGTAAGCCACCAAACCCAGTAATCCAAAGGTCGCCTCTGGATTGCACCCTGAGCGAAAAAGCTCAAAATGAACAAACAACGGAAGTATACTATAGGAAAAGCTAAAAGGGTATTGCGACTAGGGAGATACAGCTATCTAAGCATGTCCTGTTGTACAGCAAAAATTAGATTCACAAAGAAGGCGATTGGAGGACATGTGACATGTGGGAATGGACGAAGGTTTCAATATCAAGTCGGGAGAGCTATGAGCGTATACGTAGAAATTTTTTTACTCACTTGGGTGTCAACACTCAAAAAAAAATTAGGAACCCACGTTGGGCGCCATTTGTAGCGAATTACTAACAGGAGGATGGGAGGGCATCTCGACTGGACTTCGGTCGAGAGAAACACAGCGAATTATTTAGAATATTGAGTTTTGTTTATGAGAGTTATATGTGTCCGAAAGTTTTCCAAGTTTTATTAAAATAAAACCGCGATTAGTCGCGATAACTAACTGTTTCATTTCAACAATGCCGAGAATCACGATTGTAAAGTAATTTTTGTACAATTGTAGTAGTCGGTTGTTTTTTAATTTGACAATCGATTGAAGTCATTGTTATAGTCAAATGAAATAAGAGTTGAAACGTATAAAAGAATGGAGTAAGTTAGTAAAAAAAACATTAAACAAGGCCTTACACGATCTCACGAACTATGTTTTTCGGGAAAATACAACAATATTTTACTTAAAATCAAACCTTACAAGAAAATCAAAGACAGCTTACTTGTTTCGACATAAGAAAATCTTGGCCGCCGTAGAACATCTGAATTGGAATTTGTACATTTCGTAGATTGTACTCGGGAGGTGTCGTTCTCTTGTATAGCCGATAGTTGTTCTGTCTCGATCGGTAATCGTATTGCTGAAATTTTCCTGTCAGTTAGAAATGTAGGGAAAAATATTTAATTTGAAATCAATTCGATTTATTGCTGGAGCTAAATGGATATTAAATATAGAATTGGAACTTACCCGACTGGATAAGCTGGCCGAAATGTATAATTTGCTTTGTTGATACACCAGCTGGTGTGGTTTCATAAATTCTAGGTAGAAGTGACTGAAAGAGTCGGGGAATAGTTTATAATTTCATGTAATTTTCTACTTAAAATCTAATAAATAGCATAAAATGGGTATGAATAGATCTAAAGAACTAAAAAATATTGAAAATGTACTCAATATTTAGTTGGAGTTTCATACAAAAAAAAACTCCAGTCTAAGGAACACAAATTACCGCTCTATTTTAAATTTGGCAGCTGTCCACCCTGAGTTGGAAGATTTATGAAGGGAAAATCGTGAAAGAAAACTAATAAAATGTTAAATGGTAGGTGCAAATGTATATTTTAGACAGTCAACTTTAATTTCACAATTATTTTCATTGTAGACCGTAATAAAGAGGTTAAAATGCATGAATTGAATGTTCTATCGATGTCCCTAAACCGTGTATAATTGACATTTATTCAACGCTTTGACTACATCACAGTGTAGAATGGAGGGAGTTGCGATCAGGGGGCAGTGCCTTTCCCTTTTCTAAGAATATTTTCATATACATACATTTGCTAGAAAAAGTCTGCGTTCACTTGCTTCCAATCAGCTTGTACCGTTAAAAAACAAGCAGGTTTTTTTCAAATTATCTTTTTTATTTTCCCCTAAATAGATCTTTAATATTCGATGCACAAAAACTAATTTATTTGACCTCTATGGCTTTTGAAATAACGGCTCTTTTTCCAGAAAACACATTAAAAGAAGGCAGAAAAAGTCTGCGTTAAGATGTTGAATTTTGGAGATTACTGGAAATGATTCATTTCAAATGCACTTTTTTGATATTTTAATGCGTATTTCACTCAGTAATATTCTGTCTGGCAAATTACTTACTGTTTGTGAGATTTGATTTAAAAATAACTTTTTTTTACAATGGGAAATAAAAGGTGATTAGTGTTAGGGAAGGGGAGATTATTGTAAAATTTTAGGAAGATGAGAAAGGCTACAGAAATATAGAAAAAATAGTGTACAGACAATATTCATCGGTTTAAAGGTTATAGACGATTCCAAATCGATGGTAAATTTTAACACAAAGCTTCGTTCCAGCCGTCCATCAACATCGGAATATCGTACCAACAGAGAAAAAATTCCGCAGCTGACTGCACATCGAATAGCAAATGATATCAAAGAATAAATCAAAACAATTTTTGTTCTGGTACCGCAAAAAAAAGTTCGCAATAAGACTAGATACCATTCATTTCACGTATCTACCGACAAATAAGCCAGTAGACTTTCGGAAGAATGTAAGACTCTCAGCTGAAAGTAAATTTGAAAGGGGGCAAAATAGTGTGGACAAAAGCTAGAACAGCACTCCAAAAAGAATACCTGCAAGGCACTGTAAAACCCGGTGATAGAACTTGGGCGTGGGGTGTATGTCGGGTAATGGCGTTGGATACTTGGAGTTTACTGAATCAACGATGGATAAATTTGGATATTTGGACATTTAGATAAAAAAAAATTGTTCCAACATGATAATGATGCGAGGCATACAGCCGAAATTGTGATGCTTTGGTTGCTCCATCATACCCGAAACAGTAGCTCCATTCCGCCAAATACCTTATATAAGAGCTTTATGCGCCCGTAAAGCAGCCTTTCGAAAGGAGTGTGATTTGTCTACGAAAAGGCATACCTTACAAAAAATCACTACTTAAAATGTGGCTTCTATTTCGAAGAAATAAGAAATCAGTACCACTTCTATCGTAGCTTGTAGCATTGAAAACAACAACAACTGGGACAGGATTATTTTTGTTTTCAGTGCCACTATTATAACAAGGTGCAAAATACCAGATCTATATTCCTTCCATAGTCATCGCTTTAAAATACTTTGCACCGTTAACAGTACATGCAAAATTAACTTAACCTTTGTGTGCATACGATTTTGTGCCTACGCTTTTTAAAATTAGATTGAGCAGTTTTATTTTTAATACTATTAAACGCATTGTTTTTTCGTTATGTGTTGCAGATTCCAGTATGTACCTATGACTAATTTTGTTTTTAAATCTGTGTTGAATAAACGAATTTAAAAATGAATGTGATTCAGTTTCTATTGACCGCTTGTATATGAACGTTATTACATTTTTCTCTTTAGGCAAAAGATAAAAAAAGCCATTACCTTACCAGAAAATCTAATAAGACCTAATTTAGTAGTATCAGAAGATAATATTAATTTCATGTGTAATTATGTTTAAAAAAAATATCCATATCAAATCTTTCTGCTCTATCGATTACTAGCTTTTTATAGTTATATATGCAATCCAGCCGATATCTCATAAGTTCTATAAGAGCGAAATAGCTTTTCAAGAACGAATGATTCTTACTAAATCAAAATTTAGTAATAAGAATATCACATGAATCAACGTACCCTATCAATATTGTGTCCACTGAATCCAACAACAGTATACATCAACAATATACACAAATCTTGCGATGGCGATCCTGAATCACAGAACAGCTTCGCCACGATCTGATTCAATGCAGAAGTGCCCAGAAGCTCATGGATCCCTAAATTATTCAGCAGCACCTAAAACATCACATCATTTTCAATTCACATCACTCTTCTCAGCTTTCCATTCACAAAAATATCACCTCCAACTCATTAGTTTTCGTTGAAACAAATCTCAGAAGTGGGCTGTTTAGATTCTTCAGGTAAGCGATCGGTGCCAATAAATTCGCCGAAGCTATCTTCTGATTGTACTCAGGTCTCTCGGATAACAACACCATGAGAATGGTGCTTCCTTGTGAATGGGATGTATAGTGCACTTTAGGAGAGCCGGTGTAGCTAGTCACAAAGTCCAGGATGGCGGCCACATCGTATACTCCAATCTCATGCCACGAAAAGTCCCAATACTCTGGAGACGACACGCTCAGATTCTGATGCTTCTTCGACCATGTTGTCCCGCGACAGCTCGGCAGCCAGACATCGTACCCTTGGTCATGAAGAATGTTGCCCAGACCTCTATTTCGTCCCGGAAGTACAAAGTCCGCGCCTGATCCGATCAGACCATGCATCAGAACTGCCACCTCCTTATTCGATGTCGAGTTCGTTGGAGGAATCCTGTGCATTGTTATAATGTAACCATCATTAGTCACCACTTCATACCGTTCACTGTAATAGCCCGCCGACGCAAGGATTCGACCGATAAGATTACTGGTGGAAACACTACTGGCCAGAGTTGAAGCTCCCGAAATCGAGCCATCATTCAGAATCACACATGAGAGCGTAGCGTACACAATTATCAAAAATCGCTTGAACATAACGTCGATAGCACTTGCATAACTTCCTATGCACTACGCGAACCAAACGGTCGTCCGTCGGGCTGTAACCACTCTAGTACACTACCGCGCAAATCGGTTATCTACTAGCAACTGCAGCTACCGCAGTTTCAGATGCTTGTGTTATAGCGCAATCTAGAGTCTTAATTTCCCACCTCAATAACAAGACGCCGATGCGCGTAAATCTCCAACGCCGGAGCGATTACATAGCCGCAAAAAAGCAATACGCGTGACCTTGAAAGACCTCACGTTCACCTGCATCGGCCGATTCAAGGTGCGTAAGTACAGTTTCCCCAACACACGACTACAAGACTTTTATCATATTGACCATGCAAATTAGCGCATGCCTTCCTCCGGTCTACAGCACAAATATTTGTTCACCTATAGATCGCAGCATCTTCATTGTGAAGCACTAAATGTACTACTTGAACCTCAAATCATCATCACCTGTTTCATAATCTTAAGCTGCTATGGTTTGACGCCTTGATGTCTAAGCGCGATCATTGTGTACCTCTTAAGCTCAGCAGCCAGCAAGAAATCCACATATGTTTTGCTAAACAACACTTTTTACGAAATTGTTCTTCGTCTTCTGCTGGATTACCTACCGCAAGGCTGCTAGGTGCCCACGGTGCTGTTTTCACCGCAACTTGAAACACATGAGTAAGCGCCTCAGTACTCATGGAAATTGTGGATATGTGCTTCGTATATTCGTAAAGTTGAACCTGGGCCATGTGTAAATTGCATATTTAAATTTTATCTGGTGCAGCGTGATACACACACATCTTACCATTGGATATGGATTAAGATATATCAAGAAAAATTGTGTCATCGAGCTGTTTTGAAGTTGGGGGCTTTCACTTTTCAACGGCAAACAGAATGAATTTAGTGCAGGAACTTTGAATAGGACACGATAAATTGTTAGAGGAAATAAAAAAGATATGAGAAATATGAACGGGAGGCAAGCTCTTTTGATTGACTATAAAATTAATGAGGCTATCTGGGCAACGCAGTGTACGAAGCTGGGAACTAAATAAAATTAATTCCACCTTCAGTTGCGCATATTTCAACTAGAGTTTAACATATTAGCAAAATTAAAGCCCGAATTGAATAGCCGAACGATCATTTTATTATAGTTTTAACAATGTTTTAAAAAATTCGTGCATAGCCAATGTACACTTAATCCGAATTTTACCTATTTCAACACAATTTTGTACTAAAATCTTTCGCTTGGTAATACTGCAACATTTGGCACCAGTGAATAATTTCATTTTAAATCAAAACAATAAATAGCAATCACAAGAGTAACGTTGAACAGCAGTGTTATGCGTTGCAGCCATCGCTCTCAAAAACAGTAAATAATTTATTACTTCATCAGCATTCATTGAGTATTAAGAAAGTTCATCGTCATCTACAAGTTGATTTTTTTTTTTTTTTTGTTGACTGCATTTAGCCTAAATCCTCATCACCTATTCCCGGACCAATGTTTGATTTCACCACCACCCTAACCAGCCCAGCACGAATCAGTTTCCGAAACTACTCACAATCACAAATAGGTTCCGGGCTCCTCGAAGCTCATTAAATGCAATTTAAACTCAAGTTAAGAACTGCGTCTGTTTGCAATTGTTTGTTTACATTTCATCGAAAAGTTTTCAGTAGCAAGTATTTATCTATGTACTTACGTACATATTTCTCAACAGCAGCAAAGAGCTCTAACAGCATGAGGTTGAATGTCTTCAGTTGGTGCTAATGAGTAAAATAACCGAAGCTGACCTTTCGAGAGTAAATAAGCTTTGCAGTAGGTTAAGTTTGTCGTTTTAGGACATTCGATTAATTGATCTATTTTTCTTTTGGATAATATTTATAATAACTTTACCAAACTGTCAATCATTCATGCTTTGTTACATCAATCTATTTTCATCGCTTCGCCGATTACATAATTCCACAGTCTCATCCACTCAAATATTCTTATCAGCTACCCAATTATCATTGAAATTTGCAATTCATCCGGCATAAAATTCACAAAACATAAACTATATCACAATTCAGCTACTCCTGATTACTATCCGCCGAAAAATTGAGAAATCTAAAAGCTTTTAGTATAATGTTAATTAGAAAAACATAAACAATCGCTACCGCGAAAAACATAAAAATCCCGCCAAAAACTTATTCACCACATACACACACCTCCCCCCTCCCCCCGCGGGTTCGTGGGGAGCTGTCACTTACCACTAGTTTGAGTATCACTGGCCGCGAGACCAACAGCAATCTCCCCCTGCATGTCGACTTTGCGTATCAGAAAATTGACTTTTCAAATAGTCAACAGCACTTGTCCGTCCGTTAAGTTACGAATAATCGTATTATTGCCATTAATTCTAACTTTTTAAATTACGCAGCGTGATTTAACAAAGAAGCGATGCAAACATATGTTTCGAAAAATAATCTGTGATATTCATTTAATTTTGAATGGACTGTGATACCTTTGTGCTGTGATTTGTGATAATGTGATTCGTCTCCACAATTGAGCAACGTCAACACTGACAGTGTTCTAGCTACAGTAGTTTCATTTTGTACAATAGTTCCATTTAAACTATTTTCGAATCAATTGATACCGAATAGGTCAAAAGCACAGTCAAAAGGTATTCAACGGCCGGCATCAGGAACTGAAAAGTTTTTAAACGACTGTCAAGATCATATGGTTTCGCCCATCACTCCACCCTTCTTGCGCCCTCTCCTATATATATTTGTCGATAACTGCACAGCTGCCAACATAACAACACCGATCAACTGACTGTAAAACCGTCATTAGAATGAGACAGCTGTCTAATATCTCATTTTTCAGTGGCCTGCACTAAAATGGCGACTTTTCTCCATCATAAGTCGAAAGAGTGGTTCGAATGTGGTGATAGGCGTGAATTTTTCCATAAAAATACTAGTTTTAAGTCTTTGAATTGAATTCATTGATCGTAAATAGTAAAACGGTTATACGTCGTATGTTTTCATGTGTGTTATGAGCAGTGAAGTGATGTAATTTCAGAGAAAAGAGCAGTGAAATGATCAATGCCAGATTGTGGTTGGAAAGGCTCGAAAAATTGGTGAAAACCCAAAATCGTATCAAAATCAATACGCCATATGATTTCATACAAAATCTAGTGTGTGGTGTCTGAATTTGGAGTTGCTTAGTGCAGAAGAACAACCAGAAAAGTGTATTTTTCAGCAACGCTCAAGGTGCACTGAGAAACTCACCTAGGCGATTTTTTTGCTCTTTTTCTTGGGTGCATTGAAAGCGGGTTGTTGTTGGTAGCCGTAGGCCCGTTCGGTTCGTATCGCACATAGGGAGGCGAGCAAGCGAAGAAGCACAAGAAGAAAGAAAACCAATCTTCGACACGAGTTCTGGCCACGATTTGTGTGCGGCCATTTCGCTTGACTCGCTGGCGACAGTCATTGAAACTGGCTGGGGTGGTACACGCAGGCTGCGAATTTCTGTGGAATGTCTGCGATTGTAATGGCTGCCTAGACAAAAGTGCTATTGAAAGTGAAGAGTAGGTGAAATTTTCGGAATCCTATACGAGCGCCGTCCCAATGGGGAAACGCAGTGCATATGAAAGTGCAAATCAGCAGCAGCAAGCAGGTGGGCCAAAATCGAAAAGGGCCAGATTGTGTGCTGTTCGACGGCTCCCGGTGCGACAAAAAGTGAACTCTGTTAGCGATTCGTCGGACGATGAATCGGCTTCGACGAGCTCTACATCGCAGTCGTCGGCGGCTTCGACGAGTCAGTGCAAACAGTCACCGAAGCCCGAGTTCCAGCTGACCCGTGAAATAGTCGACGGGACTATCCTTACCGACCTGACACAGAAGGAGTGGCGCATTGGCAGTCCTATCGGTAAGTACAAGTGAGGGGAGGACACGGGGTTTTCGCATTACAGGTAGCAAAAGTCAAACTAAAAAACGACGAGGAACACCTCTTCTCACGGCTTGCTTGGAAGTTCTCGAGCTGATATGCTGTCAAATTGTTATTGTCACTATTTTTTCGAATTGATTTTTCCCCGAGATGTAAATATCGATTTTTTATTTTATTTTCACCACAATCGTTTCCTTGCAGGGAAAGGGAGCTTTGGCGAAATATTCCTGGCTTCCGACAAAGTTTGCAGCCCTGTGACCAAGGAGAACGCAAAGTATGTGGTAAAAATCGAACCTCACTCGAATGGACCGCTGTTTGTGGAAATACATTGCCTGCTCAACACCGCGAAAAATGCAGGTAAGTGCTTGGTTTCGCTCGTTGTTTCATTCATTTCGTTACTACATGCAACTCGACCGCCGCTGCAATTACGCTACATTTTTCGCTTTGGCACATTTTGTCCTAATGCTCGCGACGCACATCGACTACATTCAACATAGCGGCAGTTGATGACGGAAAAACGTCAACAAAACAACTGCTTAGGGCGGCACAATACAACTCGCACGTAAACGTATAAAGTAGTGGAGTGTTGATTTCGCGAGTTGTTTATTGATATCTGGCATTAGGATGGACTCCAGTCACGCTCGAACTCTTACCTCTCGGCATAAGGTGTTGGGGGAGGTAACTGCATTTTTTACGGCTACTTGATTTTCAAATTGAAATAATCTCGAAGACAATTGGACTGGGTATGATTTCACGGCGCGATAATTTATCAACACGTCTTGTTCCAATGAGAAGCGAAAAATAGTTTATTATTAGAGATTACAGCAAGTACATGATAGGCAATAGAGGAATTTGGCGGCCCTGTTGTCTGATAAGTGTTTACCGAAGTGCTTGTTTGTTATTTTCGGTGTGTGATACATGATTATGTCATCTTGTTATGAGGTAAAGCGGCGGAGTGTCAAACCGCGAATAATTGGTTTTCAGGCGGAGTAAATGATATGACCATTGGATTTTACTTCAATTTGAGAAAAGTCTGATGATTATTTGTCAGGCATGAGTTCGAATGACCTGCTTTTTGGGTCCTTATGGGAAGATTGTGAAAAATGGTCGTTAAAAACGTAGTTTTCATGCACAAGCTGACTTTTTGCTCCGTGTTCTTGTGTTAAAACCAGTGCTTCTTCGTTGCTGCTGCAACCGAAAGAGACAGCTAATATTATGGCATTTTATTAAATTCACAGAGAGTATTTCGAAATACTACTGATAATTTATTAATCAGAGAAATCTTCCCGTGAAAAATTTTCACAATATTGCGACAAATAATAATAGCACTTGCATACTTTCAATCAATATTTCAATTATATATCTCTTGCAGAAGATGATCCATTACCGCCGGGCATGCCCGAATACATTGCATCCGGCTCGCATTACTTCAAAAACATTCGTTATCGTTTCTTAGTGCTGCGTCGTTTCGACTGTGACTTGCATTCAATTATCAAACATCGTCGCGTCGACGAGAAATCCGTTCTAGTTCTAGCCGTACAAATCCTCGATATTTTAGAACATCTCCATGACAAAGGCTACTGCCATTCGGACATTAAAGCTGAGAATCTCATGATCAGCAAGTCTACGTTTCGGAAGAAAATACGATCAATCAAAAGCTATATGATGATGACAGCTGCGTCGAGCGATGATGATTCAAACAATGAGGATAATTGTAACGACGAGGACGAAGATGATGACGCCGAGTCCAAGTATCGAACACCGACAACTTGGCGAAAGAAGAACTATGTTCAGTACAGTGGATCGAATCCGGTAAGTGGACTTTACTATGAATTCTAAGATATGGAGAAATTGCGAACTCTCATCCTGATGTTCATGTTTTAGGTTCGATCATGCCGACTCAACCGGCAAAATGGCGCCACGTACCAAGAGCTGGTCAAATCACACTATCTACGACCCACAAAGAAGATCAACTACTCGGAGTTTGATGAAAATTCCAAGAGCAGTGAGGACTGCACCATAGATGAGATTATCAGTCGACAACGAACCAGCACCAGTAGGCGATCAGCAGCAAACGAGGAAAAGCCTATCCCGGCTGATTCGGAGAAGACGGTGACGGAGGACCGAATATTTTTAATTGACTTCGGCCTTGCATCGAAATTCATCGATTCGAATGGCAGCCACCGGCCGTTCTGTATGGATCAGCGACGAGCACACGATGGCACACTGGAATTCACATCACGCGATGCACATATGGGCGCCCATTCGCGGCGTAGTGACCTCGAGTGCCTGGGCTATAACCTGATCTATTGGTCACAAGGCTATCTGCCTTGGAAGGAGACCGCGGTGCAGCAACAGCACGAGAAAGTCCACTGGATGAAGGAGTATTTAATGACTGATGTGCGGGAGATGCTTCGGGAAGTGTACGGTAAGTCAGTTCCTAAGTATTTAGGGGAGTATATGCATTATGTGGGCTCGCTGGCTTACCACGAACGTCCCGACTACGACAAGTGTCGCGGATTCTTCCAACGAGAGTATTGGAAAATGACCAACTCGAAGACAGATGAAATGGTGTTGAACGTCGGCGAGCTAAAGAGGAAACTAAAGGAGGTGAAGGAGGACAGCGAGAACAACAACGAGGTCGAGATGAAAAATATGAAAAGTATTATGAAGAACCTGGGAATATTGCTGCCACTCAACGAGAGTATTACGAATCGCGTGTCTCCGAAAAACCTACGATCAAAATCTGAGAAGCAGTCGAAGAACAAGCGCAAGAAATTCTGCTGGGCCGAAATACTGAGCCAAGATCCCGATCAAATCGCCCGCGAGCGAGCCGAGAAGGAGTTCGAACGCGAGCCGGAGACTGAAACGCCGGTGATTCGGTATTCCGGCAAACCAACGTACGCTATCCTAGAAATAGAAAACCGTCTTAAATTTAAGGATCGTTTAGAGGCCTGCAGTGACCATGATGATGAAGAGATTTTGATCAAGGGCTACACGAAGCCCATGATGGAGATATTGAGGAAACGTCAATCGGCTCTTTTGGCCAGCATCGAAGAGAAGAAGCAAAGTGCGAATCACAAACCGGTCACACGGACTAGATCGAAGGCCGGCTTACGAACTGTGATCACTCCGACTAAGCGCGGACTAGATTATACTAAGGAAATAGGACAAAGGCGTGCCGCGGCCAAGCAACGTATACATAAGAATAGTGGTGATTTTACGAGTACGGACGAATCGTCGTGCAGTAGTTTAAATTCGGTCGCGAGCAGTGCGAACATTAACATGGCCGCGAGTAACGGTACGAAAAAGTCGCAATACGTGAGTAGTTCGAATTCGTCGCTGCGCGGTGGCGGTACTAGTAGTTTCTCGTGTCCGTCGACATCGAGTGCCGGTGGTTTGAGTGATGAGGACACACGTGATTCCATAATGGTCTTCAGTCCGAAACGGACGCGACATCGTCATCAGAACCACACTACTGCAGCGATAACGACCAAGTCGGCGGTGGACCATGTTGTGGGCAGCCAGAAGCGCAAGAAGACCATACCGAGAAAGCGGAACGCTAAAGGTGAGATCATGCGATGTGTTTAGAACGTTAAGTGAATGATGTATAGTGAAAAAAATTTGGTGCAATCGCACTGTAGAAAGTCTAGGGCGATGAGGGCGGTGAAATAAACTGAACACTGAAGTAGCAAAATTCATTTCGACCATCCCTGCAAGTCAACTGAAGTGTATTTAAAGAATATTCTAGCGTAAAGCTCTAGCATAGTCCATTCTCGTTAATATATTTTCAAGGTTATATTATAGAAGCTGTTTCAGAGCTATAACTGAAACCTGGGAATTTGTTATAGAGCGAATGTCATGAATTGTTGAACAGATCGAGACGACATGGTGTCGGCCTTCGAAAATTTGTGTTGATTTCAGTGTAAAGTGGTCCATAACCTCATTCATCGTTCGTTCCAATCAAAATCGACTTCAACGTAAACTCCAAACGAAAATCAAATCGAAATATATTACTTTTCGAATTATCGGAATACATCGCTGCATTAATTCGACATCCAATCGAAAAAATTCGAATAATTTAAAAAACTAAATATCACGCGACAAACATGTCACAAATTATTAAACAAATTGCGGGCGTTTAAGAAGTCATATACTTTAGAAATTCCAAAGAAATGTGTCCAGTCTGCCTTTCCTTTATTAATTATAAAGATATTTTTAAAAAATTTATTTCTTGTCATTATCAACAATTAAATTTTTTTTTAATAGTTCTTTCGCGGTGAAATACACATTTGATATTTTATTGAAAAGAATAACGAAAAGCGTTAAAAGACTGATGTATGTTCATGTAATTTTCTAATCGCTACTAACTGTATTCATTCACAAGAATTTATTCGAAATAAAAAGAAACAAAACTATGTATAAAATATAAATAAATATCGAATTATCGTTCCTCAAATTATACTTGATTGTATAAAAAGAAAAGAAACTCGAATGGATTTTTTTTTTTAAATTGATTAAAAAGAAAAAAAAAGATACTTAATTTGTGAAAAATTGGTTTTTGTTTATTCTTTCGTTTTGGGTTCTGGTGGATTTCGGTCGTGGAAGAAGACTGTTGGTTTGGGTATTTTCGAATTGGTCAGACATTTTTTTAAATGGAGGTAGTGTTACCAAGAATAATCATTGTTTAATTTTCTCCGTTGGCATTTAAGTGATTTTCTCTCGCACGTGAATATTGTTTTGGAACATGTCTGCTAGATTTCGACAGATATGTCAGATGTAGTTAAATTATCAATAAATATGCCAATAACTATATAAGAGTACTCTAGCTTTTATTCGAATCGGTTAAGCCAAATTGTTTATGAGCATAATTTCGCTTTCAAAGAATTTCACTGAAAAGGCAGGTAAGCTAGGTGATTATGGGCCGGATAGCAAAATACGCTTCAAATTTGTTTATCAATAGTATTGAAAGTAAATTACCATTATTTCACAAATATACTTTCTCATCTTCGTTAGAGTTTGCGAGACAAGGAACTGACACCACACGACATTGTAGCTCAATCATTCATTGTTCCAGGTACAAATAAAGCAACAAGATTGTTCATCTGCCATTAATTTTAAATATGAATAAAAGAAATGTTGCAAAACGATCAATTAAACTTGTCTTTTAATCAACTGTTTATTGATATGTTCAGGGGTTATTTATTTATCAGTTCCACATGCTTAACCATTCGTGGTTCTTGTTGAAAAATGTTTGGTCAGCAAGAAAACAACTGTTTCATTCAAATCCTGAAAATAATTTAATATGTCCTGTAAATTAGACGCGTATCATATGTACTTTAAGCTTTGTAGAAACATCCCATCCCTCCGTTAAAAAAATTAAAAATATTCAAAGCCTTAGATTAATCACGAACGTATATCAGAATGTATACTGTAGACAAATGAATTCCTCCTTTGCAAGAGCATCTAATAAATATACTATCTTATGTACATTAAAATAATGTAAGATTTAAATACAAAATGGACTCATATGAAAGCAACAGAAAATGAACAAAATGTTAACAAATGGATTCTGAAATATCCTGTTGGAAATAAATTCATGTACTTGTAAGGAAAATTGCCAGCGACGTATCTGCCTGTTCAATAGAAAATATGAATAAAGTATACATTTAATAAACTATGCAAGTAAACAAAAATCCTTTAAATAATTTAAAATATCTATATATGCTTAAATATTTTTAAAGTCTAGCTTGTGAAGCATACATTTTCAAATAAAAACAAACTTTGGTCGCCTAAATAAATTATATTGAATTATAAAATGTAAAAACGTATGATAAACATGCTAATCTACAATGTATAACCTATACACAAGTTTACAACTCTTTTTTTAAGTGCATATAAAAACTACCAGTTGAGCTAAAACTAATTGCTACCAGATGGATAATCAATTAAACATCAATTGATCAAAATGATGTGACTCTTTTGCTTCATTCTAGAAATAAGAATTATTAGAATTTATAGTACCCTAAAATGTGTGAACATCCAAATTCTAGAAAAATGAAATAGGTTCTTTTCAATACAATGAACCAGAATGAAAAAAACCATAATATTCGAAATACATAGATAATTAACTCCATAAATGTAAACATAAGAAAAACATGTTAAATTGCTCTTACGTTTCGAAATAAAAAAAAAACGTACTTTCAATGCAATGAATTTGGTATCCAAATTTTCCGCTGACAAAATAAAGAAAGATTGATGCATAATTTCTTATGTGCATAAGTTCTTTAATGTTATTATTAGATTCTTTTTTTTTATTTTTTATTTTATGAATTTTCAGTGTTTGTATTTATCTACTGTAAAAACTAGACGTATGAACTGTAAACATACACTTTTTCCATTTGCGTTTATCTCTGTGTTTCTATATTATTGTTTTCTATTTACTTAAGGAATCTAGATAGTCGATATGACAAATATATGTTTGACAACAACCAGTATATAATTTAATGTCATAAAAACACGCTCTATTTTATTACTAATACAACTGTATATCATGAATATATTATACAAGTATCTACTTTATTTGTTTTAATTATTGCTTGTTTTTTTCTGTATCCCACAATAAAAGGTTGATAACTTTGTGTATGTTAAGTAAGGAATTAGAAATGGTAAAACAAGAAACATAAAAAAACGATAAGGGATGGAAAAATTGAAACAAAAATTCAAATAAAAAAATAAACAAATACTAAATAAAAACTACAAAACTTGTAAGCTTTGATTAGTTTTATTTCAAGTATATACTACATGAACATAAGAATATATTGAATTAGGGAGGAAAAAATTAATTGCAAACAATAAATGAAATTTAAATAAAATTTGAGTGTTTCAAATTGTTTAATTAATTAATAAAAGTGATTGGAAAGTTAGTTTTTGAATGCCGTACGTCTCTTAAAGAGATGTCGAGACATTCAATGATGCAACTGTTTTGACAGCCATAAAGTATTTTGTAGTCCTCCGATTGATAATCCAATGGCTTCAGTTAAACTGGCCATAAGGCAAAAAAAATTTAATGGACGCTGGATGGAAGAACCTTCCTGTGCCATCAGTAGACAATTGTGGGAAACTTTTGACATTTTTCGCACTAGGGAACTTCTCGTTATGCGGTGGCTGTCTTAACTTCTGCCGTAACTGTAGATACGAGGAAGAAGAACAAACTTCTTCATCTCCTGTGTGAATTCCCAGCCCTCGCTGCAAGAAGGATGTAGTCTCTTAGCTCATACTTCTTTATTTACCTATCCGAAGTGGCTTCGGTGGACCGGAAGGGGATCACCCAGTTCATCAAGGACTCAGAGTGTCTATCCTGTTTACAAGGATTGTGTATCACTATGGGCCGTAGTCTGTCTGAAGGAGGCAGCCGCGGAACCTAACCTAAGTTGAAAATATTACTAACGATTTATTCAAAGTATTTTCCATCTGGAGCGGCAATATTCGCCATTATTTTGGGCAATGAACAGATTGCTTGATTGGAGAACTTTATTTCTTTCGAAGCGATCCAGTCATCGACCCATTTTTTTTTTTTTTGCTCTCATATGAGGTGGAGCGCTCGTCCTACATCGGCCGAAATAAATAGTAATCTAAAGGGGCAATGTCTGGTGGATATGTCGGGTAGCGTAGGACCTCCCATTTCAATCCTTCTAGGTATGTCCGGACGGGTTACCGTGCTGCAAAATCAGATTCTCGTATCTATAGTTTGCTTCAGACGGATTATTTGTAGTCGTTAGCGTTAAAAATTTATGATTTCTAACCGATTTAGCAACTCATAGTAGACCACACCCCGCATGTTCTACGAATTACAGAGCACGACTTTTGACCCGTGAATATTGCACAATGGGTTGATGGATCTGGTTCACCTGGCTTCACACATGCTAATTTTCGTTCAGTATTATCCTAACGTACCAATTTTTTGAAAAAACTCTGTTTTATTTGTCATTGAAGAAATATTTCACTCGCAAGCAAACGCCTTTCAACGTCCCTTTTCTTTAACTGGTGTAGTATCCAATTTCTTGCCTTTTGAACCAAATTCATCGCATGTAGGTGTTTTCCAATTGTGGATCGATCAACATTCAATGCTGCAGATAATTTTTTAAGATTTTGACCAGGATCAATGTCCAGCGATCTCCCAAAGTCCTCATATTGAAACTTTTTTGGGGAACCATTGCATTCTTGAGCATGATCGCTGTAAAATTCCACAAAGATAGTAGTGAAGAAGAACTTTCAGTAAATGGTACTTTTTTTAAACAAAATATCGACATTTTCTATGCGATACGAGCTCTGTTTGTCTACACTCTAAACACTGGCATTAAGTTTAAGTTTTTAAGAACAAATCAACATCTTACAGTTATTTCCTATATTTCAGCAACAACTTGTCGTAGAGTAAACTTTAAGGGACTAACTGAAAAGCGCTCGGCCCTTTTTAGCTTTCCGCAGTGAAAAAAATCGCACTTAACAGAAATATGTCTTGAAGTGATGAGTTGGCTGTATCTGAATTCATTCATATTAAAAAATAAATGAAAATATATAAAAAATGAATGAAGTTTATCAATGTGGTCTTATTTTACTTCTCAGCCAGCATATATCACTGCTATAAGAGTGGTCAGACATATTTAGCAGAGTTACAGACTTGAAAAGCAATCTGCAAACAAACGAAACACACCACTTATTTAGCATCTAACTAAAGAACACTTACGAATTGCAACAATAATATGGTACAACTAATTTGTTATATTTCCTTTAAATTAAGGACGAACCAAAATCGCTAAATTTACAATCTAAACCACCACCTTGTGAAAGCCATTGTAACATTGTAAAATTATTCTTAAAATTTAAAACTATTCTTAACAACACCCCAGAGATCTGGAAAGAGATTGAAATGACTACATCAACATCCTGACAACTTTTCAGCCTTCTAAAATTATCATCTCCTCTCAATCTATCTACGCTTTTTCTTATCCTGTTTACGTGCACGAAAATGTGGTCGTTTCGGGGTATTTTGTGAAGATGAATGTTCTGGACTACATTCTCCATTATCATTCATCTGTAAATATAATGAATTTTTTTATATATGTATCATATTCCTTATTTTCACGGAGACAAGAGCTTACTCCTTGAATTCCACTTGGGGAAGGATTTGGAAGAAATATGCACGCTCCGATACATATTATTTGAAACACAGCACCCAGATAGAGACCGTATCTTATAATGGATGAAAGGAAATCCTCTTTTTCCAAATATTCAAACGTCGAATCCATTTACAAGTCGATTGTTTTCGTTCCCACTTATCTTCGGATGAAAAGTCAATCCCGCTCGAGAAGTCCAATTGGAATGTCAAATATAGTTTGTCAACATGCCATTTGTTTGTGTAGAGTTTTAAATCTTGTTTTGATGACCCTTGACAAATTGTTGTGTTATGATTGAAAATGTCCATGACAACCAACAAATTCTCGCCGAAAACTCATATTTTGTGAGTAAAATCTGATTTTAAAATTTATCGGCAAGCGAGAACCCATACTTTCGCATCAAGTTTATTTCAAGAACTTCACATTGTGTAGACTTATCGGTCTTGTCATCTTGTCCATGTCAACATAGCGTCACAAACAAAAACAGTACATCAAGCACCGTTTCACTACAAACTATGAGTCTAAACACGGAACTCTTAGAAAAACTCGAGGATTTAATTGAACGATCGAAACTCGTTGACGATACGGAAAAGGCAACGGTAGTAGAAGAGCCAAAAATACTTCTAAACCTGAACCCGACCTACAAAACCATCCCCAAGTTCTACCATAAATTGCCGAAAAACGCCGACACGCTAGCGCAAAAGCTGCGAGAAGAAGCAAGATCCCTCTTTCTCCAGAAGAGAACAAAAGAACTACTTGATAATAACGAGTTGAAAGTACTGTGGGGTATTCTCGAGCGGAACCACACTCAAATCACTCCGTTGGGCGAACAGTTGATCGGATACGATGACTATTTGAAAGTGATTGACGAGGCTGGTGAGAAATGTAGGAAGTATTTGACTGCATCCTTGTTTGCGCGACTGCAAACATCGTGCGGGTATCCCGGAAAAGTGAGTATAATGTCGGTATTTAACTATACGATGCGGAAAGTTTGGATGCAACAGACACGAATCGGACTATCTCTGCACGATTATACAGGTCAAGGATTTCTGCGAGAAACTGTGAGTTTGCTATAAAAATCTAGAAAAGGTTCCTAAAATTCTTCCGTTCAGGATCTCGAAAACTATATTCTGGAACTAATACCAACCCTGCCGCAGCTTGAAGGGTTAGAACACTCATTTCATAGCTTCTACGTGTGCACTGCTGTCAGAAAATTCTTTTTCTTTCTGGATCCACTGCGTACGGGGAAGATTCGCATCCGAGATATTCTAGCCTGTGGCTTTCTGGATGATTTACTTGAGCTGCATGACGAAGAAAGTCCCAAGGAGTGCCAAGATTTGAACTGGTTCTCGGCAACCTCGGCCCTAACAGTGTACGGTCACTATTTAAATCTTGATAAAGACCATAACGGAATGTTAAGCAAAGCAGAATTGGCCGGCTACGGCTCTGGTACGTTGACGAGTGTGTTTCTCGACCGTGTATTTGCAGAGTGCCTCACCTACGACGGCGAAATGGACTATAAAACCTATTTAGACTTTGTGCTCGCTCTGGACAATCGTCATGAGCCACAGAGTCTTCACTATTTGTTTCGAATTTTGGATGTCGAACATAAAGGCTACTTGACTGCGTTCACGCTGCATTATTTTTTCAAAGGCATTCAGGAGCAGATTGTTGCACACAAGGCGGAACCGGTGAATTTTGAAGACGTGAAGGATGAAATATTTGATATGGTAAAATCGGAAGATCCAACGAAAATAACTTTAAGGGATTTGATTAATTGGTAAGTTTTCAGTTTATTTTGTTAATCAGCTAAAAGGTTTTTTTTTTACAGTGGGCAGGCTGAAACAGTCGTTTCAATTCTAATTGAGTTTCATAAGTTTTGGGCATATGAAAATCGTGAAGTGATTGTTGCAGAAACGGCGTCTGATGATAATTCCCAGAACGTTTGACGAAGGAGAGAAATTATTCTGAGTTTTTTGAGGATAGATTTGTTCGTAGAGCTGAATAAAAATATTCCCAACATTAGTTTGTCAGTTTTTGAGAGAGAAAAAACATTTGAGAATGGAAAATGAAACCCCGAACCAAACTGGATGCGATGCGTGTTGGTTTCTTATTTTCCTCGTGTGCAGTGCCCAGGAGCATTCTAAATAAGGTCCACGGGGGAGGGAATATCCTGGGGGATTCCCAGCCCCAACAAAACCACGGTCGTGGAGAGTCGTTCTTAATTTTTAAACAAGACTATCTGTTTTTTATCCAATGTTTAAACCACCATATTTTCCATTTGCAACTCACCACTCTGCCAGTTTGACAACTTGTCTTCAGGTCACACGACTGCCAACCTAATTCACCTAAAACTCCCATCAAACGTGCCCTGTGCACACAGAAGAAAGATTACCCGATAAAAACTTGTGTACGGATTGTGTGAAGTTTTCGAGTTGGATAGGCAGATTTTGCGAATCAAGTCCGCAATTGGTGCAGAAACCCATTCCCAAGGCTCAAGGCATCGTTCTAGTTTCGAACGTTCGAGCTTTTAAAACGCGGCCGAGTGTAATTAGTGCCGCAAAGGCGTTTTCCCGGATAAATTAGATCAAATGGCTGAGGTCGCTGAAATGCCAGCAATTGCCGAAAAACCATCGACAGAAAGGTCACAACAAGACGGATTCGATGAAGATAAGGTATGATTCTGCTTGATAGCAACTGCAGTAGACTCAGCAGCGTTATGTAAATGATAATTTCTGCTGAATTGACTTTGACTAACTGTGAGTCGGTTCTTGACTGCCGTGCCATTCGATGCGCTGTCAATCTCTGCGGTCGCAGTTATTTCACTATTGTATAAAACGCAGAAATTTCATTCGATCGCCAAATCGCGTATATATACCTGCGCTTAGCCTTTCCGGAAACGGGTTGAATTTGAATGCAGAAAATCATGTGTATTTCTACTGCGGGGAGCCTTTCACATTTCAGTTTTCTTCGAATTTTCTGCGATCGGAAGTCGTAAAGTTCTGGCTGAAGATAGCACCTTGTATGATAGATGCAGATAGTAAACAACGCCGGACTTCCTTTTATATCTAAATCTTTGTAAATATCTCAATAATCATATTTCGCTACATTGACCAAAACGCACTAACACGGAGTCTGCATATGTCCTACGGTGTATCTGTGGCCGACTGCACGATGAATTTCTATTGAGAGATGCCATTCATTCAATTGGCCCAGTTTTCCGAGTGAGATGCGAGACAGAGTGAAAGTTTTATGCGAAAATAAAAATTTGGTGATGCAGGCAGCTGGTCATTCTTTGAAAGAAACTATTTCAGTCGAGTTTAGAGAAAAGTTTGATACTTATATTGCCAAAAATTTTAGTAAAATAATAGTGTAATATTCACGTAATAAATGGGGCTTATCAACTTTGATGATGAAGGCGTGACGGTATGTGAATTAAAACTGCTTGATTGATGCATTCCCTTAAAATCGAAGCCTGCGGCAATTTGACTGTGAAAACTTTCTTTAAGTTCAATGTCAATATCAATGGCAAGAATATTTTGTGAAATAATGAAACGCTCAGTTAGCAGTGCAAAAAATATTTTCTGTTTATTTGTCTAGCGTCGATACATCTGGGCGAATTCTGAACTATGTTATTTGCTGATCCAATTGAAGAAAAATCTCACCGTAAAATATCTCTTTTATACTATTCGTCTAGTATAATCTGTATGCAAAAATCGAGTAAAATTATATTCCGCCTTAAGTTTCGTAGTAACTTGAATTAATTTCAATATTAATCAAATGTGAGTCCGCTTCCAAGTTGAAACAAATCGTTTTGGAACTAGATCGTTCGTCCTGACTGTGATTTGCAGTAATATCGGTTCAAACAGGCAGAGATTTTCTATAAGCTCACGTCCTTGAAATGATTTTTCATCCACTTAACAAACTCCTCTAACAATTTTCTACAGAATGCACCGATTGTTAAAGATGTACGCCTGAATTCGCATCATCATGACTCCGAGTACGATACAGCTAGCGACGATGGTGGCGACGACGAGGATTACGATGACGAAGACGACGAGAGCTTGGGTGCTGACGGTGAGGAAGACGAAAGTGAAAATGGTAGCGTAGAATTCGACTTGGAGAGGCAGCGTGGCGACGGACAAGAGCAAGATTTTGCGAAAAAAGTTGATGAAGATCGAAGCAATCCTCAGTATATACCGAAAAAAGGAAATTTCTATGAGCACGACGATCGAACTCTGGACGAGCCGTAAGTATACCAGTTTTTATCAACTCTTCTCTCGGCTTATTTTGAAATGTCTGAATCGATAGTGGGGAGAACGATGGGAAAGTGGAAGAAGTCGAAGGTGACCAGGTAAAGGCATCTACACCCAACACTTCACAAGCTTCGAAAACAATGAAGAAATGGCAGCCTGCTTCCGCAGTCGATCGTTGGTCGCATGACCGATATGAGGAAAGCGAGCAGGCACCGAAATCACGACAAGAACTAGTGTCAGCTTATGGGTAAGAATAATTTATATTATTATATTATTTTCTCAATGCATAGAATTTTAGTCTTAATCGTATCATCCAAATTTCAGCTATGACATCCGAAGCGAGGACGGACCACCACGACCACGTCGGCGACGACGCTACGGTCGTGGACCAAACAAGTACAACCGTAATTGGGAAGACGAAAGTGCCTATATCAAATCGAACAGCAATCCACAACGAAAACCTCGTCCTGAAGATTTCCCGGCTCTGGGTGATCGTGACAAGAAGTCTCACAAGTCCCGAAGCTACCGCGAGGAGAAAGAAAATCGTTACGATCGCGACAGCGAGCGGACATCAACCACATTCAACCGAGGTACAAACACATCACAGCGTGATGGTCGCATAGAGAAGCGTAATAGTGGTAAAGTGTTTAGACCGGGTCGACAAAGTCTCGAATTTAGGAATCAAAATAAAACTCGAAATATAATAGAAGCACAATCGGTGCAGTCTCCTTCGTCGTCCGATCGACAGAATGAAAGGGACGATACTGGCAAATACGAAATGGCGGTTACACAGATGGATTCAACTGCGTTTTACAGCAACAATAATATTAGTCGACAATTGACACGAGGTCTAAACAGACAGAGCGACAAAATCGTCAAGAACCAGAATGATAGCAAAAATAACCAGACTCAGAATGTAAGCTCTACTGAAAAAGCCGACAAAGTGTCATCGGTCACTGCAACGAATTCGAACACCAGCATGCCTGCAAATCGGCAACAAGTGTCCTCTTCGTTGGCGTCACGACTGCAGGTTCAGAACCGAAATGATCCGAGTCACGTGGGCAGTGTACAGATGCATTCCATAATGGCGCAAACTCAACAAGATTTAACGCCAGCGCAGCAGCAGCAACAACAACAACAGTCGACGGAGGCAAGTCGTAGTAAACGGTATTCCAGCTTGCGACAACGATCGCAAAATGAATCGGTGGCGACGGGGCCGCAGCCCACGATCGTGGACCAGCACACCCTGAGTCATCAATTACAAATGCACGATCATCATCAGACTCACCCCAACCAGCAACATGTGCTTCTTCAGGACCAGCATTTGCTCCAAGCCAACATCATGCAGCTTTATCACACTCAGGAGAACTTGCAAGCACAAATACAGGGTGTTACGCTACAGGGCTTAGCTGGAGGCCACCAACAGAAACCGCAATATCAGAATGTCCAACCGCAGTATCAGACTGCCGCGCCGACGTCAGCTTACTACACTCCCACCGCCGAATACACTCAACCCGCGGCGCCAGCCGTCACACCACAGTACTCACAGCAGCAAGCTGCCGCAGCAGCAGCAGCCGCTTATATACAACCCCAGCCAGCTGCCAGCCCGATGGCGCCTTATCCTCCTCAGCCGCAATCAAACAACGCCGCACCCACTGCACTTGGCTACGTGCAAACTCCGTCGGCAACTGGCTCTGCGCCCTACCAAAATTTCGCCGGTTATCAAAACTTCAATACGGTTGGCGGGACGACGTATTTCGTGCCGCAACAGCAAACGACAGCACGGCCAGTAGTCTTGCCGCAGCGACGTCCGACTAACGCTATCCCAATCCTAGCACCGCCCAATGACAAGCAGAAGTCATCTCAGAAGGATGACGACATCGGCAAAAGCATTAGCTCGGCTCCTCTGGGCAGTGCCGAGAACATCGATCATATTCTAGACAACATGTTTGTCCAGCGACCCCCGCTACAGCCACCGACTCGAAAGAGTTCATCGCCATCAACCGAATCGACAGGTACATTGACGAATCCGCCGAACGATGAGAAAGGATCGCTTAGTCAACAACCATCACAAATGGCTTCTTCGGGAACGCGCATCGAAATCGGCACGAGGGAAACGTCTCGGCTGGAGGACGGGCTCAAGGTAAGTGGACACAGCGATCAACCCGCATTAATTACTCCCATTACATCGCGCTTGGTCGATTTGGAACTAGATTCCGTAGTCATAGACACATTAGTTTCGTTGCATCATAATTTCATTTGCCTCTCTCTTATAATTCTATTCTCGTCGGCGAACATCGGTATGACCGAACGACATAAAATCGATCGAAACGATAAACGAACGAAGAACTTGGTGATAATGCACGGCTACGACCAAAGAAATTTACCTACAATATATGATGGAAGACATTCTGGTGTTTCTGTTGGTTGGTATAATTCCTACTACAAACGTCCTGTCTACGACTTGAGATACAATTGTTTGGAAACGATCGAACGTCGTCGTATAACGTCATCAACTTCATTAGTATCGCCATTTCGATTCGACGAAGAAATCAAGAAATCACTGGATTATTTTAATTTGATTTAATTTCGTTGGTGAATTATCATTATATTCTGATTATCATAAATTCCTATGTGTTGCATGCAAAATCAGAGAAATGCAGATTTGCTTAGCTCGGTTCTGGGCAAATCTCAGTCTGTCACGTTGTGTTATCGCGTTATAAGTGTGGTAATTTATTCATTTTCAAACTATTGAATTTGGTAGATGCTTCAAGTGTTGTCTTTGCGCGTAGAATTTGAAATGTAAAAAATTGCCTTATTCCATATGATGGACAAGTGTTGCAAATATCAGCACAACAGATCAGAATTCCAGTGACGGAACCCTTGAGCTATTCAAATTTAATCCTCCACAGCACAGTGCAAAATGCTGCCTTACATTTACACAAGTATATAATTCGCTTCATCAAGTCGGATCCATTTAAATGATAAAATGACTACAAGGATCTCAAACCTAAATTAAACAACCTGATTTCAACCGTATTTTATAATTTTTGAATCTCTACTCTGACTTTTTTTTGGGGCTTTGTGTTTTGTTGATTGTTTTGTTAGCTTTGTTCGTGTTAATTTTGAAATTTTGTTTATTATTATCCAACAGTTTTATTGTTTTATTAGTTAATTGTTAGTCTGCCAATTTATGCATGTTTCTTATTCTTTTCGTACCAAATCCAGCCTTTTCTGACCCATTTTGACCTTTTGGTGTGCAGATCCTCTATAGAGGTAAACGAGGTTTAGGATCGCACTTGAAATCCGCTACGCAAAGGCCATAACTAGGCTAAATCGATCGAACATTTAAGGTCTAAAATGTTTAAATAAAATTAATTGTAGAAATTATTTGAATCCCGAGAAAAGTGTGTTTACAAGAGCGTGGTTTACTTTTTTTTTTTGAAATCATAACGAGTTTGAATGAAAAATCTTTGTTGATGATAAATGATGGTTGAACGAAATTTAGCTCTTCGGCGATTTTTTATGAAGCCTATCTTATGGGCATATTATTTACCACTCTTTCGAGCACATTAGGAATCTCACCAATGTTTTGCTTCTACGACCTGAATAATTTACAATTTATCAGCATATACGAAAAGTTTACACATCTGCACAAGAAGTAATCGAGTGGAGTCAAATCTAGTGGCACGATCTCAGGGGCCGATGCAAGTCAATGTTTTCATTGAAAGTATGGCAAGTGGCATTATCCTGTTGAAACCACACATAGTTGGGGTCAGCTACGACCATCTTTTCGAAGAAATAAAACTGATCATTTAAAGGTGACGTGGGTGTTTAACTGTTAAGTTAGCTGTTATATTTTCCAAAAAAATAAGCACTACAGATGAAACCAGCGTAAAGACCACATCAGACAGTGCACTCATGTTGGTTTAACTGGCTCCCATGGGTCTGTTGTAAATTTACCTCACTCCATAAATGGCAATTTTGCTTGTTGTTGCTTGACCTCCACCACCACTGCCCGCATCGAGATTCCAGATTCGTCGAAAGACTGGATCAACAAGGAAAAAAAAAATACAGTGATTGGCCAAACTGCTATTTTCAAATAGCAACTGCTATTGCTATTTCTAAATAGCAGCCTGTATTACAAAAGACAATATTGCTTTGACATTGCGACATGTTTCTTTTTATATGCCAAAGATAGGCTAGGTTCTCGCTCACTGTGATTCCTGTGCTATTTAGCTACCAGTTCAATGGTTCTGCTGCTTAGCTTGAATTCCTATCGCAATTTAAAAACTACCTTGTGGTAACATCGCTAAAGTCTTCAGCCCTCCGCCTGATATGTGTGGTATGAGACTATATCGCCCAGTCAGCTGGATAATATGCAAAAGTCCTGTGCACAGGTAACAGTACACAAGCCGGGAAAAATTCATATAATCGAATGATAAAATTAGGACGGTCGATGCCATGAAGATCAAACAGTACTAGATAATCTGTGTTGTTTTTCTTTATATATGCTGCTATTGCTATTTACTGCTGGGTGAAAGGTAGGAAGGATTCAGTGCGGAGCTGTAATGTTTCCAGCAAGTATTTCTCGTGATTTAGATTGCTTTCTGGATAGCCAACAACCGATGGGGCAATCGTGGCCTATACTACACTTTGTCTGCCTGGTAATTTGTTAAACAATACTGAACATAAATGCCAAATTGGTGTCAGAACTGATAGCCAACTTCGAAAATTGTCACTGCTCAGACAAAGAGGAGTCTAAAAATCTCCAATACTTCAAACAAAAGCGTGAAATTGAATTGATTGAAACTTTGGCGTCAGAAATTTGAAAAAACTATTGTTTGTTTAATTTGAGGCTAATTGATTCTATCAATAGCTTTTGGCTACTGTAAATGTCAATATGTGAAAACCTACAAACTTGGTTCGCTTAAAAGAAGCAGAATTTCAATATCGGTGTGATGGCATCCTATCGGCGCAATTCTTTTGCATTACATTTGTTCAGCTAAATTTTCGTCTCTCGAAATCAACCCACTTTATGTTCTAGAATGCATAACATGGTGGTGGGCTTTAATTTAAGTAAACATTTCATACCAGTAGTTGTAGTCAGTAGTGTAGTTTTCAAATGAAATGAAGTTGCATAATTGCTGAAAAACTGAAATAATTCCAATTCTAATTTCCAGAACATGACAATGACTGACGATAAACCAACGCCTCCAGATCAGCAAAATCAACAGCAATCATTACCACTACAGCAAAGCATTAATCCAGCTGCAGCGACAGCAGCAACAACTCCGCAAGAGATTACGCCGGCAATTACAAGCGAAACTGGCTAGTTATTAGCAAAGTTTCAGCATTTGATTTTTTTACAAGCACCAATCTAGTTGCTTGAAAAAAGTTACGTTTTTCGCATCCTCTCCTCTCTCTCTCTTTCCGTAATTGAACTATCAACGTAAATGCGAAAGAATTCCAAATAATAACTAAGAGCAAGAGAATCATTTCTTTTTTAGTACAGCAAAAAAAAATATCGTGAAAAAATTTTCAATTTTCTCCCTAATAATTTACAAAATATCGCGCATGTTTACATAATTTCGTAGAAGTAGCTAAAAGAATTTGAACAAAGGATACAAATGAATTAAAATTACGAACTATATGATTTAAATCAAAAAACGTAAACGTAGATAATATCAATATAAAAGTATGAAACATTGATGAAGACTACTATTTTCTAAAAAAAATCGAAAAGGAGAAAAAAAACATGAAAAGAATTTTATAATGTTATTGAACTATTGTGGAATTATATTGAAATATTGTGTAGGTTTTCCCTCATTTATGTTCGCCTTCGCTGAAATGTCGATTAACTAACAAGCATAAGCATTTTTTTTATACGAATCGCGTTGAGTGCACACGCGAATTTTGAAACTAGCTCGCTATGATTATAGATTTTACTGTTTTATTCACTCAAACAATTAACTTATCCACCACACATTGTTGAGCTTTGAAATGAACAATACGTTCCGTTTTCAAACGGCTGTTTTTTGTTTGTTTATTTAGACAGCCAACTGGACAACGAATTAATTGTTATGTTGGAAATAAGAAAACGTTCTTCTTAGCGAGAACTTTGGAAATTATTTGAATTAATGTTACTTTTTTGATTTAGTTATTTTGAAAAAAATAAGATTTTTTTTTTGTTTTTGAATTTCATCTTCATACTAAACTAAAAATAATATACGACAAAAAGTTTATTTAATTATTATTGAATTAATGAAAATGTAAAAACGAAAATTTATGTATAGGTAAGAAATTATGAAATAAATTGAAACGAAAGAAAAAAGAATAAAAAAATATCCTTTCAGATTATGTTTGATAATTTTGATTTTGTTCTGTATTAGAGTTGCAAGTTAATACCAAATACACGCAAAACCTAGCCTATCAAGGTTTATCTTATGGCCTTTATATCGGAGATCTCTTCCAGGGAAAATTAGGATGTTCGTCACACCACTGAGTATTAGACAATAGTATCATGGCAGTCTTTGGTCGCATATGACACATCCATCTAGCCTCTGTTAATTTTCATATCTAATCCTGTTATGCTCTTTAAGCTAGAGGTACTTGTTCGGAAAAATGAAATAATCTGTTAAGCAAACAATTCCACTAACGATACGTTGACTTTAAACCAATTCGTGTTGCAGTGCGGGAACAAAAGCTTTTATTTGAATGCGATTATCACATTTAATTAGGTCTGTTTCCGTACTTCAGCAAACTGCAGCAGTAACAGAATTTGGCAGCTGGCTTCTTTTTGCTGCAAAATTTGGCTTGCAGCAAAAGTACGGTAACGACTTGCTGCGAATCTATTTTAATATATTATAATAGATTCAAGTACGGAAACAGACCTATTATAGTCATCAAATACACATGTCAATTAGTACGCGAATCGGTTACACTGCAGATTAACGGTAGTCGATGTTCTTATCAAATAAAGTCTTCCGAATGTCGGTTATTCATGTTTTTTTTTGTTTGGTTTACGCTGGACAAGAACCGCATTGAATCTTTTAGCATATGCATGCACAAATCTATGTATGAATTTATCTGTGTGTTTGCTGGGCTACACAGCCAATAGTGAAGGAGAATTATCGATGGTCCTGATTCTTATTCAGGAAACTTAATTTGCTTTGTTTAATTTACTTTTGTCTGTTATAAATACTAGCTCATATACATTAAACCTACAACGGGGAAAAAGTATCCAAAGCCGGCCGGCAAATCAGCTGTCATACATCGAGTATCGTTTGACTTTTTTGATAATTCTTTTTTTTTAAAGTAGAACTCACCATCGTATCGCTGGTCCTGTCCAGGCAATTTTGCTCAAGAAAAGTTAATTCCGCATTCGGACACATAAGATGTTTCGCAATTCCGTTTCCGGTTACACAAAACTTTTCACATAAAAATTGGACACTTCACTTACGCACACACGCACACACCGTTTGAACGAACTAATTAAATAAGACTAAATATTCACAAATTTCCAGACACATGTAACAATACATTATACACGTACTGGCACGTTGAAAACCCCGGTTGTTTTTTGCCACGTTGACAAAACCAGCGCGCGGATATGCAGCAGAGTTCGAACGGTATACAGTAGGGTTCGACCGGTGTACAGCAGGCTCATCGTCCAGTGAGTTTATCACAATTGAATTCAAAAACAGGAAAAAGTGTGATAGTAAAATTTTCTATGTTCAAGTACTATCGGAAATATCACAAAGTAAGTTTTCCGAAACGGTTTCCAACAAAAATCTAAGCCGCGCACGAACGCCAACGCATCTCACTGCATACTGGCTGTGTGCGAAGGAAAATTATCGAAAGCTCTATCGATGGTTTTGCACTATCGCTCGATAGTCCATGGTCGACTGTAAAACTATCGATAGTTTTCGATAATTTTCCTTCTCGAACAGCTAGTATGCAATGAGTCATGTAGGCATTCGCTTGTGGGTTAGTTTTTTGTTGAAAAATGTGTCGGAAAAGTGATTTTGTGATGCATTCAATTGAATGAATGTCATAAGGTGATGCGAATCATTTGATATGAGGTAAATATTGGACGGATAAATGATGTATGATTATCTATTTGATTTGCATTTTACAAATAAGTATATTCGAGTATCGAAATGTAGCAAGTGTTTTTTTGTGTTAGTGGCATTCAGTGATTTGTCCGAAGCAAAAGAGTTAAGTGGCTAAAAGCTAATTTAGCAAGTGTTTTGTTTGCCAGCATAATGATTTGCAGTGATTTGTTCAAAGTGGTTTTCATAACTAATTAAAAATGCTCTTTGAGTTTAATGTGAGTGAGAAGAAAATAAGAGTCAAAATCGGGTTAATTTGTGGTTAACTCATGAGCAAAAGTGGACGTCTTTTCCCGGGAATATAGATGTATGTATGTATTTGTCAAGGATTAGGACAAATATTTATATCTAGAGGTAAGTTTTTTAAGCTGAATATTTATTTGAAATCGAACACTCCAAGATATGAATATAGATGAAAATTATGAAATTTATCAAATTTTCAATTGCAACATTCTTTCCCAATGCTGGTATAAAGGTACATAGGAGTCAGTAGATTAGATTTGCATATTTTCTTCATACCAGTCAGCTACATACAGTGTATGCGAGTATAATGTCCCTACTACGACGCATGTGTAAACTCCCCTCCAAGGAATGTTTAGTCCATGCGTCCACGCCATTTTTATTTACACAAGACTGGTTTTTGGAAGGCGGAAGTGAAGTGGAGGTACAAATCAACGTACTCGGCCCTTTCCATTTATCTCCCGCCTTCTAAAAACTAGTCTTGTGTAAAGAAAAATGGTTTGGACGCATGTCTAAACAGCCCTTAATAAGTCGTCTACGCTGCCGTTTCTATAATTTTATCTACATCTACTTTGGGGACAAGAAGCACTCGCAGTTGTTTAGGGAATAGGCAGCTGCCAACCCTAAACAATTAGCTAACACTGCGGAAAAGTCGCCGAGCCTTTGTTTATGAGCAGCCAAAATTGCATAAGTCTATGTTGCGCGACGAGTCCTTTTGTTTAAATCCACCCACTTAAGCGCTTCTTTGTCATCAGCGGACAGTGTTTCAGAGGAGGGCACCTTCTTAAACATCTCTAAATTTTGGGAGGTATTCCTTCGGTTTTAATGTGCCCGAGCGGGACCGATATAGAATTGGGTGCCTTTAGTGGAAGTGGAACTTTCGGTAGCTACAGCGAATGACCGACTGTGCTTAATTACCGTTCCTCCTGGAAGCGAGTCGGTATGAATGGGCATTGTCCTCACTTAAATGCCCAGCGTACTCGCGTGCAAAATTCAGCGGTGGCATTGATGTAACGAAGGTTCGCTCTAAAATTGCTTCGCCGTGTATACCCATCTTGGTTATTCTACATCTCTCTACGTTTCTTAGCCACTATAAGCTTCTTATTGGATTTTGTTTAGCATCTGGCTGCTGATCACTAGCCCACTGAACATTATTTTGGTCTTTGGTCTATTCCTTTTTACCTCAACACAAAACCGTAAAAACGTCAATCAGTTTCATAGTATAAACATTTATGTATATATTTTTACCTACATCATTATAACATTTAGACAATATTATCTTGGTTATTTACAAATCAATTTTTGAACATTTATAAAAAGTATATAACAAACTAAAATACCTATGTTATTTTTTTACAATCATTACAAACCATTTTATATATTTGAACAATTTTCAATTATTGAAACATTTTTGTTTTGTTTTTAAACGAGACACAAACATAACAATCCTCTTACTGATTAAAAAAAAAATTTAAAATCAAATGCTTGATTTGTTCTTGAAAACAATTTCAAATAAATGCAAGATACAATTCTTTAAAGCTACAACACAAGCACCACACTTTTCTTGAAACAAAGTGCAGTAGAATAACATCCTCAGGAATTATTGCAAATGTATATGTATAATCTTCTAAAGTAATAATTTGTCAAGAATTAAAAGAAATCTCTGAGAACGTCAAACTGAATTTAAATGTGTAATGTAAATAAATACCACCCATAAAGCTTGATATAAGAGCACTAACCATTAGACTGATTTTGATTTTTGTGTAGACATTTACGTTCCACCGATTATTCGAGCGCAGTTTAAATTTACGATATTTTCCAAAAACTCAGTAGAACTTATTTTTTAGATTTAAATAATAATAGCAAGCTATTGAGCTTATAGAGGTCATGTGTAAACATCAGGCGGGTTTCTGAGACTTTTTGCAGAACAGATATATATTAAATTATCAACTTAACACTAAACCAAGTGCAAATACATGTATAATTTTTAAATATGGCTGATTTATAGTAATATTCGTTCGTGAAGTAATATTATCTGTAGATTAGATTTCAAAAGACACATTAAAAGGACCCTTTATAATGCCACACTTTTACGAATTTAAAAGCGCTATATTTGTTTGAAATTGGTTGTCCGAACTTAGGAACAAATTTCTCTTCACTGTGGTATACGGTATACTGTATTTCGGAAAATTAATTTAATTAAAAAAACAACAGCTTAAATGGCATGCAATATCACCAACAGTTCTTTAAAAGCCTTACCTCTTTAAACAAGATACCGCGACTTAAAAACAATAATACTTATTTTCTTCCATTAGTATGCCATTCTTAGCTTATATGCTCGCTCTTAATCAATTCGCTCAGATTCTGATAGTTTGGATCTTTCAAGAAAAATTCCGTTAAATATCGAAAAGTCGGTCGATCACGCGGGTTATAGTTCCAGCAATTATCCATTACTTTATAGATATCGTCGGGACAGTCTTCGGGTTTCGGTAGACGATGTCCGTCTTCGATAAATTTTATAGTTTGCGTTCCATTGTATTCGCCGTATGGTGCCAGGCCGTATGTGAACATTTCCCAAAGTACAATTCCAAACGACCAAACATCACTTGCATGCGAAAAACGTCCGTGATTGAAACTTTCCGGTGCGTACCATTTAATTGGCCATTTTCCACCTTCTTTCGCTTCGTACCAGTTTCCGCTTCCCAGGGCGCGAGAAAGACCAAAATCGCTTATTTTGGCTTGGTTTCGTGACGACAGCAAAATATTTCGAGCTGCCAGATCCCGATGCACGAAATGTTGTGATTCGAGGTAATTCATGCCTGGAAGAATCGAGAAAAGAATATGGTGATTATCGATGCATAAAGTTAATACATAGTAATAAATGCAGTAGTGATGGGCCAAACTACTATTTCTAAATAGCAGTTTGCAAAGCCTTGCTCCATGCATGGTTTGGGGCCGTATCGCTCAGTAAATGGATGTGCGAACTTTCTGCTTATGGAAAACATCACAGAAAGACTTTAATGCATACTGCTAATGCTATTAACTGGTCTTAACCGATGTCTGCTAGTATGCTACCCAAATAGCATTTGAAGAAAATAGCAGATCAAAAGATTTATAAATATCAGGCTGCTATTGCAATTTGTAAATAGCAGTCTGTAATTTAGTAGCCCATCACTAAAAGGCATCATGACCGCGCGTCCCGGATTTAAGGCTTGGAATCTTGCCAGATAAAGGTAGAACGTATTAAGATAAAAAAAAATGTTTGAATTCACTTAGAAAGGAATGTTCCTGACAATCTAGGCTCATGAAAATTTTAATTGACAAAAACAAAAATTTTGATACGTTGAAAGACATTGATAACAAAAGGCAACATACAAAATTAATCAAGTGGATATCAGTGCTATAGTTAAAGAAGTAAAGAAAAGCCATGCATAAGATCCGTAAAAGTGGCTAAAGAACTTAGTCAAGTAAAATGGGATAACGTAAGTGTTAGTACAGTTCGTAGAAGACTTTATGACACGGGATATTTTCATACGAGTTCTATGGAAGAGTCCACTAATGTTGAAGTGAATAGAAAAAAAGCGTCTTGAATAGGCGCAAAAGTATAAGGAGGAGTTTTCCTTTTGGAAGAATGGTTTGCTTTTACGAGTATACCAGAATAAATTTGAAATTATGAAATAGCAGAAACCACCGAAAATTTGGAGGAAAAACAACTGCGCTCTATAGAATGAGAATTTAGTAAGCACTGTCAAACATGGAGGGGGATCTGTGATGGTCTCGGGATTTTTGGCGGTCTGCGGTGTTGGCACTCTTTTACTCATACAATGAAAATTTTACAAACAAATTTTCAGCCTAGCGCTGAAAAGTTGGGGTTATATCAGTCATGGATATTTGATCAAGACAGCGATCACAAACATACTGCTGAAATTTTTAAACGAGTGATTGCTATACAGCTAGATACCAAAAGGTAACCAAACAAAACATTGAAATTTTAATTTTCGATTCTATTTCGATACTAACTACGGTTTGACGCAAGAGTTCAGAACTTTTTTCCTCTATTGGTGTGAACTGGTTAATATTATTTTCGAAGATAATACATTTTATTTTCTCAGCAGAGTAAATAAAGATCTTTTAAAATCATCCAGAAATAACCAACACCATTCAGTTATCTAGCTCCCAAAATTGTTTGTGTTAACTTAGTACAGTAGTAGCTTAGTACATTACTCACCGCAAGCAATCTGCGACGCCCAGATTTTCAATTCACAGTTCGGATGCACATTTTTCGGATTGTCCAAGATATAGTTCAGCATCGAGCCCAATGTTACGAGCTCTTGCACCATCATGAGTGCCGCACCCTTCGAAATTCCAATCAGTTTGACGATACAATGATGCTGCAATCGTATCATCACACTTGCTTCACGCAAAAACTCCTGCTTGTTACTACGACAATGTTCGTCTCTTAGTGTTTTTATAGCGACAGCATAACGAACTTCGCCGGTAAGTTTCGTCGGGGGCTGAATCAGCGTTCCCTTGTAGACCGACGCAAATTCCCCAGCACCAATCTGATCGCCCAGCAACAAACAATCCGACGGTATGAAGTAGTTATGTTTCATTTTCGATGTACTGTCGTCCGATGATGACGATGCACTCATTTGTCGCCCAAAAATATCTAAAATTTCCGACGTCATACTCGTCATCGATATCATTGAGTAGAGACGTTCGGGTTGTTGTGATAGTTGTCGCAAAAGTGCTGAAGATTCCTCCAGATCGGATTCCTTGGACGGATTCTGTTCGATGAATTCTCGGACATCGAGACATGGAATGTATATGAAATTTGGAGGAGTAGTGCGATGGTTCGCGGATGTTGACGATTCTTTCGATGATCTATGAAAAGTAACGGAATATTTCTTTATTGGGAGTGCTTCAAAGCAAATTATTAAAATAAGCTTAATGTTATTTAGCCAAAGAATGGTTTGATTATACATACCTTATCGGCACTGGTAGATCTAGGAAAACCGATTTCTCTTTAGCCTCTCGTTCTGTACTTATATCAGTATCACTTTTCATATAATATTCACGTTCCATCTCATCACCGATCACTTCGATTCCTAAATTATAACTATCGCTACTAACTACGGTTTTATCAGCCTTTTCATTGTTTTGTTCATCGCGATTGCTCGTCACTTCCGTTGCATTATTGGAGAGCGCCTGCGATGACGACTCACCTTCACCAATATCAATGTCAACAACAGCACAATTATTTGTTGGTGTATTGTACATGCCATCGATGGACAATTTCGCAAAGTCCGTTGAAAATGACAAGCTTTTTATTAAAGCTTGTGCGGTTTTCAGTTCGATTTCGGGTTTTTTGCCATCAGGCGAAGTTGCGGCACTTACACTGTTACCGTTCTTCTCTTTTCGCGGCGACTTCGACGGACTCTTCTGTTTCGATTTGCGAAGACTTCGCACCCCGTCGATAAACATGCTACGCTTTGGCGATGGCAGCTTTAAGCTTCGGAAGATGTCGGACGTTTTGTCCTTGATTTTGTTATCCACGATTTCGATGCCATTGTTTTCAAAGAGACCGACGTGATTCATAGCATCGTCACCAGGTAGCGAGAGATTCCGATGTGGCACGTGAGTAACGGTCGGTGTTTCCGTTGAATTTGCTGTTTGCAGCTTGTTTTGGTTACGGTGCTTCGTTGCTGATTTTGGCAGCGTGGAGAGTGTAGGTGGCTTAGGTTTGGGCTTCGGTGGCACAGGGTAGCGAAGATTGATTGGAAGTCCGTCTTGAAAGAGCATATAATGCTGGATCAAGTGTTCAAGAGAAGGTAGGAAAGGTCCTTCGTCGATGCAGAGATAACGAGTTTTCTTCTATTGAAAGGACAAAGAAATAATTTTAGGCAACGTGTGTAGACTAAAACTGTGGTAAATTTAGGAAGAAAAGCATGAGATAAACATATTTTTTACCGATTCGCGAATAATAAAGTGGCATGGAGCGCTGTCATGCAGCAAAGTGAGCACAAATCCATTTCGCTCTGAATATCGTACCAGAAATGCACCAGATGCATCTGCACCAACGTTTTGGTTTTCGTCTGGTTCCTGATTCTGGTTGTCATCTTTCGTTTCGTTGGGTGGCGGAATAAATCGCTCTGCGTATTGCTTAAGAGCCGCTTGAGCCTCATCACGACTGAGCGTACCATGATACCAAAGTTGTTTCATCGTCTTGGGCGATTTGAGTTTGAAGCTGACCAGAAAGTCACTGACCTCAGGATGATTTTGGGCCAAGTTAATCGGCAGCTCTCCTGATTTTGTTCGTGGCATATGGGGCGCACCGTGTTCTAGAAGCACTTTCACTGCTTCGAGATTACCATGCTCGGCAGCTTCGTGTAAAGGAACGCGAGCTGTCTGCATGTTTCGAAGCTGGATATTGGCCTTTGCTTCGATCAGGACTTTAATAAAGCTGCCCGGTTGTTTTTGGCAAGCATACTGCAAATCGTATTAACTTTTCATTAGTAATTTTGAAGTTTTTATGCGCATCGAGTGAATACTTACATGCAATGGCGAGTTTCCAGCGGTGTCACAGGAATTCACATTCACATTCCGACTTAACAACAGCTTCAGCATCCGCTCGTCACTGTGCAGGCAAGCCAGATGGATGGCTGTTTGGCCATCTTGATTTTTCGCATCAAAGTTCCGGTAGCCACAATTCAGTAGTTCTGCCACGATGGTGTGGCTACTGCTTTTTGTCGAGCGATGCAAGAGATTCGTTGTGCCATGGCTGCGAGAGTCGTTCGGTGGAGGGTCGCGTCTCACGATAGCGGACAACTGCGGCACCACTCCGTTTGAGGACTTCTGATAGTGTTCAATTAGTGAGTCAAGACCATGTATAGTCGTATCGTTTTCAATCGAAAAGAATGCATCTTCTCCATGTCGACGAATTTGAAAGTGACGTACTTCACCCTGTGATTGATTCTGCATTAGAGAAATGGTTTATGTTTCATTTTATTTAGACTTACCTTATGCAAAACTGACAGCACAAAGTCACCATTTGAACTGTTACTCTCTCTTACTAAAAACACTCCATCACCACGACCAGCTTTTGCTTCTGTAAATCGAATCACATATTGTTACACACATTAATTTAAGTTTTTAAAAGCAAAATACCTTCAAGGAGAATTTCATTTGCACGTTCACGCGAGACTTTACCATGAAACCAGCATATATTGTCCTCACGACTCATTCTTATGATATAAGAGTTCGTCTGAAAGGGAGACAAGATGCGATTTAGTATTTGCAAGTAGATAAATATTTTATTATTTTAATAATTTTTGTTAATACAAGTAGAAAATTCAAATGATACAGACTAGTGTCTTTACAAACTACATTTATCAAAATCTAGCTCGTGCTGTGTTTAATTTGTAACAATTCGTAGAGTAAACTCACAAAGAAAACATTCAAGGAAAACAAAAACTTTGTATATGAATATGCTTAAATCTACTACTTAAATCTACTTAAGCGCTACTGATCCTTGGACCTAAATTTGCATCAAGCAAGAGGAGATTTAGCATTTGTCTGCGAGCCGATAATATGACAGATAAGCTATTTCGTTTTTGATATGGTCTCAATGGTAGTTGAGTGGCGAATGCGGGCTGGGTTTTATTTGGGCGATCTTACCATTTCTCGAATTGTATGTATAGATTCTATATAAGTGTATTTTTTAAGAATTTTCGTTGTGTTTTAAGAATGTGTAAAACTGTGCAACATGTCCTGAACCCCCAGAACATGTATGCAAAAGTTATTCTCTAAGCATTCAAATCAATTTATTTCTGAAATTCTATCTTCATTATTACTAGAATCACAACCACAATCTCTACACTCGTTAAATGGTCACATTTCATTGATAGCGCTGTAATTTGAGCTAAACGTGATAACACATATCTGAGCTCAGATTCAGATACAAACATTTCTCGGTCGTTGCAGACGTGGAAAGAATCAGATAACCTGGCTACACATAAAACAATATCTGAAAATTGTAGCAAAGGTCATGATGTCAATTCGTTTACTTTCTTTCTGAAGCGGCGGACCAATCAGCTTAGAATTTTATCTTTATTTGCGCGTGGAAAATACATGAGTGGACTCCAAGGGAGTTCTCGATCTCACAAATTACTTGTAATAGTAACAACTAATCCAATCATATCGTTATCATGCGTTAAGTAAATTTTTACATCGAAATCCGGACAGCAATATCACTGATAAGGATATGACGACTGAAAAAGACAAATCAACCTTTCACATCCTTATTAAAACGAAGATCGTGTAGAATAAGAGCAATGCAATCAAAGTCAGACCTTGTGATGAACCCGGATCGAACTTTCTTTGTGTTTCCCGGTCCGGTTTAATTCATGTTCATTTCCCGCAGTTCTACATACATATTCTAAAAATTGCACGAGAACGTGGGTTTCATTGTTCAGTAGAGATCAAGTTGACCACCGGTACACAAGCATCACGAAATGATGTCGTATTCTGCCACTGGTCAATGGGAGTTGATGATAGGGGCTCCGAGTTTGCGACGAGTGCAATTACCCACATGTGAGTAGAAAATACGTATACGTATTAGTCGGCATGCATTGTGTATTGCTGGCGAGATGTTTTTGTTATAAGATTTAATAATCAGTATATGAGTCTGATTGTACGCATGGAACGTTCTATTGTTCGTATGCTACAGAGACAAGAAAACTCTGATGGGAAATATTTTTTAGTCAAGTACAGTATGTGTACACTGGCATGGAAAGTGTGATTGATTTTTGGGGATGACTATAAAGTATTTTTTTTTTACTTAAATTAAACCCATTCAAAATTTTCGGCAGCACAAGACATTGATTCCAATGGAATATATACAGTAATATACGGCCCTGTTTTCCAACGGCAAATTTGACCATGTTATGCCCAATCACCTGACATCAGCCTAATTGACCACTTATTAAAGCATTTATAGCGTCTGACACGTCCTCTTTTTGAATGGATATCGAAAATCCTTTGTAAGATTTCATGCAAACAATATAAGACTATATGTGAACAATATAAGACTATATGTGTCACACACGATCGTATCTAGGGTTGTAGGGCCGTCCAATTTCTGTTCCTTCTGTTGTTCGGGACCTAAATACAGTCGAGTACGCATTACGATTTATAAGTGTGAAACATCAGTGCTTTTATGACAGCTTCATTGTCTGTGAAAATGTGATTTTAGCATCTGTAATATCCCTGACGTATATAGGTTCTGCGGCTTTTCGTTACGCTGCCGTCACCTCCGCCTGGATATTACTATATTGATTGGGAAGCCTGAAGGATTCTCTTTTATACTCCGGTCTGCAGAGTATAATGCAGCAACTGCGCTTGCAGCTGTTTTATATTTGATGGTGTTGATTCCAAGGGCTACCGTGCCTATGAACTGATCGCTTTCCCACTCATCTTTTACGATGGCTTGATATCTTCGGTTGAAGAAAAGATTGGGGACCAAGGTAATCAGTGCAGCTTTCGAGACCTCTCCCAATACTACTTTGGTCAAAGGACCTTGATTCGTACTGTCTCGATTTCTGAATTGTGACAGCAGCTTTGCGTTAAAGCCTCTAACAAAGAGGCCAAACGAAGAAAAACTGAACATATAACGCAGACGAAGAAATCGTGGCTAACGCACCTTTAGTACAGAAGAGTCGTCAATTCCTTACCTCTGTTCGTAATGTCAGCAAAGTTAACTTTATCCATTGCCGACCAGACCAGGCAGCCGTGAGCAAGGATCGCCTGTGTAGATTCAAGTATCGTCGTCTACATCCTATGCGTTAGAGTAAGGCTGAGGTCCGCATGTTTTACCCAGCATCTTCTTGTTGGCGTAAATTGCGTTACTTATCCTCTTTGCACTTTCTTTCTTTCTTCCAAATTCATCTTCCAGGTGAGCTTGCTGTTCAGAATCACTTAATCTAACGTCGTCCTACCTGATAGGATCTATTTAAGAATTCTTGCATTTCCTAGTGAAGTGTAGAAGATCGGTTTTAACGGAGTTGATGCCAAGGCCCACGGTTTATACCGCTCATCAACCAACCTCAGTGCATACTCTATAAGCTGACTTAGAGTATGCGGGAAAATACCCGAGATTATGACAGCAAGGCCATCGTCCTCGATCTTGTATTTGTCACCAGGTTCCACAAAAGAGAAGATAATACTCACCCTTGAGGTTTGCATATGTGAACCTTTCTTATGATTTGCGCTCCCGCCCATCCGATTGATGTGAGCCTTTATTTAATCATATTGCTTATTCAGCTGTATATAACAGATTGGGAGTTGCTTGCGCAGAAGCGAACCCAAAATGTGCCGATGACCCAGACTAGTTTCTAGACTCTAGTTTGGATTGTCGAACATAAACGACTATGTTCGTCTCTACTCTCGTCGTCGACTATGTTTAGTCACCTAACCGACCAAACTTTTCTAGGCTCAGTTACGGTCTGTGTACATTGACCTTGCAAACCTTTTTTTAATAATAGTATTTACTTGACATAAGTTAACATTTTATTTTTTTTCAAATCACCTTAATATGAATAATTAGCATCCACTTCCTCTCAAATTTACGTGTAAGTCCTAAAATAGACTATTTAGGACTAAAATGTATTTAGAACGGCACTCAATCATCACAAATCACACGAATAAATGCACAAACAACAATTAAGAATAAGCAAATTCTATTAAATTTTTTACACTCTATTTTCACGATCACACATTCTAACCCGAAATTCCCACTTCAAAATCAGTTTCGCCGATCGTCAGCAACCTTTCACTTTCATCGGTTTTTTTTCTAAAATTCTGCAATAAATTAACTCACTTCGTACCACCTGCATTCTTCACATACACATTAAATTAATTCTACCACGCACTGTACACTCTAAACTAGCCGTGGTTCTCATCAGATTCAGAACTACTACAACTCACACCGTTCCGGAATCACCTCTTGTCGCAGTCAACGTTCTAATAAGACTCCACCAAGCAAATTCCCACCTGAATCGAATTGCTTACAAGGCTCACCAATTCAAATTAGCGAGAAAAAATTGTGAAAGTCTGAACTTCGATGAAATGTTAATTAAATCCATGTCTGCTTTCGTCTCGCAACATAAGCAATAATCAAAATAATTTTCTCGATCGATTCCGAGAAATAGAAAAAGTTTTGCGGCCACCTCCCGTTTCGACGGATCGAGACAAGGCAAGACGACGACATTGATGACAACGAAAACAAATCACCAGCAAGCGATTGTGGCTTTTGATAGTATATACTACGGCTGCTGCTACTGGTACTTACCAAGGCGTCTTGGAGCACTTTATCCAACGATCATGCACTAATTAATTTGGCACTTTTTCACTAATTCCATCAATACGTTTTGATTACATTACAAATCGCTTTCTGCGATACACTTTAAATGCAAATAAATGCGAAAATATTTCTACGAGCAAAATATGAATGGAGTTATGAGTAGATTCGACTACGTTTCTTTTGTGCAGTGGCGAGATACATACGTACGTAGAACGACGACGAGTAGAACCTGTTGACAACTTATCGCATATGTCAATTTGACAGAGACTTGATCGTGTGTGTGTGTGTGTTTACGACATGCATTTATGATCGTTTCGCTTGATTCGTGTTGGCATGGTTGGTAGCACTGGTAGTTAGATTAAATTTGACCGAAGCAGCAGAAGGGCGCATATTTTGAATACTAAAATTCCAGTGGGACAGTTATTGTAAACATGTTTAGGAAAATAATTATGTTTAACATCTTGATATTCGATAAATGAGTGTAATATTTTCAAACCATAATTTATTAAAGCTAATTGCACTTTCAAATATTTTATCAAAGTGATCCCCTCCGGCCTAATATACCCTGAGAATTCTAAATAAATGAATCAGTTTGCTGTTTTGCTGAGTTAATGATTTCTGAATATTTTGTTTGCACAAGAGATAACAAAATAAATACAGAACTGACTCTTATCATATTTACAATGTTGTTTCAAACAACAATCTTTTGTATGGGCACAAAATTGTATTTATTTTTTGGCCTCTTCATTATTTCACTGTAATTTTACCGAATAAAATTAATATCAGCACGTTACAGTCAACCAGTGTTTGCACGTCAGATTAAAAGCTTTTATCAAGTCATTCTGTCATTTCACCAGAAATTAATTAGAATTAGTACGTACATTGTCATCGAAACTTGTAATTTAAACTTAAAAAAATAATTTCTCACTATTCTATGTTTATTTCTCGGAAGCTTGCTTCTCATATCAAATAACGATGTAATCTGCAATAGCAGTGCTTAGCGTAAACGACATTCATTCGAGGCATGCTTACAGGTGTGCTAATTAGTTTTACGTAATTTGCGGGCGACCAAGTATAGCGTGTGTGTATAATGGAATGAATGAAATGAGTAAAATTAACTAGAATGCCGGTGAATGAGTAATTTACAATACACGAGAAATGTTTTTGAACATCAGAGGTGTGTTTAGAACAGATGTTGCTAAAGTGTCTCCCGGAAGAAGGTGGGCGGGAGCAAATCTTGCTAATACGATTTTCGAAGGAAATTCTCAGAATGATTACCTATAAAGCTTATAGAATAGTTTCTTCACATAAAGCATTTCTGATAGATGCTAGTCATTTATATTCGAAACTCTAATGCTTGTGCGCTGATGTAATCAGAGAGTTTGAGTATTGTTGGGGTTTCCCTGATATTTTGAAAATCAGTTGAATAAAAGTATAGTTAGATAAGAATGTGTACACATTGATGTATTTTCGGATAAAGATTTTTTTCAGCACATATAGATATGTAAATCATTTCATGATGCATAGTTATTTTTTGTTCCCTATATTATTTGCTTTCTTAATATCATTTTTACTAAAATATATACCACAATAAATGTGTACATACGAATACATGTTATCACTTGCTGTCTCCTGCTTACTTATCAGCTAACGCCGTTTCCTGATTAAATTTGGAGTGTACTAATAGGAATACGCTCCATGTAAACAATAATTGCAGCAATTCACAACTAGTCAACGGACGGGTCTCATGACCAAACACGGTATCCCGTAGTCCGTCTAAATAAACCATCACAAGATCATGACGCAACAAAATAGCAATAACAATCAAATCGACTCAATAAAAACATTTTATTGCCGCCTGTCGTCGAATCAACCGAATCGACTAGACCATAAGCGAAATGAGTCACATCAACCGACCGAACGACCGACAGCTTCCACATGATGAGTCTGTGCGAGGAGGCGAGACAAGGCAAGACAAAACGTAAACAATTTCCCAACTCGCTCTTACCTTAAGCAGAACGTACTGTGACGTCATGGCTGAATCGCACGGAGTTTCCTTTCGCAGGGTGCTGCTGCTGGAGCTACAGGATCCCACCCGAGTCGTGGATAAATGGAAAGTTTGAAATTCTGCTCTCAAAACAAACTTTTCCTACTTTCACTACACATTTCTTACAACTCCCGTAACAAAATTCTTAATAACACACCGATAAGCCACCGATAAGATAAGCTCATTGAGGCACTAAACCCGCTGGGGGTTGCTCAGACTACGGACGAGTTGCACGTTGATTCGACTTTAGCAACTATACAGACTGGCTGATAGAGATAACACTGTTGCGATGATGAGTCACCATTCGACTAGCCGTCTCGGAGCCTTCCGCGTGAATTGCTGATTGATTTTCGTTCGCTTGTTCTGCGTTTTCCCGATTCGATTCCGGGCACGCGTTCGCCAAATTCACTGCATTTTCACGCTCACAACCACCTTCGCATCCTTGCCGCATTCGCACTAGTTGCAGGCAATCGGATTTGCAATTTTTAATGCAGCGAGCTGATACCGTCAGCACTTCCACGGTTTCTTGGAGGAAAACGAATTGTAAACACGTTGCCCGCTCACTACGGAAAAAACGTCAATAGCTAAAGCACGGAACTGGTGGGCACTGTGCTGCGGACGGAATCTCTTCACATTATGGAATTCGAGGGAAGACCAAGAGCAGGGGCTGGGGCAGTATACACGGCTACGACGACCGACGGCGGGCATGCCGGTGAGCAAGAGCAATATTCCCGAGGCGATGAGTCATGTTCGGTTGTTGAGTGTAGTGTAGCTACACTGCTACGCAGTTTGTTAAGCTCAGGCAGCGTCGATTCGGCTAGCGATTTGGTAGAATGGATTGCCGTAATCAAGTTGAGTACCAAATTACTTGAAAAATTTAAATGTGCCACTTGCATGAGTAATTGAAATACACGATACATAGTACACTTGCACGCGAAGACGTTACTTCAGATTGCATATCTGTTAGTTGAATTAAAAATTAGAAAATATTATAGCGACAGCCCGTTTAATTCGGTTCGTAAAAAGTTTGCAGGCACTGCCCGAACCGATTTCATGCCTGACTGCTACACTAGGGCAGGGGTATGTGCTAAATGAAGAGGGAGCGTAGAAAGTAGACGAATCATATGTGCTTGTGTGATGTACGGCTGGAGGCTATTTTTAGGCTGACATAGAAATTATGAACGGAAACTGAATATACTTTGTTTTTTTTTACTCTATATCTACTCTATTTCTAATTCTATTTATTTATACTATATTTTGCGAAAATTCGATCCGTTCGGCCGGTTTGTGCAAAAGTAGCGCAGGCACGAGCTGATATAGCGGCAGAAAACAAACTACGGCAGGCGGTTGGCTCTTTTACTTTTTAGGGGACTGAGAGACACTTGACGGAATCTCGTTTTAGCTCGATGAGTGATGCTCAAGGCATTTTCTTTAATCGTTCAAATCTTGTGCTAATGGGAAACTTTCTTGTGTATGCCAGAAATGCTTTTCCAATTACACATGTGTCGCCGCTAATATAGCTTGAGTTGAAAAATTGAGGGTGTTTTATGGATTTTACGTTGATCTGTAGATATAGATATATGATATCCGCATATAATAGCAATGGAATTCGTATTTAGATAATTTATAGTCACTGGTATTACGTAAATGTTCATACATATCAAGTTATTCGTTTCAAAAGCTAAGTTGAATTGATACGATGAATATTTAATTCAATACTAATTTGAGGCTTACTTAGGTTTTGCATAAATACTTAGCGCAATCGATCTTAAAATTTCAAGAGAAAAAATTCTTCTAAGTGGTTAGTTTTTCAACTTGATATTTCCTCCAACAGAAATAGCTTTCAAATCATGCTGTTCTGTCTGACTGTATCTTTTTTTTTTACATTTATGTTCAGTGTTAGGCCTGTTCGCGTACTTTCAGCCGATTTCACCATATTTCTTTCGTGATTTAAATTGAAAATATCACAAGTATCAGATTTTACTTGGTCATAAAAATAAAATTAATAAAAACCAAACAGTCAAAAAAGTCTCTGTTCGAAGCCGTTTTTTTCTTAATTTTGACAATAATTTTGTGTATTGCGATGATTATTTATTTCAAAAATTGATTTGCCTATCATAACTCTTAATTCTAAAAAATAGGAAGAGAAGAAAAAAAATCTCATTTTGATTAAGAAATTCACACCATTAAATTGTTCAAAATTTTGAATCAAAATAGTTTCCGTTTATCGATTTTTACAAACTAGTACAGTGCTAGACAAGTGTAAAGCATAAAAAAAATTTGAACATTTATTCCTTGTATACTACATGCTTCCAATAAGGAAGGTACCCAAATAGCACCAGGCGTCGCTAAAATTATTAATTTTTTTTGTCAGTTGGAGCCATCTTTTGAAAGAATAAATGTCAAGTTTCATGTATCTGCGTGAATTTATTTGTTTTTGAGAAAGAAACCTGCAAAGGAAACCAAAGAAATTCCCTATAAATATTATGGGGCATTTGCTCCGTCATATAAATTGGTCAAATATTGGTTCGCTGAATTTAAACGTGGTCGAAATAGCACGAGTACCGAACCACCTCCAAGTCGGCCAAACCAGGCAGTCATTCCAGGAAAAATTTAAAAAAAATCCATCGTATTGTGTTGGATGACCTTAAAGTGAAAGTGCGCGAGACAACCAACTGTGTTTGCAATTCTGAATGAGCAATGGGTATGAAAAAGCTGAGCGCACCATGGGTGCTGCATTTGCTCGCTGTAGACAAAAACATCGTGTTGATGATTCGGAGCGCTGTTTGGGACTGTTGCAGCCTGATCGGAAGGATTTTTTTCATCGGTTTAACGATGCAAGAAACGTGGACCCACTATACACTCCACAGTCCAATATACAGTCAGCAGAATGCTTAGAAGCGGGTCAAAGCCGGCCAAAGTGCCCAAGTACGCAAAAATTAGCTGGAAAGATCTTGTCTTGGCCATAATTTGTTGTGATGACCATCGAATAATATGAATGGACTATCTTGAAAAAGGAAGAGCGGTCACAAGAGACTACTATGTTGAATTATTGGACCGTTCGAACAAGAAAATCAAGAAAAAAGCCTCATTTGACAAAGAAAACAGTGCTCTTTCATTACGAAAACGCACCCGCTCACACTTCGGTGAAAGCAACTGTAAAACTGAATGATTCGCGCTACGAATTGGCTCGCCACCAACCATATTATCTAGATCTAGTCGCCAGTGACTATTGGCTCTTTGAAAACCTGAAGAGATGGCTCCAGTGAAGGACACTTTCGTCAGATAATGAAGTTAAAACGGAAGCTGAGGCTTATTTCGAAAGATAACAAAACTTGTGTAGTCAATGTCCAGGTGTTTGGCAGCAGTCTTTAACGCTTCTGGAAACTCAATAAAATATTAAAGTAACAGCGAAAATATTTTTTTTTTACTTTTAATCTTGTCCACTTTTAATTTCGTTTGATGGAAAATTTTGGACATAATGAGTGGGTAATTAATCCACTAATCATGATGAGTGGATAACTTCATTTTTTTCTTCCAATTTTTCGTAATTAAAAATTTATGGGAGGCAAATAAATATTTGGTATAAAAAATTATCGGAATGCATCAGTTATTCTTAATTTAAAAAAAAACAGCTTCGTACGGAGCTTTTTTGTTCTAACTGTGTTGCTATCTTGTCCCTAAAATATCACAGAGCAAATATGGCCGTGAGGTCTACCTAAAACATAAACGTAATAGCATGTTTGCTCCTATTGTTATACTATTACATTTGCCACTACTATCATGTTCGACAAAGACGTTCAGAAAAACTAAAAACTAACAAATGGCTAACATAAAAACATTTTTCGTATAAAAGATTTTTATTTAAAATGGCATAAATGAAAAAAAAAATATTTACAAAATATTCTAGAAACTTGGGTAAATTTCAAAATATACATATGTATAGAATATGGATCAAATTGACAAGTAATTTTTTTGCGACAGGTTTTCGATTTAATTATATTTCGAATAATCCATTTCAAAAGGAAAAATTATGAAGTTGATGTTGATTATTTACAATGATTACACTTAAAATCTATTAACATTATACTAATAACAAATAAGTAAAATAGAATATACAGTTTTAGATTCAGTTTTCTAAAGAACTTGTGGTAATTTCTAGTTGTGAACATTTGAGAGTGAGATATAAAACTAGTAATAATATAATTCCAAAAATAACTGAAAGGGAAAATTAAAAATTAGAAATAGACGAAAACCAAAAAAAAAAAAAAAATTTGTAGAAAATCATAAATATTTTCTTTTTGTCGGCAAAATGAAGTGAAACATTTCAATTTGGATTGAAACTTTACAACATTTGCTATACGGTGCAATATTAAAATAATACTATTAGCGGTAGCAATGAATCTAGAAAATAATGTTTTGTTTTCTCCTAAAAAATACATATTTCTATCTCATTATCATAGAGCACCTTGGAAATAATGCTACAACGATATGTTCAAGTCTCTTTGTAAACACACATTGCCTCGTCAGCACCGTCAGGACAGTCAATAGTCTGCAAAATACACGAAAACAAAGTTTTAAATGAATTTAAGAGCATTGAAAATATATTAGTGTATACCTTATCGCATAATTGATCAACTGTTATACACTTTCCACTGACACATCTTAGTTCCCCTGTTGGACATTGGTTCGGGCCTTGGGTGAGTTCTTCTGGTTTTTCGGTTGTTGATGTTGTAGTAGTAGTTGTTGTTGTTTTTGAGCGAAACGTTGCACTTCGATTAGCCTTTGAATATTTGAAATCATTTTCGGAGTCGCTTGTCATCATGATTTCTTTGCTATCTTGAAAGTTTGCTAAGAATGAAGGATAGATGAAGATTTGTTCAAGAGTTTAAATCTTATTGAAGTCAAAATTATGTAGGAAGAAAATAAGCCAGTGTTGATACTGAAAGTAAATTATATTAAGTAAGCAAAAGGATATGTTCAAAATATGGGAGGAATCGCTCCTACTAATTAGTGGAGTGTGAGCAATAAATAAAACAGTGAAAATCACGAAATAGTGGAGTTCTTATATCGTCAAGTTCTGGTATATCATGCTTTATATCCGATTATGAAAAAAAGTATTCGAAAGGGTGAACAATAGAGAGAACTCACAAAATCGAGTCAACTAATGATAATCTTGTGCTGAAGACAGACTACAATTGAATCTGGTTTTGCAAATCTCGTTAAGCTTTTACCTTTGTGGGTCAAGTAAAGGAAATTTAAAAGCTCAAAGCTTATTGGAGACTCGTGAAACTAGACCCAGTTGAAGTGTGTCTCCAGTATTAAGGTTTGGTCCCAGACCATTTTCCAATTCACATACTCACCAATGTTCCTCGGCACCCCAACTACCACACGTCCACTGGCCTCTCCTTTCTGGATCTCATCGCTATCCTCCTGACTTGCCTCATTTGCACCACTATCCGATGCGGTTGGCAAAAACCGGTCATCAAAAGCTTCTTCTTCTTCTGCACTGCTCAGATGTGAATCACCTGAAGATATTGTCAAATATGGTTTATTTTTTGGACTATTGGGTTCTTGGACACTGGCAAATGCAAACTCTCGTGGATTTGTAGGTCGCTCACCATCGACACCGGCCATCTCGTCATCGTAGTCATCGCAATCCATCTCATCGGATCCGTCAGGACAATCGTTATACTGATCGCATCGCCATTTATCAGGAATACACTTGTCATTCGATTGGCAACGGAATTCCTCGTGCTCGCAAAACAAACAGTTTTCTTCGTCTTCGCCCAGGGAGCAGTCTTTGATGTTGTCGCATTTCCATTGGAGTGGGATACATGTTGAATCCAAGCATTTGAACTCATTGTCATGGCAGCGTCCTCGTCGCGTAGGATCCTCGCAGACATTGCGATCACTCGAGTCGGGGTAGCTGTCGCAGTCGAAGGTTGTTGTTAGAACTTCTGAGCTGGCGATAATACTAGCGCATGGTTCGAGAATAGCTAAGAATCAAAATATTGTGAGAAATATTAAAGATCATAAAATACCAGATGCGATTATAATAGTGAGGCAGAAGTCAATAATTCAGGATGAGGAAGACTGAAACTGTTAAAAAGTTAAGCGGTTTTTTTGAAGCTGTTTTCTTATGCTTCGTCCTCTGAAAGTATTACCTCAAACGTCTTAGATTTCCATAAAACTATCAAGACAGAATTTGCGTATGTACCCTGTTTCATGCAATGACACAGTCTTGGTTAGTCTAGTAATTTTTAGAGCATCGAGGTGTCATACATTTTGAGCTTTTCCAACTATAGCGTTTAACTCAGAGCGTCAACCTGTTCAACTTATTTCGAAAAATTGACAATACATTCACAAACTCTCTTACACTTGCAAATCCTCTTGCACGGTTTCAGAACACCCATTTGTGATGGCCGACACTCCGGTTCCAGCGCCGAACAAACAAACTCAGCTGCACGCGAGGAACACTTCGAATCGAAAAGATATTTAAAATGGTCCTGTTCTGTTGCAGTCAATGTCCTGCGTGATTTGTTCACCGTCAGATCATATTGGAGAATTCCACGACAAATGGACAGCGAAGTCGACTGACAGTTTCCTACATCAGTTGAATTGACAGACAAACGCTCTGTGGTCCAAAAACTGCTATGTAGAAGAACAGGCAGTGTTGGAGAGACATGGGGCCGATCGGTGCTGGACTCTGTAGTTGGCTTATAGGTATGATTTTTCTGAAAATAGAAAAGATAAAACTCCAAAGATAAGTGAGCTATAATTTTTTGATTGTGGAACGAATACCTCTTCAGCCTCATGCTTCAAAAGTTCTTCGTTAAGCATCTTAAGTATTCTCTCGTCTTCTTCGATTGGAACGCCGAAATTGTTTTGATGTCCAGAGGTGAAGCCGATCGTATCAAAACTCTCCTTCGTCGGATCGACGCTGCCTTCCTTTTCATTTGTGAGGACTTCAGTGGTTGCTCTCAAGTCCTCTTCAAACTGTGCACCCGGATGAGTGTAGATCTGAAGGATCTGGGTGTTTCGCGATGGACTGACTGTTGTCACGGACGATTGGGTTGAATGATGCTCATATTGCGGCCGAGTTCGAAAAAGTGTGGTGGGGTGTGTGGTCTTTTCATGGGGCTTGAAGTCAGCAGCGTTCGTCCTCAGCTCGACTTCGCCAAACCTCAAACGATTCTCGTCATCTTCATCTTCCATGATAAGATCCTCAAGTGTTGAGTTTTCTTCTTGAAATACACTTGCTTCGACGGAACTTTCGGTTGACGTGTGTGTTTTTGTCAGATTCAGGGAAGCAAAGGGACTTCTTCTCGTCGGTCTGTTTGAATCGTTGACAAGAAAATAAATTGATGTTCCCAGAAGTATAGCACAAAGAATTATTAAGAGTGGCCATTTCGAATATTTCCAGAGATCTTTGAAGAGCTGATTGATTTCGTCGCGTTTTCGCTGGTATTTTGAAGGAGAAGTTGTTATTGGTGACTCGGATCCGGCTTTCCAAAAGCTCATCGAGTTATTTGTGCTGTTTGTAGACGATGATGACGAGCGGCTGAACGGAACTCGTGGAGGAATGCGATAGAGGTTGCTTGGATGGGAGCCCTGGAAGAAAATTTGATAGGAATAATGAGATACTTATGGCGTAGAACGAATGTGTTTTGTAAGATTGTTTTTAAAGAAGAAATAATACTTTGTTAGTGGCTGTATTGATTCTTTGAATAAGATTCGTAAAAAACTACAAATTAGCCAAACAGAGACAAGTAGTAGCCATATTTTTTGAGTAGGTGTAAAGTAGACTGGCTTTAATTTTCATATCAAAATTTAAAAAATGTGTGTTTATAATAGATCTGGAGAGCTCTATCAAGTACTGAAAAAAGTTAGGAGAATCAGCTAGAAGTTTCACGGGCTAATAGCATCTCTTATAAAAGCTGCGGCGAAACATGAGTGAATCACACATTCGAACTGCGAAATTGTGGAATAAATTACGATGTTTTAAGTATAAAATCGAGTGATGAACTTTCGTAAGAATTTAATTAGAGGACGCGATTGATTGATAGAAGTTTTGAAGTGGTCGCTTTGTTGTTGTTTGGTAAAGAGCCGCAAAATCTAGATTGTCTTAATTTGAGGGAATTAGTCTCTTCGTTGATGAAAGTCTGTGTACTTTTTTTTTTACTTAATCTGACTCTTTTACGGACATCAGCCAACTGCTTAGCTCAAGGAAACACTCGAGGTTTCGACAGAGTTTTTTTTCCCAAGCTGAGAAGTGAGTCTTCTAAAAATTTCAGCCAGAGTTTAATGATTTCGTTAAAGTATAATTTAATAATAATGGTCTGATTTTTGCCTCAATAATCGTGCTACTGGTTTTCGGCAGGAGTCGGCTGATCGAACGGAAAGATGGAGCGCCTAGTCACATGTCTACCACTGTCTGCTTACGGTGCTGACTCACTCCCCTTATTACCTGGACTTTCATGTGAAAAGTCTTGTTTATTTTGGATAACCCCTTGCAAAAACAACAGTAGTTGAGAACATAAAAATTTTTTATTCATTTTGAAGAATGGTTTATGGCATTATGTGCTAAGAGAATTCACAAACCTATATTTTTTTCTACTGTTCTAGCGAATGTCCGAACTCGGATACTTTTTTTTTGAGAATTCCGGGGCACATATCACCAAAAATACGCTAAATATTGGCTTCGACACAAAAGATTTTACATAATCAAGTGACTCAATTCATAAAGCAATGTTATTGTTGAATCGAGCAAGTAAATGTCAATTAAAAATTAAATAAAACCTTCTAATCCTCAGATTATTTGCGATTTATTTGCTGCATTATTTCCTCTTCCTTTAAAGAAAACACATTAAATATCTCTATAGCTTCTCTTTTCCCTCGTTCTTCTCCTCCCTTATCCGTGTTTAGTGTCAATCCCTCGGAAGCTGAACCTCTTATCCACACCTTAGATTCCAATGCTAGTTCCGGTCCCGACGGTATTCCCAGTATACTTGTCAAATTCCTCTCATCCTCTTTCTGTGTCCTTTAGCTATCCTTTTCAACATTAGCCTTGCTTCTGGTGTATGCCCTTCTTTATGGAAATCCACCAATATTTTCCAAATTTTCAAAACTGGTGACTCTTCTGTAATCTTCAATTACTGGCATATATTCGTCCTCTGCTGTTTTAGTAAACTCCTTGAACGTCTTGTTTATAATAGAGTTTTTTCCGTCTATACAACCTTTACTTGCTCCTGAGCAGCACAGTTTCGTAAAGGGCCGCTCTACTACAACTAATCGTATGATATTCACTATTTGATATGATTTCTGCATTCGACTATCAACGTCAAGTTGATATGATCTATACGAACTTTTTGAAGGCTTTTGATTCTCTGAATTTTTTTGGTCCCCTCATTTCCTGGTTTTCCTCATATTTTCATAGTCGTCCTTGCAGAGTCATTTTAAACGGTTCCTTTTGCTCTCCTATATTTCCCACATCCGGAGTTCCTCAAGGTTCTATCCTAGGTCCTTTACTTTTTATTTTGTTTGTCAATGACCTTCCTTCTGTTATCAACTCCTCTTGTCTTTTATATGCGGATGACTTAAAATTATATAGGGCAATCAAATTTGCAGACGATTATCACCAATTGCAAGCTGATTTAATTGCCCTCAATCACTGGTGCCTCGATAACCTCTTACCACTAAACATTTTGAAGTGTCACCAGATGGCATTCTCATATAAAAATGCTCCTCATGTGTTCACTTATTTCTTATCTAGTGTTTCCTTATCAGTTGTCCACCATTTTAAAGACCTTGGCGTAGTGCTTAATTCCAAACTGAAATTTGATGTCCATGTGATGAATATTACGGCCAGGGCTTCTAGGATTGCTGGTTTTGTCTTGCGTTCTTCGTATATGTTTACCGACATTTCCACCTGTATTCATTTATTTGTCTCCTTAGTACGCAGTATTCTGAAGCACGCGTGCCAAATCTTGTCTCGTCGCTTTCAGTATTTATCTGACGCCAATGAAGCTGTTCGTTGTTTTTTGAATTCAACATCTCCTACTGTCCTTACTTCTCTCGTCTTTCCATTCTTCTTATGTCCTCGTCGGAATCACGTAGATTGTTCCTCGATTAGTGTTTTCTGTTCAAACTTTGCCAAGGCTTTTTTTGGTCGAATCTTGGTTCCCAGATAACCAGACGTGAATCTAGTTGTCCTAGTCGATCCTCCTAGAATGCACAATGCTCTTAAGCTTGGTCCTCTCCCGCAATCTTTTTTGGAATTTGAAAATGTATTGAAAATGTTATCTTGAATTTCAATTTAACCATAGTTAAAATTTTTAAATTTTCTTAATTTTTTGTTGTTACTTTTAAATTACTTAGTTCTTTCTTAATTTTTTTAAAATATGTTTCATTTTCATTCTTGACGTTGTAATTGGAGTATATATGTAGCGCAATGGAGAATAAATAAATAAATAAAATCAAATACTAAGTACCACAATGGGTGCTAAATAAAAGATCAATATACCACCATAATAATGATAATCTAAGTCAACGCAATGATATCATTAAAGGTCATATTTTTCTTCCTGGTTGATGTAAGCAATATAGTTTCTGTCCACCTCTTAATACTTTATGATCGAATCGTGCCCTGAAGCGAAATCAATCTTAATCTTTTCTCTCTACTATATTTTTCGAATTGAATGCAAAACTAAATCCTCATAAAAGAATGAATCATTAGTGACGATGGTCTCTTAGCTATGATACCAAAAAACTTGTTAAATAGTCTATTTAAATATGTGATATATGCGGAAGTGTATCATTCAATGCGGAAACTTTGATTGAAAATCGATTTCAAAGCACAAAGTAAGGTAATGTGGTTAATGAAAGCAAACTTTTGAATTCAAAGTTATTAAATCTGAAACTGAAACTAGAATTCATAGCTTAGTATTGAAAATACTTTTTATGCGGTGCATTAGTGCTTTAAAGATGTATTCTTTTAAATGAAACCAATACCAGAAAATCCAGATTTATCACTACCCACAATCACCTCTCTCGAATTTTTGATTATTAGTCTCCAAATTTCACAAATTATCAATGTAATGGATTAAGTAAAGCAATTAATTTTTATTTGCTAGAAAATTCACAGAAATTTCATCAGCCTGTCAATATATTTTACTCAGATACGAACTAACATGACAAGTTTTCGTGACCAAGTGCGGAAAAACCTTGATTAATCGCAGCTATTGAAATTGTAATATGAAATGAAACAAATGGAATGCATGAAAATTATCTTTGCATCAGTCTGAATTAGACCAAGGAATGTATAAGTTTGAATAACTTATCTCGCGTGGGTGCCTGTGAGCTGAGACTAAACGAAGACAGATGAACTTGAAATTTATATTCAGGCTTTACACACGTCTACAAAACGAGAGTTTTTAGAAGGCGAGGTGAAGAGACTCTTTTCACAAGCTGCTATTTTACTGATAAGACTTTTCGTCAAATCGTTCTGAGTTGTTGTGTGTAAATCCAGAGGTGGCATTGCCAAAAATAATCGATTTCTAGTCTTAATGGAAATGGCAAACGAAATCATAAATTAACATTATTTTGTGTGATGATTTAAACAATCTTGCAAAACTTGAAAATTATCGTTCGAATATCTTTTATTTAAAAAAGACACTTTTTTAAAAGATTTATCATTAACGATTCGACATGAACACTAAAAAATTTATTTGCAAGCAAAAAGGAGAATCGAAAAAGAAAGGGGAAAAAGGAAAAGGACAAAAAAAAGAAAAGGGGAACAAAAAAAGGAAGAAAAGCCTTCAGACTCTCATTAGAAAAGATTAAAGGTAAAGGATACAAGGGATTAAAGACAAACTAAGACAGGCTGAGAAAAATTCACTAAAACGTTGAATCAATCAAAAATTATTTTCAAATAGACCATAGAATTTTCATTGTTGACAATAATATATTATCAGTTTCACACATTTGACGCTTTATCGATGCTCCTATTGATATTATCGCTCCATCTGAATAACTTATATCTGAATACTTTTCATCTTCTGCTCGCACATACTATGTTGCGCATGCTCATTCATTACTCTGCTTTAATGAAATTTCTCACCTTCAACATTAAATACCTTCAATTTATGATAGTCGCTATTTTTCATGGACAGTATTAAGAGATGAATTCGGGCTAATGAAGATCTCATGTGAAATGTGATAAGACTTGAAAGAAACATGATTACATGAAATTTAAGACTTAGTCTTCGAAAGACAATAAATACATGTGTATACAACTGTATTAATATTTTCAGACTGTTCATTTTGTGGCTGATAAGGACATGTCAATAAATTTCGATTGAAGATAATAAAAAAATTGAAAACATGCAATTTTGTAATTAATATGTGGGATATGAAATTGGAATTTCACTTTTTAAGATGAAAATGATAAGTAATTATACGAGTAACAGCTGTGTGTTTACATAAGATTGAAGTGGTTTGAATGTTTTTAGCTTGCTTGAAATTGTGAGCTATATAGCTAATAATGAAAATGGAGTCTGTACCACCTTCACTCCCCAAGTCACCAATGTAGCAGAACAACTTTGATTTGCTTTGTTTTTTGAGCTAAAGTTAGGTTACAGAAAACAATGGTCGCTTACACGGCTTGGTTTAGGCAACTAGTTTGGGTTCGTTGGCCATCCTCCGCTGGTTATTTAGAGTTGAATTGTAAACACCTAAGATATTGAGGCGTTTATTAAATAGGGCCGGAAACTCACAAAAAGTATGCTCGATGGTGTTCTCTTTCATTTAGTGTCTCCTGTATAAATTTCTCAATGGCTTGAAGGTTCTTATCCGCTGAGTAAACGCTCGACGTGACTCCTGTGACCATCTTATTCCCAAAAAATCTCCGCCTAAAAAATAGTGCAGTAATTAGGAAGCCTGAAAGCTGCTTCCATAGCTACATCTGCAGAATATGTTGCAGCACCCGCTGTATCAGCTGTTTTAGAGCCGTCAGTGTAGATGCTAAGAGTTACTGCGCCCATTTGATGATTGCATTCTTGCCCATCTCCCACAGTCGCTTGATATCTCCGCTCGAAGCATAGAGTGGGCACCAAGTAGTCAGTGTTACCTGCATGTACCCCGCTGAATACTGCTGTGGTAGTGTCTGAGACTGGTAGTGTCCCGATTTCCTAAGCCTGACATCAGCTTTTGCGGTAGTACTCCTAACGAAGAAGGGTCAAGCGGAGAGAGATGAAGCAGGACGTTCAGAACAGGCGAAGGAGTCGAGGCTAAGGCACCTGTGGTACAGAGAGCCGCCAACCGCTGAACTCTGTTCACCATGCTAGCAAAGGTAGTCTATCGCCATATAGATCTATTGCGTTAAAGCAGTGCTTAGACCCCACTTTTTACCCAGCACTCTCTTGCTGGCGTAAATCGCATTGCTTGCCCGTTTAACTCTCTCCTCTAAATTCACCTTTCAGGTGAGCTTGCTGTCCAGAGTAAAATCCAACCTGATTGGGGCTAATTCAGGCATTTTATACTTCCTTGTGAAGAGTACAAGAACAGTTTTATTGGAGTTGATGCCAAGGCCCACGGTATTCGCCCACTCCTCCACCAGCCCCAGAGCATACTCGATGAGTTGGCCGAGGCTATGCGAAAACCAACCCGAAACTAAGATCGCAATGTCATGAGCATAGGCCACAACCGTGAGTCCCTTGCTTTCGAACATTTCCAAAATTGAATTTGTAACCAGGTCCCACAAGTGAGGGGATAGAACTCCTCCTTGCGGTGAGCCTCTGTGGACCTCCCTAGTTATTTGCGACCCCGCCCACTCAGCTGATATGAGCTTTTGCTTAAGCATGTTGCTTATCCAGCTGCAAATAGCGGGATGGGTGTTGGTTGCGTGGAGGCTGTTCATAATGTCGGTTGTATACACATTATTGAAGGCGCCTTCAATATTTAGAAAAGCTTCCAAAGCATATTCATTGTAATGGAGTACCTTTTCTATTTCGAGGATTACCCTATGGAGAGCCGTTTCAACGGATTTCCCTTTCATTTTCGCGTTTTGGGCTCTCGATAGAGCTTGAGGACTCAAGTCTTTGTTTGATATAGAGATCGAAAATTTTAAAAAGGAAGGAAGTCAGGCTAATTGGCTTGTAGTCCATCGGATACGCATGGTTGACTTTACCTGCCTTGGATATAAATACAACCTTAGCGGTTCTCCAGGCTGCAGGCACGTGTCTTAGCACTAACCTTTGTACATTTACAAAAGCCTGGGAACGGTGAGCATACCTGAATTTTGAAGCATGGCCGGTAGAACTCCATCCGGACCTGGAGACTTTCAGGGCTTGAAGGTGTCTGTTGCCCAGACTAGCCTCTGCTTGGTGACAACTTCGCCAATGCCTTTAATGTTATGCAGATCAGACGCCTGGTCGCCAGTGAAAGGGGTGGAGTCATGCAGACAGCCCGGGAAGTGAGTATCTACGAGGACCCTCAGCGTTTCCGAGCCGTTCCTTGTCCATTCCGCATCCCGCTTACATACCAGGCTAGGCGTGACAGCGTGTTTAGCCAGCAGATTTCGAAGTCTCGCCGTTTCCGAAGTGGTTTCAATTCTATCGCACAGCTCTTTGAAGAAGCTCCATCCGGCTTTCCTAATTTCCGATTTATAAAGCCTGAGGACGTTCATGTATTTGTCTCAACATTCCCTGCAGTCAGCTGCTTTGGCTAACTTGAACAGTTCTCGTACTTGTCTTCTGCGAAAACCCAGGTCCCTGCTCCACCAGGGTGGCCGATCCATAAATCCGGTCACCCGAATAGTATATCCAATTATCGTCCAATTTTCCTCCTTTCTTGCTTAAGTAAAGTACTTAAAAGAGTTGTTTACAATAAGCTACTTCCTATCTTTCATCGGTTTCTTGCTTCTGAGCAGCATGGGTCTATTAAAGGCATAACTTCCACCTCTAAACTGTTAACTTTCACTAACTTGATCGCTTCCGCCTTGGACCAACAGAAGCAAGCTGATGTTGTAAACATCGATTTTGCAAAGGCTTTCGACTCTGTTGACTACTAGCTTCTTCTTTTAAAGCTAAAAAGTATCTAACCTTCTCTTGTTCTGGCTCTCATCTTCTGTTTCTAGGGGTAACTGTGCTTATATGTGAATTTTGGCACTTGTTATTCCTGTTATTAATCAATGATCTCCCTTCGTTTATCCATTCTTCCTGCCTTCTATTTGCTGATGCTGTTAAGCTGTTATAAGCTGTTTAGAGGAATTGAATCGCTTGATGATTGTCTCCAGTTACAGAATGATATTTGTGCCTGTTAAAATGGAAATAAATATACCCGAGATAAATGTTTACTCAATTGAAAAACTTGAGGAACCACTGATAGACAAATTACCACTTTTACAGTTCTTTCAGAAAGTAGATCAAATCTTCACTGATGCCACTAACGACATGTATTTTCCAACCACTAGCCCACTTCTCACAGCATCACGATCACCATTTATCTAAGCATCTGCGATTTGTTGCCTTCAACATGAACCTTCACGTATCTATCTCAAGCAATTTCCATAGTATTTAATGCACAACATTAAAGATTCTTCCACTAGATCGATTCCTGTCACGGCTCACATAAAATCGAATCGAAGCACAAATTACACAAGTCACCTACGACAACATGTTGTCTAATTGGGCGATGAATTTCAATTAGTGTCGATCGACTGAACACGGAAAATGCCATTAAATTTGAACCTTTGCATATTCGTCTCCATGCATGCATCAGGTAAATAAATGTTCGGCAACATTGGTTCGAGACTCGAGTTCGCTGGCTGGCTGGCTGGCTAGCTCGATAGACAATGGCGAAGGATACCCGTAAATGGAGCAAAGAATCTGCAATGTTTTAATAGCTCTGCTCAGATAGTTCAGAGCGAGTGCATGTGTATGCTATTTCAAACCTTAGCTTCAGTGGCATTGATTCGAAAATTCCATTCTAAAAACTACTCGACTTGGCATTGTTTCATCAAAATTGATTGGTGTGTTTTATGAGTTTGAATGCGAACGAGTCGGTGATCTAATGCGATCTACCGACTAATGATTCTGAACGATCATTTGCAGAAGTATCTGTCTGTCGACTATGGCTATGTCTTATTTTGGAATGTTATCTTTTGATCGATAGTTTGAATAGCCTTGATGCTTATTTTAATTGTTTCGGAATGCTATGCGGGAGATGCAAAATGAGATTTTGATGAGTCTTATTGGAAGAACTGGATTGTGCAATATTTTGTTGAAAGGTATGTGAACTCAACTGTTTCACTGACATTTGGATGATGTGTTTGCTTGTCAACGTTATGAACGGTTTGGTTGATTTAAAGTGCGTTCAGACAAATACAATAAATTTTATTTATTATTGTCTAAATACAGAAAAAATCGAATTATAGACGAAAAAAACGTATAAAAAACATAAAAACAATCAAATGATAAAATAAGAATGCAAAGCTAAATTGACTAATACAGCAGGAAAACACAACAAGAGAAGAAGCATTAAAGGAACATTAAGTTACCGACCCATGAGTTGTGGTAGCGTCTGAAGTCCGTGGTTACCAATAGTCGAATCAACAGGGCGAGGTCGAAGCAATACTCAGGCGGGTCCTGAATCGGAACTTAGTGAGTCAAACCTCATATACCCTGCGGTGATAGGTCACCCGGGGATCTGGTAATCAGATTTTTTTTACCATCTTCACTAGGGAAAAAAATAGAGTAGAATAAGATTCTATTAGGACGGCCCGGTTGTCTAACAGAAAAGGTCAGCTTATAAAGCCGTAAAAAAGCTTGAAAAGCAGACACTCGTCGAGGAACGCTCTGCATGGCTCATGTGAATGAAATTCTATGATAAAGAGGTGCAAACTGTAATCACAATAAAGACTAGTGAACTTATAGTATAACGAGCGTTGCGTTGCACAGATTCAACCGCATCGATCAAGTATTATATAGGGGACATCAACTTTGGCAAAAGTAATCTAGAACACTACGGACGAAGGAGAAAATATATATGATGAGAAGTAGAGGTTAGAGGATTTAGAGGAACCAATGATGAAGCCAGAAAAACGATAGGCCCTGGCTATGATGTGTAATTTATGCTGGACGAATTTCAACTTAGATTAAAGATCACGTTAAAGCCCTGGAAACAATCAACAGCACTGAAAGGGAAGCCAATAACAGAGTAGGGGAAAAGCAAGGGAGATGTTTTATAAGTGAAAGACATTTGATGACACTTTGCAACATTCAAAGTAAGGGAATATGCAGTGCACCAGTTAACTAAAACACCCAAACTGTCTTACAGCTTGAAACAGTTACTAGAGGACTCATTCACTCGGAAAATTTTGAGATTTTCAGCGAACAATTAAATTATTAGAGAAACACAAGGTGGTTAGTAAATAAAATGATCAATAAAGGGCCAAGAATGGATACTTGCGGAACGCCTGTGGTGTGAAAAAGGGCATGGAAGAGCAGGAGCTACCAGTAGCAAAACAAAAGCGATCCAAAACGTAGGAAAAGAACCAAGAAAAAAGGACACTGAAGATTACAAATCCAGTTAGCTTTGAATCAAAAGCTTTGGCAAAGTATGTGTATAGGTTATCGACTTGCTTTTGCTGATCAATTGCAAAAGCAAGGGTATTTGTACACGTCAATATTTTTGTTGCCGCTGACTTACCTTTCATGAATCCATGCTGTTCATTGGCCAGCAAGAGCTGGTTTGCTGAAAGGATACACTAAATTGTAATTGAGGCTTTCGAGGTGCTGACTAAAACAAGGCAAAAAAGAGATGCAACAAATATCATCAGCTTTATGTATGGGATTGCGCATGTTCAAAGTGATGGAAAGTTACCGGTTAAAATGCTAACACTAAATTTTATTAATAGAGGAACACATATGAAAGATGAAAGTGATATAGCAAAAAGATTTGGAATGCCATCAGCGCCGGAGCCAGTGTTTGAATCAGAGACCCCATAAATAATTTGACAATCAAAGGATTAGCAAAAAAAAAAGAAAACAGGATAGATGTAAATGCGGGAAAATTGATTGACGGCATTGAAGGACTGGAACGAGAAGTGAAAGAGGAAGAGAATTCAGGAAATAGCTCACACGAATCTCGTGGAGAGGAGGCAGACGTATCATGAAGATATGTAACAGAAGAAATACCACAGGAAGTTTTAAGAGATTTGATATAGGACCAAAAAGGCGAAGAATTATCGTATTTAATAAAGAAAGCACAAATCGCATCATTGGTTACCTTTTTAGCAGCAGCGCGTAGCCTTTGAAACTTCAAAAGGCATTAAGCGACTCAGACCTTTTGTATTTGCTTCAGGTTGCACCTTTGGCTCTAAAAGCACAACATCGACAATGAGCCACAGAAGGTCGAAACTTCTTTTACGTCAGTAGGAAGAAATATAAGTTTAGTTGAAGTGGCTGCCGATCGACAGAGGCCAGCCGACAGACGCACTTATCCACAAAAGAGGCCCGTTGTGATGCCACAATAGTTTTTGACTCTCTCCTATTCACTAAAGTCAGGAAATAACCTGCTTCCTTTGATTAACCGCACTATCCCCTTTAAATTGACCAGGGACAGTTCGGTCAGATTTGAGAGAAATGGTGCACCAAGTGCCGCCACCCTTCTCCTCGCCAAAGCCGGGTTATGATAGAGGATGGATTCCTCCTCGTCCTCGGAGCCACAATTCCGACAGAAGTCTTTGAATCCTTTGCCCAATCGTTGCGCAGGCCGTCCTATGAGGCAGTGGCCCGTAAGAATGCCTACAGCACTACGCAGAGCGCTTCGAGCTAAGCCTAAAAGCTGTACGGTGCGATACGCATCCATGGAGACCAAGGACTGCCTTATTATCGCACAGGATGATTCATCCGGCCAGGACTTCCTAGCGTCTTCAATGTTTTTTTGCCTACTGGCCAATTTGACCGATGTCATCGGTGCTCCTATTGAGAAGGAGCATGAGACCTCCGGTAGCAAGGTACCAAGCCTAGCTAGTTCATCGGCCTCACAGTTGCCCTGAAATACCTTGTATCCAGGTACCCAAATAAATTATACAGCCGAATGTTTCGATATCTCCCTAAAAGATGCATAGCATTCAGCAACAATCATGAACATTGTACAAGGGCCAGCAAGGGAATTAATAGGCACTTGGCTATCTGTGAAAATACCAATATTGACTCCGAATATTCGACAACACAGAAGCCTGACAATTGTCTGAAAAATAGCCGCAACCACCACCTGAAAGACACTGCAATAGTCTGGTAGACGAAGAGACAGCTTGAGATTCAGTTCATTTAAGTATACACCACTCTCGACTCTATTGTTTAGCTTTGAGCCATCTGTGTTCATATGGTGCTCACTTTCGAGGGCGACACCATTCGTCCCTGCCAGGAATGCGAGCTGTGAACTTCAAATCTGGTAGAAAGTGCGCACCCGCTAGAGCGGGAACTCCCTCAAACAAGATCATCGCATGGCCGAACTCTGTTCTATTCCATGCTGAGATACAATTCAGTCTCACAGCAGCAAGATTAGTGTGCTGTAAGATCAGTAGATTGGTTGGCAGCCAATGTAGTAATACGAAAAGTGCCTTGGTAGTGATGGTGCGGTGCGCTTCAGTTACCAGTAGTGCAGCTAACCTCCGCACTTATTTGAGCTGACGTTTGTAGGCAGAGCAGCCTGTCACCCTAAACAATAGAATTGGTTCAACCACCGCGGTATAAAGCCAAACAACGGTACGAGGCTGCAATCTCCAATTCGCCCCTATGGCTCCTTTGCAGGAGTAAAGTGCACTGAAAGCCTTTCGCGCTCTTTCTGCCAAAAATTTGACCATCTTGATCAGGTTAATGGAGACCCCGTATAATTTCGGTAAATTAAAACGAGGAACTTTGTACTTCGTTGTAAACAGTACTAGCTTCGTTTGACTAGGATTCACATTCAAGCCGCCCTCACGGCTCCAACGTGAAAGTAAAATGATTTAACCTCTCCGGTAGTGTAGATCAATACTTTCCCGACACTGCTGGAGATACGTCGTCCACATAAACAATCAAGGAAGAAGTATAACAAGAGATTATATTGGGCAAGAAGGAATAAAATTTGTAGAAAGCACCATCAAAACTTATTTCTCGGAAGAAATAATACCAGTTATTAGCATTTATTTCCTTGAATAAAGCGGAATAATAAAAAAAATAAAAAAAGAAGAAAGTGGCCAATGAAATATTGCTTGAAGATAAAATATTCAGTAAATGAGTGACGAAATGTTCAGTAAATAGGAAGGTAGAAATATAATCTGTACGTAAACCAAGCGCATTCACGACATACACAGTGAGACAAACTTTCTAAGAATAAGAGAATTTCGCTGAAAGCGGAATATTTTGTCATTGTAGGTTCATTAAAAAAACATTTTCTTTTATGAAAATAGCCTTAAAACTTCCCGAAAATCGCTACACGAAAACTGTTATACTATCGCTCGTTCAAAACAATACTAGCTAAACATAATTGCAACGTGAAAGCATTCATCTACCTCATTCATTTATACAGGATCGCGATCAGAGTCATTGCCACCAAAACAAAATTCAAAAACCAGCTTCGATTTCAAGATTAATACCCGAAACCAAACCTCATTACTTCTTCTCGAAACATGCATGCAAACTACTACAAACTACATGCCAACATTTCTGTCTGTTATTTTACAATTAACGATCGTCAATTAGCCCAAGATGTTAGATACCGAACTTCACCGCATGAAGTGAAATACATACCTACATTATTTATTATTATACTTCGAATGCATTAAAATGCTTAACTTGTTCAAATACCTACCGCTTCATGTCAAAATTGATATAAAACGATAATTCGACTGTTGCAGTGCAGGTTCAGTTAAATGTCGCTGGTCGCTTCAATTCCGACATGATCTGATCGTCGTCGGTATGTTCGCGTTAATAATCATTATGCGCGGAAATGGATTGAATGCAATTACATACTTTTACATTTATTCGATAGGCGTATACAAAACGATCTGCTCTAATTCGAACATTTGTTATAGCGCTGCTAAGCATGTCAGGCTAATGTGCATAGCTCAGAGCAATTAATGTCCAGGAAATTTGTAGTAATTAATTTTGAAAGAGCTAGGTGATCCTTGAGGGGTTGTATTTTCGTTTTCTTGTACGATTTGCATTAACAGGATGTCGAATGAATTTAATGCGATAATTGCTTGAGTTGTTTAAGTGTAATCTACGATGGATTATGAAGTGTAATAGGCGAACGTTCGATATCGCTTGAAGTTCGAATATATTTCAACTGAAACAACATATTTTAAGTATTTATTTGACAGCATTTAATAAAGATGTATATTTCATTTCGAAAAATTAGGTATCTTTTGCTTGGAATTTCAGTATTTGTTAATTGCTTATTTATTATTCGGATTTTTTTTTTTGTTTATGCTTTGTTGTTAATTTAGATTTTATCATCGTTTCCTTTTCAGTGCAGTATTATCTCTTTCAATTAGTTAGATAAAATTCAGTCGTACGCGCCCACACTGGGCGCTGTTCTGAGTCTAGCAACTCGCAGTAAAATTAAAGGGCTTTAGAGGAATTTCTTACAAAAATAATCTTCAGGTACCTACATACACACACTTTCTTGTCTGCTCTATCAGAAAAATGAAAATATCAATAAATAGTGAAAGTCAAAATATACATTTATATTGCCAGATATATAAGTATGATAGCAGTTGCTATGACACTCACTTTTAAATATCTCGGATTCTATAATGCTCATTAAGTATCTACACAATCGAAGCTGCAAAAAAATTGACGTAACAAACTCACTATAAAACGAATATATGTTTTATATTTAAAAAAAACAACGTTTAACCAAACAAACGTACTCAATCAACGTAATTTTCATGCAACATCCAAAACCACTTCTTGTATTTATTTTCCCCAGCGAGAGAGCTAATTAAATTCACTAAGTAATTTTCCTACGTTCTACTTGTGCACAATATTCATATTTTCTCATCGTACCATAACCGTAGCTTAATCAGATGCTATTTGGTGTTTTTCTCTCGGCATTTTGCAATAGTCGAATGTGGACTGTGTATACGGATGACCTTGTGCGAAATTTCATCATTTTGTTTACTTAAGACAACAACAACGACGGACAGTTGGTACTTGATTTGATTATGAGATCGCCCTTGGCCATTTTCACTTGGTCTTTCTTTCGACTAACGATGCTGGTGACGGTGATGATGATAATGGCGATGAAGATCGTTTTACAAAAAAATGCAATAAAAAATATTATCATTAAGATTCATTTTGTCTGAGAATCCCAGGGAAGAAAGTATGGAAGCATTGAACTGTTATGAGAGGAAATGTAAATCAGTGTCAAGTGAACAAGAAGTTTGAATTTGCCTTAAATATAGGCTGGCAAATTTGTTGTTTTGAAATGAACTTTTTAAAAGCGCTTACTTTTAAATGTTATTTAAGTAATTTGTGTCGAGAAACATTTGGCACAATTTGGAAGAGTTTATCCCTTTAGATTTTAATTACTAGTCCCCAATATAGGAAACGAAAGGATTGAATGAAACTTTTCTTTTGAAGATATTTGACAGAATATTGCAATATTTGACTGTACAATCTACTAGCTTTTTTTAGTGAATATCCTATTTTCTGATGTTTTCCCTAAAAATAACGATATCTATCATCAAATCTAGGATAGGAAACTAACTTGGACATTCATATAAACGAAATGTCACCGAAGGCCACTAAAATACTTTGAATCAGCAATTCTTTCCACAAAAAATTACTGTTAGCAGGTCCACTGAACTATAATGGGAGCCTTTTTGGATCTTGAACCTCTATACGTCAAGATTTAAGAGAAAGGAGCAAAACGGGTTACTAGCCTACCGACACAAATTGGGAGACTTAAGAGCATGCCTTAGTATGCTGTAGTTGTTGTTGTTGAAAAATGTTGAATTTCAGTGATCAAATCAAAATTAAAGCAACCTTTTCAATAATGTTAAAGATTAAAAAATAAATAATAGGAACTTTAAAAGGATCAAAAGATCATTAAAAGAGTTAAAGGTGGTTGTCAAGGCTATAGATCATGATCACATAATTTTAGCTATGCTCTTAGAGGCGAGCGATTTCCTAAATGATACAGGAGCACAGAGTAGACTTGAAATGTTATAGATAATGTTATATAAAGAGGCACCAAGGAAACGAAAAAGCTGACATCAAGGCCACAGAAAGGGTTGAAATTCCCTACATTGGTCACAGTCAGTACTGGACCGACATGGACAAAGAAAATCGAAAGCTGCAGACTTAATCTAGAAGGTTTGAAACACTCAAAATACTACCTCAGCTTCAATAATAAAAGAGTAAAACGAGCACTCTGCAAAAGTTGCATTGCCATTTTCGGAGTGAGGAAGAACTGCAAGGGAATCAATCATAGGACTCAATCACACCCTCAAAAGCATACTAGTGTAGTGTTCACGTTGGGCCTTATTACCGATTTTCGAAGAAAATTAGTATTAAAATTGTTTTGCCGAAAATTCGTTACATATATCAGCAAAAAGATGGATTTATGTATGGGGTAGTTCTATGTCAAGTAAAAATTAAGATATCTTTAACACTTTGGAGGCGGCGGGCATTTTAGTGAATTTTCAGGTACTCCTATATTTTTGTGCAAAGGCTTTTTTCAAAAACAAAATTTTGGAAATTAAAACTGATGATGCTTTATGTTTTTCAATTACAAAGAATTGGAAATTTTTAGCCCTGTATGGGTGATGAGTGTCAAAAAGTAGACAAGGATTTTTCTTCCCAAATTTCTGTTTGTCATAACTTTTGACAGAAATATTGGATCATCAAGAATTTTGCAGAGCATTTTAATGCTGACTAAGACTATACATACACAGTATGTTCAAAATGTTCTGGGACTCGTTTCGACTTCGTTGTGTTAGTGGCGCTATTCATCGGACAACTACAGATCTACATAGACTACACTTTTGCCCATCTCTGATATTTTTTCGCAGCGGTCGCGACGAGTTTTGAATTGTTAACGATCAGATTGCGTTGAAACCTTTAAGAGTGTCATCAGTATTTCAATAATGGAGCAACGTGCAGCGATTAAATTTTGTTTTAAATGCGGTAAAACTGCTACAGAAACTTATGAAATGATGCAAAAAGCGTGTGGAACTAGTTGTTTGAAGTTCTGAAACGCCTGCTCGCAAGAAATCATCGTGTCCGAAGTGTAATTTACAAATAAGGTATCTGGTGTCTTCACCACGATAATGCACCTGCCCATTCATTCGTTTTTGTACGTTAGTTTTTTTTAGCGAAATAAGGGGTCACAATTCGCGAACATCCCCTTAATTCGCCAGACTTCTGGCTATTTCCAAAACTTAAAGCCGTCTTCAAGGGAGAATTTTTTGAAGATGCGGTGACAATTCAGCAAAATGTGACCGCGGTCCTTAACAGCATTTCGGCAGACGATTTTTTTTATCGATACTAATTGTTTTAATTTCCATATCTTTGTCTTTGGGCACATGCATGAGGGTTTTCCATATTTTTAAATAAGCTGATGAAATTATGTATTCCAATGGTTTTCCTTTCTCTTATTTATTGAAATGCATCTGCATGTCTTTCAACCACCCTGCTTTGGTTTTTCAGAAAGTCAGTTTTGATTGATCGTCTCAAAGATTTTCAGTTAAATCTAAAATTAGCAACATCACATCATCATTTGACGTCCATCATTGTCATTGTCAGCATGATAGTCGTTCACCAAAAAATAAAGGCTGATCGTTTTTTTTTTCAAACGAGTCGAAATCAATGATTATACACCATTCAATATAAAATTTTTAGATAAACTAACATATGCAATATATTTCCCGGCAAGAAAATTATCTTTCCGATCTAAAACCAACGATTTTACTTTTTCCCTTCATTTTTTAATTGAATCACCATCTATAATTCGACCAAACCAATTATTATTCAGAACAAATCTTTTTCCATCAAAACCATGATTAACAAATAAAATTAATTAATTAATTAATAATCACCCGGGCTACTGTTATTAATGGAAATGTTTTAAATGCTAATTAGCCAATTCCCGGCGGGAAACTTCACAATGCTAGTGAGATCTTAATTGATTCGATTCGAACCGTGAGAAGTAAGTATATGGTGGTCATATCAGTTTTTATGAGAAAACAGAAACCATGATAACAAAGAAAAACGATTGAAGGGCGAGGAAGTGGGAAAAAGCAAATTACAATTTCGAGTTTTTCGATGAGTGCTTTATATATGTTTAAGATTAGAAGAACTTCATTAGTTTTCCTGCGACACATTTAAGCGTATAGATTTTCTGGGGATGATTATTTTTGTCAAATGATGACATTGGTATTCGGAAATTGTTTTTTTCAAATCAACGTGTGTTTACGCAATCGAATTGTGTAAATTGGCGCTGTCTGTGAAATTTAAATTGTATTTCTTCTTAAAATCTGAGCTGCTTCAGCTTAACTGACTAATTGATTTGATTTACCTGACAGCTATAAATACAATGTTTTATATTGCAACAGTGATGACCAAACTGATGCCCCGATTCAAAAACATGAATACTTTCACCCAAAATCGTCTGGTTTACATTTATGACACAGTACATTAATATCTTTTTGATATGCATCAAAATAATTCCACTGAGCAAACACAATCTTTACAAACTTTATCTCCAATCTCCATTATTGATGAGTCCAAAAGTCGGGTTTTCACTGTCATTCAAAAAGATATTATATTTTTTCGTAAAATGATGCACAATTTGTTGCTTTGAAGAAATCAACGAAACATCGTCTTCAAAAAGATGTTAATCGCGGCGGAATTCCAAAACGATGACTAATTCACACGTATAAGTCACAGGTTGAACTTGATTGATGAATTCGAAATGAGTAAATATGTCACGGACTTGACACGAGTTCAGATTTTACTCCTCCAGAGATGCAAATCGTAAATGTTTGCATGCATTTTGCATGGTGTGTTTCGCTTTTGTTACGTGATTGTTGGGCTACGGTCGAATGTCATGTAATTGACAATAATAAATATTGTTGTAAAAGATAACGGGTTTTGAAGAAATATGTACATGAATTTATTGTTTGATCATTGTTGTGTAATGGAGGCAGAGACATATGGTAAGTAAAATTTTTTGATGTACGATTTCATATTGCTATGGATATAAATCGAACTTGAATCTGACTGATCTGACACAGTTGTGTTGCAAAATATGGTAAAATATGAAATGATTGAACCTTCAGCCTGCAGTCTAAGCCACATTTAATCTTGGTCCCTCAACAATTTCACCGTGTCAAAATGAGTTTCAAACCCGGATTCGTGTATCTATGTGGATTCACGAAACTCGTTCCGGAATGGAAATCGATGATGAATCTCCAAAAAAAAATTTCCGCATAAACCTACCAAAAGCTTCATTTTTGATGGGATGAAAAATTCCATGGGTAATTTTCATACCGGTTTTCGTTATCTAAATTATTTGTTCATGTTGCCTTGTGGGTAGAATATGTTATAGTGCTTGCAATTGATGGTAGTGTCGAGCCACTCTTGCCTTATATTTATAGATTTCTTGTCTGACTCATTTTCCATCAAATACTTAGTAAAATACAACACTTGTATCGCATAACATTGTGCTCTCTTTCCGTACAGAAGCAATAGGATTCTGGAGCTTGGATAATCGTGAGCTACCCCTAATAAATGACCAAATGAGAGTTTTGAAATGATCCAGGGGAGCCGTTGCACTTGAGTTCTGCAGAAGTAGAATGATGATTTTTTTCGAAGATGATTGATGATTGGAAGAAATCCAAAAACTGTTTTCCATTGCATATATTTGAATAGCAGTAAGAAATTATATTATTTTCTTTGTCGCGCATATTTGAAAGTAGGTTCTAGTATTCGCGCTAAAACCATTCCACTAAGTTTGACAATTTTCAGGAACTTTTTTCGCCACTTTTCTATTCTTGATTGATTCAGATCTTTATTTCTGGGGTCAATCAAACTTCGCAGCTGCAATTTTTTTTTAATGTACACTTTTCTTTCCGCTTTCAAAGTATTTTAAATCGTTGACTATAATTTTTTTACCGCTTTGAAATGACCAAAGATAAACTTTTTCTAAAATGATGATTTTTTTGTATGGAAATTAACCCACACTGGGTGCGAAAAGTAATTATATTTTTCTAATTAATTTTGATAATTTTGTAACCAAACATGCAATGTCAAATAAAAAAAAACTATACATGTTGTATCTAAGTTTACGTTGAAGGCCGTAAAATCTTATTTGCAGCTATTAATCAAAAATATCGCAACAACAAAACTCAATACTTGCCTGAAACAATTCGATTAAATAGAATTCAGTGATTATGCAAGCGAAATTAAATAAGTTCTTCCTGAAGAAGACACGGACCGTTCAAGTAAATAAACAAACACTTCAAATCCAAATTCACTTCCCTATTGCCACTACAACCTCTCTACTGTACAATAACCTTTCCAATTGACTAATCTTCCATCGATGAAAAATAATTCAAGAATTAGCAACTGTTTTTAGTCGCAGGCAACATAAGAATGCCTTCATAAAAATGAGCCCCAGGGCAAAACAGCCAAACAAACATCTCCTCGTCTGCAATTACCGTAACCTATAGCTGACAAAACTTCTTGAAACCAGCGGGCAAACATGTAACCATCTTCACTCGATATATGATATTTACATTAGTCAAGCTCGTCTCATGGTGGATTTGTCGTCGTCATCATCGCCATCGTTGTCGCTTGAAGTCAAGTCAAGTTTCCATTCAACCTGTAACGGTCTCATTCGATTAAATTGCAATCGGTAGATAATTTGCATGTTGCGATTGTAATTTGAAAGTCTATAAATTTCAAGTTGTGGCGGGCTCTTCCCACGAATTGAATAGATGCTGAGCGTCGTCGATTGTATGGCAGCCAAGGAATAAGGGAAGCAGTACATTGTGTATGTATCTTCGATGATATAATAAGATACAGTTACTTTTGTAAATGCTGGCGCTGTAATTGTCGTTGTTGCTGTTGATGCGGTTGTTTTTGCATTCATCTCTTGAATAATAGATTCTTTTATTGAGCGCAATATGGTAGTAGAGAATATTTTTTTTTATGAGTATGATGATAGAGTTGCAGTTTATTGGAAAAGGTTTATTGAATCTGAATATTGGAAGGTAATTGAAGTATGAGAAATGTATTGAGTAATTTGTGAAAGAGAGCTGATCAGACGTTTGATTAAATTTGAATGGGAAAAAATGTTCACGAAGATAAATATCTTTCCGAGAATCGAAGAAATTATTTACTTGTCTACGAGATATGCAGTCTTCCACAAATCAAATCAACTTTTATTTGATTTCAGTTATTTGAATAAATATTGTGCAAAACCTACTTCCATTCAACATAATACAATTTTCGCATTACCTTATTTTAGAAGAATGATTTTCCTCAAATTTAGTAAATGATGTCTACAACGCTAATATGTTTTTACATGCTTCAACACCAACCACTTCTGATTCCAAGAAATTAAGAATTATTAAAATTGAAGAGATCTGATCGTGCGGTATTTGTATTTAGCTACCATATACTATACTATCTAGAGAAACATACAAAAGTTTTAAACTGATATGCGAAATATCTGGTAATTTCGGATTCGCAAATTCAACAGAATCAAGAAATTGGCAACTCTGGTTTCATCAGTCCGGCTTCATTTGCATTTATTTGCTATTTGAATCTGAATGATACTAATTTAGAAGTATTTTTATCTGAATATATGTATCTTTTACCACATTTCGTTTTACATTCAGCACTACTACTCTTGGCATAATGTTACCTCATGTTTTTCATTCCTATCTTGTTGTATTCATATAAATAAAAATACACCAAAAGAAAACAATTAAAAACAATCCAGTCGTATTAAAATCACAACCCGTAAAGCTAAGACATCGCAGCGGCCTCGCAAGCAGTCCAAATAAATATTGATCACAAACATCATTCAGTATATGAAAATCTCTTAATCATCTGACATAGTGACTTGCATTCGATACTTTGACGATAAATTAATACGATTAGCAAGCAATTAGACTGACGCCGTCCCTTTAGAATTTGTCTCTTGCTATTAATTTGACCCCAGCTAACGACATAAACGTTTGATTTCGGCGGACGTAGTTTTGCAATGCTGGTGTCTATAATTCAATCAAGAGGACATCCAGTTGCATGCACAGTCTAGATGGAGATAGATGTAGATTTAGCTTCAAGTGAGCTTAGTCTGGCCAGGAAAAAAACTGAGATGGACGTTGAGCTGTCGTATGGAAATAATAAAGAGATCCTGTTACCACTGACGACGACGAGGAAGTGGGTTGTTTTGGAGCTAATGAATAATTCACTCTTACTCCATTCCTATCATTTTATAGCCTCAATAGGTGCATTTGGGTGCTTTCTGTATTTAAAGATTTGAGAGATGCCTCAAGTGTAGATACTTTTTCTGTCCTGTGCTCGTGAATTTTAGATTATCCATGGTACTGTTAGAGTGTCTGTCTATTTTGTCGAAGAGTTTGAGGGCTTTGTCACGTAGGTATAGTTCGATTGTCTCAATGCGTAGATCTTTGTGTTTGTCTGTACTTCTAACATACCATAGAATCCTGAAAATTCTCCGCAGTGCGAGATTTTGACACGTTTGAAGTTTTCGTCTGGTGGTCTTTGTGGTCTATCCGAACGCTAGGCTTCCGTATAAAAGTGTTCGTCTTAGTATTTATTTATATATAAGTTTTCTGTTCTTTGTATTTAGACTTTTGGTTTTTAAGAGTGGGAGCAAGGTTTGGAGGAGGTGGTTGCAGGCTTTTTGTTTGTTCTGCATGCGTTCCGTCCATGTTAACTTGTCGAATGTGAGCCCTAACTATTTTGCGGTCCGTTGCCATTGTATCTGTTGGTCGTTTACTGTCAGTTTGCGTGGTGTCTTTCGCATCTGCCGAGTGATGAAAGTCGCCTGGGTTTTGCCCGAGTCGATTTTGATTTTCCATCTTTGAAAATATTCTAAAAGTGTGTTTATGGAGGGCTGCAGAGTTGAAGTAATGGCTTCTGCTTGCCTGGATGTGTGGAAGATGCACGTATCATCGGCAAAAAGTGATATTTTTGCTACGGGCAGTTTGGGGATATCTGCTGTGTATATGCTATACAAAAGTGGTGATAGCGGAGAGCCCTGAGGCACTCCAGCGGGAATATGACGTTCTGTTGAGAGGAAACCCTTGATTCTCACTCTGAATAACCTGCCCTGGAGGAACGATCCAATTATCTGTTCGAGTGGGAGAGGTATTTTGAATTATGCATTTTAAAAATTAGTCCTGCATGGTAGACTTTGTCGAAGGTTTTTGTTATATCGAACATAACCAGTCCAGTCGATTTTGTGTGGTTGAGTCCTGTTCTGATATATTGCACTACCCTGGAGTTCCGTGGAGTGTTGTGGTTTGAAGCCGAATCGCTCTTCCGGGATAGTGTTGTTCTCGTAGACTTTTTCGTTAAGCCGAGAACGGAGAACTCGTTCAGTCAATTTGGCTAGGAATGTTAAGAGGGTTATGGGTCTCCAATTTTGGAGAAATGTTAGGTTTTTACCTGGTTTTGGCAAAACTATGATGATGGCTGATTTCCACGCCTTAGGATATCTGCTCAGACGGAGCATCCCGTTGGTTATGCCCGTTAGTGTTTGTAGTGTGTTGTCTGGTGTTACCAGTGGCACAGAGTTGACAACAGGAATAAAGTTATGTTGTTTATCGTTCTAAAGACAAATCAATATGTGTGCCAGTGCACGATGACATTCCCTTCATGTGATGTAAACAGGCAAATTACATAAGCAATATTATGGCAGGGTAGTAAATCTCACTGATTTTTCCATAAAAGAACGGTGTTGCTGTTGAAAATGGAAGTTAAAAAAAATTTGGCGTGTTTGTGGTTCAACCCAGACGAAGTTTAGGGATCTTTATCTTAATATAATCGACTAATATATACTTTTAAAAAAATTTGACACTTGATTTTAGATTTTAGGTAAGAAATGTGTACATATGTACATATATATAGGTATGAGTTTGGTATTGCTTTTTGTGACATGCCTGATCTGGACCACAGGGTTCAAAACATCACTATTACGGGTGTTCTCATTCCTAAATCTCCAATGAAAGGTTTTTCAAATACCTGTGCTAAATAAAAATAAATTTGCGAATTTAGTCCGTGACAAGCTTAATATTTTGATGCTGGAATCGCGGGAAATTGAACTTGAAGAACTCATCGAAATAGTTTGTAATGCAAAAACTCTTTCAATCACTCATAAAAAGATTCGCCCAAGAAGTAATGATTGGATCAATAGTGATGTCCTTAATATATTGAAACAAAAAAGAATTGCTTACAACACCTATCGCAAGAGTCCAAATAATGAAAAATTTCTAAAGTACAGGGGGTTGAAAAAGAAGGCTAGCAATGTAATAAGTAAAGCCAAAGAAATTGCGTTAAATAAAAGAGTTGATAAAGCAAATGGAAACAACAAAAAATTATGGGATATCCTTGGGAGTGAATTGAACCCGGGGACCAATCAAAATCAAAATAAGGCTAATGTGTTCCTCCTCACAGCAACTCAGCTTAATGACTTCTTTTCGCTAATAGGCAGCAGAATAAATTATGAATTTCGCGCAAATTGTGTGTAAAGAATTAGCAATAGAATTAATCAGCAGACCCTCTTCTTAAGACCAACTTCGATTGAAGAAATAAAAAAGATTATATTAAACCTTAAAAATGTGGCTCCTGGAATAGATTCGATTAGGGCAGATGATTTAAAATGCATCAAGAATCTTCTTGCTCCACTCCTTACTTCTATAGTTAACAAGCACTTGGAGGAAGGCACCTTTCCTAATGTTTTAAAAAACTCTCTTATCACCGTCATCTTTAAGAGTGGTGATATCAATGATCCAAATAACTATAGGCCAATTTCATTAGCAAGCACCTTCAGCAAGATTTTTTAGAGAGTTATCAAGTCTAGGCTAGTTCATTTTATTAACAACACTATAGGCTTTGATCAAAATCAATATGGTTTCCTTAATGGCAGCAATACAAGTGCAGCCCTCATAGTAGACACAGTTGACCATACCATTTTAGGCCATATTTTAAACAAACTAGGTGTTCGAGGAAAAGGAAATGAACTAATAAAAAATTACTTATCCAACCGGACCATAAGTACCCAGTTCAAAGGTGAAACTAGTAATAGGAGAGTGATAAATATAGGTATTCCTCAAGGATCCATTTTGGGACCAACTCTTTATTTGCTTTATGTCCAGAGTCTGAATAATCTTAATTTAGTATCTAAATATGTTATTTATCCAGATGACACCAATATATTAAACTCAAATAGAGATCCTATCGAACTAGAGCGGATGATCAATGATGATTTAGATAGATATTTCAATTGGCTTGTTACTAATAAATTAAAAATAAATGTTAATAAAACGCATTACTTGATTTTCAAACAGAAAAATAAGGAAGACATATCATTAAACGTCTTGATTAGTAACCAACCCATTGATAGACTAGAAAAAACTAAATATTTAGTAATAATAATAGATGACAAATTGTCATGGTCGGATCAAATTAGAAAAATCAGAGCCAAGATTTGTCCCATTGTAGGTTTCTTAAGAAGACGATCCTACTTGAACATTGTTTTAAAAAACATGATTTATCATGCTTTTGTAATTCCATCTATTTAGTTATGCTATGCTTAACTGGAGTCAATCTTCTTCAACAAACCTGGCCATCCTGAGCAGAACTCTAAATAAGGCAATTAAGGCAGTTCACAATCTGAGTACACGGACTCCCACTAATCAGCTACCTTTCATAACTAGGAAAATGACTTTTTTTCAACTATTAGCATTTAAAAAACTAATAACAATATGGAAAATCATCCACGGAAAGAATAAATCTTCTATTTCTCTTTCAGAGAAATGCATAGCTATGAAACAAGATCTGCGAATTCTTATAGATTGCCTCCAGTCAGAACCAATAGAGCCCTTAATGACCCGATTCTTTAAGCTATATCGTTGTATAATGATATGCCTGATGATTTAAAAAACAACCTATCACTCCATAAAATTCACTCCATAAAAATCAAATTGAAATAGCAGAAAATTCAATTTCAAATAGTTTTGTAAAGAATAGTTTGATTTGTGAATTCTTGTCCTCTCTCATACCAGTGTTCGACACTGCCTGAGGGGAAACTTTGTGACAAATGAAGTTATTAATGAAGTTATTATTATATATTTGTTAGATTATTTTAAGAGATAATTATTACACGAAGCTGGCTTCATTAATTATCCGAATATCCCGAAGATTCTTATAAAATTTCCTTAATTAATTCACTGTCAATACACGTTCTTTTTTGTTTTGAAAAAATAATTTTAGAAATAATGAAATGTATTAAGAAACTGATCGAACTTTACATAATTCAGAATTTTGTTCGGGCGTTCATTAATCATTTGATAGCAAGGGGCAAAGATGAAGTTTATTATGCGAAATTGTTTTTCATTGGTTCATTCAACGCAGGCCATGGATCTGAATGTGCATTGTTTTTTTCAAACTTTATCGATTGATTGAATAATTGAACTAAGAACGCAGTATATTCTTCTTTTTCTTCCGCATCATCATCCATTACATTAAGAAATAAGGATTTGAAGAAACTTAAATTAAGGAAAATTTAAAAAAGGGAAATTTTGAACCTTATTCCGTGCAGTTCACTGCAGCCTGCTTTTGCCAATGTCGTTTTCTATCAGATATTTGGCTATCCATTTCAACGCAAAGTATCTTCAAATTAGTAAAACCAGCCCGTGGACACGGACGGTATAACTTTCCATCATTAGCCCCTTCAATCCTCTCGCGCACAAAGCATGTTATAGTTGCCTTTCCGCCATTATGATCTAATTGTCAAATTGGAGGGGAACTACTTGGATTTGACCCGATTTGACAATGAGCAGCCAAAAAATTACCCCCATCCCCTTATGGGCATGTCCACTCCATTTCTACTACCTCACTGAGTAAAACTCAATTCCAATGGTCAATAATTGATTACTTGACCGTATCAAATTCCAAACACCTGTGTTTACACATTACGAACCAAAAATTCTCGACGCACCTTACGAACGTCCCTATGCATCTAAATTACACCCGATCAAATGGACCCCTAATAACAGATGCGGGCACCTTCAGTTCATCGAATTCCGATGCTACATCTGCATATGATTATGGTAATTAACGATTTTTTTTCTAACATCACATTATAACCGCACAATCACACACCGCTGGCGAACATCGCGTTAAAATAAGCCACCGACACCTGATATTCATCACAGCAGGTATCGTCGCTATCACAGGTTATCATTATCGCGCATTTCCATCAAAATTATCACGGCACCGTCGGCATCGTTGCTGTTGCGGTTGATGTTTTTTATGCACTCGCATCGAAGACGGCCTAGCGCACAACATGGAATTCGTCGGGCGTATTGAGAATTTTAACAGCATACTGAGTGATTTTCATGTGACCGCAAATGAATAGGTTATTGATATTATGGGGGATCCGATGTTTTTCAATAAACAGTAAAATCGACCCGAATGTTTTTCGGAGGGCTCCAGTCGATTTCGAATAATTTATGTTAATGGATTCATCAATTAATTGGCCCCAGCATCATTTCTAACGTATCTCAATGATCTCTATGATTTGGAAAATGATTTGGAAAACATATCGGCAGCTACTATTATATCATTAGATTTTACGGCCTGGAACTTATGCATGTCTAATTTCATGTTGAACATTTCGGTAATTTATACTAAATTGTAATGATTTTTCCTGGTTTCGGGCAAAATTGGGTGATATCTTCGATCCGGAAATCTGACGAGATTTAAATAGTTTTATCTTAATTTATTATTATCTAACGGAACTTTTGAGAAAAGAAGAAGAAAAAAAACGAGGGAGTCACAAACACTTTTCATATGCAACATATCGTAGGAATTTCATAAAAATGCTTTTCGAAAACAACAAATTAGCTATAAATCGAAGATTAACACTATAAATTAATCGATTAGGCGGTATAATATTAAGTTAATTTTGTTTTCATTCGAAAATATTTACTAAGCTAAGTTTTTTCTTTATTCAAAGCATTATTTAGTAGTATTAAGTGGTGAAAATTATGAATAAAAACAGATCCGTATCGAAAAATTTACTGTACAGTTACTGTTTATTCTGCCTTAGAGCGGAATATTTTCGATTCGTAGAAAGCTACTATATCCGAAAATAGGTATGATTAAGAAAAAAAAAATGTTTAATTATACATTTCAAATCTGAGGCACACGCTGTGGTTGCGATGTCAATTTTATGTTTTAATTGGTTTTGATAAATGTCATGTCATTAATAATATCGACACCGAGTATTTTGGAATGGTATAGAGTCCGGAGTACAAGGAGAGTTGAATATTAAACAATATTAATAGTTAGTTTGGCACGCTGACGCTGACCTTTTCCCCGCTGCAAAAAGTGTTTTGGTAGAAATTAATTAATTGGACATAATTGATTTGAATGTTGAATATCTTTGTAATTGAAATAATGATGGAAAAGGTGCTGTTGATGTGGGTCTAGGATGTTAATTTTAAAAGAATTCATGAGAAGTTCGTACCTTTAACATGGCAGTTAATGGATACGTCCAATGAAGAATTATTGACAGTTACTTTTCATAAGTTTTTTTTGTTGAAACATGAACTGAATGAGATGATTTAACTGATTTTCATCGTATATGTATCAGACCTACGCGCAAATAGTGAGTTTAGGCGAGACTTGTCATTAGTAAAGATTTAGAGTTTAAGAATGGCTCACGAGAGGTCATTGTTACCGTTGCTCAACGACATATTACGAAGTTATTTGATCAAAGGTTCTCTTAGAATGTATAAATTTTATTATCACCCAATTCGATTTTCAAGCACTGAAAATGGGTGTTAAGGAACTTGTAGTATTTGTAGCATTTGCCATTTCGAATTTTTTCTAAATTCACGGCAAATGACTTCTGATACGTAATGTATCAGAAGTCCTCTACAAAACGACCTTACGGCATCTTGTTTTTCGAAAAATCGAAACACAAGCAATGTCGTGTTAAAATTTCATTTTTCACAAACAAATTACCGTATTAACGGTAACTTGTTTGTGCAAAAATTTCGAGACCGGCACTGGGCTGTGTGCTGGCCGCGATAAGCTCGTGGCAGTCTTGGAACAGTCGTAGCGACGGGCGGGCGCTTTTGGCGTGACGGGAGACTCGGGTGTTGTGCGGTGGAGGCGTTGACGAATCAACCATTGTCTACTTAAAATTGAGTGAACCTAATGCTACAGTGAAGTCGGTATCTAAAATCTCACCGATTTTCTTTAATTTCCAAAGTGTTTGATCGATTGATCGGTTATAAGTATCGCTGAGAGTGAAAACTGTTGTGATAGTGGCAATAAATGCAGCCCCTGTAGAAAATTGTCGAAACCTAGTGCAAGAAAAATTCAATATAAAGGAATGAAACGGAAAATGGATATCTGTGCCGAATTTCGAGATGTCACGTTTTGCTGTTCTGGCAATGTGAGAAATGCTTTTAATCGACGGCTTGTCAATCATCACGTGAAGTGAATTTTTCAGTAATATGAACATTGTGACCGTTATACTCTTGCCGAGTGCAGTTATCAAGATAAAGCAATGAACTATTAGAGTAGTATCTGAGCCTTGTGATTTGCAGAGAAGACAGTCTGTGTTTGACTCGGCTAATCGACTCGACCTTCGGCTAATTGGAGGTAAATAGATGTAAAGTGATCGGCTACCTGATTTGATGACATGCGGCAAACGACTATTTGAAAAGAAAGTCGACGGCTAAAGGATGGCGGGCAAGTTGCATTGCATTGGTTTAACTGGTGAATCCCAAGATGAGTATATTTAGTGTTTAGTCGTAGCCGCAAATAATGCAGGTACAAGGACAGTTGTGTTTAATAATCGTGGACTAGGTGGAATCGAATTGAAGACACCACGGCTGTATTGTGCATGTAATGGCGAAGACCTGTTTGAAGTTCTGAATCATGTCGGGAAATGTTGTCCCAATGTTAAATTAGGTGCAACTTGAATTTCAATGGGCGGTGTAATATTAGGTGCCGCAAGCATTGAAAAACCCTTTATCAATAGTTGCTCGGACGGCATTTGGCCAATAGTTTGTGCACAACTACCAACAAATGCGAAATATTTCATAAGGAAACTTCAATTGATACGAAGAAAACTTTATCGAGCAAAACTATCAAAGAATTCGATGCGCATTTCACATCCAAGCCTTTTGGATATGAAGCTGGTGAAAGCTACTATGCAGCTGCTACTTTGCACAACAAACTGCATAAAATTTCAGTGCCTTTAGTAGGTCTCAGTGCAGCCGAAGATTCTTTTCAGCCGTTAGATGCCATACCGATTAGTGCGGCCGAGAAATCATCTCACGTTGCAATTGTTGTGACAGTGCGTGGCGTTAATATAGGTTTCTTGGAAGGATGGTGGCATTCGATTGCGTTATTCGACCCGAACAATGAATTCGAAAAAACCTCGTGGGAGCTATCGACCCAATACGAAACAACATCCAGAACATTGTTGGAGACTACAGTAGCATGTTTTTACTAAACAAATTAGCTAAAAATAAGACTCACTTATACATAATTAATAACGTAGAACCAGTCGAGATATTTCAAGTGAAAGTAATGACTCATGTAGTTAGTCATTTGTAGGAACAGTTTATTTAATTCAAGGTGGTATATATACCTTGTTTTTCTTCATTTATGAATTTCGATAAATTTATACACTTTTCGTTAATTGGCATAGTTCAAAGTAAACAAGTGTATCTTGCCTATTTGATTTACACTTTGATGGATTGCATTCTTTTCGTCCTGATAGAAACAACAACGAAAACAGAAGAAAAAGAAAACAAAGAGAAAAATTGTTAAATCATTCTATTGGCTAAATCGCTTAATAGAACAAACAAAAAAAAAAAAAAATATATATATATGTTAATGCTAGTGGTGGCGCCATTCACTGAGAGTATGAAAAAAAAACATAGTAGTTATGATATTATTACAATAAACAAATGTAACGTCTGGCTCCAACACGTAGAAGAGGAGTCAGTCCAAATGATTCAGATGTCGGTTCATGTGTAGTACTTTGCATTCTTTTTCTGAAATATTACTTTTCTAAGACCAAAGTAAAGTCTATAATTCAATATTGGATGAAACATACCTTTCCTTGTCTCGAAAAATGAAAACGGCAGATTGTGGAACCAAACTCCTCACTTATTGATGAATACTAATATTAGGAAAAGTCGAAAGGTGTACATGTGCATATTCGAAGTAGATTCTTTTTCTTTGCGAATTATATACAGAAAGAAAAAAAAAAAAATAATACTTTATCTAGCTATTTCTCATCAAGAATGCAAATAATTTTTACATTACAATTTTGCAAGCGAATAATTTAATTAATAGCGAAGAAGATATTGAATGAGTAAAGAGAGGGAAAAAAAAAAAAGAAACAAAGAAAGAAAAACGCCGTAAATAGGAATTAGTTAAATATACTTGTAATACAAATTTTAGAAATTTGGAATAGATGGATTCAATCAACTGAAGCAAGGCATGAAATAATAATAATGAATTTGTAAAATTTAAAACTTTTGGCCTTCTTATTGGGTGAAAGCCCGAGAAGTTCATCTTCTTTTTCAGGTTCCGCTCCTGGCCTGGCTGGCCTATAATGTAATAGTTTTCTCGTGAATTTTTCCGTATTTTTCAGCATCATAAGGGAGGGATGCTGGCCACACCTAGGTAGTTTCCGCTTTGATGTAAATTTTGGTGTTTCTTGATTAGATTTTTGAATTTTGAATTTTTGGATTGATAGGGCCAGCATCAGAGGGTGGAGGACCCCAGACCATCGGGGTCAGGGCTCCACTAACATCGGGGGCCCGGGGCTGTCTGCCTCACCCGGGTTCCTGGTAAAGAGAGGTAGCACTTTTTCCTATTTTTCCCTTTTTAGATTTTTTTAATTTTCTGGCTCCGTGCGTTGTCACGAGCACTGGGTCTGCTTGGTCAGCCCATGTTGCAGAGCCTGGGTGGTTTCCTTTACGGAACTATGCCCCTTTTGGTCCCTGGGTATTTTATATACCAGTTTGCGGCTACGAACTTCATGACGGATGAATAATACGTAGCATCCCGTTTTCTTGAGAGCAAACCAACTCCATTTTTTTTATGAACCCACCCCAGCCGCAGCGAGCTAGCAAAGCGGCACCCCAGCATCCGTCGGGGTTGGTTAAAGGGTGCTCCGCTAATGCGGACGAGGGGCCTTCACGGCCATTTCTAGGGCACCCTGCTCTCGGGGCAATTCTTTTTTTTTGTTTTGCCTCTTGAATGGCAGCAGCCATTCCACTTTCCGACCTTAGCACTCTTGGTTCTGGACTTCGGTCTGGTTCTAAGTTGTGATAAGGCCACTCCTATCATCATTTTCGCTACAAATGGCGCCCAACGTGGGGCCCGAAACTTGTTTTTGGGCAACCCACACCAAAGTGAGAAAATACTTATGAGTTTCGACTCATACTCCCCTTTAGACTTTACGTCTTTAATCCCAAACATTCCATTCTCACTTGCAGGTCTTAGAATCGCCTCCTTTGCGATTCCATTTTTCTTCGTTCGAAAGAACAAAACCCCTTTAGTAAGACCTGCATTGCTCGCTCTTTCCTTACTAGCCGCAAACATCCTTCCCAGTCCTTTCCCTTTAAACTCACTTCCTTTTAGCTTACCTCTTGGGCAGCTTCCTATTGTGTTCGTCTTAGGAGTTTTTTGACTCTGGGTGCAACCTGGAGGTTGGCCGCGGATAACAGGTTGTGGTGGTTTACCGCCGCTCCTGTCCCGGTCAACCGAAGGGCCCCTGCCCCACTTTATGTTGGGAAGCTGTCCCAAACTTCGATATCCTTGCTGTCTTGACCCAGCTTCGGCTTTTGGCTTAGGTTTGGTTCAAGCTGTGGTGGATTACGTGGGGTTGGCGTGGTGCCGCCTACACGTCCCTGCAGCTTGGCCAAACTTGAACCATTTGCTGAGGTTGAGTCAAGCAGCAACATAGTTGTTTTTGGTCCCTTGCTCCTCTCTTTTCGAGGAATTACGGGTGAGAGTACAGTCCCCCATACTGGGCGATTCCCTTTTGGAATCGACCCAATTAAATTACTGAACTTCAATACTCATCACACTTAAACAGTTTTCATACTTAAACATTTTGTAATTAAAATTTCAATATTTTCACAATCACACATCCACTTCACTTCGACAATTTTTAATATTTTTCACATTGTTCCAGTCTAACATTGCATAATTAGAATTTCAATTTCTTGCGTTTTTAAAATCAAAAGCCAGCCAGCCAGCGGACCTGAATTGGAGGAGAACGGATCGGGTTCCGTCCAGTAAGAAGGCCATCTCTTGGAAATTATATTTATATTTTTTCTTGATTCAACTTTGGAAGTTGACAACTTTAGAAAATTGTCTTTCAAACTTTTTGGAAGTTATATATTTTTTTCTCATTAATTATAGCTTCTTGGCATTCTTGTGCCCTTTAGCTGTTAAGTTTTTTTTCTCTCTGATAGAGTTAGTCACACCAGTGGTGTGCACCTACTTATATATATATATATATTTTTTATATATATTTTTGAATTTTTGGCATTTTTCGCCCTTTAGCTGTTAAGATTGTTTTTCTCTCTTTGGAAGAGTTAGTCACACTCGTTGTGCACAGAGTTGCATTTGAATTTGCAGCAACTCCTTAGTTATAAGCGTAATTATTTCGTTAGTCACGAGTATCGTGCACTTTCTTTGAATTTTCGTCTATAATCAAATTTCACAGTTTAGACATGCCATTGCGACACAGCAGTGAGGATCTGTCTGGCACCACAGTGGAGGCTCAGTGCTCCATATGCCAGCAGTCATTCGCTGCTGCCCAGGTTACGTACACCACAAAATGTGGTCATACATTTCATGAAACGTGCCTGGAGCAATGGCTTCGGAATCATACAGATTGCCCGCTGTGCCGTGGACCACTGAGTCTCCCCTTAGGAGCCAGACGGGCCCCCACTGCTGCAGCATCTATGCCACGAGGGGCTCGGCCCAAAACCCAGCGGCCGGGAGTAAGAACCCGAGGCATGAGAAGCAATGAAGATGTGGAAATCAGGGACTTTGATTTACAGGCCGAGTCGGGGGCGGAAGGTTTAGTTCAGCCACCTGGCCCGTCATCAAAAGCGTCCCCAATCTCAGATGTGACGTCAGAAGCCGCAGGAGCGCGCTCTATAGTGCCTCAGGATTTAAGCGGACTTCAACAACAGATTAACGAATTGCAGAACGGCATGCGTATGATGCTGGAGCGCATGGCTCAACTGAACCTTCCGTCCCAGACTCGGAATGTAGAGTCGCCAAGACTGAACCCTCGCGCACAATCATTTGTTCCAGTGCCGCGATCCTACTCACCTCGCACCCCTCGTGGTAATAATGTGCAGTTCCACCACGATAAAGTGGCTAGCATCATTGGTGGGTGGGGACTAAAATTCTCGGGTCGTGAATCCTCCATGCCCGTGGAAGTCTTTATTAATAGGGTAGCGGCTCTCACCAGAAACACCTTGGGCGGAAATTTTAATGTGCTATGCCAGCATATGCACTTACTTTTAATTGGACCTGCCGCTGATTGGTATTGGCGGTTTTACAATTCCAGACGTGATTTCAATTGGAGGGATTTGGAGTCGGCCCTGAGCGACCATTTCGCTGATCGCTTCACGGATGCCGACCTGATGGAGCAGATACGAGGAAGGAAACAGCGACCTCAAGAAACATTCGACGATTACAGTGCGGACGTCTACAAGATTGTCGACCGGCTACAGCGCCCTATTGGCGACGCGGACTTAGCGGACATTCTCAGACGCAATTTAGTGCCAGAAATCCGTCGTGGTCTGCTCCAAATACACCTTCCCTCTGTTCGTCTGCTCCGTCAGGCCGTCATCCGTGCGGAGAACTTTGAAATGGAGCTTGGAGGTCGACGCCGATCCTCCCAATGGAGACATGCTACAGAAGAACTACGTGAGGAACACCCGCTGGACCAATATGAGGATTCCCCGGAAGAACCTGGAGTGGAGGCGGTCACGGTCCTGCCTACTTGCTGGAACTGTAAGCAAGTGGGACACCGTTTCGACGATTGTTTGGAGCCCAGAACAATTTTCTGTTATGGCTGCGGAAAGGCAGACACATATAAACCTAATTGTGTGAACTGCCAAACAAAAAACGGACCGCAGGGAGCGCGGAACAAGATCTCACGCCTCCCGCAGGGCAAACAAGCTCCACCCCGTTCCAGCAGGTAGACAGGACTGATGATCTGCCTCCAAATTCCGTGGGCCCAACCACCAATGATGTTAGTATTCAGCCGAGTGGGGACTCTACCACCTTATCAAACCCACTCTTACAGGCAGAGCCTCCTACACCTTTGGCTTTTCTGCCCTATCACCTTAGATGGCGGAAATACACGGCGGTCCGAAACCGAATTTTTAACTCCGAAATTGACACCATTCACAAACACCTTAAAACACCTAAACGTTCAACGTTGAGAATGAGGCGTTTCTACGCTCAGTTCCGTCGTTGGCGTTATCAATTGGATTGTGCGACTCTGTTGAGCGTGCCTCCAGGTGACGTTCGACCGTACGCTCAGGTTCTGTTGTTCGGCCAACTTACATCGGGTTTGATCGACACGGGAGCCAACGTGAGCGTGATGGCGGCTGATCTAGCCCGCTCATTCCTCGAGAGGAACGCTTTTCCTTGGAAAAGAGCTTCTCTCGGGTTGAAAACAGCTGACGGCACACAACATCAAGCCGTAGGCCGAGTATCAGCCGACATCACGTTCCGGGGGCTCACCAAGACGTTGACGCTGTGGATAATACCCACTCTCAGTCAGAATCTCTATCTGGGAGTGGACTTCGTCCGTCTTTTCGCCCTGGCCACAGACCTGTTTGCGCCACCACCACAGGTCGACACCACCAACAGCCTCGACGCACTCAACGATTGCGCCCACCCTCTCACACAGGAGCAGCATCGCAGACTTCGGTCTGCGATTGCTTGCTTTCCTTCGTTCGCTGTTGAGGGCTTGGGAAAGACTACGCTCATCCGTCATGACATCGACACTGGTGACCAGAAACCCATAAAACAGAGACATTTCTCTGTGTCACCAGCTGTCGAAAAGCTCCTATATCAGGAAATTGACCGGATGTTAGCGTTGGGCGTAATCGAAGAGTCGAAGAGTGCATGGTCTTCGCCGGTAACGTTGGTGGTAAAGCCCTCGAAGGTGCGCTTATGCCTGGATGCCCGGAAGGTTAATTCGGTCACAGTGAAGGATGCCTACCCTTTGCCGCTGATTGATGGAATTCTCAGCAGACTTCCTAAAGCAAATTTCATCTCCAGCCTTGACTTAAAGGATGCCTTTTGGCAAATCCCTCTAGAGGAAAAGTCAAAGGAGAAGACAGCCTTCACTGTGCCCGGTCGACCCCTTTACCATTTTGTCGTGATGCCGTTTGGGTTGTGTAATGCACCCCAAACGATGTCACGGCTAATGGATAAGGTAATTCCGCCCCAACTCAAGCACCAGGTATTCGTGTACCTCGACGACCTGTTGGTGATAACAGACGAGTTCGACGCGCACCTTCAGGTACTTCATCAGGTCGCCTTCCATTTGAGACAAGCTGGCCTCACCATCAATGTGGAAAAGAGTAAGTTCCTCGTGCGAGACGTCAAGTACCTTGGCCACATTGTTGGTGGGGGCACTATCCAGACTGATCCTGACAAGGTGAAATCTATCATGGATTTCCCACTTCCCTCAACCACGAAGCAACTCCGAAGATTTCTAGGAATCTGCGGTTGGTATCGGCGCTTCGTCAGGGAATATGCGTCATTGTCAACGCCACTGACAGACATGCTTTCTAAGCGGAGTCAGTTTGTGTGGACCGATGAGAGGCTAAATGCTTTCAAGCAATTGAAACACAGCCTTGCTTCAGCCCCAGTGCTGCACAGCCCAGATTTCAACAAGCCCTTCTCCATCCAATGTGACGCGAGTCAACATGGAGTCGGTGCCGTGCTGGTGCAGCGCACAGAAGACGGAGCTGAAGCCCCCATCGCCTATATGTCCCACAAACTGAATCCCGCTCAGCGAAACTACACCGTCACTGAGCAAGAATGTCTGGCAGCGGTGTTGGCAATCAAGAAGTTCCGTGCCTACGTGGAAGGTCACGAATTTGAAATCGTGACCGACCATGCTTCCCTAAAATGGCTAATGAACCAACCAGACCTTAATGGACGATTAGCCCGGTGGGCCTTGAAACTTCAAGGTTTCAACTTCAAGATTGTCCACCGAAAGGGAAGCCAAAACGTAGTGCCGGACTCCTTGTCGCGCATGTTCTCTGCCGAGGCGTTGATGCCGGCAGAAGGCGAGGAGACTCCAATGGAGCTAGACTTAGAGTCGCCCCACTTCAAAAGTGCCTCCTATACGGAGCTGGCGGCTAAAGTCCAGGCAGAACAAGACCAGCTGCCGGACCTAAAAGTTGTAGACGGGTTCGTGTACAAGCGGACTGAGTATGCGACCGGAAACGGACTTCAAGACCAGTTGGCCTGGAAGTTGTGGGTGCCGTCAGAAATGACGGCAGAATTAGTGAAGGGAGCTCATGACCCACCCTTGAGTGCGCATGGTGGCGTGGCCAAAACCCTCGGGCGATTACGTCAATGGTTTTATTGGCCACGAATGGCCGCTCAAGTGCGTGATTATGTGGGTTCATGCCTTACATGCAAAACCACCAAAGCCCCTTCACACACCCTTCGTCCACCAATGACGCTGCAGTCCGTTCCCGAGCGCATATTCCAGCGCTTGTACATCGACATTATCGGCCCCTACCCTAGGTCCAGGTCTGGCAACATTGGAGCTCTCATCGTCCTCGACCATCTTTCGCGATTCCCCTTCGTTGAGCCGCTTCGGAAGTTCACTGCGAAAGCAGTCATTGACATCTTGAGGAAAAGGGTATTTCACCTTGTTGGAGTCCCGGAGAGTGTTGTAACAGATAATGGTGTACAATTTCGGTCGTCTATCTTTCAGACCTTTCTACAGGAATTCGGTATCGGACATACCTTCACCGCTGTGTATTCCCCTCAAGCCAATGCCTCGGAACGTCTTAACCGCTCCATACTAGCGGCCATCCGTTCGTACATTGATCCAGCTCAAAAGGAATGGGACGGTAAACTTTCAGAAGTAACCTGCGCGCTACGCTCAGCACCTCACGCAACCATAGGAACTTCGCCCTATCAGGCAGTCTTCGGGCAACCAATGATAACTCATGGCCGCATCTATCACCTGCTGCGACAACTTCATCTGTTGGATGACCCCGAGACCACTCTGCCACCTCCTGACCAACTGGCTCTTCTACGCCAAACCATCCGCGACCTCACCACCCAAGCCCAGTCTCGAAATGCAAAGGCCTATAACCTTCGTTCCAGGGTGGTTTCATACCAGCCTGGCGAAGTGGTCTACAGGCGCAACTTCCGGCAAAGTGACGCAGCTGCGCACTACAATGCAAAGCTGGACCGGAAGTTTTTACCTAGTAAGGTAATTAAGAAGATCGGCGGTGCTTATTACCAGCTGGCCGATCAAAATGGACGATCAGTGGGCGTCTTTCACGCGAAAGACATCACTAAGTGATATACCCACTAGTTCACCAGTTCACGATCTGTTTCCAAAATTTATTTGGAGATCGTCCATTTGCGCCTATTTCAGGTGTCACTCCTGCTTCAATTGAAAAGTATCTAGAGATGTTCACCTCGTTCACCATTTCCTCTACCAAAGATACTTTCATTCTAAATCAGTATACGTTGTTCACGATAATTCCTTTCAGTAATAATTACCCCCTTTGAGTTCTGTTCACATTCTTCACGATTTTCTTAAAAGGATTGGTTAATAACTGACATGATCACCTGTTCACGTCATTATATTTCCATTATTACATCCATCCTTCAGCTCTTTCCACGCACTTGCCCTTGTGGAAAGATCTGTGTTGTAGCATTTGCCATTTCGAATTTTTTCTAAATTCACGGCAAATGACTTCTGATACGTAATGTATCAGAAGTCCTCTACAAAACGACCTTACGGCATCTTGTTTTTCGAAAAATCGAAACACAAGCAATGTCGTGTTAAAATTTCATTTTTCACAAACAAATTACCGTATTAACGGTAACTTGTTTGTGCAAAAATTTCGAGACCGGCACTGGGCTGTGTGCTGGCCGCGATAAGCTCGTGGCAGTCTTGGAACAGTCGTAGCGACGGGCGGGCGCTTTTGGCGTGACGGGAGACTCGGGTGTTGTGCGGTGGAGGCGTTGACGAATCAACCATTGTCTACTTAAAATTGAGTGAACCTAATGCTACAGTGAAGTCGGTATCTAAAATCTCACCGATTTTCTTTAATTTCCAAAGTGTTTGATCGATTGATCGGTTATAAGTATCGCTGAGAGTGAAAACTGTTGTGATAGTGGCAATAAATGCAGCCCCTGTAGAAAATTGTCGAAACCTAGTGCAAGAAAAATTCAATATAAAGGAATGAAACGGAAAATGGATATCTGTGCCGAATTTCGAGATGTCACGTTTTGCTGTTCTGGCAATGTGAGAAATGCTTTTAATCGACGGCTTGTCAATCATCACGTGAAGTGAATTTTTCAGTAATATGAACATTGTGACCGTTATACTCTTGCCGAGTGCAGTTATCAAGATAAAGCAATGAACTATTAGAGTAGTATCTGAGCCTTGTGATTTGCAGAGAAGACAGTCTGTGTTTGACTCGGCTAATCGACTCGACCTTCGGCTAATTGGAGGTAAATAGATGTAAAGTGATCGGCTACCTGATTTGATGACATGCGGCAAACGACTATTTGAAAAGAAAGTCGACGGCTAAAGGATGGCGGGCAAGTTGCATTGCATTGGTTTAACTGGTGAATCCCAAGATGAGTATATTTAGTGTTTAGTCGTAGCCGCAAATAATGCAGGTACAAGGACAGTTGTGTTTAATAATCGTGGACTAGGTGGAATCGAATTGAAGACACCACGGCTGTATTGTGCATGTAATGGCGAAGACCTGTTTGAAGTTCTGAATCATGTCGGGAAATGTTGTCCCAATGTTAAATTAGGTGCAACTTGAATTTCAATGGGCGGTGTAATATTAGGTGCCGCAAGCATTGAAAAACCCTTTATCAATAGTTGCTCGGACGGCATTTGGCCAATAGTTTGTGCACAACTACCAACAAATGCGAAATATTTCATAAGGAAACTTCAATTGATACGAAGAAAACTTTATCGAGCAAAACTATCAAAGAATTCGATGCGCATTTCACATCCAAGCCTTTTGGATATGAAGCTGGTGAAAGCTACTATGCAGCTGCTACTTTGCACAACAAACTGCATAAAATTTCAGTGCCTTTAGTAGGTCTCAGTGCAGCCGAAGATTCTTTTCAGCCGTTAGATGCCATACCGATTAGTGCGGCCGAGAAATCATCTCACGTTGCAATTGTTGTGACAGTGCGTGGCGTTAATATAGGTTTCTTGGAAGGATGGTGGCATTCGATTGCGTTATTCGACCCGAACAATGAATTCGAAAAAACCTCGTGGGAGCTATCGACCCAATACGAAACAACATCCAGAACATTGTTGGAGACTACAGTAGCATGTTTTTACTAAACAAATTAGCTAAAAATAAGACTCACTTATACATAATTAATAACGTAGAACCAGTCGAGATATTTCAAGTGAAAGTAATGACTCATGTAGTTAGTCATTTGTAGGAACAGTTTATTTAATTCAAGGTGGTATATATACCTTGTTTTTCTTCATTTATGAATTTCGATAAATTTATACACTTTTCGTTAATTGGCATAGTTCAAAGTAAACAAGTGTATCTTGCCTATTTGATTTACACTTTGATGGATTGCATTCTTTTCGTCCTGATAGAAACAACAACGAAAACAGAAGAAAAAGAAAACAAAGAGAAAAATTGTTAAATCATTCTATTGGCTAAATCGCTTAATAGAACAAACAAAAAAAAAAAAAAAATATATATATATGTTAATGCTAGTGGTGGCGCCATTCACTGAGAGTATGAAAAAAAAACATAGTAGTTATGATATTATTACAATAAACAAATGTAACGTCTGGCTCCAACACGTAGAAGAGGAGTCAGTCCAAATGATTCAGATGTCGGTTCATGTGTAGTACTTTGCATTCTTTTTCTGAAATATTACTTTTCTAAGACCAAAGTAAAGTCTATAATTCAATATTGGATGAAACATACCTTTCCTTGTCTCGAAAAATGAAAACGGCAGATTGTGGAACCAAACTCCTCACTTATTGATGAATACTAATATTAGGAAAAGTCGAAAGGTGTACATGTGCATATTCGAAGTAGATTCTTTTTCTTTGCGAATTATATACAGAAAGAAAAAAAAAAAAATAATACTTTATCTAGCTATTTCTCATCAAGAATGCAAATAATTTTTACATTACAATTTTGCAAGCGAATAATTTAATTAATAGCGAAGAAGATATTGAATGAGTAAAGAGAGGGAAAAAAAAAAAGAAACAAAGAAAGAAAAACGCCGTAAATAGGAATTAGTTAAATATACTTGTAATACAAATTTTAGAAATTTGGAATAGATGGATTCAATCAACTGAAGCAAGGCATGAAATAATAATAATGAATTTGTAAAATTTAAAACTTTTGGCCTTCTTATTGGGTGAAAGCCCGAGAAGTTCATCTTCTTTTTCAGGTTCCGCTCCTGGCCTGGCTGGCCTATAATGTAATAGTTTTCTCGTGAATTTTTCCGTATTTTTCAGCATCATAAGGGAGGGATGCTGGCCACACCTAGGTAGTTTCCGCTTTGATGTAAATTTTGGTGTTTCTTGATTAGATTTTTGAATTTTGAATTTTTGGATTGATAGGGCCAGCATCAGAGGGTGGAGGACCCCAGACCATCGGGGTCAGGGCTCCACTAACATCGGGGGCCCGGGGCTGTCTGCCTCACCCGGGTTCCTGGTAAAGAGAGGTAGCACTTTTTCCTATTTTTCCCTTTTTAGATTTTTTTAATTTTCTGGCTCCGTGCGTTGTCACGAGCACTGGGTCTGCTTGGTCAGCCCATGTTGCAGAGCCTGGGTGGTTTCCTTTACGGAACTATGCCCCTTTTGGTCCCTGGGTATTTTATATACCAGTTTGCGGCTACGAACTTCATGACGGATGAATAATACGTAGCATCCCGTTTTCTTGAGAGCAAACCAACTCCATTTTTTTTATGAACCCACCCCAGCCGCAGCGAGCTAGCAAAGCGGCACCCCAGCATCCGTCGGGGTTGGTTAAAGGGTGCTCCGCTAATGCGGACGAGGGGCCTTCACGGCCATTTCTAGGGCACCCTGCTCTCGGGGCAATTCTTTTTTTTTGTTTTGCCTCTTGAATGGCAGCAGCCATTCCACTTTCCGACCTTAGCACTCTTGGTTCTGGACTTCGGTCTGGTTCTAAGTTGTGATAAGGCCACTCCTATCATCATTTTCGCTACATATTCTAGTTCGATTCAACCAAACAATAAGCCGGACTGAAGAAGATTTCGCCTTTTAAAAAATGTGTATCCCGCAGCATAGACTTTTATGATCATAAAAAACACTTTGAAGGAATTGCCTTTCCCGTAGAATGCACCATGACTCGTGCAAAAAGAATGATGTATCATACAATCTAAACAAATTCCAATAACACGATAATCATACCTAAATCAAATAAAAACTTACTTCATTACTTTCTTCTCCAAACCGTTTTATTTACAATCGATCTTCAACACGGAATGCCTCGAATGCCTTCTGAATTACTAATTAAATGACTATCACAACATTCAATCAATTCATATTGCAAAGCGTGTACAATACTGCAATTGATTCCCCATTGTAAGACAAATCGTCACCATCAATCTATTAAAAGTGCCGAAGATGCCATGCGATATGAACGATAAGTACTTTCAAAATGATAAATATGTTTCAATCAATCAAAACGTGACTGAAATCCTCGGTCAATCTGTATTTACACAACAACTTCAGAGTCTTTGTCGTTCACCGACCGACTACTGACTAGAGCCTACCTTAACATCGAAGTGTATCTTTCCGAACGGCGACGTGAACGCACTTTAAATTATTCGAATGAAACGAACGAAAGTCTTGTCGAATTCGTAACTATGCCATATTTAACGGACATTAAACAAATATTCGAAAGTATCTTTTTCACAGCATGTGAACTATGTATCTTCGTTTGAATCAAAAGCCTATTTGTCTATTTGTTTTCGAGACCTCTCGGCGTTGACGGCATTGCTGTCGATGAGAGCTTATAATGTGCAGGATGTTGCTACTGAATTAATGAGCCAGGCGGTCGGTACGTTAAGGAGCACGAAAAGATAGTAGCGTAGCGGTGCCTAACGAAGATATTAAGATTATTATGATAAAACGGTTATTGAAATCATTTGCGCTGATCATGTGGTGTGAGACTGATTGATAACGTTTAATAAGTGGTTGAGTGGTATATGGGGCGTAGAAATAAATTTGTTTATCTTTTAATTGGTAAAATTTTTGCTACATAGCTATGATTGCTAAGAAGTTAAATGAGTAAAATGAATTTTCTACTTCGTTGAGCATGCATTATACCTTTTTCCATTTCAGTAAGTTACAATAAAAGCCTAATTTTTGGTTCGTTTTAAATCAGTTTTATTTCAAAAAATCTTCCGATTTACCACCTAAAGATACTAGCTGCAATCAGAAAATATTGTTTGTGCTCGAAATTTCATGCACCTATCACTTTCGAATCTCCACCAATATTCCACTGCTACTGTTCAGATTAAATGCGTTTTAGTATAGCTGCTAAGTTGTTATAAATTTTTTCGTTGGTACATATTCCACATTGAGCTCTATCTTCAAACCATCAAAGCTTCCATTTTAAAAAATTTGAAAATACATTCAAATTTTTACATTCTGTTTTCGGCAAAGTGAAACACTCACCTTTTTATGTAACAAGCTCCATTGTTGAAGCCAGGAAGCAGCTAGAAGTTCTGATTTTCGTTTTAACAATCCCTGGATTGTGAGCTTCACTGTTAAGTGAGCTTCATTGGTAGTTGATAAAAATGTTGGGTTGCAACTGGAGTTCTCAGAATATTGTGGATCGAATTCACATCAAAAATTAAAATCACCGGGAAACATATTCAACAGGTTTAAAGGCGCAATCGGTATTTAAAGTTCCTAACCATGAAGGGCTGGTCTGCGTGCAGAACAAATTTCTAAACTGAATTTGGCTATTGGGGCATTTCACGTGAAGCGGACAACGAAAAAAAATCAAGGCTCTGGATTTCGTTCATATTGTGCATAATGGTACTTCTAGAAGATATGAATGTGGATGCACAAGTTTTTGTTTCTATGAGGTTTAGTTGCCGAGTTATGGGCTTCTGAATAATTGACAAAATTGATAAAAGGTTTTTTTGAAAGCGGATTCTGAGATTCAAAATAAAATCTAAAAAACATTAAACATAATGATTGGTATAGAAAATTAGCTGTTCTTTTTAATTTTGAAATTAGATTTGAAAAATAAATTTTTTTTCCTGTGTGGAACTGGAAATAGACACTTTAACTCGTAATTTGAATAATTTGGACCAGGTTAATTTTGTTTATTTTTATAACAAAACAAAGCTTAAAGTATACTTATTTTATCATAAAAGTTTTAGAATGGGATGGGCAGTAGTTTAGGAGGTAGGTGAATTTCAATACATAAAAGTCGCATGGAACGCGGTACCGAGAGCTTGCTTAGGACAGCTAGTTGGCTCGAAAACAAAAATTGATTTGAAATGTGATTAGTAACGCCATCTCTTATCTGAAAAATGTTTTATTTTCCCATAAAAACCCAATTAAAATATATGACGCATATATAATATATTTGACGCCAAGCCAATTCAAATTTTCCGTTATTTTTCGAGTTACTGTTCAACGCTTGCAATGACTATTACTTTCGTTGATAAGTTAAAGAGTCTTTATTATGTGTATTATGTCTCCGTTCGGCTATCGATGTGTCAACCCATTCGATTTGAAGTTTCATCGGAAGGCTAATGACCTAAGAAAAATTCCAAGAATATTAGCAGAAAATAAATTATGTCGAATCTGCAGGGAAAAACTAATCGTAGAAACACCTTTAGTTATTAAAAAAAAGAACTAGTTTAAGAAACGAGAGTAAAATTGTAAAAATTGTGAAATAAATTCATTTTTCCATACACAAGTACCTTTTTTTCACTAAGTAAATCAGCATTAGCAATTTTTAATATTTTATCTCTTATATGTAAGTGACACAAGTGATATATAATAGTTTTACTACAAATATTTTGCTTTCACACTCACAACCTATCATAATCAAGCTCCCGGTACCATGCTCCATGCGACTTTTATGTATTGAAATTCACCTACCTCCTAAACTACTGGCCATCCCATTCTAAAACTTTTATGATAAAATAAGTATACTTTAAGCTTTGTTTTGTTACAAAAATAAACAAAATTAACCTGGTCCAAATTATTCAAATTACGAGTTAAAGTGTCTTTTTCCGGTTTCACACAGGAAAAAAAATTTATTTTTCAAATCTAATTTCAAAATTAAAAAGAACAGCCAATTTTCTATACCAATCATCATGTTTAATGTTTTTTAGAGTTTGTTTTGAATCTCAGAATCCGCTTTCGAAAAAACCTTTTATCAATTTCGTCAATTATTCAGAAGCCCATAACTCGGCAACTAAACCTCATAGAAACAAAAACTTGTGCATCCACATTCATATCTTCTAGAAGTACCATTATGCAAAATATGAACGAAATCCAGAACCTCGATTTTTTTTCGTTGTCCGCTTCACGTGAAATGCCCCTATTTCCTTTTTTGAAATTCCTTCTGTTTTACTGATACAAAAGTCGCAATCACTTACATGGTTAGTAATTTTCTGCACATTATAGGAACAACAAACGCCGCAAAGCTTTTCTTGCTATGAATCCACTGCACCATATTTTCAAGAAGAAGGCTAACGAGCGCAGCGTATAAGAATGTTGCAACCCAAAAGCTCTGAAACTTTTTGGCTCGTCGCTTAATGAATCCAAGCCGTTAACTTACTTGGGAAATCACTTTGTCTTAATGCAAATTGAAACGAAGGTTTTCATCGAAGACAACAACGAGGTCTAATATATTGTCAACTCAACCGAATGCAGTATTGCTTAGAAGGTACGTATAAGGTACGAGTGTCGTTTTTGGAGAGAAGCTAATCACATGACATTTCGCGATATTGAGGCTGTTCACCAATGCTCTAGAGAGAGATTAATTTTCATTGAAAATATTTAGTATTTGATGGCGATTTGATAGTATGATAAATTTTGAGGTCGGTTGCATAGAGTAAATAAGGTATATCTGATAAAACCTCAGATAAGTCTGATATAAAGATGTTTAAAAGAACAGGGCCAGTTTGGCTACCTTGAGGTACATCTGAGTTGACATGAATTTCTTTAAAGATAAGACCGTTGAATTTCACATACTGTGAGCGGTTGTGGAGCTAAGAAGTAAGCGATCTTAATAGAGATCCTGGAATTGGGTAATCAATACGGTAAAATGCTTGACTAAGGTCGTCAATTCCATCACATTTCTTCATTTTGCATAAAAAATAGGAAACAAGTCCATCAGGTGGGCAGTGGTAGAACGACCTCTCCTAAATCTATGCTACTACTCGTCCAGTCGAGCCTTGATCAGGGGAAAGAGTTTTTCACGCATGATTATTTTCAAAAAGGATAGAAATAATGGATAAAATGGCGATACCTCTATAATTTTAAATTGGTCGTCTATCACCACATTTGAATATTCGTGTGACGTAAGAGGATTTCCAATAGGATGGAAAGTGCCCAGAAGAAAGAGATGTCCAAATAAGATATGAAATGAAGAGATTAACTGTTCAGAAGGAGGTTAGGTCCAATAGCAGCAAGATATTCAAAAGAATGAACCAATACTTCTCTCCTATGATATTAGATAATTATCCGCTCCTTCTTAGTGTCTTTAGCATCCTTTTTATATACTTATGTTGTATATTAATTTTAATTTTGTTTTTTGAATTCGCACTAATTTGATGAATTATTTTGATTGTTCTATTTTGTGACCTATACCTATGTTATTTGGCTGTTATATATTTATTAATTTTTAATTATATGATTATTAATTTTAATCATTTTCAAATTATTATATAATTAATTAATTATATTATACATATTTTATCAAGTATTTATTTATATGTAATTGATTGTTTGCCTTGCTTTGTGATAAATAGAATATACATAATATCCGCTGAATTCTTACAGCATTTACGACTCAAATTTTCTTATTCTATAAAATCATAGTTTAAACACTTGACTGCGCGCTAAACAAGCCAGAAACAAATTAAACTTTAGAAAATAATGAAACTACCTTGAAAGGTTTGTAGAATACCGTGGAAATACCGCGAATTCTATATACAGTAAAATATGAAGTAGTTTCATTCATATCTATTAGAGTTTTCCTGCTAATTTTCCACAGCTTAATAAAACTAATAAAAAAATTTTGTAAACAATTTTAGAAAGATAAGAAATGTGCTTATTGTTGAAATTTTCACCAATATAAATCACAAAACATTAAATTTTGTGCGTAATGTATTTTTCTACACATCGCTATGAACACAATCAGTTTATTGCGTTAATGTAAAAAAAAGACCTAAAACATAGTGTACAAACACCTAAATATCCGTTCTAAGTTCCGTAAATCACTTTATTCCTGTTTAAGCTCAGATCATGGCTAGATTTGGGCGATTGATCAATCACACGCGCTAGAAAATGGTACTCTACCTACTCGGCTACTCAAGTAAAAAAAATACAGAAGTATGCATGATAAATGAAAATGCATAATAAATTAAATTAATAATTTACTTTCTAATCATTAAATTGATAAATAAACACTCGATTGTCTTAGTTCGAAAAAAATCGCATAAACGTACATAGTCCTTTTAAATATAAACTTATTTTCCGAGGCAAATCTTTAGAAAAGCTTTCAAAAACAGCAAGTAGATTTGTAATAGGATGAATCCTTCAGCAACTTCACATGCTATATGTACAAGGAAAATATGTACTTAGTACAGCTAAAAATTATGGTTTCTAGGATTAAGAAATTCTTGATCTTGGAAGCTAAATCTCATTCAATCCGGAGATCTTACACCTGTTTCAGGATGCCAAATTCTTTTTAGTCAAATGATCCGTCAAACTCAAGCTGGTCAGCTTTTGTCACCAGCTAATAAGGTTCAGACGTCTATTATTGCACACAAAAAATAGTATATTAGTAGGGTACCTGTTCAGTAATTGCGAATTCAAACATGTCAATATACTAAAAATGTTGTTCAAATAACTTATTCAATTCAGATCTAGTGAGGGCGTGCTTTTGATTCCACAAGTAAAGGGTGCCACTCCAACAACCCTAGCAAATATCACCAAAATCAATACTGAAACTCAACCATCGCTTTACAACAAAGTAATCGCAATGCTCATTCGTACAGTTATTTTCGTTCAATTCAAATTCAATTTAATTTAATTTCTTATGCAATTCGTAATTCAATTTCCTTAACTTTTATTCAATTCATTAAAAATTTTAGGGCAATACATCAGGTTAAAAAAAAAATTTTTTTTTGCCGATAGCATTTCAAATGCATTTACATTAATATAATATTCCTGCAGAGAGCAATGCATCATAAAGCATTTATTTTGATTTGTAGTTTCTTCAAAAACGAAAAAATACTTTGAAGTTTCTCAATTTGCACTTTGTTTCGAGCAAATACAGAAGCTATTCAAAATAATCATGACCAGTAGCTTAATTGAAATATAAATATGATGGTGTATATGGCGAATGAAATTTTTGAATAGGGGTGTGAAAATTTGAAAATTATCGAAACCGTAAGTTAATTGGCTTCGAGAAAAGTAGCCCCTTAACGAAAATTATATTATTTTTATGCTCTAAAAACAATTCAGGATTAAATTCCGTATCCCCACACTGGGCGCAAATTTTTTTAACTACTGTTTTGGCGATTATTCGGTCCTCTTAGTAATTTTTTTTAAGGTTACTGAAAATTTCTAAAGAGTTTATTTATTTTCAGCTCTTATGATTCAAATACAATTATTTATTTGAATTCAGAGAAAAATTATTTATAAAACGCAATGTTTTCGATAAAAGACTATCGACTTTCCAAGTAAATTATAATATTTCGTTTTTTAAGAAACATCGATATTGTTTTCAAGCTAATTAACAATCTTGTTTAATTGCGTAAACAAAGTATCAAGAATACCGCTTAAAAATCTGATATTGATGCATTTTAAGTCCCATTCGACATTAAGTGCGGAACAAACTGAAGCTTGACACGTGACATGTACCTATAACTTAACATAAAGAATGTGAAAACATGAAAACACTTTGCAAACACTCTTTCAAGTATCTCATAATAAATTTAGTAAATAAAAATATTTAAACAGTGCTGTCGTTGAATTAGCAAAGCAAACTAAACGAAAACAGTTCCATTTACGAGCATTCTGTATGTTACAACGCTGCAATGTACAATAAGTGATCAACTGTTGTAGAAATATATATCATGCCATCCAATGTTGATAATTATTGATTAAATATTCGATTTTCCCCGATCTAAAATCGTTGCCATGCTGTATGCGGCACGACATCAAACGAATTCACTGTGATGCATTCGCGGGAAGGTATTTCTGTATTGTGTACACAATCTGCATGGATCATAGATACGAAAACCTTTTAATTTCCATCACAAAGAAATTTCATTCGTCCTAACGATCACATATAAATCACAAAGTAACCGCAATCGCAAAGATATCTAGTTTGTTTCTTTCGATTTCTCTTGATGGCTCGGAGACACGGAAGCTTTTTTCGATACAAAAATATGCTGAAACGAAGATGTGAGTCTTCATTCGTATTAAAGTAGCATAAATCATTAGCTACTGTATGTGACAGTGCTCCGAAACTCTTATAATTTGTTTCGATTGAACGACAGCAACTATTTATTACTGTATTCAATATGAAATAACGCTACAAATATTACTTATTCGAGCAGTTTATCAATAAGAAGCAAAAGTGATATTCATCGCAAAATTAGAATAGATGAAGATAGCATTTTTGATTGAATTTCGCCAAATAGTACCCTAACGGAGCACTGTTGACCACCTCTATCCACCAATCAGACAGTAATCTGCCTACTTCCCTGGCAATCATATCAATTATAGATGTCAGATTATTTGATCAGCTTATGCTGCACTATAACAATATTTGATATTATGTGTGACATACTGAAAGTGGTAAAGTATCTTATCAATAATAGGTTGTTTTTCATTTTAAGTCCTCTTTATGAGAATCGCTGATGAAAAATAGTATCTTAAATTAATGCTCAATAGTATTAAGGGATAATAGGATGATATGATGATGAGATCGATTCATTTATGAAGTTTATGTGTTTTTCGAGCTTAAGGCATATATGGCTGATTGGAATGCTCAGTTAAAGTAAGAAGTATCTGATTTAAGAGTGTCAAACTTTAGTCTGATGCTGCTGTTGAGCAACTTTTTAATACTATCGTTCAAATCAATGTTCGATGAATGACTTGAGCTAAATAAGCACGAAAATAAACTACATCAAAAATCGAAACTCAGCCAAATTTTTCCATAAAACTATTTGACTGAACTTATGAATAATCGCAATCTGCAACGAAATGCTAACACTTCACGCAACACGGAAATGAATACTTGACTACATAAAATAAATGTCTTCGCGGCTGAGTATGAACGAATATGTAAGATTGCAAACGTGCCATCAATAAGCTAAGCAGACCGACGCCTTGCATAATTTACAATAAATATTTTCTACAATCGAAATCGTTACAGGCATCCAACTTGCTTTTAACTGTATACTAGTTGATTTCGTACTCATCTCATTTGCAGAACGCTGGAGCCTACCAAACCAAACGCGACTTCGACTGAATGCGATGAATTGAGTGATTTAGTTGTGAATGGACTGAACGGTCGAGGGTCAAAACGTATTTCATCTTTATCGTTGCTGATTTAATTTCTGATTAGTTTACGTGATCAGGTACAGCGGCGACATAAATAATTTGCTCATCGCAAATCGCAAGTCTGTATGGTTGAGACGATTTGGGTCCTAAGACCGATGGGATTTGTTATGCAATATGTGCTTAAATGCTTGTTGGAGATATGAATGCGGAGAATATAGAATTTAATTGGTATTTTCTTCCGGGTTGACTGTGATTGGAGTTTTGGCGAATAAAATTTCTATTGATTTAAATATCATTGAAATCACATTGATGTGTTTTGAAATAATTGATGGACGCAGAAATAAGCAACCTTTTAAGTTGCAGGCTATACTACTGGCGTTATATATGGCAAGGACAGAGTTGCCAATCTAAAGAATTGTTCACTAGTCCCAGGAAATTTTTCCCTAGATCTAGAGAATGTTCACATTTGCCGAACCAGAAGCAGCAAAAGGAAAATTGAATGAATTTATTGATGAAATTGCATGTAATAGTTGAACAATCTATGAAATTACTATACATTTTAACTAAATATAACTACTGTATAAAAATCTAGGGAAATTTAAGTCTACGTAAATAATTCTACGGAATCTCTTTCTTCTCATGTTGGCAACATTCTACAGGAGCCGAGATTGTCAAGTAGAACAATAACAGTTGAACTCTGTTTCTGTTTTTATTATGTTTAAGCATTTTCCGCTGTTCTTATCATTCATTTTTGGCCAAGGTTCAAGTTTGACGAGCATAGCAAGTGATGTCAAATGATTTATGTCTGGCGATTACTGGTTTGATTGAAAGTCTGTTTAGTGGCGATAAACAAATTGTTTTATTTGGAAAACCCAGAGAACTAAGAATCCACGAAATGTGAAACACAAGTGAAAAACACAACAATAGGTTAATAGGTTAATAAAATCGAATCATAAATTCAATAAAAAAATTAAATTTGAAATTCAGCAACTTAATTATTTTATTTCGTAAGAAAGAACGCTTGTTCTTAATTTTTCTTTAAAAGCGCGTAGCGAAGGGGAAAGGGGACCAATATTCAAGCAATTATATTGCCTAGGCAAACGCAAAAGAGGAGAGTAAAAATATGTATGGGTACAAGTACGTTGAAGGAAAATGAAGTCCGGGTAAACCGTACCGGGCCACGAACAGAAAACTGCGCACTGTGGATATATGTAACAGAACCATTAATAATTTTGTACAGGAGACATTCGTCAAGATACACTCTGTGTGGCAGTGTGGCAACTTAAGGAATAACGAGCGAGTAAATCTGCGTTGCACAGACTCAACAGCATCAATTAGGAAACGGAAATGAGGACACCAAGTTTGACAACAATATTCGAGGACACACACGAGGAACTATTAGTGAAATGTCTGGACGCTCTAAAAATGAAGCCGCACAAACGCGAGGCCTTGGAAGTGACACGTAAACTGTGGTCATCAAATTTTAGTTTAGTGTCAAACACAACACCAAGGTCCATGAAATTATCAATAGTACTGAGGAAAGAACCATGGATGGAATAGGAAAATGTAATGTGTGATAATTCACATGTAAAAGACATCTGGAAGCATTTAGTAACATTAAGGTTAATACTTATACTTATACATACTAATACTTATACAGAACATCAGTTGCCCAGAGCAGACAAGTCATCCTGCTACTGATTCAATCAACCTCAATATTTTCATATCGCCAGCATACAGAAGACACTTGGAGTTGAAGTGGGAAGAAATATCATTTATAAACAGGAGGAAAAGAAGAGGACCAAGAATCGAGCCTTGGGGAGCACCACAAGAAGGATAGAAGGGGGAAGAAGAACAAGAGTGAACCGTTACAAAACAAGCAGGTTTCTGTTGACACGATGATATGGAAGCTTCAATGTGAGCATAATAAGCATTCATCGCATCTTTAACCATCTTTTTAGCGCACGAACGTAAATTTTTGTATCTAAGAAGATCAAACTCTAAGCCGGAGCTTCGAAATCTACGACGTGCCATGTCTTTGGTTTTAAGAGCACGTATAACAATTAGCTGAAGAGGGACAACACCTCTTCGAGCACGAAAAGAGGGAGTGTGACAGGAAACAAGATTAGACAAAAAACCATAGAACGCATGAAGGCCATCATCAACATTTAAACCTCTGGAAAAAGCAAACCAGTTAACAGCATTAATCTCATTGGACATGGAAGCGAAGTCCGCTTTAGCAAAGCTATAACGCAACACAGATGCATTTTTATTCTTGGGAAATAAGGTGAAGGAAAGTTCTGTAACAAGAGGCGGATGGTGAGGATCAGGACTGACATAAGGTGACAAAGCACAACTTCAACGAGCAGACGACAGAGGAGAATTAGCAAGAATAAAATCAAGTATTCTTTTATTAACATTTGGCACATTGTTCAACTGAGAAGAACAGCAGAGAGAGAAACAAGAGGATGTTGCTAAGGAAATATTGCACCCACATAATCCCAGACTAAGCTGGGAATATTAAAATCACCACATAAAAGAACAAAACTAGATGGGTAGTAGGTGCTAGGAAACGAAGAAATCTCCGTAAAAAACGCTCTTAAACTACAATAGGACTTTTACATGGGATATTAATCGAGAAAACAAGTAGTGTAGTGGATGGAGTAACAGATATACGGACAAAGATACATTCAACAGGCGGAGAAGGCATAACGTCGGTATAGGAGATCACGCTAAGTGTATTCCGAACAGCTGCTAAAACACCACCACCGTCAGATAAACCAGTGGCTGAACGATCACGATCTTTGCGGAAGACATTAAAGAGAGGTGAAATTTCGTTATTGAATATATCCTCAGTCAGCTGTTTCAGTAAGGCAAATAATGTCGTCAACCGCGATAGTTGAAGAAATTGTAAGTTCATTGGTTTTAGTCCTCAACCCCCGAACGTTCTGGTAATAAACTTTAAATTTTTTAGGCAGACAGGAACTGCTTAAATTGGCGGGACTCGGGCATGAGTTTTGCGAAAATCTCCCCGCTGTCGAGTTTCAAATTTCTTAATCAAAACACCAGTAGGCCAGAAATCACGGCGCTCAATCGCGCTAAATTATAGATCTGCTCGCATACTCCAGGGATTGTAATGCATTGTCAAAAACTTCCGTGAAGTCATTCACGGTGATTAAGTCATTTTGTGCACTGCTTGATTAAAAATAGTTTGCGGACGTCATCAAATTAAGAATCGTCACTCCCAAGTCAAACACAATCCAAAATTTTAGCTGCAATGAGCTATATCGTTGTTTTAGTCAAGCATATTCTTGATATTATGCAACAAAGCAAATGCGCGGTACGATAGATCTGAGTAGATTAATCTGCGGTTTATTAATCTGAGAAAATGTCTAAAGAAATTACCTCATAATTAAACGAATTAAGCTTCACATTTTCGTTATTATTTTACGAATTAAAATCGTTAATCTGGCCGCAAGTTTGTGGTCATACTTCTATTGTCGAAGACACTAACCAATGGGGAAACATATGCATTAATTAATCGTCGTTATGAAAACATATTATATAAGGCTTTGGTTTTAGCTCGCTGAAATGGTTGAAATAGAATGAATGCTTATGTATCAATCGGACTTCAAATAAGGTAAAATACGAAATAAATCTAAATAAATGCTATAAAATTCTTTAACTCACACCAGGTTGATAGTTGAAGAAACCTTTGAACTGCTGAGCTTTTGAAATGAAATTAGCAGCGTTTGTCTCTAAAATCTATCTCTCAAAGTTGTTTCATAGATGCCAGACGGAAGATTTCAAATTGACTCGAATTTTAGATAAATTACCAAATATAAGTAAATAATATTTAAATCCGAAATGGAAACATCATAATCCAAACAGCTAAGTTTATACAGCACTCAGCAAAATCGCATCAAACAACCGATCATTCAACTGTCGAATGAAATAAATTTATCTCAGCAATTTGTAGGATGCAATATAAATATATAGCCGAAAACATCATTTCATTACGATCCTTTCCATTGAAAGCTTCACCATACCAATGAATTCCTTTGCATCATAAAAGCCCTCCGAAATCTCCCATCAAATCACCCACCGTGAATTACAATCGATTTCATTAAAAACCAATTTACCAAAAAGCATCTCCATAAAATGTATCCGATAAATATTCACCATTTATTGGTACTAAACCATTCCATAGGTAATTTCAAGAATTTTACAACATTTCCTTCGAACATTAAATTCTTTGACTTTGCCACTACCGCGCCGATGCAAGGTCACAAAATGTATTTTAACCGCAAATTCGAAATACACCTGCTCACGACTCTCGTTCGTACAACCCATAAAGTTCAGATTAATGGGGTTGCAGAAGTCACAAAATTTCGCGTCGATTTAATGTCAAGACCGACAGACGAAACGAAAGACTTAAGCGAGTAACCTGAGATTGTTGTGTTATTTCGTGGAGAGTAAATAGGTAGACAGAAAGTCATTGTGACTCTTTTTTTCGAGCACGAATAATGCGTGTATGATGATAAAGTTCTTGGTGTCAAGGTAACGAAATAATGTCGGTGTTTTTTTTTCGCAAGTAACTGTAAATTGCATACGTGATGGGAAATTTGTTTGCAAGAGAAAGGCAATGCAATGTAATATGAGTGCGTACGTATATTTAAAAAAAAATTCAGACTCAAGAAAATTTCGAATTCAAACTAACTAGTGTAGATACTGAATCCTGAAATGTTTAATTAAAAAATATAGATAAAAGTTGCCTTATTTTCAAAATAGACATTGAAAAAAGTGCTTAGGTCTCAATCATTTATTCCGAATTCTAAAACATGTTGAAAATAAGAAGAAGGCAAGTGCACAGCAGTACAGCGTAAGCGAATTCTAAATACGTCTTATTCAAATTCGAGAAATTAATAGTTCTCAAAATCGAATTAAAAATAATGTAGTGACATGCTTTGATTAAATAACGTTCATAATAAAATTAATAAATTATATCTAGGCAGCAAATTAAAGAACTTGCGACCAAATATTGTTAACTTCTACATTTCAGTGAAAAATCTTGCAGTAAAACTCCCAGAACCTCACAAAATGAGCAATTCAGTGGCTATTTTGAAGGATGAAACCACCAATAGCTGCCCACTTTGTAGCAATTGAACTTTCATAAGCAAGTAACCTATTTCATGCAAACACAATGAAGGTCTTTTGATAAATAAGTAGATCAATCTAGGAAAAATGTACCCATGAACGGACTCAATTTAAATTCATTGAATGAGTTCATTTGAACCATATCGTCGAATGACATGAAACATGCCGGCAAATATGCCTGCTTAAGACAAACAAAAGAATTATAGGATTTGCATAAAAGCTTACATGTTTCAAATGCAGTCACTTAGGAACGCACGATTTTAATGAATGGAAGGTCATTTACAGCGTACTAGTTAAATCATGTCAAACTTGATGTCAGCACATCATGATTTAAAACCAAGACTTTTACAGGTCTAGAGACCATTAAATTAGAATAATCGTGATTAGCTTTCATTGTGGACAAACGAATTTTTTTATAATTATGATATTTTTCACTAACTATTTGATATTCCACGATCTTTTCCTTTTCCAAGTCATTACATAAATTCTTTTTCATTAAAATGTTACTTAAATCAGTGCTGTAACGATGAAGAATCCTTCACCCATCAAATCTTTCATTTTCACTGTACTTTTCCACGTCGACCCCAAAAGCAACGCCAAGTTTGAGATGTAGCTGATGCTGCCTGACAGCTGAAAATGTGCATGAAAGACAGCACGTGAGTACGATTGACGCTTTGCAGCTCAAAAATATGAACATAATCATCTTCGGTGCTTCCAACGACTCACTTGTCACAAATCAGCGCACAAAGCATGTCATACATAAAAGCAGCTCGTATCTTACCTTCGTCATCCTTCTACGCTGAGATTGGATTCCTTTTGAAATACGGTTGGCTTGTTCCAACTACAAAGTAATCATTATCGTCATAAAATCGTTTCAAGAAGCGCATCATTGTACCATACGTGCCGAAAACGATCAACTCGGACGCGATTCGGTCGGCCTTCACTTTTCGCAAACATCGCTTCTACCCTCGTTACTTCAATGGCAGAACAGAACGTGCCCGTTTGTGATATTTAACGATATTTAATGACAATATGACAGCTATTCTTTGCCTTTCATCGTATCTTCTGATGAAGACAAATATTCCGTTGCCTTCGAACAGATCGTGATCCGACTATCTGTCGATTGCTTGAGCACGGCCAGGTTCAAATAAAGGGTTCGAATGGCAGTAAAAGCTATTTGGTATTGTTTGATAATTGTAAAAACGACAAGGTAATGAATACCTGCCGATCAAGTGAGCGCTTCTTGAAAGGTTATAGAAGAAGGCGCAATTTTGATGTCTGGTGGAATCAAGCGGTAGCGCATTGTTGAATAGACTATGAAATTTTGGCCATATTTGGTTTTTTGAACTTGATCTTTGAGGAAATTAATCGATGCACGTTTGTGATGAATCTTGTTTGTTTGTGAAATGAAGATTATTACCAATGTAGAATAAATAATAATGAAATAAAAATATATCTGCGTAACTCAGGGCTACGCAATTGGAAATATACATTGAAACGTATTTTGTAAGAGTTGGTTCTTCCGTGATCTTATGTGTGACGCCGAAGAAATCCTGATTAATTAGTTTATTCTTATTTAAAAGCAATTTTTTACTTTAGAAGCTAGATATTTTTTAATTTCTTGACAGATATCGATATTTCGAGGGTAATCTGCCCTCTTTTTCAATATATATCGGTATGATCTTAATGTAACTTAGGTATCTTATTGATAGTGCTTACTTTTAAAGTATTGACTACAGCTAATGTCAATTAATCATCTACTACTTACTTACTTAAGTACATTTAACTATCTATATTAAGGAGTTAGTCCACTGTTAAACTGCTCCAAATGAACTTTTTTTTTAAACAGCTACAAAAAAAAACTATTCAAGATATCGATTTGAAATTTTACACATATCTTTATTGAAGTTTAAAGTTAACATTTTCATTGGAAAATAATTATAAGAAAACAAAATGGCGACCGCCCCAAAGGATCGTCGCAGCACCGCCGAAAAAAAAGCAAATTGCGCCTCGTAAATTCCTGGCCAAACTAAGCATCTGTGACCAAATTTCGAAAAATATTTCATTAGATTTGAGTATAAAGCACTGCACGGGCCTACATTTAGAGCCCTAAAGCGATTAAAAATAAATTGGCATACTTTTGAACACTGGTTATTCAGTTTTTCGCGTTTCTTCAATCAAAAAAATGTTTCCCAAATCAATTGTTCTAAATTTAGGCCCATGCAGTCCTTTATACTCAAAACTAATGATATATTTTTAGTCATTTGTTCACAGATGCTTATTTGGTCCAGGAATTTACGAGGCGCAATTTGCTTTTTTTTCGGCGGTGCTGCGGCGGTCCATTGGGGCGGTCGCCATTTTGCCTTCTAATAAATTTTTCCAATGAAACTGTTAACTCTAAACTTCAATAAAGATGTATGTAAAATTTCAAATCGACATTAAAAAAAGTGGTCATTTCGAGCAGTTTAACAGTGTACTAACCCCTTAATAGCACTTTTCTCCTCACCATAAAATTTCTGTTCAAATTAACCTGAACAATGGTGATGCACAGTTTCCTTGGTCTGTGTTTAGTCGTCTATTCATCGGGATTTTCCATATGTACAGGTTTTCGTAAGCATTCAGTTTTCGTACCTGCTGTATCTCCTTAATCACATCCACGTTGTCCCATGTTATGTTGTGCTCCTCCTCCTGAATGTGTTTCGTTATTGCTGATCGTACTAATGCTGTTCCTTGTCCTCGCTGATGCTGCTTCCCGCTTATGTTCCGTTAGTATAACACCAACTAACCGTTTCGTTTGACCAATGTATATTTGGTCGCATTCTGGGCAAGTAATTTTATATATTCCACATTTTTCCTTTTTATCTTTTTTGTCCAACACGTTATATGATTTAGCACCTAATTTTTTTAACCCTATTGGTTGGAACTGCTTTTATATCAAAGCGTTCAAGAACTTCCCGAACTTCTTTAAATGTTGACGAAAAATTAATTGGAACTTTTATGGCTGTTTATTTTTTTTCCTGTGTAAAGAGTGTCGTTAACAGATCACGCTGTATTTTGTCCTTCTTTCTGACAAGGTTTTCAATTATCTTCTCGTCAAATTCATTTTTCTCGCGGTTTCTTTAATCTATTTAACGTCTGAGTCAAAAATTTCCTGATTCATGGGTGCTGGTGAATCATCGAGTTAAAGGGCGCCATTTTTTTGGAAATACCAATGATCAGACGTGGATGATGTTGTTCTCTGGGTGTGTGTGTGTGAACTTCCGGTAGATGGGAGACCTTCTTTCCTTATGGCCATCAGATCCAAGAAGAGTAGTTTCTCATTGTTTTCGACTTCCATCGAAAATTGGATATCCTTATGTGCTTAATTCAACTTCTCCAAAGTTTCTGCCAAAGCATATTTTTTAACAACGGCTAGAATGTCATCTACATATGTCAACCAGACACGAGGAAGTGCTTCATGAAGTTTCTTCTCCAGTCTGTCCATAAATATCTCAACCACAAGTGCGGATAAAGGGTTTCCCATGACAACACCTTTCATAGTTTTAAAGCATTTCTCCCTTAAAGTAAAGTAACTTTCATTCATGCGATTCGAGGTAAGTGTCAAATAGTCTTTACCCCTCTTTCTCCCCTCCGGTGAGCTATTCTTCTCTAATAACCAATCTTCAAAGAACGCGAGTGCTTGTGTTACCGTCACGCTTGGGAACAGAGTCTTGACTTCAAATGCTACAACTAGCTCATTTTCCCCTATTGTTGCCACTATTCCAAGTCGTTCTATCACCTCGTCTCAATTTTGAACTGTTCTATCACTAATCTTGGTTAAGATCCTATACTCATCTACAATCCACTTTGCGATTCTCTTTGTTGGCATAAAAGACCTTTAGCATGGCACCGGATAGATGTAATTTCACTGTCGAAACTCTACTTAACACGGAACAAAAGATCAGTCCCGAAGCTCGACTGTCCCCGTTGATGTGCAAACTACAACTCAAATGTTGCTCAATGTTTGACTTGAAAACACTGTTTTATTGGTACTGAGAAGTACGATGGTGTTCACCATATATTCTTTGCATACAGTCGGTTCATAATGATCCCTTTTATCTCCTTGAACGCTTCGTTTAGACTCGTGCTTGTGATAAAACTAATTCAACTTTTTTTAACAGTTTAAGCAAGTTACTACATTAGAAGCATTGATTTATGACAGTATCTAGCAGACTATCTTTTTTGATGTTATTCGCCATGATCTAAGGAACAATATATAAAAAATTAGAATTATCTGAACTGATCAATCTGAATTGATCAATCTGAATTGAATCATCTACGCGAGTGAAAATGCAAAAACACATGTCTAATTAGCAAAAGATATTCTCCTTTGTGAAATCAAATAGTAGCTGACTACCGACTGAAATGTTTCGTTGCATTGAAAAACACTCAACAGATTCCAAACTTCCTAAGACGAATTTCAACAAGAAAATTATTCTTCGTAAATTCTTGTCCATCGTGTAGGAAGAAGCGAAAATTTAATCAAAAATAATAAGTAATTGCAGCATTGCGATTTCCAATCTACTTTTTACTTACCCTAATAAAATAATCATAAAGAATTCCAATAATAAGATTCTTACCTGAAATAGGAAAAAAAAATTGTTAAAGCATTGTATAAACTATTTTTAGTATGAAAATATCTACGAGCTAATGTATGCAGAACAAATCAGTACTGCATTTTTCAATCCATTTAATTTAATCAGTTTCAAATAAATCGAAAGAGTTTACGTTAAACTCATTTAAAAACTCGTTACAATTAATCTAGTATAGCTCTGTGGATTATCTGTATTCAAATATCCTTGATCCCATTCCATTCTAGATACACATCTATCTCGTCATCATAATTCATTTCAGATATAGTTCAAAATCCGAACAATGGCCAATAACATTTCTAACCTTGACCATACCCTACACACTCGATCACACACTGAACACTTTTCATTCCTATGTGCAGCCACTCATTTCTTAATCCACCGAAAAACAATAAGACACGAAACACGCGGTACACTTGAATAACTTCCCCCCGGTGTGAAAGTCGATTTGAATTGATGTCAAAATTTATTGGTTTGGTGTGTTCTTGTGGTTTAACACCTGCGTGAATATTTAGATTAAGCGAAAATCGTAGTATTGACGAGAATCGAATCAAGATAAAAGTCGACCGACATTTGAATGGATAGAGAAACGATAAACTGGTCGAAATGAATCTAATTGAAATGTAGAGTTCGGACTTGTTTGCGAATTCGAGGAGAAGAAAGGTCAGTGATAAATAAAGCAATTTCACAACTAAGCTGATGTCAAGGATCAAATTAATTGTCTTTGACTGGAGAAAGATAAATTAATCATTGTTCAAACGTTTCGACCATTTGTACTTGTCTAATTATACCATGTAATGGCTCTTGGACATCAGAGATGAGGGACAGAAATATTCAAAAAATGGCAATGGAGTCTGTTTACGAAAATATTTAATCAAGAGCCCCATCCAATTTGAATTTTCGTCATTAAATTTAACGAAAACATTTACCATACTGAATTGCACTCTATTGCAGTCTTCACATGTTTGAAACCGATATCTTGACCGATATCCAAACATCCACATGCTGCTTGGTCTCTTAGCACTTAAAAACTCGACAAGCATGAATAAGACATTCAAACAATTTCGATCTGTCATAGCCAATAAGTATCGAATTGGCAAAGACCTCGCCTGTCAACTGATTGAACGATCGAATTTCATTCTTGACTTGCACCACATTGTATGCATAAACGGATAAGTTTTGCACAGAAAGTAACAACGAAAGCGGCGACACGACCACAGATAAGCATTTCACGACACTTGCCAGCTGACATTGATTTCTCGCCCTCTACCTTGACCGAATCAATTTAAGCGCGCACAAATTCAAAAGCGAATTCAAATTGAATCGAAATAGTGAATAAAAACAAAATAGTTTGTCGAATTCAAGAGATTTTTTCGCGTTTCGAGGAGTATTGTTGAGTTTCGTGGCCTAGACCTAGGCCTTTGCTAAGTTGGAATCAATAAATGACAAATGCGAGTATATTATAAATCAATTTTCGATGCCAATCGTTATGCATATCATCATAAATCATTGAGATTGTTTCGATTGATTTGATGAATATGATGTGATTTTTCAAAAATTTTAAATGACACAAGCTGGTTTTTATTAAAACTGCAGACCAGAAACTTCATATTTGATAGATTAACTAATAAATCATTGAATACATAATAGAAATTTGTATCTTCCGGGAAATTGTGTAAAACATATACTGTGTAATTATAGGCCAATTTGCGGTAGGGATAAATTTATTTTGAATTACAGGTTAAATGCTTTACACGATTACCCGGAATGAATAGATTTCTCACATGAATTGATTGGTTCACCTATTAAATATGTTTTTTTTTTCGTGTTTTAAAAAAAAGGTGGGTAAAGATACCTATCTTTCATTCCAAGATTTTGTTTTGTCATGCAAATTAATCCTAAACTGTATGACGTGAAAGATTAAACATCAACTGAGCTGAGAAATATCGTTGTAAACAACAATCAAATTGTTCACACCTAGTCTAGGGTAGATACGATAATGTGTTGGCAAATAATGATAAATCGATCATGTTGGTTTTGGTGCATATTCGCAACTCTTCTACAGACCTGAAGAGATCTCATAAAATTTCCAGCAGATGGATAGATGTTGATTAGTGACAGGTTCTTAATCTCATCACATCTATTCAAGAGAATTTATCAGAATAATGATAAAAGGGTTGATAATAAGAGTGCTAATATTTCAAAAGTACTTGCAAAATGGTATAATTTGATATTCGGTTCTTATTAAATTAGCTTGCTTCGCATGATGATTGCTTTGAATTACTTACAAAATTTATTGTTGTTTGGTTGGTGTCAATCAGAATAAAGAAAATAGCAAAGAGTACATTTGATGAGCGACATTGTGCTGCCTACAGTGATCATATTTTTTTTATATTCTCACTCATATAACTGAGTTGCGTAAAATGTATTTTTATTTATTTTTATTTCTTTTCTGCCTGTACATTTTCATTGGTGATTGTATCAAATTTGCATTACAAAGTTGTAGATTTCATGGTTTCTCTAACACTTTCTAAAGAGAATATTTTCTACGTGCAACATTAAAGTTTTCGTAGTTTCCTACCTCCGCGTGAGCCTGAGCGGCCGATACAGCGATTCTTTGTGGATTTTATGGGCCCATATCCTTGATCAAGATCTGGTATTTCTCAATTTGTTGTGATCCTGGACCACTACACGAAGTTTGTGTGGCTCACGCCCATGGCAAAGGCCGCAGCAGAAGCGGTTCTGTGACGATGTCCTTTTGCACTCCAAGAACATTCGGGACCGAGGGTAAGCTGCTGTGGACTGATAGTGAATGTTTGGTGGTTGAGTAAGATGGTGGTTCACAGTTACTTGCCCAGCTGGGTAAGATCTCAGGGTCTGGGTCGTCCCCACAAATGTTACAGTGTCGTTATTTATCCAAGAAACTACATATTCCTGCAGCTATATGTTTCAAAAAGGTGTGCCAATATTTTTCTGTGCTGAAAATATTCAAATTTGTTGATGTTCTGCGGATGTTAATGTCCATTCCGCAGAAAAGTAAATTCGAAGTATGTATCCGCGCTATATGCAATCTCATCAAAATGCATCGTCGGTCGAGTAAGCTCAATGTAAACACTGAAATGCCTTGGGATTTTTCAATTCGGTACTCTATTCAATCAGTTTCGCATGGAATGTTTGATGCTCTGTTCTTTTATTCGAGTCGTTTTCCGTGAACTGGCAGCTGTTTCTGATTTATTTGAAAATGCAGAGTATGATATATAGCTCAGTAGAGACTGCACAGTCTTTTCTATTTTCATACCTTTGAACACCGTCCAGGGTTTTAGGGACGTTTGCCTAGCTTCCTTCAGAACTTGCTGTTGCCTTATCGATGCCATACTTTGAGGTGCTAAGACATCGGGTAGTGGATATTTTGGACGACGAACCTTTCACTTCTCGAGTTATAATTTTTTTTTTATTTTGGAATTTTGTTGGAATGTCGTTATTATACTGCACCAACGATGGCTGGGCAGAGCTAAGCCGGTTTTTCTAGCTATCTTTAAACTATCGATGAAAGTGCTGATTGACCGTTTGACTTCGCACGATTGTCGGAGTGTCAAAAAAACGCATCAGCATGCATGTAATCTAGGATTGGCTCAATCTTGATTTTTAGGGCTTTGGAGAAGTAGAAATATGTATTCTGACTACTTCCCGGGTCATACTCAAACGACAAAGACTTGTCATCAGTAGTAACACGTTCCAGAAAATAATTTTCAATTGATTCGAAAAAGGCAAAGAACTTTTACCTCTTGATACCCTTTTGATGCTGGGAACATTTTTCGAAACAGTTTCCGTGGAGACATTTCTCACGCCCAATATATTGATCGAAATATATGAAGGGAGGTATGAGTTAATTTTCCGATTATTTCGGCTTGTAACCAACAATCTAAATGTACAAGATCCAGAATTTTTTCAGTATTTTTCAGTATTATTGTCAAAACAACGTCCCCAAGCCTACTGAAGTTTTGCATCAAAAGTCTGTGGTAAAACCTAATTACCCACCGTTGTTCGAAATTTATGTAATTCAATAGTTACGTATGCAAAGTGACTTGAAAGTGGATTCAAACCTGATTAAGATTGAAAGAGTGGAATTGAAACCTTTGAACAACCCGTTTGCTTTCCCTTGTTTCAATCTATATCCCTAAATCAGTCCGCAATCTATACGTAGCTACTTTTAGATTGCGCTAGAAAAAAACTATTTCGCGAAAAAATGACCGAAAAAGACCGAATTAAAACTCGTTCTGATGCCTGATACCCCTCCTACTTGAGGTTAATATCAGCTCATTCCACGAATTCCATTTCGATCTGTTGACTAAGTTAGAAGTTATAAAGGTGAGAAGATTTTTAGCGTGATTACTCTCGAAAATATCGAAATTTTTAGAAATTTAAACATATGTTGCTGGCTTTCATCTGAACTCATTAGAAAAAAAATCTAAAATCGTCATAACTGGCCTTATGTCAAATATTAGTCATAAACGTCAATCTAACTTGACATAAGAATTTTTCTACTCTTTGAATTTCGAATTGGTTCAATATCTGCGTCGGAAGCTGTAAAACCGAAAGCTGTTATTTGACAAAGCGTTTTTCAAGATAGTACAATAGTCACAGATTCAAAAACCACTTCGAAACATTCGTTACATTTCTATCTGACTTGCTCTTACTAAACACCTACATATGTATCTTATAAGTTTCATATTGTTCTAAAGACCACTTCGTAAGTTCTTTCGGACACAGATTTCAGGTGCAATCTTGATTTCACCTGACTTATCTTAGGTGATTATATGAAGGATAAGTGTTCCTGTAGGGTGTAGAATTTAGAACACTTTAGACGATTAAATAAGCGGGCTACAATTTTTTTTTGGTTTCAAATAATATAATTTATACACCGTCTTATTCGCTATCATTAAAAATTCTCATATCGTCCCGAATTGCTACCAAATTACTCTCGATTGACTTCTCATTACTTAATACTCATCGTATACCGTTACTTGTTTAGTATCAACAATCGAATCTGAATAAACTCTACTATGATCTACAATTGATTATCCAAGCACGTACATATTACTACCTGCATAATCATGACATGCATACTTGAAAAGTGACGCGATTGAAACGTTCAATTGCGAATTTTCTGCAAGCTGAAAAGTTGCTCAAGAAAGCAAATTAGATGCATGCATGTCAGGCTACACTACTAAGTACTTGATTCTTCGCCGGACAAACAACAATAGCATTAGTATTCAGCGCATGTGAAAATAATGCTGACATCTCAAAAAACATCGCAACATTTTCACAAATAAAAAACCTCTTTCCTCGACTTCGGAGTTATTTTGTATCTATTTTTTTCATGAAAAATTAAAATTCAGCCGGCGGGAATTTAATAGTATTTGTTGCAATAGCCATAGCAATACTAACAACAGCTCATGTATGTTTGCCCGTCAAAATTGTACCTACACCGCTAGTGGTCTGAAACTGAACGAATTTCGTTAACAATGATCATTGTTGGTGACGTTTAACACAGGTACTGGATCATAGAAGCTTGAGAGCGACAGCAGGGCTAGGCCATCAGTCACTTTGACTCGGCCTTGGATTCGAAAACTTTTCAATGGACTTGTGACCGAGTGGAGATAATCATGGGAATGCGGGGAAAGAATTGTTGCTACTGCAGGGCTTTAATGGGGGAACAGGTGTAGCTTTAATTGGGTCACTGACGCAATACAGTGCCAAATGCTTCGCCCAGTTTGAAGTGATCATAAATTATCTTGAAATTAAATTTTCTACGCCGCTTGTTGTCATTCATTTTGCTATTCACTTTTGAAAAGGGTTTAAGTTTTCAAATTAAAATGGCAAAAGTCTCCACTGAATAGCTGCCAAACATGACTACAATACTTTCCTACGGTTAAGAAGAATCAAATACCAGCCCAACACCAATTTAAGATCTTTTCATTCACTTTAGTTGCAGAAGGTACGCACTAGTCACCCTCAAATTACACCACAATGATTTTCAGCTACACGTTTACCGTTTTTTTAATGTAGGCGGTTGAGCATTTCGCGTGAAAATAAAATACTGCACGCATTGATTTAATGAATATTTTAACTCTTCATCGTTCGTAGTAGCACTTTTATGATTCGAATAGTTCCATTCGAAGTTCCTCGGTGATGCATGCTATTGGTGTTGTAATTAGCATACTACACGTATTTCAGCTCGCAGGCAAGCCAACAAAATACAATGCAACGGATTCGTCAATCCGATGATTTAATTTCAAATCTTCTAGCCCATACATCACTGCAATTGTGCCACTGGATATGCTAATAGAGGTAATCTTAGTTTGGTAATCTCATCATTAATCACTTTTCTTGGTATTTGATGAGTATTTTGAGTATAGTCATTTAGTTTAAGAGGAGTTGGAACACTACCTCTATTTCTGCTTCAGTTAGGCTTGAAGTAACTTTATTAAACAATTAAATTAAAGCACTTCGAGTAAGAAATATGATTTTTTGAAGGACTTTTATCCAAAAATATCTGACTTTGTAGCTCATTAGCAAATGAATTTGTAATCAGCCAACGATAGGCAGTATAAGCATCTTCCTTTCAACAAAACTTTTCCGTGAGAGAGATCCCTGTTAAAAAGAGCACAGAAACCTCTATTATTCGCCTTCGTTAGCTATTTTTACCATATGACTAGTGATTTTCAGATGTGAGCAAATGCCAATAAGGAATAAACCTCCAAGTCCCAATTATATTCGACGAAAATCTATGAATTTGAAAATTCCTCCAAACACCTTTATCAGAAATTAATATAAAAATACTACACTATAGTTTTCACTAACTTTAGCTCAATCAAAAGACAATTGAATGAAGGCCATCAAAGCTCAATTTATTCTGCAACTATAATTGAATGTATCTACCACTTTCAGATGCACTTGACAAGACCGTGTTTAAGTCAATTTGCAAACATCAATGTGTTTGCTACTGCATTGACTTGACATTGGCCTTATACCAAATTTGATTTCCGAGCTGCTGCCCCCTACGTTTCGTCGACTTCTAGCACTGCGGTCAAGTTTGACAATTCCTGCAATTTCAATAAATCATCAATCTGATTGATCAGCATAAAAGCGCTTCAGAAACGTCAAATTGAATCATCAAAGCAAACATTATAGTGAGAAAAAACGCTTTTTGAGATTTATTTGATTTCCTCAATAAAATTATGCAAATACCAATCGAAATCGGTGAATGATCTTGTGTGATAGTTTTAATGATGCGTCAAAGGTTTTTGATTTGGTTGTTGTTGTTTTTTTTTTGCGAGAGTGTGGTTGGGAGATCATGTGGAGAATATTTTATGGCAGTGTTAACATGAATGTGATGATGCTTTTGATAGTTTCCGGTGTGTGGGCTGGTAAAATATGCTGAATTGAATGTTAGCGTGTGATTTTGGGGTAAGGTTTTAATCAAATGAATTATGAGAAGGTTGATGCTATAGATCCTAATGATGGTGGGTGGATATTGATAGATCATTTCCATCTTTTTATGAATAATTTTACAGAAATTAGAAATCAGACAAACGTTAATGAAGATTGAAAAAAAGTTTATGGGCGTTTGGTAAAAAGAATATTTAAATTAATAGTTTTTTACTTAGTGCCAGGTCTTAATTTTTTATAAGCATTTATAACTCAAAAATATATTTTACTTACTTACTAGGCTAGTTCCTGCAAGATTGCGATGGGTATGTAGAACCGTGTAGTGTTTGTATTCGAGAAGAGAGCGTACGAGTGCAGTGTATGACAATCTTGTGGCCTACAAGCATTAAATTCCTTGGCTAGTCGTTTAATGAAGGCAAACTCGCACGGGAAAACATTTTGTCATAGTGTAAAATGAAACGAAGTTTCCCATCCAATATGACACCGAGGTCAACAAAGCTATCAACACGAGCTAATAAGCTGTTGCTGAGGTAACCGTGCACATGTGGATAAAACTTATAATTTGGCGTGTAATATCAAGCGAGAGCTTGTTTTTATTGCGCCACTGATCAAAAGAATCAAAAGAAAAAGTGCATCAGAATTAAACTCTAGATGTGATAAAATGGACGTCAGATGGATCGGATATGACTATGTTAAATAGTGGGCCAAGATGGCTGCCTTGTGGTACACCAGAGGTAGAAAATATATTTTTGATTCAGCTCCTCTCAATTTTACGAATTAGATTCGATTGTGGAGGTAAGAACTGAGCCACCTAAGCCAAAAGCTTTGCTAAAGCCATTGTAGACTACAAAATTGCCTTTCTACATTTTACATAAAACATCTGAAACTGGAATTGTCCAAACCACGACAGCTGAGCAACCTTTTCTAAAGCCATGCTGTTGCCCGTTCAGACAGAAACCAACCGAAAATCTATCGTAGGCAATCTTTTCAAAAAATTTTGGAATCGAAGATAAAATGGTAAAGTAATCCCACGACAACTCTCGTTCGGGTGTAGGGGTTGAAGCTGGCAGAGAGCTTCATCACAAATTTCAAATCAATGGAAATACGACTGTGGAGTGATTAGTTCCACGACTCACTTTGCCCCTGATTATTTTAAGGTACCTATTCAGAGCTAGGTGAACTCAAAGCTTGGTGCGCGGTCCCTCGTCTGAATCTGAACTTGAACCAGGGACCCCACACGCAAGAAACCAGTGCTCTGTTCACTGGGCTACTCAAACTTCCTAAGATAATATGGTAATGCCCCTAAAATTTAGGATACAGCGTCAATCGTCATTTTTGAAAATGTGTGTTCCATATGAAAAGGTCGGATGGGAAAACCCCAGATGAAAGTGACCAATCAAAGAATATATGCAGGGGGTTATTAGCTGCTCTACATAATTCTGCAAGAATATCGGCAGGAGAAGATCAGGACCACGACCTTTGTTACAGTGGAGTTCCTAAATAGCTTTGCGTATTTCTTCGAGTAATAATTTTATGTGGTTGACAAAAGTTGTTGGAGCTGAATCCGAAGGAGAAAGGTGTGGGTTAGATGGGTCTGGTGCATTAAATACTTTCTGCAAATTGTCTGCGAATAAACCGCAAATCTCTTTACGAGAAGAAGAGGTGATATTGTTATGGAGCACTAACGATGGATAATCGGTGAATTTCGCTTCATATTTACAAAATCAAAGAACTTTTATGGGCCATGGACTATATTTTCGCGGGTGGTCTTAATTTGATTGGCATAAGCAACCCTAGGTCGTTCCTAAAAATTGCTTAGCAGCTTCATTATATTCTTCCTGAATAGAAGGACTAACATCAGTATTTTGCATTATCCGCTTGTAAAATTTGTTCGTACCATTTTGGATATGCCTAAAGTGTCTTATCAAACCATCGCTCAGACAATTTGTTTCTTTCTTTTTTTAATTATGGGGACATATCTTTCAACGGCGTCAAGTATTATGTTGTAAAAATTAGAAATGGCATGATCTAACGTTGAAAGGGTAAAGAAATTGAATCATTAGTGAGCACGCTTGATGCAAGCACTGAAAATGGTGCAGATATAATTTCAAATATTTCGCCAAGCATCTCTTCTCGACTGTCTGACGCTAGAACTTTACCTTAGTATTTCAACCGATACTTTTCCATTGGTTTGGGTTTTTTCCATCCACAAACATATTCCTTGTCCTCAAAAATGATATCGTTTCTTGCTCACTCAACCTGTCGCATTTGCAAGTAAACTAGTATAATTTAGCTAACTGGTGCACTGCTGATAATCTTGCTCTGAATGTTGCGAAGTGCCATTAAATGATCTTTACCTGGAGTATATCTCCTTTGACGTTATTCTACTGTTTTTTCCAGCTCTTCTCTCATTGCTGTACACAGCTTCAAGGATCTTGATGTGATCTTTGATTCTAAGCTAAAAATATGACCTATCTGTCAATTTCCTACCTTCAGCATAAGATAATTCAAACATTTTCTCAAACTTTCTACACCTTTCCGTTTGTTTGTCGCCCTCTTTCGTAGTGTTCTATAGTATTATTACCAAATATGGTCGATGCAGTTGAATATGTGCAAATTTTTTCTCTTGGGCTACGTAGATTGTTCCTCGATGTTTTACAACAAAAAGCTTTACAACGGCTGTATGATAGCTGACAGCTCACTTTTGTGTTTGTCTCTGTCACAAAATAACCAAATTCTCAATCAGATTCCTCGATCGTTACCTGCTCTTAAAAGTTCAATGAAAATTATTAACTTATTTGTTGTTTTTATCCTTATATGTTTGTGTTTTCTGAATAATATTTTCTACGATAAGTAATATAGCAATTTTCTTATCTTATTTTGATTTATCCAGTTCATTATTTGATTTTTTCTGTAGATATTGGCAATAATAACGTATTTTTCATCCAATACGCTGTGGCCTAACTTATAAGCCGAGAGCTTTTCTTTAGAGATTTATGAATTGCTAAAAGATATATGCAAAAAAATATGTTTGATGATGTTCAATCTAATTTACAACTTTACTCGACATTTGATTTGTCTATAAATCGCAATACCTTCTCACATCGAAATTTCAATCCAGCAACGTCTTGTGAAATGTTTCACCTTTGCGAAGCAAAATATAGCATGATTGTGAAATAAAATTCATTGACTCAGTTTGTTGACGTTGTAACAATAATTTGCTAATGTCAAATTTTATCTAATGACTTGCAATCCAGCACGTTTGCCATTGTAAATTCTCGCGCCCAACGTGGGCAATGCATATTATTCTATCCAAATCAAATTGTGTAAATTATTATATTTTTTATATATATTCTACGCAAACAAGCTATTCTATATGCATGTTAATTGATTTTAGTGAGAAATTATATATATTTATTCAGCAGCATTTCGATTAAAAAATAAACACACAACTGTTTATTTTTTAAATTTCGTTATGAGAAAATTTTTTTGGTTAGTATGGATTAAAGATAGATTTGTACAAAGATTGATTTGTCAAAAATGCATCACACTGTGTTTGGATTTCAATTAGTTATGAGATGTTTTCAAGCAACTGAAAAATTATATTTAATTTTTTAAATATTGTTGAATCTAGATTTGTATTCAATACAAAATGAATGCAACTAAAATTAAATATTTTGATAAACTCATAAAAATGTCAAACTTACCATTTCTTTATCCATTTGCACTATATACTGGAATCGTCCGATATCGTTTATCTCCAAATGATCCTTCAGCATGAAACGTGGACGCTGATCAGTGTACTGTCCTTCGTCGTCCTTGGAACTCTGTGTTCTTTGAATCGCTTCACGACTCCCGAATATCTTATTCCCCAGTGCAATATTCCGTTCGTACGTTGAAGCCCCCAATTTATTCAACTTATTCTCACCATTCGGTGTATCGAGTATCTTCTTTTCCGAAAGTTTCTTATCCGACGACGCGTCGCATAGATTGTAGCTAATCGGATTCGGTGTATTTGAAATAATCGAAGGATTTCGAACTGGCGGTGGCGAATGATGTTTAGCAACAACGTTTGAATTGTGCTGCTTTTGTTTCTGTATCGAATATTGTTTGTTTACCATATTCGATCAGTACGACTGGCAAAATTAGCGCGATATCTTTAGTAAAACTCAACCGAAAACACAAAAACTTCGCACGAAAACAACTACAGACACGTCAAAGTTTGTATGAAATTAGTTCACCTTGACGGATTGCCACTTTTTTACTTTACTGTGTGAAACTAGCTGAAGTCTTCTCGCGTGTTATTGTTGCTGTCGTTTGAAAAACCAAAAAAAACTAAGAATTTGATTCAGTTCTTATTTATTGTTATTTTGTGCGCGTTTCCGTTCTTCATTGCCAGACACGTTTTTGATTTAGAATTCACTTTTTTCAAGCTCAGGGTGAGTAACACTTTTTAAGCTTGAGAACACAAACTTTTCTCGTTGGTGGGTCTTTCTTGGAACCCGCTTATTTTATTTTTGTTCTATTCAACTCGATGCATTGATTCTACAAAAATTTGATGAAATGTTTTTTTTTGTTAAAAACAAAATCGATATTGTTAGGTTTTCACAAAAACTTGGCTGAGCACAACATGAGCTTCGTATTGATTTCTTTCAACAATCGAGTCCAGATAATCGAATGATCGATGAATCACAATGATTTATTTTATCGAATGCGAATCAATGGTTCCACGATTGTGGCGTGGTAGCGCGACTAGAATCGTAGAGTTTTGGAGAAAGATTGCGTTGATTGATTTTAGAATAAGTTTTTTTTTCTGATTTTGTTGAATCGAGATGTGAAGGTGATTTACCGCAAATAAATCCCAAAACTTCGATTGAATGCAAAAATCGATTTGAAAAGACTTTGGAGATAATCGTGATGATAATCTGATTTAGCGAATCTGATGGATTTTCGATTTTCTCATCAAAGCAAAAGCAATAAGTATACAAATGAAATGAAAGTTCGCCTACGGAAAAATCATGAATTTTGTACAAGCTAATCGTCGAGCCAGCAGAACTCATCACTTTATTCAGCGTAATTGCAAATATATTGGACAATGCGTTATTCTACCGACATCATCGTTTCGTTTCTTGACTCCAGGCCATACTGGGGCTGCTGAATTCGATTGCATGCACTTTCAATTAATAATTTGTAATTTATGAAGGTATCGCCGTCTCGTGGGACGAACAATCAATATAACTTTCACCCCGAAAAAATAAAAGTTTTATTTTCACAAGAGCCCAAGACAAATGCATTTCCTCCTTAACTCGCGGATCTTTCATGATGAATTCGGGCATCGAACACACATAAATCGTGACCTTCCTGTGATTGAAAAAAGATTTATGATAAGGTCATGTGAAGCTGTTCGGTTTTTTTGCACAATTCATTTGACTTTTCGTGGTAAAATCTGTTGTTGAAGTATATTTAGGCACATTTATCTGAGATTATGGTTGATTTGTGGATTCGGATCCGGGCGTGATCGGATACGTGGAAGTGATAGATGTTATTGTCTAGATGACTCAAATTGTGTTTTTTTTCTTTTTGCTTTTAATTGATGGCCACGATAATTAGGGTCATGGAAGAGGTAAAATAAATGATTATTTGAACAGACGATTATTTAATTTAGGTTTGATTAATTTCGGTTTAATTACTAGAACTATCGACCACACATTTGATGCCATTTGACGTGATCACAATATTAATTTCTAATTGCATCAGGATTGATTAATTATCAGTTATGATCAGAAATGTTGCAATAATTGCATGGTGGGTGGTAAATAAATTAGTTATTATTAATTGTGTGAATTGAAATTAAATACTCATGGTAATGACCGTTTGTTTGCTGGTTAATGGTATTTTATAGCTCGTATCGGTTTTATAGATGTGTCAATAAGCCAAGGAGATCGTGAATGACACTAAGCAGATAATTCACTAATAATTTATCTTAGTATTAAAGATGCTGAAGTAAAGAAAATATATTCTTAAAGCTACGAGTGTCTTATAGTTCATCTTCCATTCGTGGAGTTCACACCACATAAAGAGATCGTCAGCGTACAAATTTACTATAATATCACGAGGGTCATTTTTGCTGAGAATATCAGAAGCAAAAATAATAAAAAGAATGGGTCCAAGGATAGAACCCTCAGGAACACCTGAGTAAAGGGAAAAAATCTTGAAGCTTTACCTTTGTGGGTTTCTAAAGCCCGTCTGTCGTGGAAGAAACTGGAAATTAATTTGATAAGATATCTAGGGAGGTCAAGAGTAATAAGCTCTAGCTCAGACCTTTGATACAAATTCAATCGAAAGCTTTTTCTACATCAATTAAACAAGTCGCGACAGATTTGTCCTTAGCGAGGGACCTTCGTATGTCATTTGTGAATGGCTGTATGGCATTGATAGTACCATGACTTCTTTTGAAACCAAACTGGCAGGCAGGAATGATGTTCTTCTCCACCAACTTCTTTATCACGGGTTGAGTATATTACACTTTCCAGTAGTTTTTCTGCATTGCAGAGACAAGAGATGGATCTTGGGCTGACAAGGTTGGTGTTCCTGGGTGATTTGGGAATAGAAAGGATTTAGGCATGTTTCCAAATACTAGGAAAGTAACCAATATTCAAGCAGTTGTGGAAGATAATAGCTAGCAGAACCAAAAAAGAGAAAGAAAGTTTCTTTATCAAATAGTTTGATACAATGTCTTCACCCGCTGATTGCTAAGGTTTATCGCCGTATTTAAAGTTCTGCCGAGCTTATAAAGATATCACTGCCACTTGGGTATTTGGAGACGTTTGATGCAAAAAATTCAGTCAGGCAAGAGTCTTCCTCACTCTGGACAAACTGGGTTATCCTATACTTTATTTGACTTGCAAAGTCGAGATCTTCAATCTTTTTCACCTGTGAACAACTCAGAGAAGTGGCCTGAAGTTGCGGCGGCAGTAGGCACAATTTTCCAGAAATACTGTAATTTATTTTCTCATTCTTTGAAATAATGAGATAATTTATCTGAACGAGCATTCAAATTTTATTGTGGCAGATATTCACGAGAAAAATATACATTGAAACAATATCAACCCTCTATATTCAGCGGGTATATAATATATTATATTACCACCCAACCAAAGACCAAACCTAATAAAGAAAATAAATTATCCAATATATATTACTTTCGATAAAATATCGATATATTTTTTACATGAACATCTCTACAGGTGGCCATTGCTTCATCATTCTTTCGCTAACTTCAATAAACGCTATCCATTTGTTGGCTTTCTTTGCCTACTTTATATGACCCACTTCGAACTTATCAGTTGTCGCATCTCCTCTTTCAGTTTTTGCATGCTATAGTTTGGTTGCAGTACCCTTATCACCAATCGGGGTAGCTTTTCTTTCTAGCACTCAATATGATGTTGTTCTTCCAAATATTCTTCTAAGCTTTTTGTAAGATCTTCTCTGTTTTTTTTTAAATTTAACGGGGTTGATTTTTTTCTTGATATCACCCTTAGTAATGAGAGCGCCCGGCCCATTTTTTGGCTGAATGACAATGCTTTTGTTGAATTCCTTTCTTTCAACAACGCTTATTGGAAAGAACTATTGTAATATCAATCCGTTTCATTCAAATCATTTCCTAGCTTTCGTACATTACTTCAAGTTCTTCGAAATCCAAATAACATCAAAATACTATAATCGACAACAAACTAAGTGGTAAAACTCGCTACACCGACCATCACTTGTTCATTTATTCCCCCTCAAATGTCATAACTTTAAAATCGTCCTAATGGAGCTAGCGCCGCACATCATGGCGGTGTATTCATGCTAATGCGTGAAATGCAACATTGGTTACAGTTGTAAATGGTCATCACCCATTCGCCCATAAAACTGTCGGCTGCAAGTGCTGCAACTCAAATCTTTATGGTAATAACAATAAACATTATTGATACTCTATCGAGTAGCCATTGAACCCAATTTGCCAAAGCTAGTTACCATCGCTGTAGGTAGCATTGCTACCGTTACTTGATTGAAATTTACGAGCACAATTTACGAACCGGAGGTCATCGAATCTGATGGAAGCGGTGAAAATAAGTCGCCATTTTAGCATTTCAAACGACAGAAGGTCCACCAGTATTGTCTGCCATGTCAATGGACTAGTTAAAGAAGAATAATATCTTTTGTTTTGGTTTTCGATTAAACTTCGGTGATTGATGGAATGTCAGTTTGACAGCAAGTTTATTGCTTTGATTAATGGTAGTGTTTTTTCTCAGCTACTTTTATTGCAGATAAAAATGAATAATTGGACCGATTATTATGAGTGATTATACTACAAATAGAGAGTATTGAATTTTATTTATTGAATTTTAGGAAAAGACAGTTTATTTTAAAGTTCATCAAAGCGAACCTTGAAATATGTCTTCAATTTCAATTTCAAGCATTTTGATTTTGTGGAGAAAATCAATGTTAAAGGCTACAATATCCGCTTTTAGCTGTGCTAACTAAAATAAACCGAAACTTTATCAAATCCATTACGACCCTTCCAAATCGTCTTCAAAAAGTGTTTCACACTTCGTAAAATTTTCCAACGATCAATCAACAGCCATGCTATCAAATAATTCTCGCTTTCATCAATTCATTTCAGTATTTATGGCTATTTAGTTGATGCTAATCATACGATTTGAATACATTTAGATTTTCCGAACAAAACGTAATAGCCGACATAACTCGTTCATAAAACATGAATAAAAATCGAATTTTACGAACAACAGGTCTTGCTGCATGCACCCATCTGCAACCGGTGAGATGTTTTGCTGTTTCCGATGCACTGTTTGTGCGTAGGTGTTACTGCAACTGCACTACAAATTGATATCCGTATCGTCGGTTGGTCGATTGGCCGTAGCCGAGACAGACAGACAGACAGACAAACAGACGTGCGGCCTTATAAATTGTATGTAAACTGTGTTTGTTTACGAGTCAATAAATTAATGCATAAAAGCCTGAGTGAAAGGTAACTGAAAATATCGAGTAATAACGTGCAGAGTAGCTCGTGCGTGCTGATGCATATGAGATACATATGTGGCTGGGAGAGATTTTATAGTAGAATCGGAAGTGAAATGGAAATAATTCACTCGAAAATCTGGCAATCGATGAGAATCGAAGAAAAACGTGTAAGTTTTTCCTAAAGTGAAAATTTTGTTTAAAATTTATTTTTGAGAATTGCTGTTACAATGAAATGATTTGTTTCTTGAAACTATAAGCTGAGACTTGTGACGTCAATTAAACATGATGGGCAAAAAACTCGAAAAGAAATACAAAGAAAGTAAATTGCCTTCACAATATAAAGGAACACAATTTTAGGGGAACCTTGAAAAAAATCATATGAGTCTAAAAAATAGCAAAGTGGTTATTGTTTTCAATTGATAGTTGATGAGAGCGATTGTCTCTACAAATGTACTAAAACAGTCGTGTGTATGGAAAACAATTTCAACAACTTGAAAATAGGGGACTCTTTGGGAACGAAAGATTTAGCTATTGGCCGAAGATCTCACTGGAGCATTTTCAAAAAACTGGACAAAAATCTAGCTCTAAACCCTGACGGCATCTCAAGTTTAATTTGGAGAAGTTGTTTTTCTTCTCTGACGCCTGTTTAATCGTACTTCTTTAACCTGTCTGTGCCCATGGGTATTTTCCCTTCCATGTGGAAATACGCAATCGTTACACACATACACAAGAAAGATGATAGAAATGCAGTCAGTAATTATCATCCGATTGCCAAGCTACCTTGTGACGCCAAATTTTTGAAACAATAATAAGTGTGGCCGTAAAATTCCATAGTAAACCCTTCATATCTTCATATAAGCACGGTTTCACTAAGGAGAACGCAACTACAACGAACTGATTGGAATTGTTCATTATTATTTATCCCTTCCATAGAAGATGGTCTGCAGGTGGATTGTGTTTATACTGACTCTACGAAAGCTTTTGATAAGCTAGTTAATTCGACTTTACTGTAGAAAATCTCCACTTGCAACAATTTATTAGGTGAATTGCTCTTTAATTGGACACAGGTATCCAACTTGTATCTATTCGTGGTATGATATTTTCAAAAATCACCGTCTCTTCAAGTGTCCCCTAGGGAATCCACTTGGGTCCACTTCTTTCTGTTCTGTGTATAAACGATTTACCGTGTGTATTGGAGATGTCAATAACTTCAAAAATGTATCCAATTTGTACGACTGTCTAAATCTTCAAGCTGATCTAGGTAATTTTTCTTACTGGTGTCGCACGAACCGCTTACTAATCAACATCAACAACTGTCCTGTTGGATCGTTCACGCGTAAATTGTCTTCTTTAAAAATGCAATACACTCAAAGAGTGGAGCCTTTTGACGTGGAATTTCATCGTCGTAAAAGCGAGCCCTGCATTAAGTTTCGTAAGGAGGCGATCGATAGCAAAAACTATATTTATATAGCAAAAACTCTATATTGTGCTTTAGTGAGACCAATCCTTGAATAAACATGCTTGATTTGGGCACCTTATCAGCAGGTGCATATTGATTGCATCGAGCAGTTCAAAGAAAATTCTTGCGTTTTTGCTACGTTAACTCTCGTGGTCTGATCCCGTTCGATTGCCTCCTTATGCTAATCGGCTCAAAGTTTTGGCTATGAACGCCCTTGAAACTAAAAACGATAATCTCAAAATCTTTTCTGAATTTACATCAAGCCAATTTGGCTTCAATACAAATTGCTACAGATTTTGGTACGTGAGCCTTTTATCCGTTCCTCTTCATCGAACCAATAACGGCTACAATGATCCTATCTGTCTCCTCCATTAAAAGAGCTGTTAATAAGACTTGTGAGAATGTTGGCTTCAATTTGCTGATATTGTCTTTGAAAACTGTTATTGTGAAAGTCTATTTTAGCGAAATGTTCAAAATATATAACTAAATGTTTTATACTAAAGTGTAAATAAGGAGGTTTTACACTGTTTTTAAAGTGTAGTAAGGGGTTGATAGCTCTGTCATTTTCCAGAGTATCTACTAGATATTGTTTTAGCTCGCTAGACTAATGTATTTATTCTATCTAGAGAAAAGTTTAGTCAGAAATTTTCTAAAACTCATGTCGGGAAATTGAATTAAAGAATTGGAGATACAACATGTAAAAAAAACTCCCATGTCTGCTTTCCAACGAACAGAGAAATAACCGTTTTCAAGAAATTAAAGATTACGTGTAAACTGATCCAGATTTCTCGTCAAAAGCAATCGATACAAATGGTGATAGTGATATGACACAAAAATAAAAAAGCAATCAAATCAACAGTCAGGGCCAAATAAGCCAGTAAGGTTTTCATATATCAAAGGTATATCACAGTATGAATTTTCGAAAACGTTCTCCTCCCTAGCACTATACTTAAACATCATCACTTCATCATTATGATCAGAAAATTGATTTTCATTCAAACTTTAATCGAAAGTAAGTAATAGACTGGAGATCTTATCGCATTAGAACGCGGAAGTCTATCGCAAGAACAAATAGCGGTAGCGGACTAGATCTAGTTTTGTAGGCGGCGGAAAAATGAATTTTCGAGGAGTTTGTAAACGCTGAGACATATGGATGTGGAAGTTTAATCCCGCACGTATGATTGAAAAAATGTCCTATTGTGTACACCTTTGTTTTAAAACAGTTATCGTGCTTATTGAAGCTCTAGAGTCAATTGAACGATGAATTAAAATAATACCGGTGGAACCACATCCTGTAGAAGAGGATTTTACGTGAGCAATATCGCCTCTAAATTGATACGATGAGAACTGAAATATTTCTTCTCCATAGAATGACATCTCTTTTAAACGACAGTTACTATTTCTTCGTACTTTTGTGAAGATAGTGGTGATTTGTCGGATAGCGTCTGGTAATATACTTGCTTCCCTTTGCAATCGGGATCGTTTCGTTGATAAAAACTTAGAATTGTAATTGTTTGACTCAGAGTCTCGGCAAAGACTCGGCAAAGCATCTGATGCACTTCGTACTGAAATGATCATTTTATCAACGATCGACAAGCGCCCACTCTCAAAGATTTTTTTATAAAAGTGGATAAGAAGCTGGTGCATTATAAAGATGAACTTCAAATCAGATATATATATATATATATATATATATATATATATATATATATTTCGGAATTTATTCTAAAACTTATAAGAATATTAACAGTTAAAGTAACTGTAATTTTGAATGAAAAGATGAGAGGTTTCATTTAATTGTTGGAGTAAAACTTCCGTATTAGTCTCTCTCTCCCTCCCTTTCTCTATTAGATTTCATCAGGACTCTAACCAGGAACTAACTATTCACTAAGGTACAGGGATTTTTATAGACGTAATTCAAAAAATTTTATTTTTTAAACATTACGGCATACTGCTAGTTTGCATTGAACTGTTACTAAACTTCAAGACAAATTTATCGTCACTAGAATTCAAGCCCTTGTCGAAGACGCTAATTTGAAGCAGAAAGTTTTAGGAAAAAGAATAAAGTTTTTGAAGAAAAATTTTTTTTGGTTTGGTCAAACTTCATATTTTCAAGCCAGAAATAAGCTTAAATAGCTAAAAAGCAAATCTGCTGGAAGTTGTGGCTGCTATTTTTAAATTATAATTTAGAAAAAAGTGATTAATTGGATTTAAATGGAAATACCACTTCAATATCTTCTATCGATTCACACATTCGAAAATAATTCGTTTTTTTTTTAGTTTTAAAACCCAAATCCAATGCATGACTATGACATAACTAACTATGACATGATTCATTGCTATAACTTTTCTACATTTAGACGACTAGATTTCTTTATTTGTGAACCCACGTTGGGCGCGTGCTGAAATTAGAACAGTTTTTGTTCTAGTATCTTCTCCTGTATTTCATATACCTCGATTTTCACATAATATTAATCATTCATGTATTCTAAAAGATTTCATATGCTATTGAAGGTAATTTCTAAGGTGTTTCTTCCAGAAAATAGCATATTTTTGTATTATTCGAAATATAATTATTACATTATTCGATTATATGGTATTATATTATTCGAAATATAACCTTACTGCAAAATGCTGTATGTCAAAAAACAATGTGGCTAAGGTCATAGGCTATAAATTGAGAGATTCTAAGTTAAAATAAGTAAATCCAAATCGTTTTTACTCGACACATTTTAAAATCAGTTGATTTTGAGATGGAAATTGTGACGTGAAGTTTTTGTAAAAGAACTTAAATCGAATTTCAACCGTAAATTTTTTTTCGGGTACTCAGACTCAATAATATCGCAATATTTAGTTTTTCCATTAAAAGTAATTACTTTTAATGGAAAAAACCAAAAATCTAATTTAATGCCCACTATTTATCTCGAAAAGCTTAATGTATTCCGTTTTCCTGACAAATGTCGATATTGATTTTTGAAAATTGTTTGGGGGTATACTCTATGTATTATAGCTTGCAAAACTCATGCATTATAGCCGGATACGCCATGTTTTATAGATCCTGATAAAAAGCAAAATTCCACGTTTAACAAAGGATTCGATCCGAGAACCTGAAAGCCTTAAAGCGAGCGCTCTACCTACCCGGTTACAAAGCTTATTGCAATTATTAAATAATATAGCCCAATATAATGAACACTACAGTGGCATATCAATGGGAATCCGGACTATGTGCATAGAAGCAAAGACTATGCACATGGAAATCGAGAATATATGTATAGTAGAAAATTATATACTATATTTTAAAGCACAGTGACAATAATTGCTTAAGACTATCTAGGTTTTCCAACCTGTATTTTGTAGCTTAGCGTATTGTGTGCATAGTGCATACCAAAATACACAGTAGGCAGCTTTTCTCCTGTGTGAAAGGGACTTGAGAAATATGCATCATAAAATACTTTAGACTACCTTTTTGACATATTTCAACAAATTGGTTAAACCTGCATTGTTTTTTCAAACTGTAAATATTTCAAGAAACTGAAATAAGCCTAGCACTCTAACGACAATATAGATTTTCTGACTAGCGTTTTCATTTCACTAGCCACAAAAACCATTCAATGAAAAACTTTCAATCTAAATAGACAAATCAGTTTAAATGCAGGTCGAAAACAAATTGTTGAATAAACCAAGTTAGTTTAGTTAGTTAGTTTAAACCAATATGTACTCAAATTTACACTCAGCCCATTCCAAAGGATTACTTTTCGCATTGCATTTATCAAGTAAAGAACAAAATTTGTGAGCCGACCACACTAATTTAACTATTCCAAGCAAAATTTAATATGTATCTACATGTCTCATCTTTGCCCCCTCATCAAACTCACATTGGAATTCCCAATTATACAGTAGACCATATTCCAACCAAACAGAAGTCATCAATGTCTCCCATAAATTTTCTGCAGCCCATTCATCTAGACAATGAGACAACACTTATCCACGCTCAAGTCCATTAAGGAATTAATCGAATTTCATTCGAAAGCTTGACAAATGCCCGTTTCAACTCCAATCCTAGGCTGAACACTCTGCTGGTGAGTTCTAACAAATACCATTTCCAACCTGATAGATTTTATTGTAAAAATCTCAAGAATTTAGTAGTTAATTTGCATATGATTTGCATTCTAACAAGTTTCCATCGTATTTACCGACAACGAAGCATGCTAAACATAATGAAAATCTCTCAACGAAATATGCTCATCAGAAACGCTAAATTTCAAACAGACACAAAATATCGATTTGATTATGTGCGCCAGGTGCGAATGTGGCTTTGATTGAGATTGATCATTTTATGGTTGAAACGATGCTGGAATTATTTGAAAGATGATTTTAAGTATCTTCAGCACAGAGTGCACCTGGTTGCAATTAAACTCTTTTACAATTCGCCTCACACGAACTCAACATTACAAAAAAAAAATCACAGAAACTCCACATGCACTTTTCACAAATCATCTTCTTCACTCCCGTCGTAATTGTACGATAATTATCTTTGATCTCTTGTTTTAATCGATCACAATAGACGCAAGTATCGTCAGCAGTTCACCGGGCGCAAATAACCCTCACAGACACCAAAACTCCACGATATCATTTATTTCATCAGCGAGACTCGATTGAATCAGGGAAATCGATCGATTTAAGCGGCTTTCAGCAATTTCTTAAAACTAAACCACAGCTTATAGTAATGATAGTGATTTTAAGATAATTCAATATAATTCGAATCCGATTTCGACTTCGATTTCGGATTCGATTCAATTACCGCGCGAATTCATCGATCGAAATGCGTGCGATCGCGAACTCATCCCGTGTAACAATAAACAGTCGGCCAGTAAGGCAGTAAGTATGGTGTTGTTAAGAGCTAACAGCTAAGACCCTAGGATCGTTCGGCTCGATCAGTCAGTCTTGCTACGATCTCTCTGCACTCAGTCAGTGCCTTACCACCGACATATTTCTTCAGTTGGCGCAAAAAATTACAAGAGTGTGGGTCCGGGTCCCTCATATGCGCCACAATAAGCATCGCCGCCGCGCACCATACTTTGCCGTCGCGCAAGCATATTGTTATTATTCTTCGTCGGCGGCAGCGCACAGTACATCCAGCGGTCATGTGAATTGAATGTCATGCCGCAGTCATCTCTGCTGCACCATCTCGGACTGTTGTGGTAAAACGCCTCAAGACGCTCTCAGTCGAGTCGAGTTCAAGTGATGGAGACAAGAGTTCATCAACGGCAGCGGTACGGCACGTTATATTCCCAGCTACCGATCTTCATCCCATACTCGCTGTCTGTACACCGTGGTATGTGAAGTGTTATGTAATTGACTTGTTACCTGCATTCCCATCCCACGCCCCGCGCACTCAAATGTCGTTCCGTTATGAAAGTTTGCACTCCTTCGAACGATAATTGATAGCTTCGCCAAAGCAATGACAACCAAACGACGATCTTCAAACGAGAATAGACGAAAGAACAACTCAAATGAATACTCAACAAAAACGATTCCCAATCACAGTCACTTCGAAAGTATCTTAACATTTAAATAAAATTGATCATGCAAAGTCTTATGCACAGGCCTCGCAGGCACCATTGACTTGTGAGAAGCGCGAAGCAAGGCAAGCAGACCGCCTACCTGTGAGGTAACTTGCATACTCGTTAGAATGATCTGCATCATGCCGACTAATGTATCTGACTTCGCACCGTACGAGATCGTATTATAAAAGTGAAACTGAACGCAAACCCAGATTCTCGCGTCGTCTTTCGTTTTTGTTTTATTTCGTTCTAGATCTCGTGGATTTCCAGTAGAATCTTTAGTTGGCTTAGCGCAGCGCTAATATCATCGCTTGATTAGATATGATCCGCCAGAGATTATTTATGCACGCAAGATATGAGGATCTTGTCGTGTTCATTAATACTTGTTTCTCACAGCGAAGTTTTATGTATTTTTTCAGTAAATACTACTTTTTGTGATTGTCACATTCTGAGTGTGGAGATGGTTACAGTAATTCTTGTTTTTCTTCATCTGTGTTGAGAACAAGTTTATGGACTGATTGATTTGAGTGTAGAAACAGTTTTTTTTTTGCAGTTATTTTGACTCTTTAATTGAAATATCACTGATATGAGATGAAGTAATAAGTGAAATCATGCAAAAAAAAATTTTGAATTGATTGGGAAATTTCAATTCTATTATATGCATTTTAAATTGAAATTAGATGTGGTCTTACTGCAGCGCAAACAAATATTTGGATGGATAGATACAAACTTTTTTCCATTATCTGTAATATTGTTGCACAATCTTATGATTTGAGTATTATAAACAATTGCAGTTTTTGCACCCTCAATTATATTTCTTTCCATAAGCTGAACTTTTTTTAAAAAATATAGCTTTAGAGATGATCCCGTTGAGAAATTTATACCGATTTGTAAAATAATATTCTTTGAAGAGAGTTTTGAATTGTACGAAAATAAGATAGGTTGTCATAGATTCTCAGAGTATGCAAAAGTTGCGAATATAAGTATTCATTTATTTATTTTCATTAAACGAATTTTACTGATAAAGGAATCCACCTACGAAATTGAGAAATATAGAAATATGAAAAAGTTAAATTAAGATAATTAATGACTAATTAAAAATGAATATGACTTAAGATATTATTACCGTCTAAAAATTACAAAAAAATTGATTTTTTTACAGTTTTCGACTCCTTAGACCTTCAAGAATAACATTCTTAAATATTTTTACGAAAATCTATTTCAGTGAGTATGTATAACAACATATATCGCAAGTGGAACCGATGTTGTTTATGAATTGTGAAAATTGTTGTGAAATACCGCGTTTTTTCAGAATGACTTTTTTTCACACTGCGGACAATTGATCTTCGGATTGGGTGATTCGATTTTAATAAACCTTTTTGCGTTTTGTTTACTAATAATTTCTGCAGGGTAATTAACCACAAATTGGAAATAAAGTAATAAAAAGTTATTTTAACGACGAAAAAACTACAAACAAAAAAGGTCGTTTTTCCCTTCTTTTTTTAAATATCCGCCATATTTTTTAAATCGATTTTTCATAAATAGTGTCCGACATCTTAATTCCCAGTCCCTGTCCGATATCTTAATTTTTAAGATTTTTTTTTGGATATTCTGTTTCAGATGTACTAATCCGGAGATTAATCGTCTGCAATGGGATGGTGGTTTTTTAAATAAATAAATATTAAATATCTAAGTAATAAAAAAAATAACAAACAATTTTTTTTTCTACAATTTATAATTAAAATAATGTATTAAAAAATTTCATATCTATATTTAATAAAAGAGCTAAAAAATAAAATGAAAATTTTCTTTATTTTTATTTTCTAAACGGTAATAGTACCTTAAACGTAATGTATCCAAGATATGTATTGTAAAACAGGAAAAAATGAGAAGCGAAAATTAGAAGCAGAGACCTAAACTGGAGCTCATTCGGCATGCGAAGCATACATAAAATGGGAGAGTAAAACTACACCTTTGTATGATAGAAGGAACATTGAAGACAGCCCGGGGTCTAGTGGTTCGTCCTTCATCAAGCAAAAATAGAGATAAGCATATACTAGAGGAAAAAAGGCCATTAACCAATTTGTAAAAAAAAAAATTGGTCAAGGAAATAACTGCGGATGCACAGGGAAAGGAGATTCAGGAAGATAATTCGCTCTTTCTAAGGGCAATATGGAACACTAAACTTACACAAAAGGCAAAGAGTAAACTTGCGTTGGACAAATTCAATGGCATCCGATAAGCACACGAAAGGAGTTGTCCACACTTGGGAGCAAGACGTAATGGTCGACTTTGTTGAAAACTTTCGAAAAATCAGTGTATATTACATCAAGTTGATGCCTATGGTCTAGAACAGAGGGCACAAATACGACTAAATTAATGGTAGTTGAGGGGCCCTTGATAAAACCGTATTGTACTTTGAATATTTTACAATGCAAAGCACGATAGACTTAAATGTGTACTGTTGATACCGTTGATCTCTGCAGTCATACTATCATAGTCAGCTCTGAAAAAGTTAAAGTGAGGCTTTGACAGCCTTTTTAGTGCGAGATATCTGAGTAACGCTAGCATTTAAAGAAAGGGGCGGATGATGAGGGTCAGAGCAAACATAGGCTTGTAAGGAAGAGTAAAGAGATCAGCGATTAGAGGATTATTAGAAATGATAAAGTTCAGGATGCGACCATTAGTGTTGGAAATTACATTGAACTGAGAAAAGTAGCAAGAGGAAAAGAAAGAACAAAGGGATATGGGGAACGCATCAGTCAAGGCAATACACAAAAAAATATTTATCCCAAATGATTGATGGTAGTTTGGAATCACCACAAAGAATGACAGGAGAATTAGCAAAATGCATAGCATTGAGGTGTAGATAAGCCGTAGGCTGCAATAAGGATCTTTCAGGTAGTTAACTAGACTTCAAACACTTCCAGTACCAAGTGCTTTCTGCCTGCTTCGAGTCTTAATACTAGCTGTGAATGCTTCAGCGTCAAAGACAACACATGATTCTGCCGGAATGCCGGACGAAAAATCACGGAAAAGTAGAACACTGTGGCATTTTTATATGTTCACACTTTTAATTTAATTGAAAGCTTATTTTTTAAAACTTTAAAACTCTGCAGAAAATATTTATGTAAATGAATGCAGAACAGAAAACTAGAGTTTTTTTTAGAGGTTTTAACACTAATTGACTAAGTAGATTCATGCGCACAAAACGGACATTTAAAATAGTCATGGACCTATTAGAACAATGTTATCTACGAGTAGAGATTTAGTTGCTAAGATAAAAGAAAATGTGATTTGATATAACTTAAAGAGAAAACATTAAATAACTAAAACTCTTTGGGAAATTATTAAAATAAAATAATCCTACTTTAAATTTTAAAACAATAATTGTTGACAATTACTTTATTATAACAATTACTTTAAAACAATAATTGTTGACAATTACTGTGTTTATCACTTGGCTTCAAAGGAGCTAATTTTCAAAATAGCAGATTTATAGTGAACTTTTCTCTTTTCTTCAAAAATTTCTTTCACAAATTTCAAGTACCGAAATCAATGGGTAAACAAACGAAACACTCCTAAATTCCAGGCTAAAGCAGGTAACCATGCATGCAAGGTGATGCTCTGTGTATGAAGGGATATGAAGGGTTTTGTCAACTTTGAGCTTTTAAAACCTAACCAAACAGTAATCAAAGAAGGTCTACTGCGAGCAGCTTGAGCAGATCAAATCCGTATTAGAATGAAAACAACCACGTTTACTTTCAAGAAAATCTCAGGAACCGGAGGAATTTTAACGGGACACTATGCCACATCAACTTTATTTACCGGTCATCAAACTATCGAATTATCTCAGTTTTCACAGTCTACAAAATCATCTGGATGGAATAATTATGAATTCTAGAGAGCATATTAGAACGGTACTTGAGGTATACTTTTCGACTCTACCAATTAAATTTCGGAGTATAATTCCCCTTAAGTCAACCAAATAGATGAAAAAGTACTGTAAAAAATGTGTATAATATATTTTAGAATTAAAATAGTTCAATTTATATTCGATTTTGTAAAATATGTAAAGTAAAGAAAACCCGCATTATTTATGAGATATCCAAATACCACCATTAAATAATGCAAGTAGAAAGCAATATTATACCTTATAGGTGACTTCGATGACTTTATTGTGTCCAATGAACAAGATATAATGAAATTATAGCTCACACTTTGAATTTTAAGTGTTGTATAATGTTCAAAATTCATTTTCATTCGCCCACACTGGGCGCAATATTTTATGTCAATTTAATACAACTGCTAAGACCGGCAAGTGATGTTAAATGATTGATACTTATGGAAAAATTTTAATTTTACATACTTCACTTGCACTCAATTTCCCGAAAATCAACCAAGCCGAAAAAAAACGCTTTCAATTTCGGTAAAAACAAAAAATTTTTAACCAGTAATATGATGTAATTTTCAGTTTATATACGAACCTGCTGTGAAGTCCACTCAAATATTTAATGTTTTCAGTATTTTCGATTTCAGATTCATTTTTATAAGTATCTGAAGACACCTTAGGTATTCTAGCTTATCTTTTATTTATGAAGCAGTTAAAAATTCTGAAGACTTTTTAAGTATCGTAATTCAAGCTCAGAGCTTTGCACTCAAAACAATGAGCAGCTTAAAAAATTGTACTCAAGACTAGACGGAACCCTCAGAAATAAAGCTACTGACGAGCATAAGGAAGATATTTAACAATTTCAATTCATCTCTGCTTCGTAAATTCATCCAAAGTACTTGCGAAACAATACCCACTGACCTCATCTTCTTCATAACTCAAGAGTTCAATTTGCAATCATTTTGAGATTTCCACCATCCAAAAAAGATCAGGCGGCTTGATCAATCACAAAACCTCCACGAATTTGATGAACGGAACACAAATCGATTTGAATCGAAATTTTCGGTGCTGCGTGCATTAACATTTAACTGAATATTTATAAGTTTCCGAGGCGGTCGTTGAAACGCTACATAATTTATCGCGACAAGTTTGGGTGGTTCTTCCTTCTTTGAGCTACAATTAACAAAAAGTAACTCATTAATTGTTCACCTTGCGGGTGGATTGAAAAAAAAAACTTGCGATTTATTTTGCATTTTCATGATAACAAACAATTTTACGACGACATTATGAATGAAAAGAGCTGAAAGACTTTTGACACGACCATAATGTTCGTAGTGATTGAATCGATTCCGGAGAAGTCTGCACTGTCACCAGGTGTGCTGTCACTACCACCAATGTCAATCCTTGATCTAGAAAATTTTTTGTCCAGCCTTGCTGTGTCACGCCTTGCGGAAGTCATTGTTAACTTGGTTTTTGTTGTCGATATTAATTTGAGTCTTGATCTTGATCATCGGTATTAATTGGCAACTACGATTGTCAACTAATGGTGGCGTGAGACGCGGGCGAGTATTTCGGACATCAAAAAGATCGTGCGATAGTGAAATTCGTGGTTCGATTTCGATATGATATCGAAGATATTTTTAGAATTTTCAAAAGTTGTTGCTCAAAGCACAAGACAAGAGCTTATTGTACATTATCGATTTCACCACGGGTCGTATGAGTCAGGTGGAGCAAGGTTAATTGATTTAACTTAACACTTGGCCTCTTGTTGTTATAATTGATTTGAATGTGACCAAATGATAATTGAAGTGAGGTGTGGTCGTGAAGGTGAAAAATGTGTTGTTCACTGATAAACGAAACAAATATGGCCTTGAAAACTTCGAAAAAAAATTCGGAATTCAGACTAGAGCTAATGCAACTTATCTGAGTTCTATGCGATAGTTTTTTGTTTGATTAAATCTAAATCTGGTTAGGTAATAAATTACAAGAATAAATTGTTCAAAGTTCAGATGTTTTTTTGCGAGCATAATAGAGTGAAAACCACTAGTGTTGTAAATATTGCCAAATTTCAGTTATGAGAAATCCCTCATAGTTGGCCATTTGGTGGAGTTATAGTGCCTATAGACTGATTCCCTGTTAAAAAGCTCGCTCCTAGCACAAAAACACCTTATGAAGGATATATCAACTAAACAACAAGCATAATTGGTAAATTACAATAATGCGACAAGGTGATGTCCACTTCAAACTCTTGAAAGAGATACAGTTCGTTTGATTCTAAAATTGAATCAAATCCAAGCCTCTTTGCAGCTGTCACTACATCTGGACGCAAGGTTTAAAGTCATAAACACGTCACATTCGATTGAAGCACATTTGAAACAATCTTACCTTGCCTTAGGCAACAGTGCCGGCAGATATCGAGTTCTCATAACGCTCGAAATCGAATGTAGCTGAGGTGAAAAATCAAATCAATTTCATTTAAGCACTGTGATAGCGAACAAGTGGAAAGTGTTTTATTAACACACTTCAGATTCAGTTAAGTGGAAAATGCTCTGCATTGATACGCTGTCTCGTAGAGGCAGCTGAAGAATCAGTGACGAATGCGCGAAATTCGAAAGTGGTCAATATTTGCGAATATCATTTAAAAGATTGTGTAGACATCAATTTCAATTGAAATGAAATTATGTCGATCGAATTTGAATTAATCTTATCGCGAATTTTAACTGTTTTCGTCTGATTGTGGCATCAGGTCAAAACAAGATTTAAAATAAATGAAATCCGTCATCTATGTTGTAATTTATCACTTTCTAATCCCTTCTGATCCTTTCTAATTCTCCTTTCACCCAGTACCTTCAGCTACAGTGTTAGAACTACAATTTCATTAAGTTAACGGAGAAAATTGTCCTAGAAAAAAACATCAACTCCACCAGTAATCAAGGAAAAAAAGATTCGAGACATTACATGAAAAAATTGAATAACAAAATGTGCGGAAAATCGCTTGAAGACTTGCACAGAGCCTTGCATAAAAAGTTACAGGGAAAAACGCATGAAATATTGCACAGAAAACTGCAGGCTTGAGAATTATGTCGGAAAATACAAAAAAAAAATTGAATGCAAAATCGCACAGAAAATTGCACGAAAGTTGCATCGATAATTGCATGGATTGTTACATGAATGGTCGCATGGAAAATCAAAGGGGAATTTCCTTGAAAAACGCACAGTAAAAGAAAATCACCTACAAACCTGCAAGAAAAATCTGATGCAAAATTGCGCGAGGAACAGCATGAATAGATTCACGAAAACTTTACGAAAATGTCCATACCAAAAAATTTCAAGTACCAAGTAAAGTTGCACGGGAATTCGTGAAAAAGTGTACGCAAAATTGTATGAAAAATTGCTAGAAAAAAAGAGAAGAGCAGGATGAAAAATTTCATGATAGTTACGCGAAAAATTGCATTAACAATTGAAAAGAAATTTTCATGATAAGTCTCATAGAAAATTATATCAAAATCTGTCAGGAAAACTCTGTGTAATGTAATGAAATTTACATGGGAAACTGGTCGAAAAATACAAAAATCCTTGAAAAATGCAGAGATATTGCATGAAAAGTAGTACGTAAGTAATGAAGTGAGTTGCACGGAACATTGCATAGAGAGCGCAAGAAACTTACATGTAAAGTTCCGCGATGATTTGCAAGAAAACTGGTATTGAAATTGTACGGAAAATTGTATGAAAGGTTGGGTGAAAAATTTGCACGATAAATACATGGATAATTGTATTCAAAATCACACCGAAAGCAGTACGGAAACTTGCATGAAAAATATCACAAAAATGTGCCTGAAAAGTTCCACGAGGAATCGCATGAAAAACAAATCGGAAATTTGATCAATAAGTGAGTAGAAAGTTACAAAGAATATCGCAGGATAAGCTGAATGAAAAATTGCACAAAAAAATGCATCGAAATTCGCATGAAATGTTTGTGAAAAATGAAAAATTTCATGCCAAATCGCTCGAAAAAATTCATCAAAAACTGCGTATAAAATTGCATAAAAGTTTTTGCAAGGAAAAGCTCGAAAATTGCATGTGAAATCCTAAGAAAAATTCCATGAAAAATTGATCGGGATTTTGCTTCAAAGGTTACATGAAAAATTAATAATTGGTGGAAAATCGCATGAAAATTTGTATAAATAATTGCACCTTAAAATGCATGAAAGTTTCCGCGGCAAAATGTTGGAATGATTGCACGAAAAGTTACTTAGGATATTTCATAAAAAATTGCTTGGAAAATTTTCGTGAAGATTTGCCTATAAAATCACATACAAAATTAGTTGTTAAATTGCATAAAACATCAGCGAAAGATCACTTAAAAAAAATTTCACAGACAGTTGCCTGACAATCGCGTGGAAAATTGCTTTGAAGAAATTTATATAAAAGTGCACAGAAATTTGCATGAAAAATTACTGTATGATAAGTTGCTCGTAGAACTATATCAAAAGTTGAACGGAGAATTCCATGAAGGGTCGCCCAGAAAATTGTACGAATAATTGCACAAAAAATTGCATGAAAAGTTGCTAGATAAGTTGCATGAAAAGTTGCAACAGAAATCGCTTAAAAAGTTTCAAGGAGTATTGAATGGAAAATTGAATTTTACAATTCATTTGCATTTCCTATTTCCATTTCATGTGATTTAAGATATATATTTTGGGATTTAGTATTTCTTGATGTATTTGAGATTTCCCATTGAATTTTAGAACTCCTGTAAGACATGGGGTATTTCACAAAATTTTTATTTTGTTTTGGTATGGGATAAGAGACGGATTCATGGAACTTATGATTTCCCATGGGATATTATCTGTGGTATTTGGGATTTTTCATGGGTTGGGATATCTCACACGATCTTTTCATTTTCTTTCCCTATGGAACTTTTCTTGAATGAAAATTTCCCATACGATTGCACAACGATTTCCCATGAAAAATGAAAGTTGCATCCCATGTGCTCTGACGAACTTTCTTATGAGATTTTGCATGCGATTTTTCACTATTTATGCCATTTTTTCATTCGATTTCTTGTGCGATTGTCTATGTGACCTGTCGTCGCATTTTTCATGTGGTCGCATGCAGTTTTCTATGGGAGCTCATATGCAATTTTATATGCGATTTTCGATACAATTTTACATGCAATCTGCAGTGCAATTGCCCATAAAAATTGCCCATATGACTTTCCATACGGTTTTTCATGGATTCTGCATTTAACTTGAGATACGATTTTTCAGGTGATATTACATGCGATTTTCCATGCAATATTTCATGCAATTTAAGATGCATTTTTTCAGAGTATTTAAATATAGTTTGGGAAGGAAAAGTCCTGGACTCCACTCGATAGTTTGTCGATATGGATAATTTTCTTCGCTGAGTTTAATTGAGTCATTCAAAATGAGGTTCTAAGGTATGATCTTTATATTGCAATCCTAATAATTTTTTATTGTCTTTGTTACTTATTATCCAAGCAAATTCACCATGAATGGCAGCTCCAAAAAATTTTTAAAGATTCAATCAACTACAAATATTGCATCCAAAGAACGAAGGAAATTACATTTCAATCTTGTCGTAATAAAAACCACCAGTCAACGTGAAAAGTCAAATATTTTCATTTTTCATTCCACATCAAAACAATAATTGAATAAATTCGAATGTCAACGGTTCATCAGTTACGACCACCGACAATGCACATTTTGTCTAGCGGCATTGCAATCTGATTAGATTTTGTTTCGGTGCTGAAGAAATGGATGGAATCTTATACTCGCCGTGTTCTGTGTCGTTTCGCCGAGTCAAATATCCGTTCAGGGTGAAAAAATTGGAGGATAAATTGTAGAAAAAAATGCATGCTCCGAGCGACGACGTCGCAGTCAACATTCGAGGAGGCCGGTAGACTCATCTCGTCACGAACTTGGTATTTACGAGGTCTTCTCGAACGAAAAAAGGTGAAGACTGCAGAGACCTAGTAATCTTTGCAGAATAAAAGTTCTGCACTCCGGCAAGATCCGACCCAATCCGTCTGTGCTATTCGGTTGCCTTCGATTCGGATTCAGTTCGGTTGGGATGTCAGTGATCTTTGATCTATGTTTTACATACACAAAAGCACTGCCAGTACGGCAATATGCAGAACATTACCAGGGAGATGATCCAATGACGATACACGACAGCATGTCAGCTTGCTTTGGTTCAAGACTAAAACATCGAGATATTAATTCGATGCGATTGAAGAATGTTTGTCATGGCGAGGATTTTTTTCATGAGCGAAAAGGTTATGTTGATTAATATAATTGACGTCTTCGAGCGATGAGTGTCAAGTATTTGAATATTTGATATCGTGCCCGGAAAGAGATTGCATGCAAAGCGGGAATTAATGAGTAATGACTTAAAATTTCAACAGTAACTCATAATGAAAGTGGTCCAGAGCTAGTATTTACTAGTATTATAAATAGATGAAATTTTCTTTTGTATTTGCGTCGTTTTATTGTTTGGTTTTTTTTATTTGGATAAGTTTAATTTTGAAAAGATATTTAGACGAAGATACAATTAGACGATTTGGTACCACCTTCCAGTTAATTTTGAATTTGGTGTATCAGCATGTGGAGCTTCTGGTTTGAATCCAGAAACGAACGGGAGCTATGCAGATACTTGCCCCATCAACAAGAGTAGGTGCAATAAGGTGGTTTCCTCCATCCTCCATCAAGCGTGTAAGAGCAACACGGTGGATGACAGAACTGCATTCAGGATCTCACAAAGTACTTGGGATAATGTAGTGCAATGGCGGTTCGTGGTTTTGAGACTAAGGGAAGCACAAACAAAATATATAGGCATATAATATAGATAAACATATGAAGCGCATAGTAAACTATACATGCGAATTTGTTGAAACATCGTGTAAAAAATCAAGTAGGTATTCCAATGCTGACCATATTTGTATTAAAAGTTAGTAATTGATTGCCAACAGCTTGTTTCAGTGAATTTCCTACTCACTAAAATCAACATTCTCAGAAAAGTTCAAATTATGTATAGTATTTAAAAGCAAAACAAATTACGTATTTCTTTAACTTTTTTTTCAAAATTATAAAAAAAAATTAGTTGGAAACATATTACAGGCTAAATTTGTGGTCAACATTTTTTAATAGCTCCAAATAGACGATTCATTGCATCTTTTAGCAAATTAAATTAAGTATGTGTGCATCGAGCTGAAAAAATAGTTAAATAATTTGGTCTGCCATTTTCAGTCTTCTTCAGTCTGTATTGCGGATATCGCAGTACATATCTAACTGCGTTACTGTTAAAGTATCTTTTAGAATTTATGTTTGCTACTCATATTTATGAAGTATGTATAAAAAAAAACTCCCCGCTCTAATCAGCCAATTCAATTTTTTGTGATTTTAATTGTTTTGAAGAAGGTCATTTCAAAACACAAACAAATCAAATTGTGCAGTAAAAACCATGTGGAGGTCTAGAGCACTCTTGCTAGGGTGGGATTGTGTGAAGATGATGGTTTGAAGGTGAGAAATCAGAAACGATAGGAGAAGTGGATGAAATAGCAAAAAGAAAATCATGTACTTAACAAGAGCACATAACATTTGCAAGAGCATACATAATATATATCTAAACCATAACAATACCACAACAAAAATAAATTCCTCATAAAATTTGCAAGAAAAGCGCCGCGAATCAATAGGATCCTTTTCGCACCCAATCGATCTAGATGAAAAAGACTACCGCAGTAAATTTTCCATGGCAGAATCACAGCAATTTTGTTTTTCACTTTAAAACCCATATTAAACGGATAAATATTAACTTTTCGAAACAGAATCTATTCAATACGCTTTGACTTTAACGAATTTTATGTTATCATTTACTTTAAAAACGACCCTTTTATCTATCTTTAACCGATCGTATTAATACTAACAACTTTTTTGTGAAGATGACGTAAAAAATCGCACCTAATGAAACTATAAATACTAAAAAGAAAGCATTGCAGAAATTCAACATAAATATAACATCAACATAGGCGTCCAAAGCAATCAAGTGGTCATATCACCCAAAGCACATGAACCGAGAAACTCATTTTGCGAAGGTAAACCCAAAGCAGATACAAAAACCCGATCAAGGGAAAATTGCACACGAAACAATGTAACTCCTACATATTCTAATCTCCACATGAACACCACAATAGCTTGCACCGTACATACAACATGCAAACAAAGCATAAAATACATCAAATCATAAGGGGAACAACTCGTAAGAAGCGGAGCAGAAGAGAATCTACAGATTCTGGAGCGTAAATCATGAGGGGAAACAGAAACATAACAGAGACGCGGCTGACTTTTCAGCACTTTAATGTTATTCATTCACAAACATTTCAGGATCATTTAGCGGGTGGATGGGCAACGGTTTTCTGAAGTTCTCTATCCACAGAGACGTTATGAAACGAGCAACGTCTGCAACGCTTTTTGGGTACATTCATTGCAGAGTTTTTGTGGGCATCAGTTAGGTAAAGCGCCTAAGTAGATTTATGCGAAAATTAAGAGTTCGAGCATTGAAGCAAGATCACTTTAGTGTTCTGTGTAGCATATCTCAATGTGCTGCAATGAACTGTATGTTCTGAATTGATTGGTACGTAGTGCTTCCGCTTTTGAGTGAAACACTTGAGTTTTCGTTGCGTCGCTGTAAATTTACCTTCGAAGCTCTGTAGTTGGACTGTTATAAAATAAAACCACTTCATGCATAATGACAGTTGAGTTTTGTCTTTTGAAAAAAAATGTTTTGTTTTTGGATGTTCATAAATCAAATCTTTTGATTGTTAAATATCGATTGTAAAATAATTTGTTTGCTTACGCTAAGTGGCTTAGCGAGGGAAACACTGCTTCTTTTGTGCACACCGACGAGCCACCACTGATGTAGTGAGGTAATCATTCAGATCGTCTTATGAAGAAACGTAAGGTGCAAAGGAGACTTTAACACTCTTCTAGGTTAAGTTCCAATCAGTTAAGCTGAGCTCTAAAAAATACCTGGATGGTAATTCTATATAAAGATGACTTTCCGAGCACTCCGGTCATTGAAACGTAGAACATGTGATCAAACAATCTGCTCTTCATGCAGTATTAATAGCTGGTAAATAGCTAATTCTGTTGTTGCCAGCAAAAATTTAAAGGTTATATTCGTGTCTTTTGATAATTTCAAATCACGGAGCCTAAACGATATCTTTGCGATTATACTAAGGAAGGGAACTGGCCACCTAGAGGTCAACCTAAAGGAAATATTTTGCGTATACCTATCCTTGGGGTATGATCCATTAAAGTTTTTATGCCAAAACCTAGGAGCGATGATTAGCGAGAATATTTATATATCTGTATATATACGATTACATTAACTGAAAATATTAGCCTCTTTCTGGAGCATATTCACCATGATCCACTGTAATTCTGATTCCCAACCATAGCCCAAGCTGGGATCACGAACTATCTACTTTTGTCGTACAGACTTCTAAAATTTGAACACTTTATCTTCCACTGCTTTAAAAACGAAAATGAAATTCGTCATCAAGACAATAATGTATTCTCACCTTAAGGCATTGGCATTTACATCTATTTTTGTAGGTCGTTTCGTCGATTTCGATTTGTAACCATCCAGCGCCCATTGACATGTAACACTAACATCAAGCAATACTTCCATGAACTATGATAATAAATTCATGTGTTCTTCAAAGCGATCAGCAGCAGTATAATTCAGCGCATGATTGTGATTGTGGGCGATGAGATTGAATTCGCAATGAATTATTATTGGCCTATTCTGTTCGCAGCTGGTGCTGCACTGTCTGTTCACCTGCTAGCACAAGGCGTCTGCAAACATCTAATTAATGGCCCTAATGCGAATTTATTCGCATCGTCGAAACGGTAACGTGTAGTTTCAGATTACCGGCCCGGAAGAGTTATTACGAAATGACTCGAATCAAATGAACGGGTTTACGGTGTGGTAGCCCACTTCCTTATTTGCATTACGGTGCGCTAAGCGTAAGTTCATATTGTGGTTGACAGTAATTGAAGGTGTATATGAGATTTAGTTGCGATTGTTCTTCATTATCTTAAGACGTCTGTTGCACTTATGAAATAATTCGCGTGATCTGCAACAATATTTGAAAAAGCAGACGCTTAAATCTTATTTTACTTGCTAGCAGCAGTTCTTTATCGCTTCCAAATAAGATTTCCTAGTTTCCTTTGGAAGATTTCATAAGAAATTTAAAAAATTCTCCAAAAAATTCAAATAAATTCAACTATTTAATCATTTCTACGTGCAAAGACATAATTCGTCAATTTCTTACCCAGCCTGTCAAATCCATCATCTGAGCGCCTTACTCTCGGCATGCAAAGTACTTAAACCTAATTCATCGAAAATTTCCATTGCTAAACCCACAATAGATTAGCATCTAATCATACCCGTAGAAGCCCAACGGAGCTCAGGCTTCTGAAAACAATAGCCTAACCACACCGAAGTCAATGATGAAACTGGTGCAGTTGCGCGAAATATTTTCTGAGAAATTCCGATTGCAAACTAGCACTGCGAACTATCTTTCTATCTGGAAGGTGGAAACCACTAGATCAGACGAGATAAAATTGAGTTGCAAAGTGCATAGATCTCGATTTTACACGATGAAAATGTGTTGAAAAAAATATATTGCAAAATGCAATAATCGCATAGTAATAAACTGCTCTTACAGCCATATTATGTCTGATCTAAAGCTCTGACATTAGATATTAAGCCAAGCTTCAAACCATCTAAATTCTTTGAAATTTCCTGCAATTTACATGACCCCGAATTAAATGGCCTAACCTCAAGCGAAGGCTTCTGTTTGGATAGTTTTTTGGCCGTATATTTGCCTTAATTAATTTATTCTCCTAACAATAAAACACCGTTCTCATTTTTACACCTAATAAATCTTATCCGATTGCATAATGTATTTTGTTTACCGATACAACCCTGGAATTCAAGCATACACAGGTCAGTTACGGTGAAATAGTCGAGGATGGTGTGATCTATGTATCTTTTGAAGAAGAAGAAAAAAATGATTGATAGAAGATCGTAACAATATCACATCATGGTGGTCATTGATCGATTTTATGACAACGTGGTAAGTGATACCACCTTGTTACATTTAAATATATGGATATAAAAGTTGGGTGTAGATATATTGCACATTTCACCAGGTCATTGTCGTAAACGCATTTTATTAGTTTCTGCGGAAAGTAACTCAAGTGCAATCGTAAACTGAATTTTACGATTAGATTATGAATTCAAATTTAGGTTTGGATACGATTTCCGGAATTTATGACAGTTGATTTGATGTGTGACTTTTAGCGAATGGAAATAAGCACACACAAAATTTTTTTTTCAAATGACAGTTTTTTTCACGAAATCGGTAAGATTTACGACTTGTTATTCAGTAAGATGAATTCAATCAATGCTCTAACTCCAGATTGGATATAGTATTAAGCTTTTACTGCGCTTCGCGGTTTTAGATGCGTCAAATGTTTAATGTTTTCAGCTATAATTTATTTCGTAAACCTAAATTCCTTTTATTTGGCACAGAGCCATCAAGCCAATTTTATGCCAATGGCTTGATGACAACCCAAAAGGGTTTGATGGTTTGGTGTTAAATGCATATCGGAAAACGGCTTAATGTTAAGCCAAATTAGCTTGACATTATACCAGTTTGGCTTGGCACGTCACTATCAAGCTAAAATAATCAGGCCGAAATTCCTGGCTTGTTGGCTATTGGCTGAGTGTCAAGACAAATTGGGTTGATATCCTGATCAGCTCTGGTTCACGTAATCTATAAAAATAGATTAGATACTTAACATAGGAATCTGATATCCTTATCAAACCATTGATTAGAAAATTTTCTTAAAATTTAGATATCAAGACAGAACCTTTCAGAAGTATCAAACGCTAGGAAAACCCTTTTGAACAAGCATTTTAATAGCTGTTGTTGCGAAACCCGAAAGCAGCCTTCATATATGAAGCTTGAGCTATTTAGCGGAGTTTATAAATGTACTTAATAAGATGATGTAGACTCACAAATGAGAAGGTTTGAATATGGAACACTATTAAGCTATAAAGTTATGGGCAGTTGGTGGAGAAAGGAGGAAAAGCTTCCCACACCTTCGCTCAGGGGAGGAAACGATATAAATAAATAAATAAATAAATAAATAGGTATTGAAGAGTTTCGTTTGGTGAATATAACTCTAAACTGGAACTAACGGAGTGGCCTTGAATATAATTGAACCAACGGAAACAACCCTTGAAACGAAATATGGACTACGCATTTGAATCTCAGAATGTCCGATCGCTCAATAGGCCTGGCGATTTTAAAACATTATTACAGCCGGCCAATAAGTACAGTTCGCCGATTTTATGCTCCTTAATGATGTCATTGCTTCTAGTCTACAGGAGATTTGGTCTTTTTGCAGAATACTTTTCCTCTTTCGTTTCCGAGGAAATCCGATCACGTCTTATGCATTACTCCATTCTCTCACGTCATCCCTCTCTTTCTCAACCCTCTCAACACCCTAGAAATTAAGTTCTTATTTGAATGTATTGATGTTAATATCGGGTTAGATCCTGACGGCTCCCCGAAACTGTTCGCCAAATTACTTACATAATCCCTGTGTGCTCCTTTTTTGTATTATATTTAACCTTAGCTTTTCTTTGGGTTCCGTTTCGTCCTACTGGAAGTTTTATCATATTTCTCCCATTCCGGTGACTTAAGTTACGTATCCAGTAAACGCCCTATTTCTGTTATTTTGTGATTTAGCCAAGCACAAAAAAGAGTTGTTTATAATAGGTTAATTCCTATCATTCATCCCTTTCTTGTAGCATGGGTTTATAAAAGGCAAATCTTTCAAGCTCTTAACCTTAATTAACAAGGCTGCTTCCACCTGAGACCAATAGAAGTAAGTTGATGTGCTAAACACAGATGTTGCAAAGGCTTTTGAATCTGTTGACCACAAGCTTCTTCTTATAAAGTTCGAAGTTTATCGGATATTTGACCTTTTGTCTTTGTTCTCGCCCTATATTTCTGGCCGTAGTTGTGTTGTATTTGTGAATTCATATACCTTTTCCGCATTCTGCCATCTTTTTGAAGTTCCTCAAGGTTCGATGCTAGGTCCTATGTTATTTCTGGTGCTTATCAATTATCTCTCTTACTTTGTGCATCTTCCCTACCTTCTATTTGCTGGTGACTTTAAGGAAATAAATATACAATTAAAAAAAATTAATAAATAAATTGGACGTGCTAACAAGCAAGGCAACAATATTGAATTTGCGGAGATGTACAGGACATGAGATCGCACACAATATTCAAAAGGGGGAAACCTGCAGGAAGCCGTAAATTTGGAGTGGCATTGATGGGCGTGTGTTGGTCTTCAAAGCAGTAAATGATCGATTTTGTGCAATAAACATTAATGCCAGTTTTTTAAAAATACTAAAGATAAATGTTCACACTTCGATAGAAAAAAATACAAGGAAACGAAAGACGCTGGAAAAATTATTTGATACTTTGCCATTAAATGACGTCAAAATAATACTGTGCCTTCAGTGCTAAGGCCAAATATAAAGGAATACATCGAGAAATGACTGGAGAGCACAGTCTACACAATGTAACTAAAGACAACGCAAACGTCTGATAGACTTTGCGATAGACGCATACGCAAAAGAATATGGCCATCACCAGATGGCAATTCTTTCAATCAAATTGTATACGTCCTTATTCAGCAGAGATGGGCTTCAAGCAACTTGATGTCCGTACATTTCTGGAACCGAATTGTGACTCGCATCACTCCTTGGTAAAATCCAAATATCGGTGTCGTATATCAAAGACGTATGAGACGAAGATTAATCCTTTTTGCAAGTTCAACATCGGAAAGTTCCAAACGACATTAGTAGTAGAAAAGTTCGCAATAATCCTTGACGTCCAACCTGTAAAATAATACGCCAAGATCGGTCGACGAGGTCTGGGTAACAATCAAAATCGTTGCAAAACAAGTGGTTATGTATGAACCCCAGCGCAAAAGAAATGACTGATTTAATGAAGAACGCCAAAATGCACTGGAAACGAAAAATCCGGCGCACAGACAGTTTTTTGAAAAGAACACCAGGACCGAGACAGAACAATATGAAACTTTCGGCGTGTAGCATGTAAGATCATTAGATGTAAAAAACGTAAATATTATGATGAGCAATTGATAAAAACTTAGCGGGTGGTCAAACTACACAAGCTTTGAAAGTTTAAAATGTGGATATTAGTCCAAGATAACAATCTGTTAAGACGAAATCACCAACCGCCGAAGATATCAAGATTAAGGACAGATCGGCTCGCTATTTTAAAGAACTTTTTGATTTTGTACATGGATCAATAATGTCAGAGCTAAAAGGTGTCTCCAATGAACCCCCATGAGTCCCTCCAACACTGTAAGAAGAAATAATAGACCCGGCGCTCTGACAAAATTCTGGCTGAGTTAATCAAATGCGGTGGAAGCTGCACAATGAAGGTCATCCACAATAAGGTCCAGAAATTCTGGGGTCAAGAGCGAATATCGGCAGGTCTAGTAAAAATCCATCATATGCCCTATCGACAATGAAGGAGATAAACTATAGTGCGAAAATTATAGAGGTACGTCCAAATATTAGAAAATAGAATTAAAGTCTAAGCTGATAGTGAGTACCAAGAAGCCTTTAGGTCTGGACGATCGACGACTGATCATCATTTCACAAACAAAAAACTGACGCAGAAATGCTGGGAGTTAAACACCGACGTCTACCAGATTTTCATGGACTTTGAACAAGGACTGACCGTAGATTGACCGAAACGTGCTGCATAAAATGTTGCTGCACTTCAGCATCACAGCAACACTAGTCCGATTGGCCAACGCCAAACATCTTTTCACGTTCCTCTATATCCGCCAAAGAACTCCTGCTTAAACTTAACCAAGAAGCAAAAGAAATAAACTTAAAAATCAATCTAACGAAAGCGAAAATCATAAAGCTTAAACAAAAAACAGCACTCCCAAAAAAAATATAGCTTTGGGCAGTTATAATTCAGAAAATGTGGACATATTTTTATAGTTAAGTAGAAAATTGACAATAAAATGCAACGAAAAAGAAAAATATAGCTGTCTAATAAAACTTTCTACTCCATTCTGATTATACTGAAGACCAGCTGCATATACAGGCAAGATATACAAGGATATAATAAGACCTGTGTTGTGCACAACTATCCACAGATGTGTTGATCACTTTCGATGGACGGGTTCTGATGGCGGATTTTCGAAGCAACCCATGGGAGTGGCCAATAGCGAATAAGATACAACCACGAACTGTGCGAAATATTTGACCGTCAAGAGCCAATTTGACGGCGGAAGCTGCAATGAGTTGGTCAAGTGCAGCCAATGGACGAGCATTCACTACCTAAAACAAAATTTCCAAAGAAAAACAGAGGGTCGGAAGCAAGTGGGAAAACCCAGGAAACGTTGATCCGACTCTGTCGACGAAGACTGTAAATGGCTCTCGGATTTCATAACAGAAGGATGCGGTCGTTTTCCTGAGACCATTGAGGGCGCTGTCTGTTAGAAGCAAAGCGCCCAGGTGGGCTGTAATGCTACAACGACAACAACAACTAAAAGTATAGAGTAGTGGCTCCTGGCATCCTGGTTTGAATCTAAGCACAGATGGAAAACCATAATCCAAACTTCGAGCTAACCTAGCTCTATGTAACCTGAATCAAATTGCGGTCAGAGTGAGGAGTGACACTATAATTTTTTTCTTTTTTTAAAGTGAAGTGTCTATCGCCTTTAGTCTTTTAGACCTCAAATGGACTGTAGTAGGACAAATTTGCTATTTTTTAAACAGAAAATAAGACATAAATTCGACAGATTTGTTAGACAAAATAATAGTTATGGTTGTTTCTGTTGATCTTCCTATTTTTGAAAATTTCATAATATTTTTCGTGAGTCATTAAACCAAGTTTCAGTCAAGGCTATTAAATTGAAATGTAAATATTTGGCATCACGAAGTAATTTACCTGGTTCGCTTCTTCCAAACCACAATTAGAAGAAATACTTTGGTGCCAAACAAAAATCTTCAACTGAAAGAACTTAAATACACAACTTGTTATATGAAGTGATATTTTTATAAATCGCGCCAAAAAACAATATTCTTACCGATGTTTTTTTGGAAGGCCTAAATACTTTCGATCATCTCTTTCGAATATAGAGGACCACAAACTTCATTAACCTATCACTCATCATTGACGAAAAACGCGGTATTTAAATTTTGATTTGCTTCTTCAAACCATTCACACCTTTCAAATATACCACACATTTAACAATTTGACCTTAGCACTTCGACGGCATTTTACAATATTTTGCCGTTGTTTTCAAACAACATGATCACGACATCATCATTTTGAAGTTGTTAATATCAAATTGCGGGTGTCAATACATCTACTACACATTTTTCTTCGATTCATTGTCTATCGCGTGATTCAGGTACAATAATGAAACAATTCACGACTATCCTTAACATTTGTGTAGAACGATACGATTTGATGACTGTATATGACGTGACTACATCGGCCGATTGATTGGCAGTCAAGTATTTGCTATTATTGGAGGAATCAAATAAACTTGACTTTTTTCTTTTGAATTGAAATAATGATTTCCTTGTTTTTCACAAGAAAGGTCGAGTATTTTTTAATCGACACCGATATTTCAATGATGACCCTTCATTTCTCTGACTAATTTTCTAACGGTCACATTTTGATTGGTTTAAAATGTTTTGATTGTCATATATACCAAGATAGTGATACTCGCATATTAGATTCGAGTTGGTTTCTAAAATTTTACAATCTCCTTTATTTTTCTATGCCCAATTTTATGGAGTCTACACTAATCTACATTCGATTTCAATCCACTCTATTTCCATTCATCAATCATCGAACCGTTTCAATTCAAAAATAAACCATCGATCTGTGTCTCTAAAAATACATATTTCGACATAGTTCATGACATCATACTACTTACTGTAACTATCCCTCTAAATTCCTCAAATACCTGCAGATCTTGAAAATCGAAGCTGGGGAAGGTGTAGGATGTATCTATTTCAATTCATAGAAATCATTCCGATCAGGGCCTATTATGATCTCCTGCAAAGACTGTGTATAAGAACGTGAAAGGTAAAGTTCGATATCATCGCGCCGGAACGCCAGCTTGAGCATTGCCAACCTGAAGCCGATGATATTGAGCTCGAATCGCGAGACTCGCAATCAATAATCAATAGAAGGTATTCATTCTACCTGCATTGTATCGACTTCTGCAGAATCGATCATTGAAAATTGAATACAATTAAAATACTATTATGTCTGGAGCGAAGGTGCATTTGAGGAGTTATTTGCATTTTCTATTGTGTTCGAAATTTCCAATCTCAGATCGATTCGATCTGATCAGATGGTGATCGTGCAATCGCATAGTAGTAGTCAAGTACATTCAAGAAATTGTTTCGTGGAAATTGAGTAAGTACCTGCGATACGACTACGAAACGCAGATATTGTGTCATATCTGCGAGTAAATTTGGGTGGTAGCATTTCGCAGTGGAGTCGATGAGGATTCAATGAGATATTCCAAAATTTGTATGACGTGAACCGTTTCAATTATTTCCATTCAAAGATCGGCTTGTTTTTCGACAGTACAGTTTAGCGATTGATTTTCGGAGTGAGTTTTTTGGAGCAATAGTCTACTGTCACTATCAATCGATTAGATATTAAATAAGAATGTCGATAGTGACGAAATTAATTGTTCATCAAAATTTAAAATTCGGAATATCAGTAAGTAATCAAATAATTAATTACTTTCAGAACAAATATAATCGTATAAAACTCATTTATTGTATGATCTGAATTTGAGTGCGTTGTTGGAATATGGTCCAAAAATCCAATACTTTAAGCATAAACGGTGGGGAAATGTAGTTCTTCTTAGCCTTTTGCCTTAATAAAATACTCATAACGAGCATAGTCATACGCATAATGAAGAATCTTTCCAAAAAGGATATTTTAAGAGTGTGCTTTCATACCTTGTTGGCATATTGGCTCGGAAAAAATCCCTTGTCTTCTGTTTAGACAGGACCCCTCACGTGTCTTCACAGACCAGACTATTACGGATAGTTATACTGGAGACGGGCTAAAATCGAATCTGGTTTCGTGAATCTCCAATGATCTTTGAGCTTTTAAATTCCCATTACTTGACACACCAGGATAAAAGAGATGCAGAGATGCCTCCAGTATTAGTCTTAGATTGCACCGTCATTTTTCTCAAGAATGGAGAGGAAAATCGGATGAGGATTAGATAGTCCAGGTTGAAGAGGGTGGTCTGCAAAACCATGCACAAATAACTCTGCAAAAAAATGTATGATGCCAAGCTCTAAAATCGAATCAAAGCAGCAATATGCAGCCAGTAAACTAAACGCCAATGATGGCACGTTAATGGCTCTTTCGAATGAATCTCAGCGAGCGGCTCCATAAAAAGAATGACTGGAATTGAGCTGGCTCATTTACAAGAATAATTTCACTCATCACTAGTCTTCACAGACATAATTAGTACAATTAGTACAATATCACACAATCAGTACAATTTGTAGCACTTACGAATGCGATTGAAATCAAAAGTGCCTCGCTGTGTTGAAATTTAGTATTACCTTTTTATATGTAAAAGATGTTTATAAGTTTTTAAGCAAAAGTTTAGTAATAGATAATTTTAATTAAGAACCCTTTTAGTTTAGCTACAGGTCTTTTTATCTCTGCAGTTGGCAGCCAGAATGAATGTGAAAATCAACCCGTGCTGGGCCAACCCAATGTATGACTGCCACAGAGAACCCTGGCTACAGCGGAAAATCACAAGCTACCATCATGGAAGCTTCCATGGCCAGTGAGTTTTCGAAATTGCTGATTGCATCTTCTTTGGTTACAGACTGTGCAAAGGCGACTACAACGTCACCTAGACAAAATATGCTTTCTCACAAATCCACTCAAAATAGGAGAAGACCGCTGAAGGTGATACTTCCAGTTCAATCAAACGAGACGTCCGCAGGAAGTGTAGAAGGAAAATCTACTGTGTTCTTTACATCCTACAAATCTGTGGAGCCTCTTAGTCTAGATACCGTTACTAGATGCCAGGGTTTCACAAGAAACTGGATGCAGGCAGTGGTATCTCAGAGCCTACATTGAGAAGCGAGAGAAAGGTTGGCTGGTGATGCCGATGTCTCAAACGGCCGACCGGAAGGAAAGTCAGGCCAATTTAACAGTGCCAACTTGGTGGAGCTCTCAAAAACAGGGAAAAGTGGGCTCTTCATAAAAATTCGATGATTCCCAGTGTGAATCGGGGTTCAGGCATGGGGCGTTGAAAGCCATGGAGAACTTGGCTGCACCGGAGAACTTTCTGCCAATCAACATAAACGCCTAGTTCAAACACACGGCAGAAACGAAAGCTGAAGCCAGAACTCTTGAATGCAGCGTAGCAAAAGGTATCACAATTAGTAAAGTATATTCTATTGAGGCTGGTCTTTCAGGCACAAAAACATGATTTGCAATATAAGGGAGGAAAACGTACGCCGAAGCTGCGTCTTCATCACTGACCAAAAGTCAGGGTGCTATTTTTAGGAACAAGCGACGGAGCAAGCTGGCGGAGTCGGTTTTGAACTTCACACAAGCGAGATATGTTAACGGTCACCTGCAAGTATCCTGCGCCAATTAAAAGAATTGCTCACAAGCATCGTGTGGAAACTGTGCAATCGATCCAAATTGAAGTAAGTTGCGTGTAAACCTCACAAGCGGTTTACACGCACCTTACTTTTTAAATATAGTCTGCCGTATATACCCTACACTGAACGTCTATCTCTTCGTAACTCTTCCTCTCCTTGAGCAGCGCAGAGTTTACTTGGATGAGAGTTTCCTGTTCAAAATCTGTCGCGGCTACCTCTCTTCCTCTTTAGCATCTTCATTCATTGCGCGGCAACCCGTAAGGCCAATCAGGTCTTCCATTTTATGCTCGCACTGACACTTTCTTTCATTCTCCCGTTTTACGACTCTTACGCACTCATAACAGTCTTCAACTTGGTCTTCTTCCACATTATATTGCCATCTTAAATAAAATATGGTTCGTTGTAAAATTTTTGTTTCTAATTAGTTTTATTTTCTGTTCTTGTTTATAACGGATTTTTTTCTTTTCTGCTCTACTTAATTTTTCTTTATTTAATTACTACTTTAATTATTTTTTATGTACTTATATTTACTCATTTACTTCTTACTATTTTATTTTTCGATCTGTATCCTATCTGTAATTGAGCAGATTTTCTGTTGAATTAATTATTCGTGTTTGTAATGGATTTTTTGTTTTTTTTATTTTTTGCTTTACTTAATTTTACTTTATTTTATTCCTACTTTAATTATTTTTATATACGTATATACATTTTTTTCATTTATGTCTTATTTTATTTTTCCATTGCATCCAATCTGTAACTGGGCAGTTAAAAATGCCTGCTGAATTAAATACGCACCAAATAAAATAGTTGCAGGTGACATCACTGGCAAATTCGGCTATTTATGTAAAGCGCTATGTCATGAAGTATATAAATCCTAGGAAGAACCCCACTACTGGTGAATATGGTTTCAACCTGGTGACATGACTTGATCAGGGAAGCTTCTCTGTGCGCAGGGAGATGTATTAAATGATTTGCTTAATTTAATCGAATCAAGTAAATGTAAAGCATCTACTTTTGTGAATGTCCATGGATATCTAGTTGATCTTATCTCCCATTGAGTTACTTACACTGAAATCAGGCGGACTTTGCTTAAAGGAGTCTGCAATAGAGCTCGTATACATTCGGTCTGAACATTTCTATGCCTGAAGGTAAAAGGTTTGTTCAGATCAACTTTGCATCATAGCAAAGCTTCGTTCTTTCTTTTAAGCGAAAAATTGGCAAAATTGCAACCGTCCTTCTGCATTGTACCTGCACAGGAGCCATGGATTCGAGACAAAATGGTTGTGCGGATTATGCTCAGTAAAAGGGATTAAGATTTTTTGTGACGAAAAGCTAGCAAAGCCTAAGAATTATGATCTGGTTTCCAAATTGCTTTATGTCTCAACGCTCAAATAGTTACTTAGTCGGAGCCTATCAGCGGTTAATCGGAGCAACGAGATAATGGTGGGCTGAAACGTGTGATTTTCACTTCAGCTTACCTTTCTGTTGACTTCTAATTCCACGACCAATACAAGAGATGAAGGACCTGGTTCAGCAATCCGAATTGGAGAGGCTGAAATTTCTAGTGGGCTGCAATACTAACTCTTAGCAAACCAATTGAAGCAGCAACAAATGCAATATCGGAGGAGACTGACTCTTTAATTTTGTAACTTCGGTGGGGCTTGTTTTCCTTTTTGCTAACATTAATTAAAAGCCTAACATTCCCATCTTTGCTAACTCATTTTTTTTATGTTTCCCACTATTTCGAAAATTGTATGTAAGTTGAAGGTAGATGAAAATTTTTTTAGAGTTTAGTGCGTGTTTTTTGTCCCCTCTACGATCTGCAGTAAAAAATGAACAGCTGAGCTCTCTAAATACCAAAATAAATATCAAATTTGACGATTCATAATATGGTTTGAAAAATCCAGTAAAATTGATAAAAGGTGTAAGAGTTCGATTAAATAATTAATAATAAGATACATTTCAAAAATACTGCAAAAGCTCTCATTCACGCATCCGAAAAACCTTACATAATTTCCCGGATATAATTTATTTTCGTTTTCGCCGCGGGAAATCCGTGGACATGTTATGGCAAATCAAAATGATTTTATTTCAAACAACATCTATCACTTGAACCTTTCTATCCGTCATCAGATCAGTGAGCTTGACTATGCAAAATGGACATAGATTATTCGCAAAGATCGCCCCTAGTACGAACACACCTCTTGAACGTAAGCAACGAGACTCTTTGCCGCAATTAAACTGAACATCGATCATTCCAATTCACCTCAATCTCAACAAAGTTGACAGGCTGCTTTATGACTTCATCAGCTCGTAACTTCCCTAAATCAAGCTACGGCATCCCATTGAATGCCGATCGGCACTCATCCATTCCACTTTCAGCCATACTTGAAATCCTTCTAATCATCATTTCAAATCTTGCGACGAACCTATGGGTCCGAGAAATTTACACATGCGATACTAATCGCAGTGGAACGCTGTACTCGATCTTGGCACGGCCCACTCGGTTTGTTCGATTTCCTAAATGGCAAAACTAGTGTCGAACGACCGGACAGTGATGTTTTTGGCACACGTTTTGTACCGTTCGCACCTAACAAGGGACAAGCTGATGTTGCAGATTTGTTTGAATTTCCCAGCAACAAGCCAACAACATTGATATCGATTTGTCGATCGAATTCGGGTGAATTTTTGAATCGGATGTCAATCGAATTGGAGCTTGCGGTGAGTAAGATTGGGAACATGAGCTGGACATGATCGGAATCCAAAGTACACTTTCGTGAAGAGTTGACAGTTGGTTACTCCAGGAGAAAGTAACAGTTATAGGAAATTTGAGGTGCATGTTGCTGTTTAAAGATAAAAAAATTGTCATTTGTGGCAATTGATGTTCAGCAAAAATAACCGCAAATCATATCATTTGAAGGTATCAAATTTCACGCATGTAAACAATCTAGTATGTCACCAGAAAATTTGCATTTGATGTTAAAATTGTTTTCATATCGCAAATGCTTTGAGCTTTAGAAATAAGGTTACTGGTGTAAATCTTTCGTTTCGTGTTCGATCTGTCACCGGTATGGATGTGACGATTTGACAAAACGCGACAGTTTGCGTGAACGCCGAAATCGATTCTCGACAATGTTTGCTGGCATTTCACATTTCTCATTTCTCATTTCGATTTCCTTCATACAACAACGTTTCATTTCGAGATCATCAATTAATCTGTCATTGGACATGATCGAGAAAACACGACAAAACGGAATCGCTCTCGCCGTACTCCATCATGTTGCGGTAACGTCATATTTAATGATCGTATTTGATGCTTACACGAAAGGTCCATTACGGAAGCTAATTAGTCGATATGTAAGCATGTAGACGAGGCGTAGATACATCGCTTCCAGAATTCAGCGGCAAAGTGCATACAGAATTTGGTGAAATCGACTGGTTTGTTGGATTGCGTTTATGCTGCATTTGTCGATACAAAAGGAAACATGACAGAAACGCAAAGGATACAGAGTGCTAAATCTATGCGTCTTTCGCTTGAAGCATGCACTAGTAATAGTCTGGCCGAAAGCCGGAATATACGCCACGAATAAATCAGTTCGGCTGGCAATTAGACTGGAGAAATGCATGCACGTTTGCAGGCGAGAAAGATGTGAGCTAAGAGGCTCGAAACTGGACGAATTGATGAGTTTCTACTGGTCAATTGAGGCAGTCTGTAAGTGTTCCATTAGCTAATGTCCCACCGCGATGCAATCTATCATTCGAAGGCCTCCGCTATTTCCATGCATCGGATCGTAGAAGATTTGGATGAAGTACAGCGAGACTGCAGCGACGTGCTGGATTTAAATGGATTGTAAATGGTTGGATAATAAATCTTCAGGGCACCCTGTAGCTAGTGCAGCGGCAAGATGATGGTGGTTCGTGCTGAGATGCTATACCTTATTTAGGTGCGGCTAGTAAATATGAAATATTGGCGGATTAGGTTTGTACTTGTATCTATTGATTGGCTATCGGGAATCTGTGAAGACACTTCAGGAGCAGGATATCGATTGCTGCGGAAATTAATATTCCAGTTAGACTGCCCACGTAAATCATGTCACACCCGCATTTAGGTGCAAACCAGTACCTATTGAGACTATTTAGAATAGCTGGAAATCATCTCGTAATGAGAAATTATTCAATTTTCTATGCTTGTAAATATAAACTATGTTTAAGATGAATACTCTCGATGCTACTAGGAAAATTGAATTATTTGAACATTTGGATCGCATTCACAAATATATTTAAAGTGAAATATCTAATACTCCACGATCCAGTTTGATTTGACAGATTGGATTCGCAGCGTAAACGATGAAGCAAAACTTTACGTGGAATTTATTTATCACTGCACTGTAAGCTGCCAAAGGTAAACTGATTGAGCATATGTTCTTATTTGGTGAGACTTATATTAACAGAGCCAACGATAAATGCCAATCGAAGCTTCGTCCTTGATCTTTTACCGATCATCGCAAAGATAGATCATGATGATGCACCAAACGGTACAATCAATGCCGCAGTTCAACGTTGTTTGATTGAAACTATCGATGAACCGTCAATATGGAGACTGGGAGACGATGATGTGTGAGTGAAGACTGACAGAGTGACAGGTTTAGATTGGATCGCAAGCAGCATGGTGGCAAAAGGTCTGATGATTTACTTAGAAGCATGTAATTGTGCTGGTTGAGAGAGAATTGACATTAGCGGTGCTTTCCCCATCAACCATAAGCTGAAGGCGTGGATTGTGAAGGCGTTAGATTGTGAGATTGCAGACACAACAGACTTTTCTTGTTTTTTTTGAAGGAAGTCTAAAATTGTGGGCAGATTTCGTGCCGTAACTTATTGTTTCTCTGGTCATTGATCACGTAATAGAAGATTCATTTTTTTGTATACATACTAATTTTCACATAGCCTTTATCTTTTCTAAACGTTGTCTTTTTGGCTAAAATAGTAATTTTTAAGACTTAACTCGTATATTAACCTTAGTATTGTCTTCGATTGCACGTGAAATTTCGTATGAAAAATAAAAATTTAAGCAAGAATGATACTAACTTCTTAGCGTAAAAAGTTAAGTTAAAAACTGACAATCGATGTCAATAAGTATTTGAATTTGAAAACTGTGCCGATGTCTTTTCAATAAAAAAAATCGTTTGAAAATTGCAATACTTGACATTTTATCCATCAAAAAAGAGCAGAGTTTCCTTTTTTCTCCATTTTCAAAATTTGAGACTTATCAAAATTTATCTTCACGATTAAGTCAACACCAGCCTTTAGCGATAAGAGATATAATAGTAATCAGTATTTTGATGAATGTGTCTAATAAGATGAATAAACAAAAATAAATAAATATTTATTTATAATACATTTTGAAAATCTGAAAAAAACTCAAGTTCACATATGTACGTTAACTGAAAACAATAAACAATCTAATAGCCGTTAGACAATTTTACCGATTGTGTTTTTGTGGCTGTGTTTTGGGCTTTGAGGGTATTTTTGTTTGTTTATCTTCAGTGTACTGTCTTTTCATGTATTTTTTTGTACGTTTTATTAGTTATTCTTCAAGTTTTCGCCAATTCTACTGCCAATGAACGAGCAGAGATCAACTATTAAAGAATAACTAACAAAAACGCACAAAAATTACGCGAAAAGACAACACACTGAAGATAAACAAACAAACATACAAAAATACCTCCGAAAACAAACACAAAAGACACGATCGGTAAAATTGCCTAAGATCTATGGGAGCACAGTCGAGTTTTACCAGAATCTCTTAGTATGAATGACTTCAAATATTCAGCGTCAGCATATTCGTATCCCACTCTATCGAGAAAATAATCGTATGGCAGCTGAAAACACATTCATTTCAAGGCATCGAAGCTATGTTTTACACATGCGAAGTAAATTATTATAATTTCAATATTCGATAAAACTGTCACCCATAGAAAGTAACGCGAATAGCTTCAACAGTGCCAAAATAACAAAGATCTAAAACTAAGATGATTATGAATTCCACTACAAAAATAATTCAATGGCCATTCTTTTCCATCAAATATTACCTTTATAGCACTTCCATTGCAAAAACTACAATGATACTAAAACAACAAACAAAATACCAAACATAGGCTACCGTAAATTTTACCTATTTTACCTACAACATCAATCACATTCACAATATGCTCATGTTAACTTAATGACACCTTAAGCATGATCACTATATTTTTCGAACGTTTTTTCTTCTTCCAACAACGGTACCATGTTAACAACACTGACCTAGCCGACAATCATGATTTTATGTTTCGTTTTCGGTAGAGACATTCATGCATTTCGGGGTGTGATTATGTCAATGGAAATTTTATAGCAATCCATAAAACCCATTTTATTTATCATTCATTTTAAAACGTATATGCTGCATAGTTATTTCTCGTCGGCAGCGATGTGCTTCAGTTGAAAATCATGTCAGAATGCAACAACATTGAGAATATAGGTGTAGTTACATGTTGCTAAGATGAGCGCATGCTGTCGTCATCGTCATAAAATGATGAAAAGTTCAGGGGCACAAAGTCATGTATTCAATTTTTTCGAGACAAAGTGCAATCGAGTTGTGTCGTGAGGATCCTGTACAAGTTAAGGTTGGGTCATATCTCATTGTGCTAGAGCTCAAGCAACAGAAAAGTCGGGTAATATACATTGCAGTAACCGTCTAACTTAATAATATGATGCTGTGTGAAGGGCTCTTTGTGGTGAATTTCGTTCGTTTTTTTTCGCCCTTCAAGACCGTGTTTTCATTGCAGTACTTTTTTAATAAAATTTAGGTGGGTAAATTTTTCTGTGGAATGATTTATGTACATTGGTCAATACTAGTGAGTCAGCACTTTGGATATTGTTCCATATTTACCAGTTTCACAAATTGTATATTGTTGTGTAAGTAGGTTTAGATGAACTTAACGTATAGTCGTTTTTTTGATGACTCATATTATATGCTATATAACTTGACTCCCGGGTGACATAACTTTTTGAGAAATAAGATACATTTTCGATTTGTAGAATTTGTTTGGAAGCCCTTTGTCATCGATCGGTAAATATTCTGATTTTCTTTCTTAGGGTATTTTTCTTCGAAGCATATCAAAGTCGATTAAATTTCTAGAACAAATAGTAGCGAAAATTGCCGAAATAGTCAAAACAGCAGATCGTCAGATTCATCTAAATTAAAAAAAAAAAAAAATAACGAAATTTAACAGAAATACTCATAGTCTTATACATTTCTTCACACTTCTACTGGTGGCTACATTTTATTAATAGCTTCAATCAAAATCTACCACCTACACCACCCAGCACACCTCCAAACTATGCAACATTTATGCGACATTTAGCATAAATGCCGAGTACAATGTTGCAAAATATTGAATCATCACATCGAATCATGTACTTTCACAAGCATACCGTCCGCTTCTTCAACGCAGAGCTTATTTTCGCTTGTTTCCCATCAAAACTTGCATTCAACTCGCTGCTCTTTGTTGTCAATAACGATGTAAATTGAACTATTTTCAATCTTGAATTTATAGCAAAATTAGCTGAAGATTGCATTCGAACTAAATGTCATCGAAGAAGTCTTCAGGTTGTTTGTTATTTTACCCCATTTGGGCACTTAACCGAGTCCGGTGAGTGTCTCGCGTTAGCTAAGCTGTGACGTGATGAGAATTTGCAACGAGATTTTCGAAAGGCACGATAAGCGTCGTACCGGTGACAAGCATATTGAAATTAGAGACATTGGATGAGAAGTGCAGCAACCGACGACAGATTGTTGAAGATTGCAGGGTTTGCGTGTGTTGTAGGTAAATGTGCAATAGATTTGATTCGATTTAATGGAGTTCCGTATTTGAATGGTCGTATAAATGAATGAATGAATGAAAAGAAGTTCAATGGGACTGCTAACCTTTGGTGTCTAGTGAAAACTTTAATTATCACCGAAATAGTATGAGTTTTTTTTTCAATGTCTTTAACCATTTTAAAATCATAGATATCTGGTCATATTAAAACTGCGTTAATTAATATACAATGCAATAACAATATTTTGTTCACTAACTTTTTTGTGGAAACAAGATACAATGAAATCAAGACGATGTTAAATTTTCTTTATTTTTGCTCGTTTATTTTAGAAAAAATTGTATTGGAGCTTTCAACGGATACAGTTCGTATTGCGAAAAGCGAATGAGAAGAAAAACCTCTAATTACAATTGTCATTTGCATTAATGGGAGCAAGTGGAACTGGAAATGTCAAAATAATTGTCGTTCAACAAAACTGATACCCTCCCAGTTCCTTTGAAGACGGGACTTTGACTTTATGTTCCACTAATGTACGAGAATCTAAAATAAAACACAGTATGTTTTTAGAGATAAGTTATTTTTCAAATCAGAATACAAATATTGAAGTGTCGGCCTCTAGCCTGGCAAAGTATAAGTAGCCAAGATATAAATCTCCGTTCGCTAGCTGTCTGTGAATTCCACTGGTATCAATCAACCGCCTTTAGAACTTGCACTCTCTTGTGCTCTCTGCAGTCCTCATGAGCCTCCTATGTCTTGTCTTAATTTTGCACAGTGTCACTTGACGTGTAATCAACTCAAATTTTTACAAAATTTTCTAGACGGTAATGAATTTAGCGCCCACGTTGGGCGCTAATTTTTTTTAACCTCCCATTTATAGTGTGGGCTGTATTCCAGCTCGGCCTCTTTGGATCCGGATTTAAACTATTCAAAAACGGGTCGTGGGCATCACTCAACTACCTTAGGTAATGCTCTTGAACCGTTGTGTGAAGTTCGGCTCACCCGACTCACCCGACTCAAATCAAATTGGTTTTCGCACATGCATACTTGGGAGAAAACTCTATACTGGCACTGTACTCTTTTATGAAGTTCCATCAGAATTACTATGGATAAACCTGCGTTCTTACTAAAATAAGACATCCGATATGCTGTACGTTAAAAATGCTTTCGTATATTTGTTTCCTCTGAATCGTAAATTTATATGAACCTTACCTTACTGCAAGCCAAGTTTGCTAGAATTTTTCTTGAGATATTAGACTGGAGATGCTAGCTATTTTAGTTCTTGCTATTTTTTTTACTAAGACAATTTTTAACTAACACAGTTCTTGTTATTTTATCACAAACTTCCATTAAATTTTCAACTAGTAATGATATTGTAGTGCAGATTAACAGTAATGTTTGGATGCCAAAAATTTTTAAAACTTTTGCGGGTGGTAACCCTAAAATTATTTCTTTTCCTATAACTGCCAACGCAGTCATTGACGTGAAACCAAATTCACAGAGTAGGCCGACTTCTGTTTTATTTTAGGTTTTTGATTATGGTGCGCGAAAAGGGTTGCCAGATCCCCAAATTTTTGTATTTTCGCACCAACAGATGCTGTCATTAAATTTTTCAATCCTTGTAACTTCCGATGCAGTCTTCGGATTAAAACGAAATTCACAGAATTTGTTAATGATTACGTTTAGTGATTGTGTTAAATTTTTCGTTTCAGTGATGGTAAAGTGTTGACAGCAATGAGCATTTTTCTACTAAGAGATGCTACCGCGAAATTTTCACAAGATAAACATCATTTAATGGAAATAAGTAACAAGTGTTTTATTTTAATGAAGTTTGCAGAAATTTCTACCCTACGGCTTCCGATGCAGATATCAAATCAAATTGTTACATGACCTTCATGACCAGGTCGGCTGTAATAAGGAACAGATTTGACACATGTTATTCAATTTCTACACAGTTTTTTAAAAAGCGTCGAAAAATTTCAATGTGAACCAGGAATCGTTAGTTCATTGCAGAGGATGTTTGATACGATTTAAGCGAAATATAATATTTTGAAAAAAGAAAATTGAAAAAAAAAATCACTCTCAACATCCGATCCCATGAGAAAATAAAGTCAATTTATATAGCTGATATCAGTATGTGTTGGAAAGCTTTGACAAGCAATGGAAGAATTCTTTATAATGGGAATGCCAAAGGGAATTCCCCTCTGGAAGCAGAGAGAGAACACGATGTAACGATTCAATTCGTTGCATTTAGCTGAGGCACATTTAATTTCTAAAGAGCTGATCTTTGCGCAGTCATCCCACCAGTTAGCGGCTCTCAAAATAACACAAGACGAATAAATATAAACGTGAGCATACAGCGGGATTCGAACCGACTCAAATGTTAAATGGTTAACAAATCATGTATTAGAAGCCAAAATCAACTGATCTTGAATGATAAGTGAAGTAATTGAGCGTGACATTGATAATGTGTGAGACAGTGAAGTATTTTTAAGTATTTTCAAAATTAAAAGCTATTGAAGGCCAAATTTCACCAGATAAGAATAGGTAAATAACTCAGTTGCTGGCGCTGCGAAGGAAGTTTATTTGTGAACAAGTCCAAAGAAGTAGAAGTAAAACAAAGAAATCATTGAATGAGAAAATGCAGATGTTATTAGAATCTCATTTAATAGACGGATAATGAAGTGAATCTGTTACTCAGATATAGGTTGTATGTTTGACGCTGCTCTAATTTTTTCAACGGCTATTTTTAAGCTCTTGATAAAGCGCCACAAGGTTCTGTCACTGGTTCTGTTTTATACATTATTTTCACTGCTGACTTCACTTGTCCAGTGAATTGTCTTCAAATTAAAGTCCTACAATATGCAGATGACACGCTTTTATTCACGTCGAGCCAAGACACGTTCAAACCTACGAAGGGCCTACAAGATTACTTGGTTAACGTTAGGTTTTATTTTTATGAATGGATCATCAATCTCTATACGCACAGGGATGGCTCCGTTCATTTTTTAGCACTCACAATGTAGTTGGAGATATCAGACTTCCCTCTACTTGGATAACACCATTCCGATGGTTTAAATATATCAAAAACCTAAATGAAGGTAAATAATAATAATATTTTATTGCCAATCATAACTTCAAATAAGGCTTACAATTCTCCACTACAGGTAGTTTCAAATAAAGAGGTAAAAATTTAAGATAAACATGAAAATGAAAAAATGTACTTGGTAATTTTAAATAAGTAGAGCTCTGTTACATTTTATGAAGTGATGGCTGATGATGATGATTTCTTAGCCCCATACCCTGCGCTTCTACTTGTCCATCCCCATCTAAAACACTTTTATAGTGTTGAACAAAATCAGTCACATCACCTCCACCCCTTTTCACCACCCTTCGATCGACGGTCCTATCATCTAGATTCTAGAATCTAACTTCCACTTTTCCGAATTAACAACATATCTATTACTAGACAACATGTGATAGAATTTTCTTTGGCATCTCACCACTTTGAATAAATTATCATCGTGTGATTTTCGGTGTGACTATAGCTTAAATAGCCAAGGTCCGAGATGGGCTGGACTCTGTAGTGTTACGAAAACGAATAGCTTAAATCATTTCGACTGCAAGGAACACTTCAACTTGATTGACAGCTCAAAATCTACCTGATTTGAGAGCATAGTGCAAACGTTTGTACTATGACATATCAAATTCGTACTGTACGAATTTGAATAATATACAATCCATTTACAGAACTCTAAACAAAAACTCAAATATTTTAACGTACTTATTCAGGCTTCCTGTATATCTTCATACACTCATCAAATCAACCAACAAAAACATCTTCAGTTTCAGTACCACTGCCATCACACAAAATACATAGCCAAGATAGTCACACAAGTGAAGATTGGCATGATTGTTGCCATCGGTAAATTCAATCTTCAATTCAATCCGGATCGCACTTTGACAGAGCAGATCCAATTCAATCCAAACATCAGCGGTGCGAAAACATTATGGGAACTACTAACTCGAGAAATCGACTGTCTTTAAATAGCCACGGCGCGAACGTTACATTTTATATTGCGAGTGCAATCGATCGATGATAACTCAAACAATTGGAAGTCTTAATTGACTTTGAACTAGTTCAAATCCATGGGATACAATCTCGATTTGCTACACATTTTCGAAACGTCATTTAGAGATCGATCTGTAATCGAAGTAAGTGTGTTTGGACATGTTTGCACAGCAAAAAGTCACATGGCAATAAAATAACGGAAAATTGACGGGCAATGTTGGCGATGTTGTGTTGCAGTGCAGTGCTCATTGCTACTGCGTGGCGTGATGATACAAATATGACGAATCACTGCGGTGAGTAGAACAAATCGTCAAACATTCATTTCGAGCTATTATTGTGTGAATTGATTTTGACTTTTGATGGTCGAAATGATACTGTTTGCATTCACTTAACAGTTACCGCTGACAAACATAAGTGCAGTGCAATCAGTCGGTATCAAGCTATGATGTAGCAATGCTGACACTATAATTTATTGCTACTGAGCGATCAATCTGTAGTTTGGCCTCGCCTCAAATTTCTTGAATGATGCCATTCCTGGGTGTAATGAGGTGTTTGGAGTACTCGTTAAGTGCTGCTTGTTGTGTTAAGACATTTTGGAAGAAATTTTGAGGGGGAATAAATTTGCAGTTTATTGTATGTAATTAGCGAACAATTCAAATATAATACTGTTGAGAAAAAATGCAAGTGAGAGGGTTTTTTTTTGGTTTAGATTCATGGATGATCTGATGGTTGGTGACCATTGTAATGGTAAAATTTCGAAACTGAAGCTATGAAGCTGAATGGTGCATGTTGTGAAGAAAAATGTGCTGGATTTCAAAGGAATATTTTGTTCCATTTGAACAAAAACTACTTGCATGTTGTTCAAATTTCTTATGAATATACTAAAAGTCTCTTCTGGCAGTTTTTTGAAGTTTCATCACCGCAACATCTCTGTTAAATATATCCTGAAATATTGAAAATCAACAGTAATCAAAATAAACTGACATACTACGTTGCAGAAGTTGACAAAAATTTTTAACGTACAGTAAAAATCACTATTCATTGCTACGAACGATTATTCTACTCGATTTCATTTCGCTACAGCTAATTGAATAATGAGCCTTCAAGCGTTCCCTTTGAACAACAATCACCTTAAAACAACTTCGAAAAATCCATCTGCCTACTCAGCCATACCAAACCATCTCATATTAATTCAAAATGCAAAATGCGTGGACACACTCAATATTCACAAGATTGAGATACTCCTAAGCCTAAGATACAATCGTCAAGTCACTACTTTTACATTTGCATTCAACACCTATTCTAATTGACGTTATCTGAAATGTTGAACGCTCTATTCGAACTTATCGCATTAAATACTATCTGAGTGCAATGAATCGTTTACTTAGCCAACTTTCCATGCATGCATGCATGCAATCAATGTTGTTTCGTATGCGAATGTGACTGGAAGAAGATTCACTAGGATTCACGGAAATTCTGAGCAAGTCAGGCACTTAGTAGGCACGCATCTCTGTGTTTATCGCGATTATTAGCATATTGACTAATCAACTTTGCGGTTTTTCACATTTCTTCTGCGCTAGGCATCGAGTGCTCCTGTATCTACTAATGCGTTATCTATAAACACTCAAACGTATATAAATATTTATTTTCATTTTCATCTGGTTGCAACTGTGAGACAACCAAGATACATCACAAATTTGATGAGTCGACTAAAGAGATCAGGTTATGGGTCAACAAGAGCAATTACGATCACCGCCTTGATCACAGAATTGATCTGACCGCTGAAGAAAGGCTGCATCCGTTTTTTTTTAATCAACCCACAACACTATGCTGATATCACTCGAAATAATAGAAAGTCGTTCCCCCATGCAACTTACTCGCCATATACTCGAGAAATTTGCCTCCTTCCAGATTAAGGCTGACTGCAGCTTAACATTAAATAAAAAAAAACATCAGAATCGCTAGAAAGACTAATGTTCGAAGAACAGTAGAGGATTTGTGCAGATTTTGAGTGTACATTCTACCACTAGCTACTTAAGACCACTACCACTAGCTGCTTCTCCTACTTTAGACCAATAAATCCTAAGCAATAATAGACCCTAAGCCAATTTAATTTCAATGACTTCATCGAAAGTTACAGCGACAGAAAGGTGTTTGGGGCTGCCATCTGAAAAATGTCCAGACCTTAGAAAATTTAAACATTGTTCACTTATTTTCATTGCAATTTTTCACGATATGAATACTTAATGTAAGCATTTATTAGGACGAAAATAACAAACATGTCTCGTGCTGACAACCCTTTGCTAGCACCGAAATCAAAAATACGTTACATCTGCCTTACGTTGAAATCAACCTACTCTGCGAATTGCGTATTGCTCCGATGACTGCAATGGAAGTTATGGGGATACAAAGAAATTAAAGCTGCCACTCGCAAAAGTTTTCAAATTTTCTAGTTCTTAATATTTGTTGTTTTTTTTCACTACAAGATTACCACGATTTGAACATTTTATGATCAAATCGCTTACTAAACATATGCCAAAAATACAAAAACAACCATAGCCTGGCATCATGGTTTTTCCAACTAGATTTCTACTGAATATTGCCTACAATAAGTTTAATTTACCGTATGAATTTCGCTATGATTTCATGACTGCACTGGAAGCTGTAGGGCAAAGAGCTTTATTTTCCTGGGCGAATTTTCAAAATTTAAGACACAAAAATTACCATAGCTGGCAGCTCCAATCTAATTTTTCACATAAATTTCTGTTAAACGTGGCTTAGAGTAGGATTAAGCTACTGTGTGAATTTCGTTAAAATCTGGTGACTGAATCAGAAATTATAGGGCCAAAAGCAGTTATTTTTCTTTGTGATTTTTCAAGATGGCACCACTGTCACAGAATTGCCCAAATTTCAAAATCGCTTCTCTCAGACCTCATCCTACTTAAGACCAATACATTCTGTAAATTTCAACTGTAGCTGATTATCGTGTCGTGAGTTCCCGTGAACAGAAGTTTTTTATGCTAAAAATATAGGTAAATTTGGGAAGGGTTACCGTTCTTGTAAGGTATGGAATTTTACTTTGTTTTAAGTTTTACTTTGACTGTTTAAACAAAGCATAAGATTTGTATGTGAGTTGCTTTTTCCCTAAAAGTGAAAATCTTTCAGGAGAGTCGATGGTTTGAAGGTTTTCACTTTCAGTGCCTGCCGTAGCGCGTTCATACAAAACTATACAAGTATACAACTTAGTAACATCAATATTTTATAAGGTTTATAATGCGCACACACAGGGTTTAAAATTTCTAAAACCTTATCAAATCTTTATTAAAAACACGTTTGAAATTCGTTTCGCAGACTTAGTTTTTTTGAAAACTATTCTTTGATAGGATATAGGCATATGTAAAATATCACTAAAATGGCCGCCGGCGCCAAAGAGTTAAAGATAATTAACGTTTGGTGAGCCCTGGACCTATTCTGCATATACATCAATGTATCCGAAAAATTTCAGCTTGATCGGATGATGCGTTCCTGAGAAATAGTCAATGAATTTTTTTGATGATATATATATGTTTTTGATGATTTATTATATATATATGATTCTTGATTCTTTTTTGATGAGATATATATATGAAAATATGAATTTTTGGCCAAATCGATTGTAAAAAATAACAAAAAATATTAAAACTCACGAACGAGAAGCTTTTACACTAGAGACAAAGATTCGTTAAACTTTATCATAGCGGATGGTATTATACCACTATACTTCCTCGTGAAGAGCAATAGTTCCGTTTTGTTAGAAATGATACCTAGGCCACAATTTTGGCAGCATTTAGACCTTAGACGCTCATTTAATGTTAGATTCTAAAGCAAGGGAGACAAAACACCGCCCTGTGGATTGCCCATATTTACCGCTCATTTGAATGTTGCACTATACAAAGACGACTATATCTGATTTCTGAGTACAGTAGAATCTCGATTATCCGAACATCGATTATCCGAATATTCGATTATCCGGACTTATTCTTCACGGCTCTAATTACCGATTTTCAAATGATTTGACGGCGCAACGAGACATGTTTAGAGTTTATTCCCGCATCCGACGTGTAGGTACTCCCGCTCTCATTTGTTTGCGCGATAGTGTTTGTTATAGTTTCAATTTACATTTGATAGCGTTCAGCTGATAGGTTGTATTTTATTTCTGTTTACGTTTTGCGTTAGAAATCTACAATGTTTAAGCGAAAAAGAGTAGTGTTATCTCTTAAAGACAAAGTGAAGATAATTGAGAGTTTAAAAATGGTGACTCTGGCAGTAAATTGGCGCAAATCTATGGTGTAGGAGCTTTTCTACGATATCAGGTATAAAAAAAAAATCTGATTCCATATTGAAATTCTCCTGCACGCTTGAGAACGAAGATGGAAGCTCGGAACGTAAAGCCATGAAAAAATCTCATAATGAAATTCTGGAGAACGCAGTTTTTACTTGGTTCTTACAAAGAAGAGCTTGCGGGCAGCCCATATCTGGACTTCTTTTATGTGAAAAAGCATTGGATTTTAATCAAAAGCTTGGTGGTGATACTTGTTTCAAGGCGAGCTGTGGATGGCTAGCAAGATTTAAATCTAGACATGGAATTCGCGAATTGGAGATTCAAGGCGAGAAACTGTCTGCTAACGTTACCTCAGCCGACTCATTTGTAGACGAGCTAAAAGCATTTCTAGATGAAAAGGAATACGATTTAGATTTTGTATACAATGCGGACGAAACAGGTCTTAATTGGAAAGCTCTACCAAGCAGATCATTGGCATCGCGTCGTGAAAATGCAGCACCGGGGCACAAAGTGAGTAAGGCGAACGGTAAAGGAACACATCGATTGCCACTGTTACTTATTGGCAAATCAAAAAATCCACGCTGTTTCAAAAATTTCAAAATCCCCTTGACTTACGCTAACCAACAAAAAGCATGGATGAACACAAATATTTTTCTTGCTTGGTACGAAAATACATTTATTCCTGAGGTGAAGAAATTTCAGAGAAAAGAAAGCGATGTGTTATTGTTGTTAGATAATGCGCCAACTCACCCTTCCGCTGAAACACTAAGTCCAGAAAATGGGAAGTTTACAGTAAAGTTTTTGCCCCCTAACTTAACATCGATATTGCAACCTATGGACCAAAGTGTCCAACTGAAACTTTAAAGCGTTTATACAGAAAGCAGCTGCTGCGTCGTCTTTAGAAAATCAAATAGAGACGATGTTGAATTTCTTTAAAGAAATAAATTTAAAAGATTGTTGCTATATGCTGGTAGAGGCGTGGAACTCTGTGGAATCGCAAACATTAAAAAGGGAATAAATTATTAAAGACTCCATCCAATTCTTCAATTAAACCGCACGGCGATTTCAAAGAAATTACAGAAACAATGAAAATTCTTAGCATTGGTCAAGGGTGTGATGAAGAGAATATTAAGGAGTGGCTGAACTGCGATAGTGAAGACCCTGGATTCCAAGTTTTAACTGATGAAGATATCATTGACGATTTGAACAGTAACGAGAAAGAAGATGAAGAAGAGGCTGAAACTGGTGAAGAATGTCAAGTACCATCTCACGCAGAAGCTTTTGAAGCTTTAGATGCTGCTTTTAAATGGTTTGAGAGACAGGACGAATCGGATCCCATACAGTTGCTACAACTGAAGCGCATCAGCGACTTGGCCGCAATGAAAAGATCTGATTCATTACGTCAAAGATTAATAACTAATTATTTCCAGCCAAAATTTTAAATTACATAGGTATTATGTAATTTATTTATATCGTCTTGTTTAACTAACGCATGTAAACCCTTTACATAATAAAAAAATATTAAAATTTAATTATTGTTTGATTTGACTTTGAAATCGATTATCCGGATTTTCGATTATACGGAATACCCCTGGTTTTATTTGATTCGGATAATCGAGATTCTACTGTAATAGATTTATTTGTTCGATTTGTTGCGAATTGACATCCATGTTGGGGAGAGCATTCACAATTGCCCGAGGACTCACAAAACTGGAAAAAACTGGAGTAGAGTTTTCTAGTACCCCAAAAACCGTCTATACAATCTTCAATAGAAAGGAGCTTAGACAAATTGCTCTGTAGCCCTTTGGTTAAGCATGCGATGCTTTACCTGCCTTAGGAATAACACAACTCTCGTTTTCTGCCAGTTGATAGGAATATACGAAAGTTTTAGCAGGCATTGTATATGGCCATGAGACAAGACATAGTGCCCTCTAATGTCCGCGTCAGTCCATGGCTGCCCATTCAATTTAACGGCCAGGTTATTCCAGTTGAGACATTCTGCTTCTGATTTGGCTGTGCAATTAACCTTTGTTGTTTCTGAGCAGACAATATTGGAAGAGCCTATATTGCGAGACGAATAAGCAATATTTATCGATCTGTCAAATATGTTTGCTTCCGTAAAAACTGGGCTTAAATCCTCTGAATAGCAAAATTGTACTGCAAACTATCTAATAAAAAAAACAAATAAATTGTTTGTGCTCAAGTCATATGTGTTTAAAGTCATACATAAATATTGTTCAATCAACGGTTAATACTTTAATACTTACACTTTACTTTCTACTTAATATTTATATTTTACACTATGTTATAATATTTTAGCTTAAACAAATTGATCAACACTCATTTTATACAGATAATTCAATTCAAATGTGTTTCCTTTTTCCGTATGAGTAAATTTGTCTTTAAACTTTCCAAAATTAATGCGTTTACTTGAATCCTTAGTGCATCGTCTTCCGACTCCATATGCCATCGGCGTTTCAACTACGGAAAAGTGTTCACTTTACCTCTTATCAAACGAATTCGCGACACGACCTGTCTGCAAAGTCTTGATTTGTTGCGAAATTGTACGATTTCATACTTACTTAAAGAAATCTTTATCGTAGACAAATTAATTCCCGTTCTGGGTGACAGTACAAACAACTATTTATCGGTTGATTTACTTTCACACTTATCGATTATGACAAATTATCGCTACAAATGATAACTGAGCACACACACGGGTTATTGCATAAAGAGGTCACTGAGCTGGGGGTTTTAATGCGAAGTGTCATATTTGTAGAAGAGATCAGTTAATTTTGTCATTAAGCTGATTTTAGTAATAAACGATCGATATTTCGAAGATATTGAGGACATGGAAATCAAGTTTAAACGGTTGCGTTTGAAGAAATCGGTATTTTGATGGAATCTATTGATCATTTTCTTGTCATAAGGTTACTATACCGCGTATCTCAGGTTGAACCATACCGAACCAAACCTTACGGCAGTCGTATTATATAAATGGCATAGTGAAACAAAGTTTTTACAATCAAATGATTAGATTGTTTATATTTCCTTATCATATCATATCTTCCTAATGAATGATGCTTATTGAGAAACATTTTAGATAGTTTTGTTTTTGGTATATTCGCTTTCTCCTTAAATATTGCTATCAAGTGTGACATCTACGTTTTAGATACTTGTGTGATTACTTGTTTCGTTTTGCTTAAATGAACATGTTCTGTATTTTGAAGTTGCATCTGTCCTTTTTCCCCTTTTGTTTTTTCCCTTTGAATTCAAAAATTATTCAAGCTTTTGAGGTTTTAGGTATTTCATCTGAAAACACAGTCGTGTCTGAAAAATGTTTCTTTATGCAAATTTTGAATTTTATTTTTTCCAACTTTCCCTGTAACTTTTCCTCAATATTTGACTACATTGTTCGACGAGTGTTCATTTTCCAATTTATAATAAGCCTACAAATTGTCTCATCGATTCCATTTCAAGCAGCTCTATTGACTCACATTACACTTGAACTATCTCTATCCTTCGCCTAGTTCTTTGCTTGCTTCGATAGAAACCGCATGCGGTCTATTGTGGTGTCATCCCACAAGAATATCTTTGTTTTGTTGAAATAATTGAAGGTTCACTGCACAACCTGAGCTCGATTCACGAAAATCATTTCAGCAGGTGCTCGTGTTATTCCGTAAAATAGTGTTTGGCACAAGTCCGCAAAACAGATGAATCCATGCCAGTTCATGATTTATCAAAACATTGGATACAGCTTAGTGTTTCGTGTTGAAGGCAAAACAGACGTCTTCAAAACGTCTGCAAATCGATCGAATAACCATGACCGTGTGTACAATTCAATTCAGTTTCAATGATCCATGGATCGATGTTCCTCATTCCATGCCGCGGTTTTGTCATGCCGAACGCCTCTCATTAAAGCCTCTCTGTAAAGTGTGACCAATTGACGCATCACGGTGACATTGAACACGCGAACCACAGGGCCGGCCCACATATCTAAGCCTTTTTTACATGTCGGATGGCTGGTTGGCAACCTAATCATGATTCATGTCGTGCACCTTATCATATGACACGTGATGTATTTACACATCAGACTCAGATAGAGGTGTGAATTGCACGAAGTTTCCGTGGGAGCGTGATCATCTTCTTCGATATGGTAATGGGATATAATTCGTGTATTCTTAAAAACTTGATGTTTGGGCTTTGGAGGGCCGAATGTGGTAGATATCTTGATTTGCGAATTGACTTGAAAATTATAAGAATAGTTGGTGTTTGGAAATTGTGGCTTTTGTGGATCCAAATAATTTTTGAAAAGTACTCTGGAGCTGTGGATGGGCAACAAAGGTGTGATTTTGGCTTCCTGTCAAAAAAAGCTTGATCTTTGAATTAGTGATTCAGGTTGGATAAATTACTCGATGAAATTCTTGAAATTAGCGCACGTTTGATTTTTACCCAAGAGTCCTCACAGCGATTATTATCCAATATGCCGCGGAAAAATCTCCAGTCCTTGTGACTGCTACGATAAAATTGAACTTTGTGACAAGTGTGACGATTCTATCGAGAACGAATCGGCTCTACAGTCGGACGAATCAAAAATCTGCATCTGTGGTCCAAACGGAAGATGGCTTAGTAGTCACAGTGCTGACTACCAGAGATTCGTTCCTTTTTGAAATCGTGACATAAACTTAATGCCAGTGGAATAATTTAACTAACGATAAAACACTTTGCATACATGTTGTTTGTCCATACATAACAACCAACTTTTCATTGGTAAACCATGGCACAGTACATCCCTTTCTCACTTATCCACTTGCTTTATGCCATACTTTTGCATGTGAAATATTTATATGACAAGGTTCTGAGCCACGTTTGTTGTGCCATTCGAAAGCCAAAAGTTTCGACTACATAATTTCCCATTAACAGGTCTCTTCATTTAAGCTCTATAATAAATTTAGCTCTACTTAGATACCATACGTTTCTCATCACGACTCTAGTATCTGCATTTCAAGCATTTGTCACATCATTACACTCGATTACGATACCTATGCTCTACTGTAAATAATTTTACTGAATCATTTCAGTATTGTAATAGATGCGATTTACTTGCTACAAGGAACTGACGGTGACAAAAATCAAACGAAAGAAGTCACACGATCGCTGCACCAGCATCCGATCTATAATCAGATGATGGTTTGCAGCAGTTTCGTGCCATCGAAACATACAGTTTATGAACAATAAAACGATTAAAAACTATCTACAACAATGTAGGTAAATAGAATTATAGAAACGGCAACGTAGTCGACTTACTAGAGGCTCACAATTGATATCATATCTGGTTCATTGCACGTAGCATGTATGCAAATGTGCCGTAGTTGTGATATTGTACCGCATACGCTCTATGTTGGTAGCTTGTATGAAGAAAATATGCAAATCTAGTCTACAGGCTCGTATTTTATATCAGCATTGGGGAACAATGTCGCAATAAAAAAATTTAAAATTCATACATCTATAATGGTTTGTTTTCATTCTCACAACGTAGAGTATAACAGTTTTACACAATTCGAAGAAACAAATAAGCATAATTAGATAAATAATTGATAAAATCCATTATTTTAATCTGTATCATGAGATATGATTTTGGCGTTTTAAATTTCAATATATCAGTGTGAAGAATAAAAATACACTCAATAATGGAAAATAAAAATATATATGCAGAACAAAACGACCAAAAACCACACACTTGCTACATTCGACACTCGAAGATACTTATCTGTCGAATGCGAAAAAATACACATCAAATAAATATCCTACATGACACGTTTTTTTGATTGATATCGTTCATAATTTACCTCATATCAAACGATTTGCATCACCTTATGACTCATTCAGTCGAGTGAATGCACCACAGAATCAGTTTTCCGCCCAAATATCTATGCATCTCATTACATCCTTGCTGATGTTAGAGAAGGAAAACTATCGAAAACTACCGATAGTTTCAGTGCATTATCGACTATCGATAGTTTCAGTGCACTATCGAACGATAGTGCATGCAAAACCGTCGAGAGAGCTTTCACGAGTTTTCTTTCTCTAACAGCCAGTATGCAATGAGACGCATAGACATGCGTTCGCGGGTTAGTTCTTTGTTTCGGCAATTGTTTTCGAAAATTGTTTTTGTGATGTTTTCGATAGTATCTGAAGATAGGAAATTTAATTTCCTCACTTTTCTCCTGTTTTTCAGTTCAATTGCGATCAACCCGCGGCGCGATGAATCTTCTGTAAGCTGGTCGAATCCTTTTGCAAGTCCGACCGCTGGATTTGCCAACGTGGCGAAGAACACCCGGTTTTTTCAACGTGTCGGTACGTGTGCATGAAAATTTGTACGGTTAAACGAAATCCGGGTTTTAACCAATTCCAGATCATAATTTCACTTGTTTACACGGCAAAAAATTGGATCATATGTATATCATAATAACACGGTCATATTTGGTTAATGCATCTAAACGGTGTGTATGTAGTGTTCAATTTTTGAGCGAAAAGTTTTGTGTAACCGGAAAAGGAATCGCGAAACATCTGAAATGTCCGAATGCAGAAATAACATCTCTTAAGCGAAATCGCCTGAACAGGATGAGCGTCATGATGGTGAGTTAAACTTTTTTTAAAAATAATATTCCAGATTCGCAAAAAATATGTCAAAAAAAAGTAAATGCGATGCTCGGATGTGTAACAGCTGATTTACCACCCGCCTTTGGATATTTTTTCCAAGTTGAGAAGTCCAGGCGTAGTAATACATGTGTATGTAGGTTTAATGGACATGAGTTAGAATTTGTGATAGACAAAAGTAAATCAAACAAAGCAAATAAGATTTCCTTAAATGATAATCAGGACTATCAATAATTTTCCTTCACTACTGGTTGTCTAGCTCACCACACATATGCGCATACAAACATCAATTTGTACATGCATGATGCATATGCTAAAAGATTGAATGCGGTTCTTGTCTACTGTAAACCAAACAACAAAAAAACGTGAATGATGATCGACACTCAAAGATTTTATTTCCGACATCGACTACCGTTCATCTGGTATTCAACTGATTCGAGTACTAATTGACATGAGTATTTGATAATGCCTATAATTAAACGTGATAATCGAATTCAAATAGAAGCTTTCGTTCCCATACTACATCGCGAATTGATTCAAAGTCAAGGTATCGTTGTTGAAGTTGTTTGTTTAACAGATTATTTTATAGTAATTAAAGATTTTTTTCATGCTTTCGAGTATTTGTTTTGGCATTAATGTGAATGTAAATTTGAGTAGATTTGTAGATGCTTGAGGCTTTTAAACGGAATGAAGATATATTTGTTGATAACTTCATCTAGGGTGTTAACGATCATTTTGAGATAAATTAAAGGTTGAACTTATTTCAGCAGCAAAAAAATTTGCTGAAAAGTCGAACTCTATTGACTTTAGGAGTTGCATCCAATTCTTTTTGTTTTTCGTAACATGTATTGTTGTTTTTGTTGAATTTATTTGATTGATATTTGAAATAGCAGGGTGAGAACCAAGGCCTGGTGTTACGTTAAAGTATGAAAGCTAATATTTGTTGTATGTATTCTCACGATAGTAAGTAAAAACCTTATTACGTTTAAGACCTTGACTAAAGGCGAGTTAGGCAGGTATCAGTGGTATCAATATTTGGGGTCACTCACGTTATAGTATAAAGGCTGTAACTTATATACTCATTTGTTGTTTGAATATAATTCTGAGATAATATTAATGAAGTCGGGCAAATTCAAAATGGTTTTTTATTCACATAATATAGTTCAATAATATTTCTATTTCTCTATCTGCACTACTATTTTAATACATGCATGTGCATAGATATTATATTTTGATATGACATTTCAATCCATTAAAGCTGATTCAATTATCGAAACACACTCAAGATAGAAATCGTATGTTTAATATTTTGCACTAAAAACCTGTCGATGCAAGCTCAAGAGCCAGTCATATATATATGTATATAGAAGCTCCTGTATAGCAAGCTGTCCTTATGAATAGGTCTAGCCTCGTTCAGTGATTTTTCATCATAACTTCGAAAAGAACCTATATTCGATTAAAATTAATTGAACTACAACCACCATCGCCATCTTCATGTAATTATGATACTCAGAAGCGGACGACATCAAACAGAGTCAAATACATATTAGTCGACAACTCTATCAGTGGCTTTCACGTTTTGCATCAAATTGATTTTGAAACTGATCACGTTTATTGAAATAGTAAATATTGTGATTCCATGGCATCAAAAGTGCGTCTCAATGGAATATCCGGGATAAATGTATTCAATTTAACCATGCAAGTAACATAGAAATGTTATTTTTACTGCAAGCTGTTTTATTTTTGTAGAATGTTGAATAATTGGAGCTACAGGATTAAAATAATCAGCGCATTTCCTGCCTGGTTCTGCTGTTGTATTTGTTAGTGTCTGCTTGTGTCTTACATTGAATCGATTCTGATAGGATTCGCAGAGTAAACAAATCAATTTTTCTGTGAACACTTTGCAGAACACTCGGACTTATTTACCGTTCGAACCTTTATAACAACTTTTTTATGAACAAACAAAGGCGAGAGACAGACATGTGTAAATGATAAATCAAGAAAGTTACAGTGTGAGTATGTTTGACGCGCGAAATATTAAATCAAAATTGAGAATGTTGCGCGCGTATACTTTAACACAATCTAATATGTGTTGATGATGAATTACACCCACCAACATCTAGTACACAATTCATTTTCTAATAGGTACCTACATCAATCTAAAGAATTGCTTTAAGTGTCATCTCCCAGTTTCAGTTTCATGTTTTGCATCCACAAAGCATCTATTTACGTATATATTTACATTTGAAATGCGAGTGCTTTTCTTTAAGGGATTATACGCAGTCAGGATGTTAAAAGAATATATTTTTGTTTTGTTTTCCAATCGGGATGATCCAATCCAATCTATAGGTATCGTGCTCACCAGAAGACACCTTTTTTCGAGAGGAGCTCCCTGGGATCGGCTTTAGAAATCATTATTTTACGTCAATCAGTCAAACCATCTTTCCACAAAAAATTCTGAAAAATCGCTTTTGAACGGCCTCGTAACCATATACCCCTTAAATCCCAGCCAATGCAGGCCTTTAACTCTATCACGTCCTACCGACGAAATACAGACGACGCGCTTGATTCTAATTATAATTAAACTCAAGCAAAACATTCCGACAGTTTGTTGTCAGGTGCAGACAGCATGATTTTTTTTTTTCAATTAATCATCCAATTGGTGGATCTGTTCGATGATTCGATGAGCTGCTAACTATTTGATGATTCTTCACAATATCCAACGCAAAACGTGCATATATTGGCATTTCGTTATTGCCTTCGACGATGGCAATGCACTCGTTCCACAATTATCGTTTCAATATAGTTTCTCGAGAATCGATCTGTTATGTAGTGTCTTTAAAAGGTTTTGGTTTGAAGCCGCAACAAGTTTGATGGAAAAAAGGGAGTGTAGGAGACAATTTCCATGGATGGGAATTTATCGAATTCGATTTCTATGGCAGAGTCAAGGTCGATTTCATTGTTACGAATTTTATTGCACAATTTATTCTGAATATATGAATTGTTTTTCTGTCTGTTTCAAATTCTCACCTGTCATTCAAGCAGATACTTTTGGGGGGCAAGGTCGATTGAGGCTCGAAATATATTAGATGTGATTGATTGTATGATGACTAAAATCTGCGATTGAATCAAAAGTGACACATAACTAACACATGACACGCAGGCATGTGAGTGGGTAACTCTTTTCTGATAGAATGTGTATGTAACTGTTGAGGAAGAGGTCGTAAATCACTGAATTTGCGTGAAACTGTCTAATTGTTGGGGGCTTTGACCCTAGTCTAATTTTATGAATGATGACATCAAATGAATGATGAAGGTGGTGATGTTTTTAAGTAATTTTTATAGCTGAGCAGGTTAATGGAGCTTGGCCATAATATTCGATGATTTATTAGTCATATAATGCATGCAGACCACTTAGATGACTCACTCAATATTTAATTAGCACAATGCTTTGATGGCAGGAAGTAAAACGTTCATCATTCACGTTAAGAGTTGATTAAAATTTTAATTCAAACAAATAATGCCATCTTTCTTATAATGCCCGCCTAATTTTGGAATCGCCAATCACTTATGGTTTGAGTTTTACTTCAACTGCACAAAATTCTCATGATAGTCAGGGTCATGGTGAATGGTTTTACCTACCTAAGCACCACCACACTCAGTCAAGCATCTTTCGATGCAATTACATAATCATTACAAAAGAACTCAGATACACAAAAATCGATCATTAGCATCCGTGTTTAATATAGAACTTGTTGAAACGTGATTCGACAACAATAGGCAATATTTATATGTCGGCAATAAATCATGAGCACTTGAAAAGAAATTCCATATGAATCGACTTCGTGTAATGTCTCGAATTCGACGATGAAGGTCAACTGCAGATTCTTTGAACAATTGAAAATCAGCTTGTACTTTACTGTACGGGTACTACTACGGTTTGCAATATTTGTTTGATATTCATATGTATGTGATTTTAATTTGACGTGAGTTGCGGTGGCGGTAAATGTGTCGTGATATTGAATAATTGCTTAATAATTCGAAGCATATTGTATAGAAGTGAGTCCTGAATTTTAAGATCGATTGTAAATTCAACTTTGTGAATTTTTTGTCTTACATTACATTTGGCTTACATTTTAATAAATTCTCTGATGCTATTTTAGGAGGTATCTAAGGAAAATGTAAAAGCAATCCATGAATTATTCAGCAGATCTGTTCAATAACTCAGTTTCGGGTAGATTTGTGCACCCGCTTCACTTATATTTCAACATCAATTCGGACTTGAAAATGGCGTACTTTCTTAACATCCCTTCCCCTCTGCAAGAATTTGCCCGAACTCTTTCTGCTGGCGGTTTCAGCTGGCTATAACTGTCAAATAGTCTCACAACTAATTAATTTCAAGCTATTTTTTGTGAGAATGAGTGAAGCGGACACGCGATTTTGGTTTCTTTTTTGTCGTGAGATTTCCCCCGAAATGTGTTCCTTAACTTCTCTGGTTTTCGGTAAATTTTCTCCCACCAAAGACATAAGTTTTTACCCAGAAATTAAGTTAGGGAACAGTTCTGGTATGTGTTGCAGTATCCAGAAGCAGACTTAAATCCTAGAGCTCAGATCCAGACGACTGGTGCCCTAAAATTTTAGTAAATACCTTCTTCTTTCGTTTATGTTAATGCTTCCCCATATCACAGTGTAGGCATTTGCGCAACAGCCGATGATAGCATCAGCTGTCATAGCCGCTTCAGCCACTCTTCTCAGTCCAGGTGCCCCCGTCATTACATCAAGTCAATACTTTTTTGTCAATACAAGTCCTTGTCTTGTCTTTACCTGTTGGCCATATCACACTGATATTCGATCCGTATCAACAGACCGCACTCTTACCATATATAAAACTGGATCCTGTATCAGCGCGATGCCAGCACGCCTCCGACTAGGGTGCCGAGGCAGGTTGATCGTCGCCATTCTACTGTAGTGTAGATTCGGCTGGGCTGCCCGCACTTCGGTTTTCGAAAGTTGCCTTCTCCTTCGCAACCTTCATGGTGATCCTCTTCTTCTTTGAGGAGTTCTTGGATGATTCGCTTCAAAATCAACTGGGCCACCTCTTCTCCGAGTCTCCATTTCAGTTGCTCCTGTTTGTTGATCACAGACAGCTTAATATGACTTGTACACTTTCTCCTCTGAGCGTTGATGCTTGCTTGTAGCCATAACATTTTATTTCCCCTGTGTATCCTCACAGCCACTCGCTTTGCCTCTCTATTCCTGATGCGTTGAGCGTTTAGCTTCCTCCCTCTAATGGCCTAAGTCGCTACCAAAAAAGAAACAAAAATAAATATAAAAAATTACAATAAATGCCTTATTCCATTCTTCCATTGAAATTAACTACAATTACATTATGCAATGAAAATCCCGAAAATCTATTTAATAACGACGAATTATTACGAAATATCTGCATGTTCGGCTCCCACAAAAATGAACAACCAAATATATGTTCCAAATCAGTAACATTCGATCAATAACACAAAATAACGTCATTTTCATGCAATGCCACCTTGTAGTGAATATCATCAACTTAGAAATATTAGCTTTTATCAAACCTTGAATCAGTTTGGGACATAAAAAAAAACATCCTCAAGTTTAAGATCAGTAATAGATAAGATCGTTTCGAGTTCCACAATGTAATAAACGTAGAAAACAACTATATCTGCAAGACATTTACCATGAAATGCCAAAGCTTCCATCCAATTTTAAAAAAGCTTTCGTCTGATGCTAGCTGCAAAATTTTCTTTTAACCCTTCTCTATCGTCTGTGTTGAGTTAAATTCAAGTTGAAGATATTTATATTCAGGTGGAATACCAGGACGTTTCAAGTAAAATTAGTGTTAAAATTTTTATGCTGCTACAGAAACAGTGAGTTTTAGATCTTTTTCAGAAAAAGAAATATTTTAGCCAAATAAGATTTCAGTAGATGTATTAAATTTTTTAGCAGAGATATCAAATGATTCACTTTATTAGCATTTGATTTTCTACCAAAAACCTGAATCAACTTCAAGTTGTAGTTGACTGCTATTTGACTATACGAGCCTAGACAGACAGCGTTGTCTAAATGATCATTTGTCATAAATGATCATTTAAGTGTTGTGTGTCATACGGTAATGTGGACTAATTACCACTAAATGATCTAATTACCAATCATTTAGCATATCGCTAAATGATGATTAGACTTTGGTCATTTCGTCAACAATTTCAAAGTGACACGTACATGATCAAATGAAAGCTTCCAAAAATATTATCAATATTTTTATTTTCATTTTATTTCAATGCGAAACCAAAGCAATATTCTATACATTAATTCTCTAATCGAATAGTATAGTAGAATAAGCAATTATGGAATAAACGAAATTGCATTTCACTCAATTACAGCGTAAAAATAATAAATCATATTGAAAAATATTTAATATATTCATCAAATATATAACTGATATAAATTCATTGATATGATTATATTCTTGGATAATTGAAACTAATATATCATATCTAGGCTAAGCATAGTTAATATAAAAAAATAGTGAAATAAATCATTTTTTAGAGCAGAAACCAACTTCAACTCACTGCCAAATAGAAGAATAGAAAAATAACAAATTCTAGCTAAAATTGCATTGCAGTATTTTTTGCATTATAACTTCTACAGTTTAAGAAACTGCAAAATAAGGAATACAATGGTATTCTACGATTTTAGATAGAATATATGTTTGAAATACGTCGGGACATGCAGCAATAAGGATTAAGAGAAGTAAAAAAAGAACGCAACAAAACAAAATCAATAGCTAGCGACAGAACTACAAGCGCAATCAAATTCCATTGTAGTAAACAAACTTGGGGATAAGAGCAAACTAAAATGCATACAGCAAGCAAACAAGTCAGAAAATACGGTGCAAACCAGGATACAATCTTCTACAGTATTCTAGATAAGAAACATTTTCAGAGTTCCAATCAGTTCGGTTCATTTTGAAAATTCATTTTTATTCTATTATGTATGCTTTATAAAATTTACAATACTTAAATTTATTCGCTTCTAATTTCATAATTTTCAGATTTGAATTATATTATAACAAACAATACGAATAAAACAAAGACAATTTTCTAATCAGTCTTACGAAAAAAAAATCAAAATATCAAGATTAATCGTTTACACAGTGGAATCGGTTTGTAATAACTTTTATCGGTTTGAATCGGTTTGTAATAAAATATATACATGAATTAGAAGAATTTACACATGAACAGGAGTAATTTTATGGTTATTTTCGAGCAGATTTCTCAGAAAGTGATGGTAAGGAAATGGAAAGTATAATCAAGAAAATGTATACAAAGAAAATGCACTAGTTCTGCAGCAATATGAAAAACTATTGAAATTGTTTAAACTAACAATATTATGCAGCATGCTATGTAACGAATAAAACTCAATACTTATGATAATTTTACACTAAAAAAATATTTAAAGACATATAAGGTTCAAATAAATCAGGATCGTCTTCGGGGATATCACTTTCTGTCTGCGATTATTAGTTCTCATAAGCCATTCATTGCTTGTTTCATGTCGCTCGATGGCACCAGTTTCAAGGCGTCTAGAATTCCATGAAGGCTATCTTCGGTGTAGGCCTCGTTCAATAGATTGGATACAACCGGAACAGTATCGTTTGTCGGCAACGTAAGGTTTATATTTGTTATGATGCCCTGAAACAGAACAATACTTGAGAAATTGCGTTTTTAAGGACTAAAACTGTATGATATTTACCTTTTCAACATCTAATGTCAACAAGACCTTGTGTTCTTTGTCGTCTGCTTTCATTTGAACTTCCTTTCGTACTGTGAATTTCGGTGTTTTGCCAAGACGCCAGTCCCACGATGCGAACATTTCACGGATCTCTGTGAGTCCCGGGAACCATTTCTCCGTTGGATTGATCAGTTGGAAACCACGCTGCTTCATTGCTTGATCACGACCACCATCCTCCAGTTCGGTAGCTGATGTTCGTAAGAATTCATAGCCGATGGCGGATAGCAGTTGTGGAACATTTACGGATTTATTTACGTCACGGAGATTTTTGATTGGCGAACGAACCGATGGTGTTGCTTTGCTGATAATGTTAGCCTGAAATAGTTAGAAAATGTGTTTCCATTAGAGTTTGAAAAGGCATTAAAATTTTTGTAAATCAGAAAATAGTGTATTTATGAGAAGATACGGCATTAAAAACATTTCTGGCTGGCTTGGACATTTCGGTATTTTTTTATCGCGGGTATTGTACATTTTGAAAAAAAGCAATCTTATTATATTGGATTAATATCATACGAAGAGCATATATGGAAATATATATAAGCTTTTTGCCAGTAAAGCGAGTTTTTATGAGTTGGTGAAGAATTCTACCAAAAAATCACGAGTTAGTGAACGGTTTCTCTTCGCATCCGTCTTATAAAAATTCGTGTTGAGTTGAAGCATGTAAATCTGAACTTTGTTGAAACAGACATTTTCACCGGTAAAACCAGCAGTGCCAACATAAAATCAATTCATAAAATTATGATTTTCTACGCCAAACGTAAAAAACATTGAGCTTGAATACCAAATGTGGCCTTCAAGCTTAAAGTATAAGGCCTTTTTTATCAAAGATTTATACATCAAATAATTGTTTAATTTAACTTGAAGGCATACAAAAACTTGCACTGATATTTTTTTTCATTTTTCTCAGCTAAATAAGCTTAATCAAATAAACTCAATTCCGAGCCCAATAAACTCAATCTAAATGTATAATTCTTCGCTAGGTTCGATTCGAAAGACAAAATTTTTTTAAATTTTTAGACTATTTTCTATTATCTAATTTTTGACTATTTTCTTTGATCTGATTTTTCATATCAAATCTGCGAATTCAAAACAACGGAAAATTCCCAGATTTTAAAATATGTCTGATATGTAAATAATCATAGCTTTCTGTTGCCAACATTTTGCTCGAAGACGTGTGCACAATTAAGTCAAGGTGAGATATTCACATCAAATATCATTTGTATTATGAAAATCGATCAATACAGTTCAGTTTGTAATAACCCCGACCAGACAGATTTTGGCATTGAAGACAAAATAATTCCAACCGCAATATTTTTCTACTTCCTTGTATGATAATATAGGTACTCTATCGATATCAATTGGCCAAATATCGCAATCTCTATTATGACAGCGGCAAACTGATAAGTAGTTTTGATATTGAAATAATGTTCAAACACCAAGTACATTCGCTTCGTAAGAGTATCCACTTAGTATAAAATTTCAGTAACCAATTTTCTTTCTTCATATTCCATTGTGTACTGGTTTGATCTGGTTTCAGTTATCAGTTCATTGTTACTAAACTAGCGCTTACTAGTCTCACGAAGACATTGTATTATCGACATAAGATAAATTATTTTTCAAGTAAACAACATTGATATTGAGGACAATCTATACTGTTGAAACTTTCAACTATTATCTTTAGGTCTAGCTATGGATTTTTGTTTGCTTGGTTGGTTGTCAGGCGACCTATTTTCGTAATTTGTGATCGATTCAGGCGATGAAAATTTGATGGATGATTGTTATGATGGTTATATGGAATGAGGACAATGAATGGAAGTGGTGTCATATTCTCTAGAAAACAGCTTTGAACTTGTTACCTGTAGAACATTCTTTATGCTTTGTGTTAGCCCAAAAATATAGTCTTCAGATGTTGTGAAGTAAACAACTTTTTAGTAAACGTGAAAGTAGCACTTCAGTGCAACTCTGATATTATATTTTTGATTAGTAACAATGTGCCAATTTTGACAAGTGAATAATTTTATCTCTATTATTATTCCTATTTTCGCAAATTAAAATCTATTAGCGCAATTTTTTTCTTTCTGCATTTTGTTATGCGTGCATCCTATCGTAAAGTCGAGATTATTGCGTCAATGGTTTGCAAAATAATAACTATAGCAGACAATGTCATACCTAACAAAATAACAGTTGATCAGTTGCGTTAGTTTTTCAATTTGTGGGTACAATATGCTAAATAGGGAGCCTAGCATCATAAGCCATATCATCCCAAGCGAAAAAAAATTGTCTGCATCGAACGATCTATTTTTTGAATCGATACAGCAATTATAATTTTGAATTATATTTTGAATCGATATACCAATCGTTGACAACCAACCTCAGCGGGTAGCTGGTCAGATTGAACCCTCATTTGTACTAAATGAAAGACTGGCTTTGAGCATGGTTTTGACCAGCTTATCGCAACCCCATGCTTTTTACTCTTCCAAACGAAGCAACGAAAAATAAAAGTATAGTGCTTACAACCGTGAATTCTTAGCGGATTATCAAACATTCGCTATTTCCGATACCTTTTGAAAGCCCAGAGTTTTACATTATACACTGACCACAAACTAATAGCTTCTGGCAAAAGCCAAAAAAGGCCACAAATTGTCAATTTAGACACCTTAGTTACGTTAGTGAGTTCACTTCTGACATTCGGTATGTCTCTGGTTGCACTACCATAGTTGCAGACACACTCTCTCGTCAAGAAAAATCATTCTTCCCAGTGCTCTACACTTTACGGCAATAGCTTCGTCCCAAAAGTCGGACGTAGGGTTTAAGAAGATCCAAAAGAACTCTAAATACATCTTCAAGAGACAAACAATTTTTGGTGGCAGCGTCGATTTTTTTTGTGAAATGTATCACCCAATTATAGGACCTTATCTCTTACGTTCAGGAAATATAAGTTCAACTTGGAACACAAAATAGCTCAGCCTGGTATTTGTACCTACTTTCAACAAAATTCGTGTGTTCTTCGATGAACAAAGACATTGCCACTTGGGGTCGAGAATGTTTATCTTATCAAAAATGCAAGACAAACAATGTTTTAAAGTTTTAAGGTCACATAGTTGGTCCCCTACAACAGTGTTCATTTTCAGACCACCTTCGTCGCAGTCGATTCTGTCGATTCTTCTTCCACCATCAAAGTTCTAGTCCGTTATATGAACTATTGCACTCTCGATACTAGAGACAAACCCCTTCAATTCGTCAAAGCCCTGTTACAGTCATCCGCTACGGAATCTATCGACGATTCCCTCGAGAAGCAGCATCCTACACCCGAAACTCGCTGCTGATTTGTTTCTATATTCACATCAACCAACAAAATAATGTCCTCTTAAAACCTTCATAAGAATTAATCAATGAGTTCCTGCAGATTATCCATCACAACCAAAATTATTCGCATCCGATAAAAAGAGCTCATTGCATCTAAAGACCAGCCGAATGAAAAACCTACGTCATAAAACATTTAAAATTACCACTGAAAACACTCAATCATCAACAACCCGATATGAAGGTTATATCTCGAATCACCCGTTCGAAACGTGATGCTCTATAAAGTATCTGCGTGGTGGAGCTAGTCCGAGAGCTTGGTTGTATCAAACAAGTGCACAATATCCAAGTAATCATGATATAAATAGCATTGAACAGAAAACACATTCCAAACTGTGCCATACTAATGTCAATATTCCGAGCTCACAGGTCTTTGTCCGCGCATGCCAGAACTATGACTTTTGTATGACCAGGAAGACCGAAGACTAACTAGTTAAAAGCGGAAAAAATTCATTAAGAAAATTAAATTACACAGAGCACACATAAAAAATTGAGCTTGGGCTACCAACAAGCCAGTTCAAACCAGATTCGATCAATTCATCAGTTTTTTGCCAAAATATATCTACCAGCGCACATGCTATGATGATGACCAACCAGATAATTCCCTATGTCTGAAGCATAAAAAACAAACATCAAGACCTATCCTAACATCGCTAATGTCTAACCAAAGTCTATTTGATTATGAAATAATAAAAAATTGGTGAGCACACCAAACATATTTTCTGAAAACTATCTTGCTAGCATAAATGGTTGTCGGTTGGTAGCGGAGAGTTAGCAAGTTAGTTTGACGTACATAGTAAGTTCAGTTACAATAATTTGATTTGCATAAATATTTTACATAAATCGGCGAATGGAAAATTTCTTGCGCTTACCACTGTGGATTTGACGCCATCATCATCAACCCAATCGAAACTTGTTACAGCTTTAAATAACACAAATTGGATCAAAACAAAGTCGCAAAAGAGATATTTTGAACTTTGGACTAGGAAAATTTGATTGAGGTGTAGCCAATGCTATGTACAAAGTCATTGATGAGTCTGTGTAGTGGTTTTGGTGGTGTTTTAGCAGCTGGCAACTGGGCATCAGAGTATGTTTTATTGAATAAGGCTAAGTAAGGCTAAGTAAGATTAAATCTAAATACTTCGCTTGAATTAGTAGCATTAAGCAGAAACATGTCATACAAACAGGCAACATGAGCGATGCTAGACACAAGTACTGGTAGCATATTATTCCCGTGGTTGCTGAAGAGAATAATAATTTCGAAACCATTAATTTAAGCTCAGTAAGAAACCTAAAAGTGCAACAATACGCCTGAATACTAGCATTAAGTAAGACAATTAGTTATAATCCTGGAGATTGATATTAGCATTATCGAACTATTTGTCGGAGAATCTTTCCAATCTATTAATTTTCAATAAGCTTACCTCATCTTTAACCAAAGCATCACTTAAATGTAATTTGTTAGAGTCCACTAGCATTGTACAATGATGATATGCATTTGGTTGGCCCAACTTAGCCGCTGTTCCAGAGATCTACAATGAAAAATGTTTGGTTCCTTAGAATTATAAATATGATAAAAGTAATAATATATATAAATCAGAATTATAAATATTTTTACGATTCATCAAAATTCTAAATATATATAAAAAGCTTTATTACACACACAGTCGCATAAATCACACAGCCACACACACACGAAATATGCGGTCTCTAAGATCAGTTAAAGGCTCTTGAAAATTGTTTGGGCTTAAAATAATTTTTGTTTTTCCTCATTATGATAACGTTTAACGTTTAAAAACATACTTGCCAAAGATTATAGACATATTATCTATTTCAATGAACCAAACTTAATTTAAAGTGGTTTCGCTTCATTTATGGATTGAATATCAGCATACAGCTTATGATAACGACAGAGATAACGTTGTTATTGTGTGCTTTTGACTTAGAGTTTTGCAGTCTGTCTGTCGCACTCATGTGCTCATGAAATTGTTGTTAAGAGGAAATGTTTTCAATAAATATACTGTATTCATTTTGTCAAATATGCAATGAATTTAAGGATTCTAGTCTAAATTTGGGGGAATAGATTAAACAATGAAATAACTATTAGGGGTTCCCGAAAAAAAAATCCGGAATTATACTAGGTATAGCAATTTCAATCAAGTATTTCTCTATCGCTTGATATAACATCAACAAGCACATTATTCTTTTGCATATTTAAATGTGAAGTGTCATCACAAATCGACGCCGACAATAAATACATGAAAGTTTTCATTTTTTTCTTTATTTTCTCTCATTTTATGCTAATCACTACATTTTATTCTTGTTTACGCTAAAACGACAAATATTCCCAATACCACCAACAATGCCGGGCGACGGCGGTGACGACGACGATAGCAGCGTTAGCAAAAACCGACGAAAAAGACGCTTATGGCAACTGTGAAAAATATACATTTTTTTCCATATACTTGTTAGTGCCACATAGAAAACTTGTTATTGGCATAATAAGTTTATCAGCAACTTTTTAAGATTATTATCAATATGACCTCTTGCGTATGGGAGCTATCATGTGTTTGTTATATATGTGCTAAGAGTTGCCAACTTCAAGAGAAATTGTAGAGCTTTAGTATTTCACAGAAAATTTTAACCGTTCAAGAGGCAAGCTGAAAGCCAAGAAAACTTAAAGGAAGCATACAGAATTTTTGAATTTCTACACAGCATGAAACTCGGAGGTCAGAATTACTAGCGCATAGCGAAGTACCTAAAGCTGAAGAGCATAGAGCGAACGGAACTGAGATCTTTGCAGAGGTGCTGGAACTGGAATTTCAAGAAAACCGTTCTTTTTAGAATAACAATAGTGATGATAAGGATGTTTCAGAGTAATCAAATCCTGACTCCACGACAAAAGGAGACTTTCGAATCAAACCAAACAATATCGATTGGATCAAACAAACCGTCCAGGTGCAGACCAGCAAAATCGATCGGGTATATAGTAGTGACCCTTGGACACCTAGCTGACCTATTGGAATCAAATCCGCAGCGAATGTGATACGGCTCTAGTAAATGTAATTTCGCTGAGTAGGCTAATAGCCAACGTCGGCGTACCCATGGGGGCCCAAATCTGGGGAGATGCGCTTCAAACTAAGACACTCCGGATGCGCATTATCAGTATCCAGCGCAGGGGTGCTTGTAGCTACTGCACGGTTTCCGAACAGACCATAATGGTGCGGAATAGAAGAAAGGGTACCTCTCTCGCTCAGAGCCGGACAAAGCGCTTATGCAATCTCTCCAACTTTGGCAGCATCGTTGCAGTAAAAGTAGTAAATGATGCTGGTCGACTAAGTTAATAGGTCTTATTGAGCCTTGGATTAACCGTAGCCACGGACAGGTTGACCGGGCACGGTTACTTCAGGAAATACCTGAATACCTGACCGGTCGTATAAGTCACTCGGGGATCTAGTAAGCAAATTTTTTTGGTCATCTACACGTGGGAAAAAACATTACAAATATATCTAGCTTGTAAAGAATTAATTGATTTTTTTGAAAGCAGAAGAAACCTTTAAATTAAATCAAATCAAATCTTTCACAAATGTGCAGATAATGTAATTGAAATCGAAATTGCGACTATGAATTTTGTATTTAAATATATTTCTGATTGAATTAGAATATTCCAGCTTTCAAAACTATAGATTTTAAATGAAAAATCATTTTTTTTCTTTAGAAGCTAGATTGATGGATATAGAAATTTTGAGAATAATCATTTAATTTGCCATATTTCTCAGACACTGAGGAAGAGGGCAAATCACGCTTGAAGTACTTATATCTGTCAAATCTAGCTTTTCTATATCTACTTATCTTTTAAAGGAAAAATTGACCTTCAATTTTAAATTGTGATAATTCGGATATCTTCTGAATCGTTTGCTTTTTGCAGACATTGTATCCTTATACCTAAGAAGCTATTAAAGGTTTTAACAGACCAAAGAGTTTTTTATAATTGGATCTTTGATAATAATTGGTCTAGAAGTAATCTACTGCAAACTCAAAACTACTGACGGGTATCCAAGTTACATGAACTATTGAGCACAAAATCAATTTTAACTGAAAAACATTATCAACAATGTTTCATTACCTCTAATGAAATATTTATAGAATTCCATTTGCTTACAACACCCGGTTTCGAAACTATTTCTCAATCGAAACAATTTTAATTCCTAAAATTCTACCTAGCCGCTAACAAAGAAACGTGCTAATTCTAATGAACCAAGTTATTTACGTTACAAATTCATTCGTGTTCAACGCACTCCGAACAAACCTAATTAGCAAATTGTCCCTGTAAAATGATGAGCTTGGCAGCCATTGAATTTTAATAGGTCTAGCATTCCACGTTGCCTCCTAAAATCTGAATTATTCATCATTCACACAAGCCGCTAGCTAGACATTCAACCACCTGAACAACATTCTTTTCAAGTTTATTCTTACAAACTACCCCGTTCTTACCTTCTTTCCGCTCACCGTAATATCATCACGCTTCGATATTTCCGCTTTGATGCCCCACTCACGGAACAGGGCTCGCGTTATAATATTCAAATTGTACGTTCGATTGTAGCGTTCGCGTGGCGTGAAGAAGGTACAATTCAAGTTGCCACGATCATGATAGACAGCTCCACCGCCACTATTGCGCCGGGCCAATGTGATCCCTTTGCGCATCAAACTCGAAACGTTGGCCTCGATAAAGGGATTCTGATGACGTCCGATCACCACACATGGATCGTTCGCCCACAACATGAGCAGGTGATGATGTGAGAAATCGAAATTTTTATACAGCCAATCTTCCAGGGCCAGATTCGTGAAAACATCGTACGATTGCGAGATGAATACCGATTTTTTAATGGCCGCATCGGAAATTCCCTTCACGTTCACATCACGTACAGCTTTGTCTCCGGCACTGTCGCCACCGCCTCCATTCGTCGATAACGAATAATTGCGAGCTCCGGTCAGCTGGGAAATGGCTGTTGCAGTTGCATCGCTTTTCTGCAATTGCAACATGATCAATGCGAAACGACCCCTGATGACGCCACCCTGGGCCATCTTTGTCGCCATATTCAACATGGTTGACTAGGTTTTGATGATCTTCGTTGTCTTTAAGAGATTTGATATTTTTGTAAATCTGATCTTCAGTTGCCAAGTGAGTTTTTGTCTTAATACAGGCGCCAAGTGTTCGGTTTCAAGAGGAAAAATAAAATTGATGTTGCTGTAGAATGTTGTCGAAGCACTTCACTTTGTTCTGTCTCGTTCTTTTTGCACAGTTTCAAGTTTATTAGTTCGAACAGATAATTTTTTTTGGCAGCGATAAGAATAAGTTTCTACTTTTCTTTATTTCATTACCACTAAAAATGACTAGCACTGCATGTGTTTTTTTTTCGAAGTAGGATACAGTTTGTTAAAGGTATAGGGATGTTACGTAAATTTCCGAGTTTGGATTAAAATAGTTTTACAGTAGAGTCTACAGATGTGTGAAAATGAAAACTGAAGTTAATGGCAGCAAGTTATTGGAGCTTTGGTTGCTTTTGCATTAGACTGTTCGAATTGGCGGCGGTCATCGAAATGAGATACTCATGCAATTCAATGGTTTGATGCAGCCACTTCCAGGTTTGATGCAGACCGTTGACTCGTAAACGAAGTCCTAGACAGTCTTTGCTACACCTCTTTGTCATTCCTCCACAACTCATCCAAATATGTTGAGTAGACTTATCATGAACAAACCAACTAGAAACAATTACAAAATCACTTTCACTTCCCAAATTAGACTTGACGCGTATCAAATATGATTGTTGAAGAACTCTGAGTAAGTCTGATGAACTATTGAGATTTCGTCGATGAACAGTATTTTAGCTGGGAGATACACTTTAAAAGCTGAAACGCTTCACGACTGATAATCACAATTCACAAAGTTTAGGTCCACGCAAATGAAAATTATTGATATGAGTAGGCTCGGTGCTCGCTCGAATAGATACTAAACTGGTTTCTCAAGGCACGTACGCGTTTATAACACACCGCAACTTATCACAACTTCATATATTCGACGAATACACTCGCAAGAAGCTTTCAATGTTTTAGTTTCAAATGTTTTACATGGCCCCACCGGGTGCTCCACCAATATATTCCCATATGTTGTAGATCGTATAAAGCGCAAAGGTATCTGTTGTAGGGAAAATCGAAGAAAAGTACTCGTTTACGATGTATGATCGTTTTGTTTTAAAATTAAAAAATACCTTCTTGCAAGTTGATGTGCATTCAAAGATTTTTTTGCGATGCCGGCGCCCAAAGTGAACTCTGAAAATATACATGAAAATATTTTAGAGATGAAAATTATTAGAATAAATATGAAAATTAACAAGTCTACGTATCAAAGAAATAAATCTTCGTTTTTTACTTGTCTTTGTCCTTGTTAACCTAAAGCGGATGCAACAATGTTTGTGAAGAACAAAGGTTTGTAAGAATGGACTTTCCTTTAACAACCCTATATTTCTCTTGTGTTAGGATAGGTTGCATAAAGTGCTACAACTTGTTATAAGTAAAGGCGAGATACAAGAAAAGGAAAAAAAAACATTATGTGAAGAAAGTACGGAAGAATGGGTACAGAAAAAGGAGAAGCAATCCGCAAAGCGGTGGTTATTTTAGCAGATGTACAACTCAACGCTTTCGAAATTGCTGCAGGAAGTTGAAACGGGCGGCTGTTCCTTGAAGAAGATAGGCCGCAAAATATTTCGATTGAAAGTGGATGGTGATGCGTGTCAGGAGACACATAAGGTGATAAAGCAACACTTAAGGAAACAGATAAAGAAGGGAGGTTGGAGAGAACAAGGCCTAAAATTTTATTCGTCAAATTGGGCACTTTGTAATATTGGAAAGCGATATGAAGCACGATGAAAACAAGTAGTATTTTTTGATATTATAGACGAAAAGTTAGAACATAACTGCAGGTGGGGCGTATCGACATCTCCAAATCTCCACTGAGTCCAAAAAAAAAATATTCATGAGACAGAATAGCTGCAAGGAAATCAATAGATTAGAGAGAGTAAAATAGGTTTGAACAGCAACACACTCGAGGCGAGACGAAAACTGAAAGTCACTACAGACTATGGGTTTTACCAGTGCTGAGACAATTACGGCCTTTCTGGAACATAGCATATATAGACAAAATACTATTATATATAACGTCCTCCATAAGTGTCATGCGAACTATTGCATATCGTCGCAAGCCAAAAAAGACGACAAATTAGTCTTGGTCCTTAAGTCGCGCACATTTGGATAAAAGATGCTCAGATTATTCCTTAAGATTGGACGAACCTCGAAACTTTTATGAGCGGCAAAGCAACATCTATGAATGGAAGAACTATTGGAATTGATGTTTTCGCAATATTTTTGGTAAGACCAGGTGACGGGAATGAGACCTACGCCAAGCGGCTATACAGTCCGCTGTGGAAGTTAACACCTCGAAGCTGTCCCTCGAATACCTTACGTTTCTCAGTTAGATATCCAGACGATGCAGCTACTTTGGGTTCCAGGACATCAGGACATTAAGGAAAACGGTGAAGCGGACGAACTGACAAAAGCTGACACACTTTTGTCGGAGGTATCCTGCAGTTTCCTGATTGACATTCCGATAGCTCCAGTTAAACTGTTAAGTCCTGGGTAGAAAAATCTTCCTGTATGATTGCAAGGCAACTATGGAGAACTTTTGATTTTGATCGCACTAGAAAGCTACTCGACTTGCGAAGGCGCTCTATCTGCATGGCAGTGGCTGTTTTATATATAAATTGTTTATCTGGTATGCATACAGTGCGGCTGGGTGCCCCTTCCAAAGAATTTTGCCCAAGCTGTAGATGCGAGGAGGAAGACGAAACAGTTTTTCACTCCTTGCTCGAAAAAAGCAGTTGCTTGACTCATACTTCTTCGCAAGTCTAACTGAAATAGCGACGCTGGACCTGAAGAAGATCAGCCAGTTCAACAAGGACCCTGAGTGGCTTTAACGTAATAAGTGTTGTAAGTTTTACGTTGCACGAAATGCGGTAGCACAATGGGCCGCCTCCGGAGTTTGCCTGATGGAGGCAGTCGCGGTACCCATCTACCTAGCGTAGATATCAAAATATAGCTATTTTGCCAAATTGTTAAGTCAACAAGAAAATATTGATTTCATCAACAGCTAACTGTCTATGTTGACAAATGAATTATCACCTTCTATTTGTTCAGGTCATCATATGTATATATTTTGCTGAATTATATAAATATTCTAGAAAAATATTCAACTCAAATATCAACACTTTTATTATAATTCATTTTGAATACATATTAACATTTAATTGTCATAGCATTAAATATACAAACATTTTCGAAAGAAACAAGGCGTGTCGTAAAAGAGGGCTTGGCTTGTCTATCCTCTCAGGTTGTGTTAAGTCAATACAGTTCTAAGATATTCTAGTCAAAAGCGACATTTGTATTTAGAGTATTTAAAGCCAGAAGGAAAACAAACATTACTGCCCTTGTGATCGTTATCGTTTGACCCTAAACTTTTTTCCGTCAAAAGTACTAAGTCAATTAAATGCATGCGGCTATATATGTATTTAACATGCACACACAATATGCTGCCCATATGCAGTTATCGATGCATATGTACAGCGTATGCACTTAGAAACAAGCCATGACGTTAAGCGCAATGATTGCATGCGCGTGTAGTCAGACATCGTTGCGCAGTTCTGCCAGATCAGCATAGAAACAGACTAGTTTCAATTTCAGGTCCAAGGAGATTATTGAAATGTGTAAATGCAGCAGATGACACAGTGGTTTGAAGAAGTATTAGCCATTTACTCGAAACTACCTTCTTGTTGTACTTGAACTAAATTCATGTTGCTGATTTGCCCGCAAGAACTTGACTTTACCTCAAGCATGAACCCTGCTAGTTTTCATTTGCAATTAGGTTTTCATTAAGATTTGAATTTCCCAATTTTTTTATATAGCAGTGGGAATGTTTAAAAAATTAAATGTACATTAAATATCCAACATCACTGTATACGTATAAATCCAGCAATTTCGCCAGCTATGCGACTATGCATCCAAACATGCATTCTACTCATTTTATGGGTCCAAGGGTAGCAGTGCGATCACTTAATATCATTGCTTTCTAAATTGTCTTAAAAACCTCCATGATAGTTGATCACGCGATACTAAAAACTTAATGAACAGCTTACAAGCCTTTATTAAGATCACAGATCTCAGTCTGGCTCACTCATTTGTGATTCTTTCCATGCATGATCCACACGTTCATACGTGCGCATGTCTAACTGCCGATCCGGAGCTGAAAACGTGATCTGCTGTGTCGCATACGTTTCAACTGAATTTTAATCAAACTCAATTGAATACTCGCATACTCTCATTTTCCAATATACTTTCTTCAGTGCGTATGAAAGTATGCGTATACTTGAAAACACCATATATTATTTGCTGATCCACTCTTCAACGGTAGGCATGAGAAAAACAAGAATTTTCGCTTGTACATATCTAATATAATTTAGGTCACGTGGAAAATTACCCGAAGCAAAAAACTAATTGGGTGAAGTGACAAACAACTAAACAGTCACAGAAACCCCCAAACGATTTGGCTCTAATTCAGAATTTTGTTATTTTGGAGAAACGAAATTCAACCAGTTCCCTGGCGATTTGTTCATTTTATTTTAGATAACACTCTGTTGCTATCACCAAGCGCCGATTCGAAGACGCTCGCTTGTGTATCGCTCGCATTGAGGACACCACCAGTATGGATATCATATGTTTGTTGCCCCCACACATATCGTTTCAGTTTTCTATTGGGGAATATGTGAATATACATATGATGCATACATGCATCGCTCCAAGAAGATACTTCGACTAGCTGATAAAATTGCTAAATAGATTGTGGGGCTACGAAATGTATTTATGAGTCTTAATGGAAATGGGAATTGGAGTCGGGGTACAATTATTTAAAAATGTATTGATACTAAAATAGAGTTCATCACAACGGGCCTCTTTTGTGCCTAGGTGCGTCTGTCGCAGGCCTCCGTCGATCGGCAGCCACTTCAACTTTCAAAATAGAGTTATTGATATTGATACTAAAATAGAGTGAAATCAAAAAATGGAGTGTTTTTTTCATACTAGTTCACTAAACATATAATTTTCACACTGAAAATTGAATTTTCAAGAGAAGAGAATAAATAACTCATTTGAATCAAGCAGAAATGATATTCAATGACGAATCAACTTCACCGATGATGAATATTCGACGAACCACAGATTCATCGGTTCCAAAAGTATCAATGAACTACCCACCTATAATACAAATAATAACCAATTCAATCTTACTTCAATTTTGACTTTGACTATGACTTTCAAAAAACTCCACTATCTTATCTATAATACAAAGATAATTTTTCTTTATTTTAAGATAGCACCAATGACTTGTCAGAATTGGCTTCAAAAACACATCAGATCAAACAAGTCTCTAATAAAAGAACATTCAACCAAAACCAGATGCAACAAAAAACAATTGTCTAAAACCAAACTCTTCACATATTGTCTGTGATGTGAATGGATGCAGTGTTTTTCTTAATATTGTTTACTTTAAAAAAAAGTGCAATGCTTCGATGAGGTTATCGAACTCGAATGGAAATTTTATCGATTAATTGATACTGTTTATTGAAAGTTCTAGAATCATTGTAATCTATATAGGTAGAGAATTGGGGTAATGTGGCTGAATTGATGATAGATACAGTGTGCTTTTGCTGTTTCTAATTGTTAAATACATTAACGTATTTTTAAATGAATTTTTTTTAATGAAACAGTCTTAATTTTGACCAATTAAGCTGACCATTATAGTAACTAAAATAATGTATGATTTAAACGTGGAATGAGAAGATAGATATAGTGAATCAATGCGAATAAAAGCAATTGAACAAAAAATCAAACAAACAAACTAACACTAAGCGCTTAGTATAGCATTTCTCCAATGGATAAATTATCGAGTAAATAAAAAATCATGACACTCAAAAGAAAAAAGATTGAATGTAAAGTTGCAAGAAATTTCGGAAAGAGGAACATCATGTAATTTATAGCAAAAATTGATGTTACGATTGGTTGAAAAACTACCAAATTCAATGAGATGCTTACATGATATTAGACAATGCAAAAATTCAGTTGCGAATGAGGCAACACGAGCGTCTCTCATTTGGAGGTATTATTTATCGTCATATAAAACAACAATAAATTCTATGGAGCAAGCAAAATAAAATATTCGATGCGGGCTCTTTTGGAGAACAATAGTCAAGGTTAGGCGTTGAAATCATAGAAAGAGCGGTATCGACCATCACATCAATTGGTGCTACATATTACGTCATGGACCTTTCAGTAAACCTTCCTGCAGCAATCACAGAGCTTGCTTTCCATTATTATTTTTATATTAATCCGTACGACTTCATTCATATCGCCCGATTTACAGCCATTTGTCCATCGAAAATAAATTGATAAATTTTAATACCGAACTGATTTCAACATATTGATTTCCGGGGTCATTCTAACTTGATCTCTCGTCTGTGCAGATATTAAATATTTCATATTTATTGCTCTTTAATGGCTCAGTGAAGAAGCATTTAAAAATAATTTTTCCTGACATTACGTAATAACAAAGACTCGGATTCCTACCTCACTAAAACAATCCAAAATCCTAAAATTTTTGGCTGAATGGTTCCGGCGGTTCTGTTGGTCAGGACGATTTGATCTGGCAACTAGTTCTGCTAAGTTTTCTTCTGGGACAACGTGATCACTTTTTCAATAGATTTTGGTCAAATTTTACATAGATTTTTTGTCCTGTAGTAGAATTGGCGTATGTAAAACCCAAAGACCAGACGGAGTTCCAAACAAAGATCTTAATGCCGGAATTCGTGAAAGCCTTTCAATAATACCTACACGGAAGAACATTCCCAAGCCGATAGAAGCTACAAACTTATATCTCAGGGCAACAAGCCTCCTGGCGAGCCATCATAATATCGGACCATATGCCTGCTGGACTCGATGCGCTTTCTTCGAAGGACAATACGATTTTCGGAAAGCACGCACAGCAGCCGATGCAATCAAGAAATTCGAAGAAATTGCTACAGCAATGTGGCTGGTGAGAGATGGACAGAAAAAGAATACAACTCTGTGGCCGCACTAGACGTGAAGAACGCTTTCAACTTGGCCAACTGGGAGCACGATAAAGAAGCTTTTAGCACTATGGTACCCCAAGCTACATTTAGATATCGAGCTAATTCCAGAACAGCAAAGTTATATTCACAAGGTACCTGAATATTGCCAAGCACAAAACAGAAGCGATGTTGATAACTAGCCGGAAGGGGTTCGAGTTTATGGAGGTGTGACTTGGCTCTTAAGTCATTAAATCTAAGTTATCATTCGAATGCTTTGGCGTTTTCTTGGATGATAGACTGAGCTTTAAGCAGCGCATAGACTAACAAAGCGTAAAAGCAGCAAAAACATAAGCATTGCTTGACTGGATTTTGCCAAACATTGAAGGGCCCAAGACGGTCTACCTAAAATTTTGACTGGAGTAGTAAACGCAGTGCTTCTCTACGCTTCTCCAGTGTGGGCTGATCTTCTCACCATAAGCTCATCCCAGCAGTACACAGGCTCAGCGTGCTGAGGATCATAAGCGGATTTCGCACTATACATGCAGATGCTGCTTGTGTTACAGCCGGTATGATGCCCATCGATATCCTTGCAAACGAAACAAAACTAGTAGAAGATCAGCCCGTCATGGATTGGAACCGCGGGAACGCAATTAAACAAGAAGAGAATAATATCCTTCCCCACGCTACGTTAGGAATTGGGTGATAAAAGAAGGCAGACGTATCATTTGATACCGAAAATTATTCCTTGGATGCAGAGTAAGCATTGAGTCCTAAATTACTATCTGACCCTGTTTCTTACTGGGAATGGCTACTTCCATCAATATCTGCATATATATGGGCAATCATTTTACATAGTTCATCATTTTTTTGGTACATCTGCTCTAATATCAATATTTTTCTTTTGACTATTGAATCATTAATTTTGTATCTATATTTTGCAATTTTGTAGATATAAGTAGCTACTTAGCTACTTATATTGCTATGAAACAGTATTTGAAATGAATAAAGATCTTCAATCCAAGCAATTCTTATTAGAAGCTTCTTTAGACAAGCGAAAAGGTTCATAAGTTTTTTAAATGGGATACATTTAGGTAAAGTATATGTTTCTTAAACCAATAAACGCTTTTCTGTTTAGAAAACTAATATCCACTAATGTAAATCGCACTTAGTTGCATGGAGTTTTATCGTTGCTAATCCATATCAGTATGTAATGTCATGAATGAGAACGTAGAATGCACGCTATTATACTTTACAATGCAATAACTTTATAATACCTATATAATAAATTTGTAATAACTTTAACACCGATGGTTTTATCGGCAACATATGTACATTTTTAATTATTTATTATAATACGACTTACGAGCTCACCATGATCAATTTTTACACAATGTGTTTTCTTTCATTAGCGTTAAACGGCCCACAGACACGGAGATCTGGTTGCCGACTTGGTTGGAGACTTGCGATATTTGCGAACAAACTAGATCTGAGACTAGCCCACAGACTATGAATTTGGTCGCAGATCTTGCATATCTGCAACCAAGTCGACAACCAGATCTCTGTGTCTGTGGGCCGTTTTAGTCATGTTTTCATAATATATATATATTACATTCTGCAAATTATAACGTAATACAAGCCTGAAAGCAAATTTAGCATTATTATTGTCTTGTCATAACCTAAAACTCTAACACATTAAAACTTCGACCACATGCTGAATCTAGTTAGAAATGTAACTAAAATTACCTGCAACGATTCTGCTCAACCTAACTCAAATGCAATTTTCGTTTATATAACAAATATATATAACAAATAATATATGTACATAACAAAATCGTTTCAATCCTCCTTCACTACTTTGACATGAATTTTCACAATCCCATAAACAAACCGAAATTTCCTTGACTGCATTATCGATTTTCATCAGCTGGTACAAATTTCCCTGTCACTCTCACAATCCCCTATCCGTATACACTTTGCATCTTTTTCATTGGTTATTGCACTATCCAACTTGACAGCCCGTCGAGTCTCCTTAATTTTAAGTAGAAAAATGGCTGGATACATTGCACGAAAAGGACCCAGAGCATTCTGTAAGTTCCAAGTTATTTAATTAAAACTACTTGAGCAACAAATTGCATCGATTATTCAATTGCTGGAATATGATGCGAAAGCTCTAGTTTCATGTCAGCTGTTACATAATTTCAACCCCTTTGTGTTACTACTATATTAATGATTGCCAATTTATTTAAGCCGCTTTCGGAAAATGGGCATACAACCTTTCGGGATTCAACCAATACGGTAAGAAACCCAAATGATTTCTCCTGAAATTGTTCTCTATTGTGTGATCCTAACCTTTAAACTATTGATTCAGGTCTTCATCGAGACGACTGTCTCTATGAAACCGAAGATGTTAAGGAAGCCATTCGTCGTCTACCTCGCAAAATTTACGACGAACGCAACTATAGGATAATGCGTGCCATTCACTTGTCGATGAGCAAATCAATATTGCCCAAAGAGGAATGGACAAAGTATGAGGAGGACACGAAATATTTGGAACCATACCTGGAGGAAGTCATCCGGGAGCGTGAAGAACGTGAGGAATGGAATAAGAATCATTAAGTTGGATTCGTGATGTTGATAAATATGTTTAAAGCAAAGGAGAAGATGCGTGAAAAATAAATTAGATGCGAGTTAAATTTAAAAAAAAAAATTGGTTTTCTTTGAATTAATTTAGTGTGGACGTTTTGGACATATTCAATGCTTTCTTTTCGATAAGTATGCGATATTCCTTCAGAATTATCAGAAGAGCTCAGTTAAATTTGGATAAGGAATGGTTTAAAATAGTCAACAATCCATTCGAATGGTATATCCGATAATATTAATGCTATGGAAGCCGAAGAACGGCGACTTTTGATCAGGGTATACAACGTGCTGGTAAAACAGTGAACGAAAACAGTTGTGAAATCACTAACTGTAAAAAATTCTTGCTGTAAAAATACAACTTTCAAATGTCAACAAAATAGTGTAGTTATATAGAAAAAAACATTTGGGTGCATATCACTGATACAACTCTTTTGCCTAAATATCTTCAACAAATTTCATTCCAAAAATTCAAACCAATTGTAGATCGTTAGTAATTTTATTATTTTTTAAAATAAAAACATTTGGCACAGTGAAATTGACAGCAACAAGATAGATTTTATCGAATCAAAGAAATCAATTGATACTTATTTTGAACTTATTCTAATCAATTTTACAACATAAATATGAACATTTCAATTTTATAAATTTCAATAAGATTTTACATATTAGCCAATGAGTGTAATGAATAAATGATTTTATTTTCTCATTGGAATATTTTCATAACAAGTAATTTGCATTACAAATCAACAGCCACCAATTAGCTTTGAACGTTATGAACATTTGTTGCCGAAAAATCAGTGGTTTTCATTAGTCTTGGACTCTTTATTACCAGCAAACTATTTGAAGAACATTGGAATCATCATTTTTAAGCATACTGGGTATTTATTAATCGATTAAGATTATTTCTAGATTGTTGCTACATTATTAGAATACATAATCAAATGTATTTTATAAAAAGGATATGTAAAATATTTACAAATCGATGTTGCTTTTCAAGTCTTTATTATGATGAGGTCAAATCGAATATCCCACAATGTATTACATTGTTCACTTTTATGAAAATTCAAAAAAAAAAATTCATATCTAACCACATTTTTCTCCTTTTTTCTTACATATTTATCCTATTATAGACGTTCAATTAGTTTCTATGCGCTTATCAGTTACTGTATTTGAATGTTGTGCGACTCCTGACTTGTGTACGTGTAGAAATCTTATTAACTTATCTTTTTAATATGATCGCCATACGTACATAACAAGATTCATATATGTGCCCTATGTTTGTATATACGAAGAAATATTTCTTCAGATATTTCATATCGACATTATTTTGAATTTAATTTCTGTAATTCTTTAGACATTCATGCTACACTTAAAAACTGAAGATAGCGCGCTACTATTAAAGATCATCGTCACCGATTCCTTCAAACGCTTCGTTTTGAACTGACTCTCGACCGTTTTTGAAGAAGACTGTTGTTGAAATTTTCTTGCGGATTTTATTACGCAATGAAAATGACTCGGACGGTGATTGTATTGGCATGTCGATATCGTTCTGAAATTGTATAAAGATTAAATGAGTTAAGAGATGGTTTATGCTTTTCTTCAGGTCATAAATGTGTCCAGTGCTTACCAAACTTGATATTGTGTCGGAAGAACTGGACTCTGATATTCGGTGGCTAACCCCACCGTCTCTTCGAATGTAGGATAGCGGTGTGATATTTGTGCATGGAGTCTGAAACGAAAAATTTCAAAATAATCAATATAAACGGTGACGATTATTTAAATAAAATTACTGTTCCAATTGAAAAGTCAATAATCGTTTATTAGGCACACTGAAATGTGTGTCGACTAGAATTTCGAGAGACTTGGGGTTTCCTCAAAAGGATAAGAGCCAAATTATGAACATGCTGGTGCAATCAGTAATGGTCAATACTTTAATTCTAATTTATTTTATATTTATTAGTTGAATTAAAGACGAAAAACCAGTGGGAACTTATTCAAGTCCCAATTTGTAATTCGAAATAAAATATGTATCTTCTGAGCTCAAATAATCAAAAGATACACAAAAAGTATCAGGCAATAAAATTCACACTTACCTGTGCATTATAATAATCATTTCCATCTTTCTGATTCAACAATTCATCGACCATTCCTTGCAAACAAACAGACATCAGCATGGCCTGTTCACTTGATATTGTGATCCATTTCAAGCAGTTCTTTGTCATTAGATATTCGAATGACAATTCTAAATTCTGTATTTGACTCTCGATTGACGAGTTAGATGAAATCTCTTCATTCTGTAGACAATAGCAAAAATTGAAACTCAAACCATTCAATCCCTTTGGAAAAAATAAAAAAATTGGAGACTTGAAATTAACTACTTACGTTATGAATTGTCGTGACTCGCCAACATCTCATTCTAGTCACTTTGAATTTAGTCTCTTGTATCTTTAATCCGATATTTGTACGTATACTTAATTCTTTATTACCTATCACAATTGTAGCTGCAGTATTTTGCTCCGGATAGTCAACAATAGCATTTGAAAATTGTATTGTTCCGAATGATGGTAGTTTTCTTGCTATTTCTAAATACTGTAAAAAAAATAGGATGTTGGGGTGAAAACATCTGGTTGTAATGCAGGTAAAATTATGGTAATAAATTTTTCGATATGTTCGACTATGAAAGGTAGAAAAGTTTGCATATCTAAAATGCAATCTTACCTCCTTTTTGTTTCCTCGATCCTGTAAAGATGCCAACTGATCTTTTACATCCTGCGTCGCAATTATCCAATCACAATCAATATCACTAACAGTCTGTATGTAGAGTAGATTTAAGGCGATATTATCCTGCATCAGCTGCAAATCATAACGTGGGTCCCAATAGCTGCAAATACATAATGTCATCGTAAGAAGTAAAGAATCTTTATACATTTGCTTACCTCTTACGAATTACTATTTTGCAATCATCTATAATTCGTTGTGATATATATGGCGACTCAAAGTCCATCAGTTTCCTTATAAGTGTTACGCGTCCGTCGCGTTCCTTACGCATCAGAAACAACGAAAAATAATATGTATATTCGCCGGGTAAGTCGATATTATGGCAAGCTTTCTCCAGGATTTTCGTTGAACACTCAGTCGTATAACAATTTATCGGTATCCTATAGTTGTTCATTAGATGAACGTCTAGAATCGTTTCTCGCGTCTCGATACGCGATGATTCTTGCTGTGCGTTCAGGAGAAATGTTCGAAGCAAATCGGATTTTGAAAAATTTGGATCCTGTCCAATTAACTGCACATAACGTTCTAGACATGATCGACGATTTTCCAGTTGGTTCTGTGTTAGAGGTAAGAGCTTTTTTGGCGGAAACGCAGGCAATTCGATTCGATTTGAGAGAGATCGTTTCAATTGTTCATGCAAACTGTGAAGTTGTTTGTAGCGCAAGCAGCAATGAAAGTTGCCATTGATGTAGATGTTGTAGCCCTAAAATATGAACATAGTATTTAGTTTTGAACGAAAGAAATAATTTATTACATATAACACTATCAAAAAAAGTAAATACTGAGTATTATTTGAAGTAAAATCTTAGATACATAAGGGTTTTTTTTTTGGGTGAAATCATATCGCAAACAATATTGTGGCAAGATTCATTTGGCAATCATTAAAATTTTGTATGTGTAATGGAGAACTTCGAAACAATATCTGGATTAGTAATTATATGCCAATTACTGCAATAGTAGTTCCCACATGATTTTCACACCACAAACAACCACACATTCAATTCTCATGAGCATTAAACTGCCTACCATATCGAACTTTCTCACGTCTTAGCATCGAGCACCTACAAAGCTCATTAATTTGCATAAATCTCAAAGATATGCTTGTTATGAAATTCGATTCGACAAAACCAAATCATAAAGCTCAGTTAGCTCGTTGTTAAACTAATAATAGAAACAAACAAAGCTAATTTACGTTGCGCTACATTAAACTGCTGGTTTCATTCCATTTTTATGGGAGCGAAATATTGAAATTAATTTTAAGTTTATGATCATCTCATGATGTCGACAACTTGTAATATCTTCTGTAATAATGTTTTGTTGCAATCAATGAGCAAGTGATTATGGGTAGAATTATATAATAATGTTTTTGGCGGTATAATGTTGGACTAGGGGTTTTATAATTTTAAGTAAGTGCATTGTTTTCATTATTTTATTAATGCGAACAAATTTTTTGTTTGAAATATTCGGGCCAAAAATTATTTCATACGAAAATAGGAAGATCAATATTATATTAATGTAAAAATCAATGACCTTGTTGAAAATAATGCTTATTTTCCTTAAAACACCCGGCTAATTACACAAATGATTTATTCAATCTAAACAATTCAAATGATTCGCACTAGGCGATAGCTTATTGGTAACTAACTATATCATAACTACATTAAAGTAAGTAATTGAGCGGGAGTAAGCATTTAAAGCTTTTGAGAGAAATTTCTACATCCTCCCCGGCAGCCTGGAACAACTTCAATGCAACTCCAATGGGTACAAGTGCTGTACTGCTCTTCGTGTCTTCATCCCGTTGCTGAATCGTATTTGACAAGCTCGTACCTTTCCGTCACGACCTGGAAAGGTTTCTTCAACCACCGCCAATTTCCATTGCAGCCTCGGCGTTAAATTATCATATACCAAAACAACTTCGTCACGTTGAATGTTTGACGATGATGATGGTCGAGAGTGCATCAGCGATCGAAGTTGTATCAGATACTCGTTTTTCCATCGTTTCCAAAAAATATGAAGAGTTCTCTGTCGGAAGCTCCACTTGCGACGCAATACGTTACATGTAAAGGTTTCCGAAGAAAGCTGGCTAGGATCATTAAGCACTGATGTCCCACTTGAATATACTCGAAGAAAATGCATTGGGGTCAAAGGAGCAAGGTCCTTTGGATCGTCCGATATATACGTAAGAGGACGAGAATTTATTACCGCTTCCACTTCAATCAATACTGTGTGGAGTTCATCGTTGCTGAGAATGGAACGCATCATTGTAGCCTTTAATGCATTTTTGATACTACGGATGAGGCGCTCCCCGAAACCACCCCACCACGGTGCTCGTTCAACTATGAACTTCCAACGAATTCTATTCTCAGAAAGGAATTTGTTAGTCCGACTGTCTCGTGCAAACTCGTTCAAAGCATTTAAATCCTTTGCTGCTCTTTTAAAAGTCTGAGCATTATCCGAGTAGATAATACCAGGTTTTCCTCGACGTGCTACAAACCTCCTCAAGGCCATAATAAACGATTCAGTAGACAAGGTAGGTACAAGCTCCAAATGAATAGCTCTTACTGCAGCGCACGTAAAAAGTAAAAAATACACCTTTTGGTTATTTTGAGTTAAAGGTTCTTTGACGTAAAGAGGACCCGCGAAATCCACTCCAGTAACTTCGAATGGTCGGCTTTGTGCCATTCTATCCCGCGGTAACGGCGCGAATGGCTGTGCTGCAGGTTTTGAAAATAGCACTTTGCAAGTGAAACATTTACTGACAACATTTTTTATAAGCTGCCTAGCCTTCGGAATCCAGAATCTCGATCGTAACTCTGCTAAAACCGTGTTTACTCCACTATGTAGCGAACGGCAATGTATGTCCATTACTATTAGTTTGGTAATGTGAGATCCCTTTGGAAGCAATATTGGTTGAGCAACATCTTCATCATCCGCTTCTATGTTTTGTAATCTACTCCGGGCTCGCAGTACATTAATTTGATCCAGCGTTGGATTTAACGTTAAGAGAGGAGAGTTTTTCTCCACCTTCCCTTTCTTTCGCAAAGAACAAATATCCTCATAGTAATACACCCCTTGCACGTGCTTAATCCAATAAATTTCAGCTTCAGCAATTTCTTCTGTATTGGCATCAATCGTTGAGGCGATTTCTTGTTTTCTAAGTGACTTTGTGAAACGTAGTATATATACTGTGACTCTGAGTACGCGTGTCCAGCTATTGAATCGTTCAGGTTGGAATAAAGGATCCTTGAAAGAAAAGCTTTTATTATTGGGTTCAATTAATAAAGAGATTACCACTAGCTGGGAACAATCTGCTCCCATATCTTCTTGAGGCCAGTCACATTTATTACACCTTAGCCATTCAGGACCCGACATCCATAGCTGAGAATTTAAAAGCACGTCTGCTTGTACACCTCGTGTTAAAAAGTCGGCTGGGTTTGACTTGCCAGAAACATGCCTCCAAGCAGAAATCATTGTGAACCTTCTAATTTCCGCTACCCTACTTTCTACATACGGCATCCACCTTTTAGAACCTCGAATCCAATGAAGAGTTATTTTCGAATCTGTCCAGAAATACACTTTCGAGGGCATCATATTTAAATTAGTTCTCAGATAAGCATATAAACGCGCACCTATTAATGCCGCGGTTAACTCTAACTTTGGTAATGTCAAATCATCACATTTGCCTGTCTTTATTGGGGCTACCCGATTTTTCGCACAAACTATTCGAGTGTCTATAAACCCGTCTTCATTAACGATTCGTAAATACGCGACGACACCATACCCCAGAGGACTAGCATCCGTAAATAAATGCAGCTCAATTGCACGAACGTGAATACTACTCAGCAAGCACCGAGAAATCGCGAACCTTTCAAGTTTTTCGATATCAACGCAACACGACGTCCACACCGACATTAGATCTGCAGGTAGCGGCTCATCCCAACTCAGTTTCAATTTCCAGGTATTCTGAAACAGCACCTTAAGCTTGATCAGAAATGGTCCGATAAATCCAAATGGATCGAAAATTTTGGCCATTACTGAGAGAATAAGTCGTTTTGTTCCAGTTGGTGCTGTGCTCACCACATCCTTTGCAGCTTTCACATCCACGGCGATTTCATCACTGAAAACTCTCCACCAAACTCCTAAGATCTTTTGTGACTCGGACGGACATCCATTCTCAAAAAGGGCATCCCTTACTTGTCCATTATTAGAGTTCCATTTTCTCAAGTTCATAGACGCGTTCTTCAATATTACTTTAGCCTCTTGGTACAAGAGTATGGCTTCTTCTTCAGTTTTGACACTGCACACAAAGTCATCCATATAAAAACTTTCCTTAAGGACTGCACACGTTCTTGGATATGTCGTACTTTCCTCCTCAAAATGTTTTTTCAAGGTGGCAGTCAGTAAGAAAGGGCTTGACGTTACTCCGAAGGTCACCCTAGTCATTCGGTAAGTTTGTACAGAAGGAATCCTTTCAGCAGATGTTAATTTTTGCGAGTACCAGAAGAATCTGTGGACGTCTCTTTCCGTAGAATGCAATTCTAGCTGTAAAAAGGCTTTTTCGATATCTGCGACCAGGGCAATGGGGCCTACGCGAAAATTCAATAGTATTTTAAGTACATCTGGCAGCAGATTGGGCCCGGTATTCAAACAATCATTCAACGATGGACGATTGGCAGCGTGAGCTGATGCGTTAAATACAATGCGAAGCTTGGTAGTGGACTTATCATATCGATATACTGGGTGATGAGGTAAATAGTATGATCGAGATTTGTTTGAATTATTTTCATCTTCAACAGGCTCAGCTATTCCGTTGTCAATTAATTCTCTCATAGCTTTGTCATATTCGTAAAGCTTATTAGGACATCGTTTAAGAGACGTTATTAGTGATTTTAAATTGTTTGCAGCTCCGGCCTTGTGATTATCTGTAAGTATTTTATCCGTTCTCCAAGGCAAACAAACAACAAACCTGCCATTTCGTTTCGTTATTAAAGAACTACAATAACTATCAAAACATGAATTTGCTTCGTCAGATGGCGATTTAATTCCGATAACTTCCAGTTCCCACAAACGTTGATAATCAAAATCTTCAACAAAAGTCGCGCCTACCGAACAGAACATTATTACACCTCTATTGCCGTTGGATTTTTGAATAGGAGCAGGTCCATGTAACGTCCAACCGAAAATCGTATCGATAGCCGTGAACTTATCAGTTAGCCTTTTTATTTTCCCAATACTACATTTCCAATAATTATCAGCACCTACAAGCAACCCAATTCCGTGTTCTGGTTGATAGCAAAACGGTCGAGCATCGGCTAGCAATAATGACTCAAATTCCTTATCTACCTTGGGCACAGTCAACACGTCGACACAGATCTCTGGTACGACGACTGCTTCGATTGTAATGCTTTCCGCATTATGTTGATTTGCTAAACAAATACAAACAATATCGTGTTCTCTGGCAGGAGCTTTTTCATAGCTACCAAATGTAACAACACTGACTGTTCGTTTTCCAATAGTTGCCAAGTTCAACCTTTTCGCAAGACTTTCCTTGATGAACGTCATCTGGCTTCCGCCATCCATTATGATACGCACATATATTTTACGTCTCTCTGTTGGGTTGAAGGCAAACACAGCAGCGGTTTGCAAGTACACTTCTGATGCTCTCTTGTGCATTTCGTTAGCAGTGTAAAGATTTAGCATTAGATTATCATTGCCCTTGATCGGTTGGGCAGTCTCTGGTTTTCCCTTCGAAGATCTTGCTCGATAGTTTGGGTCACACAGCGACGTAGCATGCCTACCACTACACCTTGCACAAGTCAATTGTCGGTAAGAACACGTTTTGGAAGTATGTCCTCGACCCGTACATCGAAAACATCGGCCGTCGCGTTTCAGCATTGCCTTTCGTTGAGACACAGTGATGCTATTATCGCATTCTCGCGAATTATGAGATTTCGATTTACAAAAAAAGCAGGCGCTATTTGCATTAGAAGCAAATAATCCAGCAGCCGTAGCGAAAACTTTATTTTCTTTTCGTGTTTCTCTCTCATCCGAGGCATTCTCCAAAGACTCAGCTTCTCGTTTGATGAATCTCAGTAAAGCTTTGAGTTGGCGTTCACTGCTACAATCAAACTCATTACTCACAACTGATGCGGTACTGTCCAAAGGCATTTCTTCTTTCTGGTTGATATCAGAGTCATCTTGAACACGATAAAAACTCACTCGGAGTTCGTTTGGTAGGCAATGTAAGAGCTTCGATTTGAGCATGACCGAATATGTGCTTAATGAGACCTGCATTGCGGTTAATGATCGGGAACACGCTAAGACCGTATTGTATAGTTTGCGCAATGCTTTAGCATCGGTTTTAGAACTAACTGCCGGTAAATTCATTAAGGTTTGCATGTTTTTATCAATCAGTTTCTCCGATCTTCCAAATTCTTCTTGAAGTAATGCTATGGCAGATTCATAGCACTGTGGCGTTGGCGTGAAGCCAGCTATAATTTCGCTTGCTTTGCCCTTGACAGCTGATTGTAAATAATTAAATTTATTAGCTCCACTTAACGCATCATTTTCATGAATTGTTGTCTTGAATTGCTCCCAAAATGGAAGCCACTCACGAAAATCTCCCGAAAAGCTTTTCAATTCTAATTTCGGCAGTCTAACTGTATTACTGCTTTCAATATGCGTCGGTATGGGATTTATTTGCACTACACGTGATTGTTGAACCGAATTAAATTTACCGATACGCTGATCCAGCCTAGCAAGTGTGCTTATGGCTCTATCCTCATAATCCACAATTGCTTCACTTTCTTTTGAAAGTTCATCTGGTTTTAAAAAGGAACGTACCTCAATATTAGCTTTACAAAGGCTTCCATGTGCAGCCGTTAATCGTTGCTTTAAAACCATTAACTCCTCCAAAATACTTTCACAGTCTTGGATAATTTCATCTTGCGTTTTACCTTTAATATCGTTGAATAGGTCATTTGTCGCGTTAACCACTTTTGTCACTTGACCTCGGTAGACTGCACGACTTGCTAATTCCATTTTCGAAAAACAAGCGATCTCGTTTCACAATTGAGTTACCACGTTTTCGTTCCCGGGTTTCGGCACCAAATGTTGAAAATAATGCTTATTTTCCTTAAAACACCCGGCTAATTACACAAATGATTTATTCAATCTAAACAATTCAAATGATTCGCACTAGGCGATAGCTTATTGGTAACTAACTATATCATAACTACATTAAAGTAAGTAATTGAGCGGGAGTAAGCATTTAAAGCTTTTGAGAGAAATTTCTACAGACCTGATCCTATTAAGTAGAGAAAATTACAATTACGTAAAAACTACAGTAAGCTGGCGGTTGTTTGAGCAGCTGGTCGTGCGATATGCAGGACTATTGGGGCAGTTGCACCTGACCGACATATAGCTCCAGCTCAAAGAATTCAGATTGTGGTGATTTGTGATGTGGGGCTGAAGTGTCCGTGTGGGTTGACTTCTTGAGTATGGGTCTGAAGGTCGACATTCTGAGTCACTCAGCACTATATGCAGACAAATGATTACTATCGCAACAACGTCAGTATTACTGGCAAACTCCAATGCAAGAATTTCTTCGCTGTTCTCACCGAACGTGGAATCTTCTCACAACAAACTGAAGCAGAACAAATGCAAGGAGGTCACCACACCCTTCGTGTTGGGCGTATGACTAAGGTTCCAGAGCAGCAGATGACTTGACAACGAATAAAAACTGATGATTGGCGCATTCTATCATGAACTGTGCGCCTTTTAGATTAAATGTTGCAAGCCAGCCAGTCGAATTCGATATAAAAGAACTATTTTAGAGAAGAGATTTTTTATTCAGGTTGAAAATGCTATGGACTCTGTGGGTAAGCGGCAAATTCTATAGCATCAGCAATACTAACTTTGGTACTACGGAGGAATTTCCTGCTGAAAAAAGGACATCTTCTTTAACGACACAACGAGCTCTCAATGCTTGACCAGGAAAAGACGTCAAAATCATACTATGTAATTTCAACCCGCATCTATTGTCAATCATTATGTTGATTTCAATAGCTTGTACGAGAATACAGATAGTGAATTGCGTGTAATCCAATTACCAGCGCGCTAAAAAGTGGTCGACGGGGGTGTCCCTAATTTGCTTGGAAGATATCCACAAGTTTACTTGGGTGTCACCAGATATGCCCACTTTCAGCCAAATAGACCATGTGCTTACTTATCGCCGCCACTTTGCCGACGTTTGAACATAACGGGAACCACTCGGATCACTATCTTGTTGGGGCATTTTCAACAAACTAAAGATGTTGCTGAAGGATGCAATCCCTAGTCAGCCTAGATGCAGAGTGAAAGATTCCTGCTTCTATCTTCATAGTCATCAGATCGTCAGGCTCTTTAGTCCTTATTTCCGAGGCTGGCTAAAATTGGTGAACCTGTTGAAAATTGACGGGAGGTTGCCTGCATCCTAAACAATAAGGTGGTGTCCTTCTTCGAGGCTTGTAAGAGGATCAGTAAGTACGGGTCGAGAAATTATATACGAATGATAAAGGTAAGAGCTCTAGATCCAAGCACCATGAGTTCGAATTCAGATATTATGCTTTGAGCTAACCTAGTTCTAGATAAACGACGGGACTTATCATTCTACGTTCGTGAAAATTACGATTATGAAAATGATGTCTCTACCACCTCCAACACGCAGGACTCTGAATGGGTTTAAGCGTGCTCATTTTTCTTTTTAACTTCTGAAGAAAAAAATGATATTTGAGTTAAATATATTTGTTTTTAAAGGCTATAAAGCTTGAATTAATTATTTTAATTTAATTCAAATTTGCCATAATAAAGTTAAAGCAGCTAACAAAACAAACCTTGCCCCAACAACAATAATATTTATTCAAATTGAATTATATTCTTAAGATGACAGACTAGCAAAATTGTATTCGTTAACGTTCGCAAATCATATCAGTTCGGAGACCGCACAGGTCAAGTCGGTCAGATTTATTGTCGCCATAACATTGTTTTTTTGTTTTTTGAACATTTTTCTGTTTACTTTTTCCTGATTTTAATTTCTATTTGAATTGTTTTCTTTTAGTGGTTTAATCTTAAAGCATCTTTTATCATTCATTTTTTTTAATATGATTTAAAATATTCAAGAATTTTATTCACTTGATTGATACAAGTATGTGAAGCTTTACGAAGGATAATAGTAAGAAATTGCAAGAGAGCCATTCAAAATTCACAAGTAGCTACAGGTTGCCATTCTAAAATGGGAAATTGTTTTATAGTTGTTAATGTTTTAAACGGAAAAATAATCAAAGCTCTGTTCAGCATCAGCAATAAACTCGCTAATCGAAAGCATTAATCACGAACGGGACTTGAGCTCAATAGTCGCCGTTACGCATGGTTTCGTATTATCATAACTAATTAAAAATTGTAAGTCATGAAAAAATATATCGCATCAATAGCGGCGACGTTTCGCTCAGAGAATTTGAATTTTCTTTGCGCAACTAAAAATTACATGAGAAGATGTTCAGTTGACTGGAAATCGTTATCAACTTATTTTTTTATCATTTTCATTAAATTATAATTGAAAAATCACTTACAAACAAACTCAGAGCATACAAAACACCGCAAATTTGATTCGTTTTCAAAACAAATAGCCGAAAAACATTTTACCAAGTCGGTTGGAGTCAAGCAATCTTATAATAATACTTAATTTTATTACACTCACAAGCGAAATGTGGGCCAAAGTTCAAGTCGGCTTAATGAAATCATTCTAATTATAAGGTTAGATAGACGAATAGATACGTGTAAATCAACTGAGCGGATGTACTCAAATACTGTTCCAGGCGACTAAGTGAATACATGGTGTAAGATATATGTGTATAACTGCACATATTCTTATTTCGTCCAAGATGACTTTCCATTCGTCCGAGTTCCATGTTTACTAAAAAAAATATGTGAATTTTTCGAAAATAAACTCGGCGTTTGGAAACTAAACAGAACAACGATGGCTTCTCTACGATTTATCAAATAAAAAATCAAATAAGTACTTTATGTAAACATATGACTCGTTGAAGTAAGCAGAAGCAGAATATTCTGTTTTACTTTATTGTTTTATTTTATATACAAGCTATTAAAGTTTGCATTTACAGACGAGCATGTGCATGTAGATCGCGTTTATGCGGTTAGATGTAGTAAATTTATCTAACCCAAAATGCTTAAGATAATCATTGTGGTCTAGAAAGATATAAACCACTAAGGCTCAGCAAGCTGTTATAATAGAGAATTTATTTCATCATATATTCTTAACGAAAATCACAAAAATCCCGGAACATGATTGATTGAAGTACTTATTCACAATCTGTGCACTAAAAGTGCTAGGTAATGATCTACGTACAGTTCTGAATTCGAATTGATGTCTTACTTGTTAGTGGTTTGCCCATCTATAGTGCTATTTTTGCCGAGTTTGTTCTTTACGAGGGTCGTTAATTTGATTTTTTAGTATACATGCCTATCGTCCGCACATCAACTAGCAATCCAATAGACGTATTTCTTATGCTTATCAATGAGTCCTACAAATTTCGTAATGACCTGATCCCTTTATAGGAAGTTATCGCAATTCGATTTTTTTCATATTTTATTTAGCTACTTTTAGGCACTTGGCGCGCCCAGGGGGTTAAAAATTTCCAAAACATAATCAAGCTACAAATATGACTAATTTCATATATTACCTATAATTGGTTTTTCAAATTAAATTCTTTCCACAGAAATATAGGCGTACCCAGAAATTCAATAAAACCAACGCTGTCGCCAAAGGGTTAAGAAAAAATGCCTGTAAATAAAAGAAAACCCTACAGCTCAAGTACATCAAAATCAACAATCAATTATCTTATTCTGTTTCTGACTTCTCTCTTAATGCTGTTGACAATTTCAAGGACCAATATTTTCAATATTTGAGCTGATAAGCATATCTTATATGGCATCGCCAAAATCTTTAAATTATCGGATTTCATCATCAGATCATCCAGTGCTTTCATGATTCTTTCTTCTTTCTTCCTGTTTCCCACTCTTTCAATCTTTTTATCTCTAAGGTTATCCCTGAGGCAGACACTCTGGGCATACAAACACTTGGTGCGGTCTATCATCCTATATGGAACTGCATTGTGGTGGAATAGACTGCTGTTAATAGGCTCAACAAGCTTCAAACGATGGTCTGCTTGCTATTACAGGAGCAAATATTTCCCTTCTAAATCTAGAACCGCTTTACCTCAAAATTCAAGAGGAAGTAGCAAAATAGTCTGTTAGCCTACAATATGCCTACAGGTACAAATTAGGAGACATAAAAAGCCAGATTAGAATCCTGGAAGATATCAACCCCATTATGGAAATGTTTAACATTAGCGATTAAATAAAGACCAAAGCAGCCTTCGGGAAAAGGTTCAACGTCACAATTCTATCAAGGAACAAATGGACGAATGGCCCACTTTCTTGGTACAAAGGGGTGCAAGAAAATGTGGTATAAGGATGGTTCAAAGATGAATTGTGGAGTAGGAGCAGATATCGTAGAATTCAAGTGCAAAATACATAACCCTCTCCCAAAAAAGGCCACCATATCTATCAAGCAGAACTAAATTCCATACTGCCACACAGCTGGAATAAAGACAAGGAGCACTAAAAGGATTAGAATTAAGATCCAATTGGATAGCCAAACAATTCTTAAGGCTCTCAATTGTAATTACATAGATTCAGCTATAGACTTAGAGGCGAGAGACCTTAAATGAAATAAGGACACAGAACAGCCTAGAGTTGATATGGACGGCCATGAGGGGCACCACGGAAACGGAGAAGCTGATACAAAAATCCAAGAAGGAGGAAAATTAATGACCTTCTCAGGTCCTACTTCGTACTGGGGTTTTATTAATGCAGACGCGGACAAGGAAATTAAACCGTGGAGGAAGAAATACATCGAACGCTACTGGCTTAATCTTCAGGGTTTGAAACAGTCGAAAAAATACTTTAATTTCTACAACAAAAGACCTAAAGAAGCAGTGGCTCTGCAAAAGTGGCATAAAAGCCCTCCGCGGAGCATTGACAGGTCAACTTCCTTGCAAAAAAAAACATAACATATGTCCCGTCAAGGAAGATATCCTATCCAGGACTTAACGCAGAGGAGACGCAATAGACCAAGGAAGTTGTCACTCCATGCAACCGACCGATCAATTAACCCTTTGTTCATAGCGTAGTTGCTGGCAAATTTTGTGTCCACACTTTTTTACCTGAATAATACGCTGTAATCTGTTCAGCAGAGATTTACTCATAACTTGTTTTTTAACTTTCGGCTTCATTACCGTCTTTACAGTGATCGTCTCTGGAATCACGGCGGCTTTTCTTAGATCAGTGTTTCCTCTTTAAATTATTCTATAGGAGAGTCGAATCTGACTTCAGTAGAAACGTTTCTGTTCGTGAAGCAATTCATGGCACTCCGAAATCTGTCTCCGAAACTAGATTTATTTAGAAAGTTCTTAAAAAATTGTGTTAGGTATACAGTATAATTTTGCAATATAGATTGTTCCTATCTTTATTACATCGTTTTTCACACTTTTTATTTCTGTAGTAATATTTTTTTCTTATTTTTATTGTCAATTCTAAAATTGGATTTTATCTGTTGAATTTTTTTGTAAATAAATAAATAAAAGCTAATTAGCTTTTGGCCAAAGTGGTTCTAATACCAATTTTCTACGAGAATAAGTAGTAAAAACATCACCCATGGAAATGATTACAAGAACATCAACAATGCATAGGTTCATATCTACAGCAAATCCTACTTACATATCTACGACCTCCCTATCATTTTCTACAGACCACTTTTATCTCAAACACGGGGTCATAAACTCGATCTTAAAACATTTCTCATGCAAATAAAGCTATTTGATATTGCCATTTTTTTACAATCGCTAACATTACATTAGCATAGGCAACAGCAAAATTTACAACAACTCAGTTCGATACTTAGTACCATCTGTTGCTTTTACAGTTTCTCTCGTTCGCTTGCCGCTACCTTAAATACATACACCATTCATATGATCATTTCTATGGGCATATAAACTATTAAAATTATATGCGAATATGAGCCTCGTTACTTTTATGGAAATCTATCATATCTTTTTACTTAACGTACTTATTTCTGTATAAATGTACAAATATACGAATGAATGTTCCCGTTAACGTTCGACGCCCACAATATGCAGAAATGCACAAAGTGTGTACCAGCATGAAATATCGATTTGTATAGCACGGAATCTTGTACTGGGGGATACTACACTCCACGAAAATCGATTCGAAATGATTTGATTCGATTCAAATTCGAACGTGAAATGAACAAAGCTATGTGGTGGTCGATTGGTTGGTTGGTTCGTACGTTGCGTGTGCTGTTGTGATTTTAATTGAGCTAATGGATTGAGTCATGTCAAAAGTGCATTGACTTTCGTTTGAGATTATATATGCAGGCAGATGCAATGAAAGCAATAGATACTTTTGATTTGAGGATTCGAAATTAGGCAGTATTAATTAAATTATATGATCGTTATGAAAACTATTTTGTAAACTCGAGTACTCATCATGTCCTTCAAGCAAGCCTCTGTCCATTACATAATTCGGTCAAAAATTTACCTACAGACATATTTCGAATGCCAGGAAATTAAACAAATCAACAACACTAACTGGTCGGAGCAAGTCGCTCACCTTGCAAGGTGGTCTCGCCACTTAAAACATCCGCTTGATTCACACGACATTTCGCTATAAGACTTTTTGAGATTCATAGCATTCAACGTAGAATTTTACGAGTCACACAAATACTGACCCGTTCGAAGTGCATTCATTTCATTTTCAGACTTAGGATAGTTTCTTTTCACTAAAAGCCGATGACATCATATTCTGACGCTGATATTTCCGAATTTTATTCAGCACCATATTTACTCAAGCCCACAAAGTCTGAGTTGGATGTTGGTTGGAAAAATATCAAGGTTCAGATTATACATGGTTAATTGCAAATATTATTTTTACCCAAAAAGTCCAATGTCGTCTCTTGTTTTGACAGATTTATGGATGCGAAATGTTTATCAAACGGAGAACAGTTGCGGTATTTATAAGGCCATCGACCAATAATACTCAGTCCATTGATTAGTTTACCACCAAAAATGAATGTATATATTTAATAATGCCTTGTTTGTGGGTGATCGACAAACGTGACAGGAATGAAGTGGGCGCTAGATTGTGCAACAATGTCTCAAACCTACTAGCGACACGAAATTCTTTTTCAGAGCATATGCAAAGCGTCGATCTTTCTTTCGTTTGCTTTGAAGCTACATATGCAGTTAGTTCGAAGCGAAATGCTGAAACCGACCCAGCTTTGAAGTGATTTTAATTTATGCAAACACAGGCATGATTAGGTTCAAGAGTCAACAGCTTAAATGCCGACTATGTTTTTGCATATTATCGAGTGTCCGGTACAGATTAAAATAGGGCTTCGACGAACAGATGTTTCAGAGTTGTGTCTGGAAGTTATTTTAGATGAGTGAGATTTGTATGCACTATAAATGGAATAATTCTAACCAATTGTAAACGAAAATGTCATTCTATGCTTGTAATTCAGTAACCGGTACTTTTCTGGTTCCCCCCCCCCCCCATTTTTTTTCACTTTTTGTTGTTGCAATGCTTCTAAAATTGATAAGAAAGTAGTAATTAACCAAAATTATGATGGAGAAACACGTTTAATTTTTATTGTTTTATTTTTATTTTTATTTTTAATTTTTAAAATAAATAATTTTTTTTCAAAATAATTTTTATTGGGTTATTGGTTTAGCGAAGGGTACGGTCCCAGTCGTAGGCCAACAACACATTAACTTTTAAAAAACTCATTCTGCCGCAGAAAAATGAAAAAAAAATGTTAAAACCGGAAAAAAAATTTGTTTTGAATGCATTTTTCCATCTCAATTCTTGTGGAGTAACACTTTTTAACCCATTTCGAGCAGTTTTCATTAAAAAAATTGAAAAAAAATGGAGGGGGAAAAACAGAAAAGTACCCAATAACCCAATAAAAATTATTTTGAAAAAAAATATTATTTATATTAAAAATTAAAAATAAAAATAAAAAAAAAATAAAAATTTAACGTGTTTCTCCATCATAATTTTGGTTAATTACTACTTTCTAATCAATTTTAGAAGCATTGCAGCAACAAAAATGAAAAAGAAATGGGGGGGGGGGAAACAGAAAAGTACCCAGTAACCTTAGACATTGATCCTTACGTGTAGTAGTTCTTATTTTTTTTCTGAGTTGTTAAGGATGAATATCGGGGATATGGTCAGAGCAGCACATTTTATACCCATTTTCAAGATTTTTTTTTAGAAAACTGTTAATAGTTACTTGATTGGGATAGTACCTACAGCAAAGAACAACTTTTGAAGAGTATCCAAAAAAAATTTTATTGAAAAATATCGAAAATTAAGCTCGTGACATGAATTTGACATTTTCGTTCAGGACAAAGAGTTGATTTGCGGTGAGACACATAACTAATGACTGGATCATCGTAAACAAAAAAACCAAAAATATTTCGTTAGTTTATGAGTTTCTTGAGGTAACGCTGTCGAGTTTTTCCAAATATCTAGATTATTTAATTTTTGGTATAAGTTTGAAGTCAAAAAAACGAAAAAAAAACGGAAATTTTTTTTTCGAAATTTCTGTTTTCAGTTGTAAAAAATTCCATAAATAAAAAAAAAAGCAAGAAAAAAAAATATATCGACAGCGTTACCTAGTAAATTGCCTTCAAAAATAGTGTGCAAAATTTCAGAAAGATCGGCCGAGTAGTTTTCGAGTTACATGTCTCACCGACTTGAAAAATAAAATTCCTCAAAAAACGCGTTTTAAAATTTTAACTGTGCAACAAAAGTGCGTGAAAAATTACGAAACACGTGTACCGTAACTGCTCGATGAAATGAATGTATACTACAAGTCACATATATAAGTGTTTTTACACAAATATAGCACAGACAGGTGTGGATAGAGTGGGAAGACTCTACTATTACGTAATGGGAGCTGCGCGCGGCTAATAAAGCAGGAAAGGAACGCTATAACACGCGATTTGCGCGAAAATATGAATTTGAGTTATTTGTATTGTTAAGCCGATAACTTCGTTAATTTTGCTCGGATCGACCTGAAATTTTGTATGGACACTCCTGAGTCACTATACACTAGTCACTAAACAAAAAAAATACATCGATTTTCTGACCATACCCCCCCCCCCCCTTAAATTGAAATTAAATTATATAATAACTAAAAAGAAAACATAAATAGGATAAATGGAGAATAAAGAAAGTAAGATAGAGTTAGTTGATGTGAAGTTAGTGGAAAAGATGAAAAATAAAAAAAAACATGCAAAGAAGAAGAAGCTCTTTTATAATATAAAAAGATAAATTAAAGCATTTTTAAGAAGAAAACAAAACGAGAAAGACTGCTCCCAGACAGCAACGGAGTGCTGGTATTAGGGATGCAAAAAGAAATATTTATTAAATTTAAAAAAAACTCAGCAATCAGGAAAAAAACTAGTAGTAAATAGTACGAGATTTACTTTACATGGTTCTAATGTGATTCTTCAGCAGCCTTTTAAAGACGGGAAAAGATCTAGCATTCTTCAAAGAGTTAGGTAAATTGTTAAAGATTTCCATAGTTAATCTAATAGTATCTTTATGTTTTCTATTCGTTCTAGAGATATCAAGCCTGAGATTATCTTTAAATCTTGTGTGATAGCTGTGATAATCACAGTGTCTCATTGGAAATATGGAAGATTTTATATTGTTATTGAGTATTTTATATATTATCTTAGCTTTTTCCATAAATATAATATCCCTTACATTGAATTTATTTGTTTGTCTGTATAGTATATCACTTGGAGTCATTCTATCAAGTCCATGCACTGCCTTAACTATCCTATTGAGTATTCTATGAATTGAGTCAATATTCATCTCTGAAGTTTCACTCCAATTCAATATATGATAGGTAAACTTAGGCAGCACAAAAGAGTTGTAGATCATATTTTTCAGGTCTAAATCCAAGTAATATTTCATTCTGAACAACCTAACCCAGAAAACCAACTTAGATTTCACATTACTTATGTGAGGGGACCAAGATAACCTATCGTCAATAATTAGTCCTAAGTATTTAGATCTAGCCACTCTTTGTATCTCCTCTCCATGTATTCTGATGTTAAGGCAGATCTCACTCTTATTAATCTGCTTGAATACCATGTAACTAGTTTTAGAGGCATTGATTGTAAGCCTGTTTCCCAAAAGCCAGGACCCATAAACAATTAAATCATTATTTATTTGTCGCTCCAAAAGTTCAGCAGAGTTAGCAGAGAATAGTAAAAGGGTATCATCAGCATAAATAATATATTTTCCAGTAAGACCAGAGAAATATAAATTATAAATATAGAGTAAAAATAAAGTTGGCCCCAGAATTGACCCTTCATTCACAGATATATTATATTACATATACATAAATTCTTACATGTATATATGATTTTCACTTATACTGTATAGCTGAATCTTGTACAAATACCGGGAAAAAGGTGAAAGATTTAAAATAAAATTAAAAACTAAATCAATTCGTTTGGGGTATTCGTATGCACGTCGCAGAGGCACAACAATGATTTAAATTTAAGTACCTGTTTCGAACAACAATGTGATTGATTCTCAGCAAAATATATGAGTGCTGCGAAAAAAAAACATGGGTAATTTAGTAAAATCGACAACGCTTGAGTAAGTTTCAAATGGAACCACATGATTACAGTGCGAATTTAGACTCATTTATATAATTTATAAATTGAAGCTGAGTAGTCAAGTACGCAGATCACCGACGGCATCACACTTTGAGCAAACCTAGCTGTAAGCAGGTATCTACCTGATTTAAATCAGGAGAAAACCTAGCTATATGCAGGTAAATACCTGATTTAAATCAGGAGCAAGATAAGGCGAGGAACTGAAAATTTCACCTTGTATTGATTGTGAATGAAGTATCTAACAACCTTAGTCATCAGACTTGAATCCGGTCGTATTCGCTGCTTTTCTAAGTATATCATCTATGTTTGCTGAATCCTCTTGAGATTACAGTTTACTATCAACATGGCAATTTTATTAATAAAAAATAAATGCCAAGTATAATTTGCCCGTATTAGCATTATCGATGATTTGCCCTTCAAAATCTTGACAGCAGTACAATATTCAGATTAAATTGGTACCTTACCATAAACAATGCCTCGAATATTGATAAGACCATTAGCTCAATGTGCAATATTAATCATTCTCAATTTCAAATAGGAACTATTTTATTAGGGTAAGGGCGCAATATTGACTTACCGTGTATGTCGATCCTGTCGTCTCATTGTAAAACTCCTGGGTATCTGGTATTGAAAAATGCATTGTGGAAGCTCATAAATGTCCTTTGCTATGAAATCCTATTCATTCAACTCCTTTGACCCCAAAACATCAACAATTTCCAAGGGTCGAAGTCGCGTCGTGCTGTGCAAGCAGGAATTCTATTATTGTATGTATTAAAACTGTCAAGCGTCTGTGTCTGAGGCTGAGCACTCGACCATTCATTCAACCCGTTCTCGCAGTACCCTTTAGCATGACAGCTATTCAATATTGACTCTGGCACATCGGACGTAAACAATTTGCGTGCACGATTCACTATGCTGTATTGCAAGAGTTCTTCACTGCAAGCCGTAGCCTTCTAACGAAACAAAACCTAATTATTTATTCGCCGCACAGCACTTTCATTTTCGCGTTCAATTCACCATCGAGACATAAATTAAAGCAATGCGTTGCAACACGGCGAGGAGTCACTACTGCAAAACAACTCAGATCACTTCGAAAAAGAAACTCTTATATATGTCCTGCTTATGATTTTATTCAAAAATTATTCACAGCGAATGGTTTCTGCCGATCTTTTTCTCGACTACCCGCTTTTGTACACTTCCTATCACTTACTCCGAAACCACTAGAACCAACAACGACACTGGCTCGACCAATTGAGGCACACAACAATTTCTTAATTCACCAACAATGAGAAGACTTGACTGGCGGTTTCGTTTACAGCACAATTGCCAGAAGAATTTGACTTGTGTGAGGAGCGACAAAATTAATACGAACCAAATCAAATCGATCCAACAAACTAGTGGAATGTGAAGCACGGCTGCTGGACAATATCTAGTCGTAAAATTTTATTCGGTTATACGACACCAATTGGAATATTTACACCGATTGACTGCATGCGCCTGCTGCTTCCACTACTCTGGCTAACGAAACAGCTTATTGATCAGTTGCGACGCGTTCGAATAAATCGTAATCAAACTTCGTCAACGAGCACGTACAATCGCGAATACTTCGCTATTTGTCGGACCGAATTAATCCAAATATATTACAAGCAAAAATGAATAATCAAATTAGAAGTACACTCGATCTACAGTGTTTCGCCCATAGTTTCGCCCCTTCTTGCGGGCTCTTCGAATACAATACAAACACACCATGGATACGTCGCCTTTCTAGTCGTCGTCGCTATCGAAGCAAAAAAAAAAAGCCCTCATTTTGACAGATCTGACTCTCATGTTTCCGTTCAGCGTTTTTCCTGCTCTCTCAAATTTCCCAATTGGTAGGAGGATTCTATTTTTTGCCAATTTTCAGTTTTTTTTTATGAATTTGTGAGTTGCTTTTTATATACTATTGTTATCTTAAATATATCTAATTTTGATAAATGCATGTCAGTATTTTGCGTGAGCACTAATTTTTAATCAAATTTGATTTTATCGATGACTATTTAGAAGATTATTTATTTTTAGTGTTATGTGGTTAATTTTCTATTCATGCTTCTATTTGTCATTTCGGCGATTAAATAATCACCTGTTCAAATGAGCTTTTAAATAAGTATAAATTCATTTCCTACACCTCAAGGGAACAATTTAAATCCTGAACGCGCTCTCCTCTGCATCATTTTGACATCTCACGTCTGCCAACATGGCCGATAGAAAATTTGTTTTATCATCATCACCCTGACGGGAGAAACCTTCAATGTAGTTTGAAAATTCTTGTCTGTAATTTTGTGAAATTTTCCGTATTTCGTGGTTCCCTGCCATTGCAAAATCGATGTATTTCATTTCCGTTTGATCAACTTTCGGCATGTGCAAAAATTCACGGTGAACTTTCGTTCTGTGAAAAGTGTGGAAATAAATATTTTTAAACTTGAATTTTCAAATGCCTGACGTTTCGTGTGAGTGAATGAAAAATGGTGGGCGCCTCTGAATCTTTTCGATTGAGTTGTCAATAGACTTGAATCAAAGTGACTTTTTCGATAAGGTAAAATACCTTGAAGTGATTAATAGAATTTCGAGAGTAGTTCTAAGTGCAATGATGTATGGACGAAATGATCTAAGTTGTGAAAGCAATAAGGAAATTTCCCAGCCTGTGATTTGAATTTGAATTTCGTGGCAAATTTGACATTTGGATATTCCGCCAATTTCAAGCGAAAGAAATAATGTTAATTATGGTCAAATTAAATGTCCAAATGATTTGAAGGCTATTGCAAAATAAATTCTAGTTGATATGATAATCAATAAAAAGAGCGAAATAATGATCATGGAGTCAGCATAAAGCAATTAAATTTCTGTTAAGTCTAGTATTGATTAAAATAGCATTTTGCATAATGAAAATTCCAAATTCTAGGAATAAAATTTTGACGCGAGTTTTGTTTTCAAACAATGATTATCCAATGTCTACTCTTAAATTACTGGCACGATAGATTTTATATCTTCGATGCCCTTTTACGTTCTCTGACCATGTTAATCATGTTTAACTTGAGTTTTGGGTTCAATTTATTAATAAACTGTATTCTCTATTAATATTCAGCTGTCCTATTGCCCCGACATTTGGGTAAATTGTCCATATTTTTGTATATATAATTTATTCGTGTTTCTTACCTCAAATAGTGCTTTAGTAGGTTTAGCCCACCTGCAAGATATTTTCTTTAGTACAATACTCTTTGTTTCACGACAACTACGATTAGTAGGACAGTGGCTAAGGATTTTCAGTATTCTCACCGACTGCCTTGTCTATTAGTAATAAACCACTTCCATTAAGATCTGAACCATCTTTCATTCCAGCTTCATCATAATATTTTACATTTAACCATGGCCAACGTCTCCACTCCTCCAACAAGCAATGCATCTACGTCTAGCCCACTTTCTTCGCCGGAGCTAAATTTCGAAGATCTCATTACAGTCAGCAATGTCCTCAGCGAGCCTGAAAGTGATCAAGAAATTATCCTTAAAAATTCCACCGAAGAAATGTTACCAGCGGATTTTATCGAAGATGAATCACAAACGATATCAAGGGCAACAGCTAAGACCACCACAACTTTAGCTTCGTCGTCGCCATCAACTGTATCAAATTCTTCGGAATCGTTGCTTCAGCAGAAAATCGTCAGTTTAACAAAGATCGTACCGAAACAAACTGCCACAACAACTACAGCAAAAATATCGGCAGCTGTAAAAGGCTCAAATTCGGGTCAGGTGGTTATCATACAAGGTCCATCGGGTCCTGTTCCGATACGTATCGCTGGCTCGACAGCAGCTGCAGTAACCAAAACTGTGACTGGTGGCCAAATCACGACAACTGCGTCAAGTTCAACGACTAATGCTAAAACAACTGTTAGATCGCCAAAAGATAGTCCCACGGGCAACAAACCTGTTACGATTCAAGTCTTAAAGATGGCAGATGGCAGTTTAGTCCCTATTAAGAAGAATAAGACACTAAATCTGACAAATCTTTCGAATATTTCGCAATTGCCGGTCATTGTGAAGACGACGAATGGCCCGAAATCGGTTATCGGTGCGCAAACCAAATTGACATCGGTAGGTGGAATAATTTCTTATTATTGATGCATGTATGAATGTATGGAAGAAAGTTTAATATTCAAGTAATCATTTAAATTTTTCCGTACTCAACATCTATCTTCTCCAGGGTGCTCCGATTTTAAAGTCCTTAACGTTGGCGGAAGCCCAGAAGGCAGGTTTTATCAAACCGAAACCGAACTCTGATTCACTTGGGCTTACTAGGCTCCAAAAAATCTTGCCAGCTTCTTCGACGACTACTTCAGCAACTACACCGGGATCGACGTCGTCATCGACGTCGTCGACTATAAAAACAGCAAGCGTAGCTGCAAAAGAAATTACCATAAAATCCGAAACGGATGGAACAACAAAACAAATAGTTGTTCCGCAGCATATGGTCAAACTGCATTCGTCCGCAGGACCGATTCAAGCTATTCAGATCCCCGGCAAACCAGGCGTGCAATATGTCCGTGTTTTATCGTCCAGTTCCTCTGGATCTGGTGCAAAAGTAGTCACTGCAGTGAAAAAAGATGCAAGTCCGACAAAGACACCGTTTACAGGAGGACACCAACGGATTGTGATGAGCTCGAGTGGAAAATCAAGTTTTTCGATAGCTAACTCAACGAAAGAAACGGGGATGACGACAACAAAAGGCAACACAGTAAGTTTTGCCAGCAAGAAGTTACTAGAGCCTGATTATTTGCGGCTTCATCTATTTTGTTCTACTAGTCACTGTTCTTTTTTTCATTTTTAGCTCATTTCAACTGTTCCCACTCTACGGAAAATACAAGATGCAACCGCGACCACCAAACTGGTTACTAGCTCTTCAAATGATAGCGAAAGGCCGACCTCACAGCACCCCAAACAGCTGCTTCAAATCAAGAAGATCAACCCAGCCAGCATGATAAACAATAACTCAGAATCGAAATTGTTTACTCTAAATACTGCTAGCAAGAATTTCAACAGGAACTCGCTTCCCTCGACGACAACTCATCAAGTAATACGAAAAATCGAACCACGATCTATACTAACTCCCACCATTAATGATCCGCCGCCGGCTGTGAAACCGAAAATGGCTTATACTAGTATGGATACTCCACAAGAATTCACTAAGGAGGAACTTTCATTGATGTTTGCAAGACGCTCGCCGAGTCCCGAAGCGCTACGAAGAAAGCATTGTAACTGTACGAAATCGCAGTGTTTGAAGTTGTATTGTGATTGTTTCGCTAACGGTGAATTCTGTCAAGATTGTAATTGTAAGGAGTGTTATAATAATTTAGAGTATGAGGACGAGAGACAGAAAGCTATCAAGATTTGCCTGGAAAGGAATCCGAATGCGTTCAAGTAAGTTTAATGAGTTTTGAAATGTTTTATTGTTTTCCAAAAAGCATGGATTATCAACTTTTAATTCTTAAGTCTTGACTAGAGCGGTAATTGTGAAGACAATTTTCGAATTAGAAAGCTCTTAAGTTTTCTAGTAAATTCGAGTGATTTCAGCAATTAGTACATAAAAATCTGTCAAATGTATACCGTTTGCAAAATTTTGAAGCAGATTTTCAATCATATACCTCAACGGATAGTGGGTATTTTTGTATGAGTGAGATCCCGTAGGAAAATGAAATTTTGAAAGTGAATGAGTCGGCTTTTGGAAGTGGCAGCCTGTGTTATCTGGAAGTTTTGTGGAGTTGTGCTTTTGTTTTGCAGCTACCAATGTATCCGTTCCATGCCTCTTTTAGTGTTACATCCTATAAAATATTCAGGCTTCTTTTAAACCCTGGCTATGTTCTTCCATGCCTATGATTCCCAAAGTCGTGTGGTGTGCATTGGCATCACAGTCAATTATCACATTTTGCTTTGCTTTCACAGTGGTCTGCCAGTCAGTCGAGTTTGTCACTTGGAATAGCTAATATTGCCTCTACTATTCCTCGTTTAATAGGGACTTATACTTGAACCGCAAGTGGGTCCCTATTCATTGTCTCTGCTACCATTCCTTCTATCCTTTCGGCCATTAACTTAACTCGCTCTAAACGGAACCTAACGTTGTCTTTTCCATCAGCTATTCTAAAGTGTATTGCCTGGCCTGCTGCTAGGATTAGCATATCTCACTTGCTTGTATTTGATTATCTTCAGGATTTGGTGTTGGGAACCAGGGATTCCTCCATGGCTTATAGTGTTGGCCCCTTCTCACGAATATCCATAAAGTCATTCTAATGGATGAGGTCATTTAGCCTTTGGTCTCTTTTTGCATTGAAGGGACATATAGCTTGCTTTGTAGGTGATAATCAGGAAGAGAAGAGCAGCAACTGTCTGTATCTCCGCTAGGAATCTTTCGTCACGTGTGTTCTCCACTCCTATCCATTACCAGTCTTGAGAAGTCCTTGAAAATCTTTCGGTATAATCGCCATTTTCGTACTCTTCAATGCAATTACATAAGTTAATTGTCGCTGCCATCAACTAAGTTGAGGATGTTTTAGTACACGATCTGCGCTCCTCGTAATCTTCAGCGGACTGTCTTCTTTAGTACCATTCTTGGGTCTGGCCTTTTCCTATTGGCCTCTGTTGCTACTGGTAGGAGTGCCGTTTCTTTGATGCTTTCCTTCTACATACCGCTTCTGGTGAAGAATCTCATTCGTTTTCTGGCTACCCCGCTCATTTTTTCGGTATTGGAGTCTCCTTCAACGGCTTTTCCGAAGATAAATCGAGAGCTTCCATGCTACGGGTCAGCGCCTCTAAAATTAAATTTGAGGATATGCCATTAGAGGTAAGGGGGGAGAATTTGCCACCTTTCCCTCTGCCAGTTTCCCTCTTAAGTCTTAAGATTTGAACTGATACTCTTAGTCCTTGCTCTTTCCACTCTTTGTTATTGGTTTGAAGCTGGTTTGCACCTCCCATTTTTGGCCTTCTTTTGGCAATCGTATCTTTCCGTCCAGGTTTTCAGATTCTACTTGGAATTTGGGCCATGATAACTTTGATCCGTTAGAAGATTCACTGGGTAGCAATAGAGCTCCAATGTTTGAGAGTTCGAAGTTTGAGGCACTTGAAATAGCCCCCTCCTTTGTTATTATTTTAAAACACAAAGAATACCCAATGGATTCAATAATTTCAAAATTAAAATTTCAAATTCATCATAATCTCAGCAAGCTTTGATTGAATAATATCAAGTAACCATGTCCACGCGGACATTTTTTCAAACAGCGTTCATTTTTCTGAACTGGATTTGCTTGATCGATGAAAAAAATGTAATTTGCAATAAAGTTATCAACTATACTTTCACCTGAAAATTGTTTACAAGCTGCCTTTGTTTATTAGGAGAAAGTGTGTCACACTCACTAATACGGACTCTAAAGCTTAACGATTTCATAGCATTCAGCGTAATGTCCGTGTGCCTGTGGCTTTAATCATTCTTTCTTTCTTCACCAGGCCGAAAATCACAAAAGCTAAAGATCAAAGCGATCTTCGTCTCCACAACAAAGGCTGTAATTGCAAGCGATCCGGTTGCTTAAAAAACTATTGCGAATGCTACGAAGCGAAAATCGCTTGTTCTTCGAATTGTAAATGTTTCGGTGAGTTTTTCAAATTACCCCATTTTTTTCAGCGAAACCTCGTCACTATGCAAATTTTACATTCAATTTTCCAGGATGTCGAAATGTTGAAGATCGTTCGGATCGCGATATGTTTGAAGATTCACAGCCACAACCGAATATAACTACTGAACGTGTTCGTCCTCCGAAGCGGGCACATGAAGAAACTCTGGAAAGACCTATGCCAAGCTCAACTTCAACGGCACTTCGGCTGCAGGATGGGCAGTTGGCAAATAAGCAGCCATACAATTTCATAACACAAGACGTAGTCGATGCCACAATCCAGTGTATGATCGCGCAAGCGGATGAATGTACAAAGAGCCGAATGAGCGATAAGGATGCCGAACGGATGATAATTGAAGAGTTGGGACGATGTCTTGTCGAAATTATTGACTTTTCCATAAGAAACATGGACAATTAGTGTAATTAAGTTCTAATCGACTAGCGTTGTAGGTATTGAGAATGGTGTGTAAGGAGGTTGCGTAAAATATGTTGTAGGTTTTAATTGTAATAAAATGGTAAAAAAACGAATTGTGGCAATATGGAGAAAAGTTTGAAACTTTTTGCGTTCGTGTTCTACATTGTTTTACATCCTTTAATTTTATTTCAATTTGATAGGTATGCTAGTAAGTGACAAGGAGTAATGATGCACAAGCTGTGTCAAGGACTCGCATATTTAATAAAAATTATATTGGTTAAGCTATGTACATGATTTTTAAAAATATTAATAAAAAGCAAAAAAAGACTGCATCTAAAACTATGCAATAGACGATCATTTAATCAATTTTCATAAATAGTTGCTATAGTAGCTTCCCATTAAAATGACTTCTAAAAAATTAAATTATATAAAAATAAAGTAATTAAGTAAACAAATCAAAATTTTCCTTTGTAACGCAACGCAATATAAAACTTGTGGCATTAAAATAGAAAAGCCAGAAAAAAGATGCACATCTGGCAGTATTATCTTGATTCTTTTTGATCTCTTTTTATTCTTGAGCAACGATTTGATAAAAATTAACTATAAATTTTATTTCGATGTGTATTCGAATATCCAACTAATTTTGGTTTAGTTTTATAATAGAGATATATCTAATATAATAAAAAAAATAATATATGAATGCAGTTTGTATAAAAGCGATTCGATGTAATACTATTTCAAATTTAATTTTAAATGCGTGTAAATTAATTTAGTTGTTACGATGTATTGAAGTAATTGATGCTAATATATTATCGTATTATTTTGATTGAAAACATACACCGATTAAAAATTTACTTCTATCTTGCGCCTGAGTAATACCGACTAAGCCGCTTTGTCCGAAGCGTTTTTGCGTCGATTTCATTGACAAGCAGCGCTTTCAAAAACGTGCGAACGCAATTGCTAAAAGCGGCGACGCACTATTATGTATGATTCAGATAGATTTATAAATTAGTTTATTGTGAGGAGCATATGCCTTTAGTAATTCAAGGTATTTAATATTTTATCAGAGCAGCTAAAAAGCTAAAACGTGCTAATTATAGTGAATCCCCCTCCCTTTCAATGTTCTCCATTCTATTGTCGATATCCTTTTCAGTTTCATTGGCGGCTTCGCCTACACCTCGGTGTCTAGCAGAAAATTCAAGATAAGGCAACTGCAAACTCCTAGAAACGGAAGATCTAACAATCCCAAATCGTTTCTAAAATCTACTCCAGAGGTCACCTTTTCACCTACCGCTTCAAAATTCATAGTGCTGAAACAATGAATGACTCTTTGATTCGATGTTCATTCTGATAAACACTTTTTCAACACTTTTCTGGAGTTTTCGCTTTTTTCGAAGGAAGGACACTACAGTAGAAGGTACAGCTGAAGCTCGTGTGGAGTTAGACTAGGTTAATTCACAGATTATTAAAAAAAAAAATTAATAATAATAAATTATAAATCGAATAACAAAAACACACTATTAGCATAATTTGTATAGTTGAGGGTTTTTTTTTATTTTTCATTTCTTTTCGTTTTTTCATATTTGTATTTATAATATACAGATACAAGAGAAATATTTGAGTCAAACAATAAATAGTACGTTGAAAAATTGTGTTTTATTACATATAAAATATAGGCAAAAAGGGAAAGGATTATATTGAATGATTATGTACACACGATTACGACGAAATATTGCCTAATTCATTTTCTTTGCCGAATGGAGGTTTAAATAAAATTTCGAACTTTAGTTTCCTTGCTTTGGCTCAAAATCGATAATCCGAACCCTTCAAACCTTCAACATGATTTTCAGAACAGAAAATAAATATTAAAGTTATGTTCTCGCTGATGTTTCCACTTATTATTTTCTTCCTTGTTGATAGATATCGAAAAAATGTCAATCTCTAAATAATTTATTAGTATCTCATTACTTTATATAACAATTTGCTTTTTAACTCTTTGATTTTTTCTTCGATTACTAATGCAGTCATTTTAGCATAAAAACATCTGCATTATTCCGAGAGCGCACACGTTAACTGTATATTAGTTTAAGAATTTAAAAAAATATAGATAAATAAAAAAAAACATGCATTAATTTCATTAGCTGGGGTTTATCAATTCGTCTTGCCTTAATTTTAGAGTTTACGTAATGAAAAATTGTGGTTATGGTTAATCTTTTTGTTCGATTGTTTTAAATTCATTGTAGCTAAAGTTGTATTTAATTAAGCCGTGCATAAAAGTAGCAAGACACAGAGTGCAACTTCAAAAGAAATAGTTGCTTTGTGCGAATTTTAAGTGAGAAAAGTAATGTGTAAATAAGTGGGGGGGTATGTTTAACTAAAACAGAGCATGTCTAAATTTCGTGAAAATGAGAGAATTCGTTTATGTACAGTTTTAAGGAATACATCTGACTTGAGTGTGAAATTTTAGAACTGTTATTTCGAACTGAGTATTTCATTAAAATTGCTTCAAATTTTACATTGCTCCTTAATAGCAACAAACTAAAATAAAAGACGCATTCAATTTTTAAGAAAAACAAGCTAAAGCAGCCATTTAATTCTTGATTTCGATTAGCAATAGCTAAAAAACATTCCCTGTATGCTTTTAATTCAGTGCAACGAGCATCAACATCTTTCGAAAAAACCTAGGACGGTCCATTTCGTACATCATAAGCTCAAGTCTTTTGACGAAACTTTTAGAATCGTTTAATAAGCAATAGCTAATTTACTAGTTAATATTTTCAGGGAAAATAGAGCTATATCACGGCAAACAGTTTTTGCGAGAATACTGGAGATGCCAAGAGCAGGGAAGAGCTGCTTTCACTTGTCTGGTGTTAATTCCAGTTACAAAGAAATCCGCAGAAATAGAAAGTATTTATAAGGAATTCAAGACAGGTTTTTAGCGATTTTAATAATTTGGCTTAATGAACATTATTCACATAGAATCCTAATGACTACATACTTAGCGCCTAAAGTCTTCGTTTAATTTTTCGTAGTCATGCATAACTAGAATTTAACAAGGACACAAATTAAATTATCTACAGTCCAAATTTGAATAGTCCAATTTTATAAATTCAATTGTTCTAGAATCACGTTTAAAGTGTACAGTTTTGTTCTTTTAGACAATAAACCGCTTCAAGGCGAAAGAAAAAAACACAAGATTTTACAACTATATAATCGTAAATTTTTTCTTAAATTCTAAAAATATCTCGATTTACTTCACTCGTTTCTTGGTAATTTATTTTTCAATCTTTTAGTGTCGCAATGAATTTCATTTCGAATATTTTCTTAAAATCTAAGAAGGAACAGTAACATTATTTGATGCCAGTCAAATATGTTTTTTTTTAAATTGCAACGAGTTCGAAAAACATTTTGGGGAGAGTGGTGTGAGTTAGAAGGAAAATATTATAAAAACAAAATAATCTAACGCGTGAATAAATATCGATTCAGTCAAGTAGTATAAACAAATGATTGTTTAAAAGAGTATATGATGATGATTAGTTTGTAAGAATAAAGTTTTTCACTTAAATTAGATGAATGTACGTACATAAGTTGAGATAGCTAAACCAATACAACAAGAAATTAAATCTCTTCTTTTTCATGCAATATTTAATAATAAACTCTACAATTATCTTGTAGTCATTGTTATATAACAATTTTTTTTATCATTCATTGTCGTATTATTTTCTTTTTACACTATAACAGTATAAGAATTTTGTTAGACTGGTTTCTTTGCTTATATTGTTAGAGAAAAATTACATTAACATATTTGTTAGCCATTGCTTTTTGTCGAATCTCAAAGGGGACTTGTATCTGAGTCACGATCCTGGATAGCTGTAATTGATTGCTGTAAGGCATTTGGTGTCAGCCATTCTCTGTAAATATATTATATGGAAGCAATTTTTAAGAATATTTTCTACAATTGGGTTTTAGAATGTAAATATTGCGTTATACTAAATGGCCCCAGAAAAGTAGTAAGATTTAAAAAAAAAATGGTTCGAAACTTGATTGATCGTACAAAATGGGCACGTGAGCTTTTGTCTGATGTAACTGTTTGAACTATGGCAATTCATTAACGGCGGTACAAGCGGGGTCCGATCATGGCTTCCTTCAACAAATTCTTCCACCGGTCCCGATCGCGAGCCGATGTCATCTAATTAGGCATCCCTACGCTCCGAGCGTCCTGGTCAACGACATCCTTCAAGCGCAACCAAGATCTACCTCGTTGTCGTCTACCGTGAAATCTGCCGCAGAGACTTTGCCGAGCTGATTCTTCTTCACTCATACCATACGAGCTAGGTGCCCAGCCCACCGGAGTCCACCGAGCTTTATCTTTGTAATTATATCTACTTCTAGGTAGATAGCGTACAACTCATAGCGTCTCGACAATCGCCCTTCCTCACATATGGGGCCAATGATTCTCCGCAAGACTTTCGTCTCGAAAGCGGCTAGAAGGTCAGAGTGTCTTTTGCTTAGCACCCAAGCTCGGATACATACGTGAGCACTGGCAAGACTATGGTCTTGTATAGTATAAGGTTTGATAATCAGGTGAGCCTTCGATATTTGAAGAGCCTTGACAGAATGTGGATGACTTGACTTTGTTGGATTTGAGCAGCCGCTCGCGTATATCTTCCTCCTTATTTTATGGGATGCAACAATTGACCCAAGGTAGTTGAAGGATTGCACTATTTCAAATTCATGCTTCTTTACCCTGATGATTTGTTTATGTTCTTCATGTAGATGCTGCCATCATGTACTTCGTCTTTCGTTCATTTATGTACTCCCGTTCGATCTGGATGAATTTTTCTTGTGCAGCTAGCTCAGATCTTCCAATAACGTCAATATAATCTGCATAGGCCAGTACTTGGCTAGACTTGACGACCAAGGCCAGGTTGAAGAGGAGGCAGGCCAGACCATCCCCTGATTGAACGGTCTGGATAGCAATCTGATCATGATCAACTTACACAAATGTGTCAGTTTGTTTAGGATTCCAAATTCTTTCATGGCTTCATATCATTGTAACTTGGCTCTATAAGTAGATGATACAATAGAATATTGAATAAGCCTGCCTAAGACTAAAAATCTGATGTATTGTTGATTTGCCTCAGATGAAGCCGAATTGATATTATCCGATGATGACATCAGCGTATGGGACTATCCGCTCTTGCAAAATAGAGCAGAGTATCTTATAGGAACCCTATAGTTGCTACACATTGTCAAATCTCTTTTCTTATGCATGGAGCATATAACACCTGCCTTCTAGCATCTCTTCATGCTCCCAAACGTACATTATAATTTCATACATATCCTGGTGTAACGTGGGCCCTCCATATTTAATTTACTGCATCATGTTTCCGACTATTTGGTAGAACTTGCCTGATCGGTACGGACCCCGCTTTTTCACAGATCAGATCATTTGTCAGGCTGGTTTTTTCCGTCTGTGAAGTGCCCTTTATATTCCATCTCGCATGCCTGTGCTCTATGAGATTGTTGCATTATTCGGCAAGCAACAGTTGCTAGTTTGCATTCATCATCAAGCCAGTCGTTCCGACCTCTCGCATAAACGTTCTATCTACATTTTTGTCATTTTTGGGTTAACATTGGACTCGAAAACTAAATACTCTATTACATCATTCTGCAAAATTTGAAAAACCTATATTTTGTCGAAGTATCAATATTGAAAAATGTATCAATATTGAAAAATGTACTCTCCATATATCTCCAGTACAAATCAAATCACAAATAATTGAATATATCGAAAGCGCTAAAATGTAGATTATGCGAATCAGGGCAGTGTACTAATGACAGTATTCTTAAGGCGTGTACACTTCTCATCTACGCCCGGCATCCTGGCCCTAAGATTGGCTCTCCCCCATGGAGTTTTTCGAAGGCGAAGGTCATTGCTTCCATGCAAAGCAAATCGCGCTCGGAGAACCATACTAGCAAGATAGTGGTCCGTGTCTAAGTTGGCAGCTCGGTACGTTAAGTAGGACATTACATTATTTATCAGATTTAGTCAAAAAATTAAAACATAAGATTAATTGGCACCACATTAACTCACTGTTATTGGCATATGTTTAAAGTATAGTTCATATTTCAATTTTTTGACAGATATCGAGATTTCGAAAGTAATGTCCTTTTCTTCAGTTTCTATTGGTTTCAAGAAGGAAGCAGATTATGCTCGAAATATCGATATTTGTCAAAAAAATTGAAATATATCTAGGTTAATATGAAAAAATTAATCTAATAAATCTTTTAATAAAATCTTTTATTTTGAAAGTTTTTTAATTAATTTAATTATTTCTACTCACTTTGGTAAACATCTTTGCAGGAATGGCACGCATGAGCTAAAATGAGCTAATCGATTTACCCAACTAGGTATCTCTTGGCCGCATAGAATCTGAAACGTTAATTAAACAAAAACGATTTACCATCTGTTCAACCATTCGCTCTTATGATAAACCATTTTAACAAAATATATTCGTTTCTAGTACTTACTTGCGTTAGTGAACTAGAGAAATGATTGCAATTGTTATTCATAAGATGATAACGATCGCCTCGGAACTGATTACCTAATTCATCGACAATACGACGAACCTCTTCATATGTGAAATCCGTACAACCGATTTGTACACTTTGTCGAAAACGAAATTGTTCGCCAAGTTCGTCATGATCGCGAGGTGATATTTCAAAAACTCCTGTAAACGGATAAGGATGTCCACCGTATGCGAATTCTGTACCGAATATTTCGACGCCCGAGTGAAAAACTCCCAATCCGATTGATGTTGTATATTCGTTTATCCAATACTGCAAAATAAAAGGAACAAAGGGTTGAGATGATTGAACTTCATTAGAATGGTTGTTTGTAAAAATAATATGTTAAAAATAGTGTTGTGGAAACAAAGGAATTCAGTTTTAAGAGTTATGGTAGGTCCATTCCAAGATAACGTATTCCAGAAGTTTCCAGGAATGCAATGATTTTTTTGGATTTGTTGCGAATAGTTTGTGATCCCCGATAATTAGAAGGGTTCCGAAACACACATACGCAGTGTTTTTTCTATTATTCGGCTGGATGCTTCACTCGCCAAATCTGAGGTTGACCAAGGAATCGCCAGGATTTTCGCAGCTTGGAGCGGGACTTGGCTTGACGCGAACAAGAGCGTGTGCTTCACATATTGGAGAATTTTAACTGGAGGGCGACACACTAGGCGAGTGAAGGCACACATAGGCAGGTCAGTGGTGAAAATTGTGCACAAAACAGGTCCAGTAACATAACTTCCTAATGCCGCAAGTCCTATTTGTGAATTCGCTCCAGTGACACTTACAGAGAACTTATCGAGGCAAAAAACTTACCCAGTAGTATTAATGAAGAAGAAGTCTGACAATACACTATTAAATGTTGAGTATCGTAGGTTGAATGACGTATAAAAATGCAAGCCAAGAATAGACCCTAGTAAGCGCGAATTGGTTTCCGACTTTGTACTTTAAGAGCGGATACTGATGGATTGCGAGAAGACAGCCTTTTTTGTTGGAATCAGATTGTGACAATAGATCTGCAACCTTTTAGCAGCTCAGGGAGCTTGTATTGTGTGCGCTATGCTAGAACACGTATTTGGTGTACTTTGACGACATCATCTTTATTGGCAGAACATTAGCAGATCACCTGAATAATCTGACAGATGCGTTTAAAAGGCTATCAGATGCTAACTTAAATCTAAATCCCAAAAAATACAATCATATTTGCTGTGATATCAAATACCTTAGCCATGTGGTGTCCAAGCCTTCCTGCTAACGATCTATTTTACTGCTTTGAAATAGTTAGTTAATTTTAAGTGCGTCAAGGGACAAGTAGGTAGCTTGATTGAAATTCAACAAGCACAAAGCTTCAATATGAACAACCGGAAAGGTAATGTGCACGGAAATGCTGATGTGCCCATAATATTATTTTAGTTTATAATAATTTTAGTTAACAATATGTATTGAATGCAAATTCAGCATACGTCTTAAATATTTTTCAATCGTTATTTCATGCACAATTTTTAATCTTATCCGGAGGGATCAAAGGAAGTATGACATACAAGAGGAGATGAAAAGAAGTGTCATATATGTTCTGTAATACTAGTACTAGGCAAGGAAGTAGCTGGAAATTCAGTAAGTACTATTCTGACCCTAAATTTGCTGCAGAAGATATCATGTTGATTCTGATTCTCAGCCCAAGAAACAAGATATGTGGGATATGTTCGCATAAATGATTCAACCATTTTGTTTCTCAATGGATATTTCGTCGACTTTTAGTATAAAATTGGAAAACAAGCTGTTCTGACCTCTTATACTCTAACTGGAAACCGTTTTTGATTAAAATTCATGGACAAACCCCGAAATGATGACTGGCTCCATGCAAACTTTGATAGCCACACCCTTTCACGTATCTTCACCGCTAGTGATTTCTTTGTTTTATGTTCGACCGCGACTGACAACTGATCTTTAATGAGTCGACATTTATCTAATGATAAATTATCCGTGCTAGACAATAAATCTAATCATAAGTCTGTATGTGCGAAATTTAACACCAATTAGACTCTACATCAAATTAAAACCAAGCAAAAGTTATATTAGGATACGAACCAGATACCCTAACTAATTTAAATCGAAAATTGATTATTCATGTATCACAAACCCGATTGCTACCTTTTTCAGCCGCCTAGCCCAGTAGTGACCACTAAAATCAAAATACACATTCGAAAGCTTTATGATGTTCATATACGGTTCATTTAATTGTTTTCGAATAAACCGAAAAAATTGAAATTCCATAACAATAAACTAGAAGCTTCTTCTACATGCGAAATGAATTGAACGGATTTAGATACAACAATTGAGCAAGCATGTAGTTATCATCGAGTGGATTCCAAAACAGGTTTCATAATCCGAAAATTGATACCCAGAGCGGATATATCTAAGTTACTATCATTAGAAGGTAGCAATTAGACGTAGATAACAAAATTTTAGCGATAATGCGAATGAGTTGTCGGCTTTACACCTTGTTTAAGCTGAAAAGCTATAGTGAGTGCCACAAAAATATTATCGCATGAGTAATTAGCGTATTCATTTCTACAACGTGAGTGCAAATGATGAGTGCGGGCGAGTGCAGCATTGAGAAATGAATGATGGAGATGATCGTAGGTAGTGCGGGCATGAGACAATGATGAGCCACCACACCGGGCTACCGGCATGGCAGCAGTTCGAGTTGTTCTGTAATGTTGCATTGCATTGTAATCGAACTCTAGTGCGTTGAACTATTTTCCTGATCGTACGTACATATATGTAGACGCCGATTCTGCTTCACGATTTAGCTTGCAGCATTAAGTATGTTATTTGTGAGGATCGTAGAATTTCTGTGTGTGGATGTGGAGTAGTGCATAACACTATCAGGATAGACAATCAAGCCGACATTTTTTGATTAGATTGAGAATTTTGGTAATATTTTGTTTTGCAAAATTATCGTTAAATGGAAAAATCAATAAAAAGATTACAAGGTAATTGTCTACATTATTATTTGGCTTTGTTTGGGAGGTGATAGACGTAAACATTTAGTACTGTACAATTTAACAACGGTGTTAATGATTCATATATGTTTAGATATCTTTGAATAAAAGTTGAGAAGTGAATGGTGTTCGCAGGATTCAGAATATGCAGTACATTGCTGAAGGAGAGTTACGTATGAGGAAAGCATCGTCAGCATAATAATTCAAACTGTTAATCTCTAGGTACTTTCACCGACCACTGTAGGAACTTAAATTAGATGAAGATTAAAGTTTTATGGATCTCTTTACTAGGCGAAGAGCAATGGGGAGAGGTGAAATATCCACATTAAGCTTTCTTCTTCTGAAAATCAAAGCAACCAGCTCCAAGTTTACGAAACATTAAATCCAAAAATTTCCTAATAAGCTATTACTTATTAAACCGAAATTGCAAAATTTGTGTTCTAACGACACAGTGTAACATTATTTACAGCCTCAGCTGCCGCACATCATTACTCTTTTCATCACCACTCGCAAGCATCTTGACAAACTCTACAATAACTTTAGTGGGCGGAAGCAATGCAGAGACACAACGACCAACATCAAAATAACAGATAAATAAAACTAGCCAGCAAATGATGTGTCTAGATCTACTTACCATATCGTATACGTTCAGTATGACAGGTTCTCGATTTCCCATGTTGGCTGGCAGTAATTCGTCGCTTCCACTGTCCTTTGGTATGCCGAGGCAGCTGGGAAATGGTAAATTGCACGGCAATCCGTTAGAGAACATTACACGGTCTCTAACCAAGGCGAAAATAAAATAATTTCCTCTACGCGAATTGCACAGATGATTCAAATTGGATGAATGTGTTTTATAATCAGACTAGCTTGAAGAAAGTCATATTTAGCACATCTCAAAGTTCTTTCAAACATTCAAATGCAATCCACTATCACGATATCTATTATTATTTACACTTTGATTTCGATAACTCGTTGTCGATATGTTAACAACAATGCAAAGGTTATTTGAGTGAATTGCACAAAGTAGGAGAATCGGGAGCGAGAATAAGGTTACTATTATTGTCTAGAATTTCATCGAAAGCCGTTAATCACGAAGTCGATTCGGATTTGCGAATGAGAGCAAGTAGTCGAAAAATAAAAAAGAGACTGGCTGATAGAGAAGAAACGGCTCAAATAGAAGCAGTGGCAACAATACCGTGCAATGGGAAAGAGTGTACGTATATTTTTCAGGAAGTCTTTTCCCGCTTTCCTCGCGTACGATCTTGCGCCGTATACATCGAAACAGTCATTGAAAACACACAAATTCGATAGAATTAATTTCACAATATCAGTCTGTCTGCAACATTAGTAATTCATGGGAGTATTGAAATAGGCAGCGTTCTTAAAAGTGACTTTCGGTCCACCTAACCACTCAGCGCCACCAATGTACTGCAAAGAATGACAGATGTCTGTCGCGACAGAAGAAATCTTTTTCTTGTTGACAACAATTGGACTTCTTGTTGTTCTTAAAGGTAAGTACGCAGTCTTGCCTGAATTTCGGTTCCCCTTTAAAATGCATGGGAAAAGAGTGACGGAATTCCGTCACCTGAATTTATTTCAGGTCACTTGAGAAAATCGGTACGCAGTCTGTCCTGAAACGTTGCCTGAAAAGTGTCAGAATGTTAGTGCTGCTCTTTGCTCGTAGGTGGCTCTGCAGCACAAGTGGAGAGTTTTTTCAGGCACGAGGTGACGGAATTAAATGGTCTGCTATTTATTTGGTCACGTAAAGCAATCATTTTGGCCATTTTGAACGCGCGTCAAATTTGAATTTTGTTTGAAAATTTAAAATTTGTTGTACTTCGGAACTTTCTGTCGACAAATTAACTAATTTTATGCGTAGGATAGTTCGTGCAAAACTTGAAGCAAAGATTTTCCAGCACATTTGGTTTTTTTGCCAGATACGTTTACTACGAAGCACTTTAATTAGCTGGTTGGTTTATTGAATTAGCGCGACGTTATAAAAGGTATGTTACTTCACCAAACTGCAGCAGTAACATAATTTGGCAGCTGGCTTCTTTTTGCTGCAAAATTTGGCTTCAAGCAATTATGCGAATCTATTTGAATATGTTATAATAGATTCAGGTACGCGAACAGACCTAAAGTTTTCAACACCGCATGTGTACGCGATATGAAATGCATGGATGGAAATTATGTATTCGTGTGAAGGAAATATATATCAAATAAACAATTATTAAATAGATTACATAATTGTTTTACTTCGAAAAACTACGCCTATTTTCATTCAGTCTAATTGAATTTAAAGTGAAAGTAGTTTTTAAAATTTGCTACTAGACCTTGGTTTCTTTCATAAACTTTGGTTTGGTTCATAATATAGCAGTATGATGAGGCAGCAAACCTGAATGAATTTAAAATTGAAGAGCTGAAAGAAGCATTGATGGAATAGTAACATAGTACTTCACATACAGTTGGTAAATTGTAAAGGTTATTTTCAAAGAAAGCTAATTTCTAAATCCCATGCCGCCAAAGTTGAGAGCAATTAACTGTCACTTTGTAATATTCTACACTTCTCTACACGAAAATTTTTCCGTGTAGAAATAAATAGCAAAACCGAGTGACCGAAATTCAGGCAAGACTGCGTACTTACCTTTACGAATGGGCATTTTACGTGTGTAGATTGGTACCAGTTAGGTGCAATTAATTTTGATTTTGATAATTTGAATTTCTGATCCGATTTCCGAAAATTCAAATTATTGCAACCAGTGTAATCTTTGGCCTACATTTTAATTACGACTAAAAAATAATAAAACACATATTCAAATGTTTTTTTTCGCGACATTTTAAAAGATAGTACAATCACCTCCTAAATTAAATGATTTCATAAAAAAGAACCGGCAAATCTAGCAACAATTATTACACAAACATACCTTTGAAAGAATTTTAATCGGCTCGTGCACCAAAAAAACGAATCGGCACCACAAATTTTCGATATTTGGTCACGACTTCCGAAAAAACTCATAATTCAAGTCAATACCAAATCGAATATTATTCCAAAATTTATCTAAATAAAATACAGCAAAGTTGTCAGTTGCTATTGTTTCGGTTGGCTCAGCTTCGGCATTTCAAAAACTAAAAACATCAAAACTCCTAATTGCGTATTTCACAAATCCGTCAAATTTCTTGTGAAATGTTCGAAAGGTTAGCCGTGGCCGTAGCCGCCATTCTTTCCTTAAACTGTCAAAATTTAAAAACTCAGAACGACTCCGAATGTGCCATATCAATTATCTGTCGTATGGCAGTACCATTTTCCCTCAGTTGCAGGTGCGGCAATTTAAGAAAAAACAACTTTTCATATTTTATTTGCGAAGGCATTTCAAAGCACTTCAAGGCGCGAGTCGAGACGATGGGTTCGTCCTAGCAATTCAACTTGTGTGACTTTCGCCATTCGTATTTCGGATTCAAACGCGTTCAGAAGTTGACGGGAGCGAGTTTCGATCACGGTTGTATTAAAAATACAGGTGTTTTAATTAATACGGCACGATGGTGAAGCGAAGGAATCAACCTCTAATCGATTCGGATTCGAGCAACAGCGATGACGATTCTGGGTCTGATTTAGATTCGGTGAGTATTAATTTTCCAGTCGATGAGATTTGTTTTTATGTAATATTTGTGTGTAAAGTGTGCTGGAATGATGAGATGAGGGCTAAGGTGAATTGCATTGATCGATTTTTATGTTAAAGTTGTTTGGAAACTCCCTGAAAGTGTGAACGTATATTTTCTCATGGTCTATTTTTGTCGAATAGAATGACACTTGGTCGGTTTGACGTTTCACATTGGCACAATGGCAGAGTGAAATTGGCAAATTGTAATGCTCATTTTCGCGATGCCGCGTGCGAATTGGTTTCTACGAGAATGGGAGAATTTTTCATATACGATGATGGAAATTGTATCCATATTCGTGCATCGTTTTGTAATACGAGTCGCTACCAAAAAGTATGTATATAACCTAAAATATTGCGTTCTCGGAAAATTCCAATGATAAAAGGCTTCCATCAAACTTGAATCGATTTGACTGCTTACTTGGCGTTTCTCGTTTTCATAATGACAGTCGTAGATCTATAGTAAAATTTATAGAAGTGTGTATTGTTGTGAGCTTTCCCTGCTATTGAATTTGCGTCGTAGTGCGGAACTGTCACTAGACCGGTTCTTCGGCGGCCCAAAAATCAGATCTGTGAAGTCTGTCCAATTTGAGATTGTTTTCCAAAGAAATGGGGGATTTTGGCAGAAGTTTAACTTGATATGCTAGAATTTAGATTGATAGAAAGAAAGACTCTCTAAGGTCTTCGAATGATGCAAATTCACGCGGGAATTAGAGTCAGGGTCATATGGAAGTGACCTGGATTGTAGGATTTTTCAGTCCTCCGAAAAGTAAAGGGGAATGAGAGCATTGGCTAAATGCTGTTTTATTTTCCAGATAGTTTGACTTCAAGAAATTAAAATGTCTTTAGCACCTCTCAGAGTTCTTTCAAACACGGATTAGAAAAAAAGTATATTTTATTTCATGCAAAACCATTCTGTGTTCTAAAATCGTAGAGCAAGTGGATACCATAAACAAGTCGTGTTCTACTCTCCTGGTTCACTTTATCGTGCAATAACCTCCGCAAAGAATGGTTTTACACTTGGCGTTGCTCCGTCCATTGGTTTCGTATCAGGTTTCGGATGCCCCTTAGGCACACGAAATGTGAAGTTTTGTATGAGAGTCGTTGTGAAAAGGAATAGATTCTGTTTAGCCATGTTTTCACCCATGCAGCGGCGATTTCGAGCTCCGAACGGTGCAAAGGCATCGGGAACAACGCATTTCCCATCTTGAATAAATCGTTCTGGTCGAAAACAGTGAGGATCTTTGAAGTTGTTTTCATCCATTAGCGATCCAGTGAAGCAACAAATTACCATCGTGTCCTAGAATAGATAATATAAATATTCTAATTTCTACAAGATATGAAAATTTTATTACTTTGGGAATGCTGTAGCCTGCTAGTTTGGTATCGCGAAGTGCTCGATGTGAAATGGAAAAACTAGCACCCGCAAATAACCGCAAGGCCTCATAGATGACTGCCTCACAATAGGGCAAACTGAAAATCCACAGATTTTAGCGTTCGGATATTGATTTACCGCGGACATACTAACCTTTCTCTGTCCTTCCATGTAGGAAATCTACCGCGGCCAATTACAGAATCAATTTCCTTTTGCATTTCCACTTGTACATGCTGGTTTCTAATCAAATACAAAAATGCGAAACCGAGGCATTTGGTAGTTGTTTCTGAGCCAGCTAGAAACATATCCAAGCAAATGGCTAACAATTGCTTTTCGGAAAAACTAGCTCCCACATTCGGTTCCGATAATGCTCGCAAGTAACTATCCATCAAGTCGCGCGGCTCGCTGCTAGGATGAAAAACTTTCTTGTGTCGCTCTAATTCTCTGCCCATAAATTCATAGACCCTATTGTGCAGCCCTAAGAAGTTTTCATAGCCAGAAAGCTTCGGTGCAAGGTATCGCATGAGAGGGAAATGACTGAACATGCATCCAACCATATCGATGTTTCGCAGAAGATCATGAAACAGTGACTGAAGTTCCTTTAGCTCCTTGTGTTCTCGATCATATCTAATTCCGGCCATCATAGTCCATAACGTGTTCAAAACATAAACACTAAACAAATTATGCACTGGAATCACTCCGAATTTTCCACCTTGTGCCTTGACCATATCCTGAACATCTTCGAACAAGTATTGTGCCTCTTTTTGGACTAGCTCCGACATTCCCTGGCGTGCGAAACCAAAATCTTTGAGATGACGCAACAGAAATCGACGTTGTTCATGCCAAAATTCTTCATCAGTGAAAATCACACCTTTTCGTGTACCCCAGGTACGTGTTTCGTAGAAGGGACCTCTGGGACGCCCGTCCAAATGTTCATTGTGCGTTAGTTCTTTAGCAACTTGAAATGAGAATGCAATGACCAACTTGTCTTTGCCAATTTTCAAGCCGATTATGCCCTTTTTGCCGTACATCCGATCAAGTTCGGCAGCAGCATGACAGAATAAATCGTGTTCACGACGTAATCGAGCGATTTGAGGAGCACTTCCAAGTATCGGATACCATTTCGGGCCGGGAGGGTAATTTTTAGGCTTAAGACTGTCTTTGAGTAGCCACAGGATCGTTATTACAAAGAGGAAAATAATGGCGTGCAGCATTTTCGGACTGAAAAGAGTAGTGGCTTTGATTATGTGTGGCTTAGAGAAATAATTTCATTTCACAATATTTAATACTTTAGTAGTGTTGAATAATGCAAAATATAAACATACTACTTGTATGATTTATTATTAATCTCAAGTCCCAATAAACCATTGAATTATCCTAATATTATGAAAGCACCAATTCTTCTACAATACTTGAACCAAAAAATTATGCAATCAATCGTCATAATCACACTCGCATTCAACTCATTTCGATTTGAGAGAAAGTTCACGTTACATGTACACTAGTAAACACAGCAACGAATCCTTAATTACGTAACAACACTTCCTGATAGAACCTATTCTGATCAATAAACTTGTTCTCTGGTAATCCATGTCATTAAAGAAGTTGAGACAAAACAAAACGCTTACCACCGAAGTCAATTACTATGATATAGATACACTTGAACAACTTAACCGCAACGCAATAAAATTCACAATAAACTCGAACCGTCCCAGGTGTTCCTGCTTGCGTACTTTCACTATCTATCGATGATGCACGTCGTCGTCTTGTAGCCGACTAACAGACTGGATGCAATGTTAGTTATCTAAATATAGTTGCAGGCTCGTTGCATTTGAAATTGCAGAAGAGAGTAATCTTTAGTATCTAACTGTTGCTGCAATAGATTACGTGCAAAGCTGAAAAGCGTAGTCTGATGCGAATGAGAGGAGCTTTGTGCACTGAAATACAGTGATGTACTTAAGTTTTTTACTACCTTTGATCATCATCCCTGTTTTATTTTTTCCCATATATTTCTTTCTAATGTCGGCCAGCTGATCATGTTTATCTTGTTTCAGGAACTGCTTTCGCTTGCGAAAAAACGTAAAAATGCTGATGGATCTGGTGTCAAAGCGAATACTCAGGCTTCCAATAATTCATCGAATTCCGATGACTCAGATGAAGATGATGATTGGGTTGCAGGGAAGAACGGCGGTAGTGAGCCAACTGCAGCGGTGAAAACATCCCCCAAAGAACCGGAAAAGAAACCAGTTGTTGAAAAAGCAGTGGACTCTGAGCATGAAGAAGGCGAAGTCACTTCCGACGATGAAGACGACGACGATGATGACGACGACGATTCAGCAACATCTAGCTCTGATTCCGAATTCGATGACGGATTCGATGAGAACTTGATGGGTGACGATGAAGATCGAGCCCGGCTCAATGCACTTTCGGAGAAAGAACGGGAAACCGAAATCTTCAAACGTATCGAGCGTCGTGATGTGATGCGTACACGATGGGAAATCGAAAGGAAATTGAAATTAGCACGACGAGGTGATAGGGCACGGGATCGTTCGAAAAAGGATAAAAAGAAGAAAAAGAAGAAGGAGAAGCAAGAGAAGCAAGAAGAAAAGTCACCGCTATTGACACGACGGTCTCCGTCACCGAAGCCGTTGCCGAAACCTGCTGCAGCTGTTCCACCGCCAATGACGCCCAGTCCCGAGAAAAAGGCAGAAGAAGAGACAACGGCGGCCAGCCCGCCAGAATATTTCGATCCGAAAGAGAGGTCGAAGGAGCGAAAAAAGACTGTTGAGATGAATAAGACCGATGATAAGCGCAGCAATGCAATGGCACTACTTAAAGCGAAACGAGAAGGAAAGGCTAAACGAGGTAAGTCACTATGAATTTTTCCATGGAATTATCGATGAAAAAATTTGTTAACTGAATTGGTGACCTCAAACCTGTGTGAAAAATTATATGAGCAAAAGTGTACACAAAACAATCTACTTTTATGCGTTTAAATCTGCACTAGGTGTTAACAGTAACCAATTTAAGGATCCTCTTGTGATTCCCAAAATGACCAGCATGTATCTAATCCTGTATAATAAACACCTTGATTCGATTCTCACTCGTTCATGGTCGCGGTTTTATTTTATTTGCTACTTTGATAGTCTCAGAAACAGATGAAATCCATAAGTTTGATAATAACGGATCACAAAATTATGGGAAAATCTCAATCGAATTACATTTTGCAGTCCGTTTTTGTAATAGAAACGTAGGTAGGCAGAGAAAATATCTCAAATAATCAAGTTATCATTTTTCATAGTTTTGCTTTATCGTTTTTTGCCCCGATTCATATGTAATTAGTATCCAACTAGATTCCGACAAAATTCCTTTGAAATTTGTTTGAAATAATTCATTGGTACTCTACCTCTTCAAATAATTCAATTTGAGCATTTTATACCATACAAATCGTGTAATAAGAGTGTATTCAAGGCTTTTACAGTAGCGAAACGGTAAAAAATTGTGAAGATATATACGAACAAGAGGCATAAAATATTTTACTGTAATTGAAATTGATAGAATCTGTCCATTTTTTGCGGTTAAAACAATCTAGACTACAGATCGCTGAAAACAATTTGACGTCAAAGGATCCCAAAACGAACGGAAATTCATCTAGTGGTTCGAGTTTTTGCGAGACAGAGGTCTTTGTTGTCCTATATTGTATTTGCACCTCTTTATATAACCGCTCCGGAGGTAGATTACCGATGCTGACTGAGGAAAAGTCGTATTTGTTTGTTTTTTTTTTCAAAGAAGGAAGCTTGCCACCTTCACCAATTTATTACATGGTTCTAATGCAAAAATTTTTCTTTAACAATTGGTAGCTTGGCATTGGAGAATCTCTATATTAATAAACGAGTTACTCAGTTACTTACAAATGTAAAGTTTTTTTGAAATACCTCAAAATTGGAATTTAAAGTGGAATTCTAAGCTGACAATCAAAAAGAGCTTGTCTACCGAATTTCAGTTAAATAATTTATCAAAACTCTCCAGAAAGGCAGGAGGATAAAAAGTCAAATAATAATTTAACCTGCATCCCTTAAGTTCTGTGTTACATACAGCTAAGCTTATGATAAATTGCAATGCAAATAATTACATATACACTTTTTTTAATAAATGGGGTGTAAACTGTGTTGCTGATCTCGTAAATATTAGCCAATTGTCTGCCAACTATATGGCGTGGCTCATATGCCAAGCTGTAGGTTGCAGTTATAGTCACATAGGCCTATTCGCATTAAGTTTTAGGAGAAACAACCTATAGTGTTGTAAAAGGTACTGCATTGTGATTTCAGTTTACCAATAAACTATATATTTAACCTCACACATATTTAAATTTATTTATTTTTCATTTTTCAGAGGAAGAAGAAGCTAAGCGCCAAGCCGAAAAAGAACGAGAAGAAGAAAAAGATGAAGAAGAAAGTGTATCTGGCAGTAAATCAGCTGTTAAGCTCAAAGCATCCGACATATACTCCGACGATTCGGGAAGCAGTAGCGATAGCGAAGAGGAGCCCGAACCTAGAAAACCTGTGGAAAAACGTCAATCGGTAAGCAGTAGCCGATCATCAAGTAGCGCCGAATCTGAAGATGAATCGGCATCAACAAAGAAAACCGTCTACATCACAACACGCGAAGATTTGAACAAATTGCGTTTGTCGCGTCACAAAATGGAACGTTTCATCAACTTGCCAATGTTCGAGAAGGTCGTGACAAATTGTTTCGTAAGAATAAGTATAGGAAATAATGGTACGAAGGCAGTTTATCGTGTTGCGGAAGTGGTTGGTGTTGTGGAGACACCGAAAATATATCAGTTCGGTAAATCACGAACAAATAAGGGATTGCGATTGAAGCATGGTGCCCAAGAGCGTGTGTTTCGACTGGAATTCATATCGAATCAAGATTTTACCGAAAGCGAATACGATAAATGGAAGGAAGTTTGTGCTAATGGAAGCATAGATATGCCAACAATGGACACACTTCATCAGAAACAGTCACAAATCAAGGAAGCTCTAAACTACGAGTTCAAGGATGAGGACGTAAATAAGATTATCGAGGAGAAGAATCGATTCCGGGCGCGACCAACCAACTACGCAATGAAGAAAACGTGTCTGATGAAGGAACGTGATGCTGCCTTGCTTCGGGGCGAGGATGATTTGGCCAGCAAATTGAGTACACAGATCGAAGAGCTGGAGAACCGTGCGTCGGAGCTGGACAAGCGTAGGTCAAGTAGTATTAGTCTTATATCATACATAAATGATCGGAATCGAAAGCGCAATGTGGAAGAAGCAGAGAAAGCAATAATGGAGGAAATCCGAGCGACGAAAGGCATGCGCATTGACGATCCATTCACAAGGCGCTCAACGCAACCTCGAATGACATTCAACAAGAACGCTGAAGCTAAAACTGAGGAACCGCAGAAACTTCAGCCTCAACCACCGCCTCCGCCCAGCCGAAGAAAGCAAGAAGAAGAAAAGAAACCGAAAGCGAACACGGGTGACTACAACCTGTATTCGCTACACGATTTTGAAATCGATCTTGATGTGCCGCTGCCTGGTGAGTAGAATATCTAGTCCGACTCTAAAATCCTTCCAACGAAAATCACTTGAATTTTTCTATTTCAGTCAACACCGTTAGTGTTCTACCGAAACCGGTGGCTAAAGCCAACGACATGGCGCCGAAACGTTCCCTTAACCTAGAAGACTATAAGAAGAAGCGAGGACTTATCTAGTTGGTGTGTGCGTACAGAATAATTATACGCCTGGTAGAACACATTGTCTAAATATATGATCAATTTTTGCTGTTAAGAGTACTTGTGCTAAGAAGGAACTGAGAAAGTAAAAATAAGATGATAAGTTGAAGTTATTTTTCAAATTTGTTGATATCTTCTTGATGTTGCATAGTATGACGGCGAGAATTTGTATTCGATTGGATTCCCGTTTTAACCTGTTTACGTTTTAACGTATGATTAAAAATATAAACGGATGTTGCATGAAATTCAACGCTCAATCATTAGAAATAGAATTGATCGATGTAAATAAAAAGGTCATAGAATTCAACGGGCAACGATAATAAATTGTTGAACAGAATATCTGGAATTGCGAAAAAGAATCGAAACTATCGTCATCAATGCAATTAATCTTTCATGGCTGTACTAAGAACTTTGCAAGTGAGTTAGGTCCTTAAGACGAAAAACTCTTCGTTAAAAAATCCTACTAAATAGTGAGTGAAATACTGCTTAATCAAAGTATCTTTGCTACTTAAATAATCGCTAATTTCAACAAGATTCTGTAATACGTCGCAAGACCAATAGAGTTTGATTCATCTGTCCGATCATCATCAGATACACGAGAAATAAGCATCGTAAAAACGTTGATTGTATTCAGAACTCTCTCACGTCCTATGATATAATAGTTTAGTTTTAACATTAAATCCGATAAGATCTAAAATTAATATTTTTATTAAGTTATTATCGCATTATCTTTCGTTTATTAAGCTATTGTAAATTTACAATACATTTTTCGTTTAAGGCAATTGAGAAAAAAAAGCAAAAAGCATTCTCCAATATAATACAGAATAAAATGTATTTAAGCGCATATTTGGATGTTTTTTCTTCTTCTCTTGTTGCGATATATGAGTATGTGTTTGTGACAAGCAAAATCACCCCTACGGGCGATGATAATCTTTTTACCAAACAGCGTGCGTACGTTAATCATAATTTAAGGTTTTCTGTGGGCCATTGTTTATAAATTCAAATAAAAATGAAACATTGTGAAGCCATCTAATTCAAAATTTGTATTTTCAACGGCTCTTGCCCTCGGGTCCGTTCATTTGGTTTGCTTCTTTCTGCATCTTTCGATCGGCTCATTCCGCACATGGTCGGACTGAAATGACACCCCATCCCCATGGCTCCGTCTACTGCAGTGCACATGAGCGCTTATCTATTTGTTCCATTCTTCTGAAGAGCAAAATCATCAGCCGCGTATATTACCAGGACCGACTTAGAGTGACTTGGCTTGGAACGGATTGAAATGAAACTTCAAAGTAGGTTTTTGGTGTGACTGGATTAAAGTGGATTAACCGAATAAAATCAAGCTAGTTCTACTGAAGTGAAGTATATCGCATCAATACGTCACATATATGAATAGAACTCAAGTGGGCTTCACATTTTTCAATCCTCCATCCGCGTCTTTTAACGCCCAAGTCGATCCGATCCAGTAAAATTTCTTGATCGGATCGACTTATCTCAAATCAATCCACTGCGCGTATACAACGTGGTTTGACTAATCCTAAGCCACTTTCAAACCACGTTATAAACGCGGCTTTCACGTGCATATTTGGCAGTTGACTTTGTATGTGGTTGTATCAGCCGTTGGCTGGCCTGCCAATGAACCGTTTCCAGTTGTTTCTCACAGCGCCGTTTCGTCCATATGGTCGGTAAAGAAAGACTGGAAGGGAGTAAGGAGAGACAAGAGTAGCCAGACCAGCCCGTGAGCGAGACAAATAGCACCACCGCATAAAGTCTACTGTGGACATTTCGCTCTCGCTACCGTTGGATCGAGTTTCGATTTTCTTCGTGGTATGTCTGTCACGGCAAACGTTCATAGATATATATGTCTATGCAAACGTTGTATTCCCGTTCCCCATTTCTTTTTCTTCAGTTTGTTTCGAAACGTTGTTGGAACAGTGTGTGGCCGTCATCAGTGGTAAAAGTCCGTGCGTCCGCCACGAGTTATTTAATTCACGATTTTCTTGTGTGCACCGTGTCAAGATCATTTAAAAACTTCCGCTTTAAGGGTAATTGGTTGATTTCAATTGGGTTTTTCTTCTAGCAGTTTAATAATTTCTAAAAAGTCCGAAAACTCACGACTGTTACCTTCCGTACCAACACATTAGCGTGCGGGAATAAATTCGAGAGTCGAGTCGTCGGGTGTCGCTCGGTAAAGTTCTAATCGTAACGATATAGAAAAGAAGCAAGAAGTCCAGTGAATCTAAAATTCGGTAGTGATTTTTGAAGCGGCAATAAGTTAAGATAAAAAGCGGAAAATGGTATGTGAAGTTTGGTTTGCCTTAGTTAATTGTAAGTTGAATGATTTTTCCGGCTTGGAGGAAGATATTTGCTGTGTGCAGACCAGAAAGACCTAGGGTGTAGAGATGTGTGTGTGTGTGCGTGCAGAAAAGGGTCGTGGTAGGCTTATAAAAGTGTTTGTGAAATCATCGAACTTAAATTGAGCGGCTAGACTTGCTTGGCAGTAAAGTCTAGAAATTAAAGTAAATTTTCATCGTTGGTGAAGAGCGGTTCCAGCGTCTGCTGTAGTTTTGGCAATCTGAGTATAGTCAATTCGACGTCCTGGCATATAAATGCCTGCAGTGGAGGTTTCTGTAGGAATACTCGGAGCAAATCATAATTCATATGGGTTAGCCATTTGCATTAATTTTTCAACAATTTCGCGAAAGATACAGCATTCGACACTGTGTGAGTGCATCGGGAACTTTTCACGCCCAATTCGTCATCGCAGGTCTTTCGCCACAATCGCATAGGAGCAATCGTGGAACTTCATCTTCGGCTCTTGGCCACTACCTAAATTTCCAGTGATGAAAGTTTGCGAAAAATATGACTAATTTGTTTTTATTCATAAGTCAAGTCGCAATCTATGAGATACAAATATTTCTATGCTTTGAAGCCGACGGCTATTTTGATTCATAATCAGCTAATAAACGGTCAGACTGCGTGTTCGTCTGTCTGAAGATTTTCCATGGCGAACGTGTGGCAATGTGTCTAGTATTGGCTACAGCTCAGGCCAAATATGGCTTTGGGAGAAAGAGCAAACGAGAGAAACACACGAACGAAGTGGACTGCAGAAAATCGCCATGGCAATTTCCTGGCTTTTTGAGCGGACCGGAGACACACACACACACAGATTGAGTGGAGTCGCATATGTGATGTCGCCGGTAGGCTGCAGTTGGCAGAATAGGACAGAAGCGGGGAAAATCTGCGAATCATGCGCGCGCATAGACCAGATCGTTGACAAAACCTCCTATATTACTACGGCCATTGCCTGACTTTCGTATCATAGCCGGTGCTTTTGCCTTGAACGTGCCACAGGAGCGGCGAAATCTCTTTTCTCAATCACACATCGTGATCGTTGGACGTGGAATTAAAACGCTGCAGGGGTAGTGATGGGCGAATACGACGGGCAATGACGCACAAGTACGTCGTGCGATGGAGTCTGGCTAGTACTATCGAAGGGTATATTTGCTGAAGTACTGTTGTTGCTCCTCATATCAATCTTCGTGAACCGGCCTAATCTTTATTTTTTTCGGATTCAACTGGCATCAAATTGGGTTAGACTCGAAGTGCTACACCCTCACACCTTGACAATCGGGTTCGTTGAACACATGGTCAGATGTAATTTTAGGTACATTGTGGAATGGTTGCGTACTTGCGGCAATGTAATTTATAGTTAAATAAAAAAAAAATAATCTGATTCTCGAAAGGAGTTTACTACAGGTAAGTATTTAATTGTCATAGTGAAGAAGTAGTTAAAAAAAATAGTCCATCAAAACTCTTCAAATGACTCTCAATCAGAAATGATAACAAAACATTTGGCCCCATTAACGAAATTTTGCCCATAGGGGACAAACATATTTCCAGAATGGGGGAACATCAAAAAGCTGTTTTGATCCCCTGCGAGTAAGAGAAGAAACGGCTGAAATAATACAAATCAACTACAGCTTAGTTTTACTTTTTCCATGACGATTTGAACTGTGCGTCAAGTTAAAATTATGATTCAAGCTTACTAGATATTAAAAATAAATAATTGGTCAATTAACTATGAATCAGATTCGATTCATTCATTTCTTCATTGTAAATAGTCACCTAAACGTTTTCTCGTTCCATCGTCGTATGCTTTCATATTATCACTTTGCTCATTATGCCGGGTTTCCACCAAAGAGACAGAACAAGAAACACGGACAAAAAAGGTGTTTTGTTTACTAAAACAGTTTTCAGAGACAAAAATGCTCGCGAAACTGTTCAGTTTTTACAAAACATTCGTGTTTTTGTTCAGAAAAACATGTTTTGTCCGTGTTTTTTGTTTTGTCTCTTTGGTGGAAACCCGGCATTATATTCGTCAGCTCATTCTTGATGTTTATTGTCATTTTTTACTTACTTATTCGTGTGGTGCGAGCAAAACTGCACAGAGTAGAGTGCCTATGTAGGCTTAAAAGAATACCATGTTTATGCGCAAAATGTTAAGCTTTCAATTCATAGTAAATGACGAGGGATGTTCTTTGAAAGACAATAGACGTTGTTGTCAGCTCATGATTTTCTCATTGACTAAAATCCAGATTTAACGTGCAGACAATTCAAGAATAGATTGCTGAATTGAACAAAGAAGATATTGGAATTGTTTTTGCGGGATGATTAAAATTGAACAACTTTTTATTAACATTAAAAATTTTAATCTACATTGAAAATTCTATTTTGACAAAGTGGTTTCGAAAGTATGCACTGCTTCTCATCAGACACCAGCACACAGTGCATACTTGACTGGCGTGACCACTTGCAGGTGGAAATCATTACATTTTTATTTATGCTAGTTGTGGCAAATTTTAACATCTCCGACTTATATCCATGGATATAATTTTACTTAGTAAAGGTAATTGAATTTGATCACGGTTCCCTTCTTGTCTATAAATCAGCATAGACAACGTATATCATTTATACAGCTTATCGAAGCCGAGCATATTGAAACGGGAAACTCGATCGTTTTGCGGAATCAGCCTCCGAAAGCAGAATCAAATTGGAATTGTTTTTGCGGGATGACTAAAATTGAACAACTTTTTATTAACATTAAAAATTTTAATCTACATTGAAAATTCTATTTTGACAAAGTGGCGAATACCCGGGTAGGTACACAATTTTGTGTCAGACGAAGCAAAGGCAAAGTATCTTACCCTTTCCGAAACTGAGGAAGAAATTGGTAAGAAACTAATTTCTCTAATGTCAATGGGTGATCATTTAAAAACCCCAGTCGAATTTTAGAGTGGCTCATCGCCCACTATCATTTACCTGCGAAATAGTTCCTGCTCTGCATCTTAAACTTTTACCGATATATCTACACAACACACAGGTAAATATGAGCAATAGGTGTGAAACTTCCTTAAGAGGCATTAGAGCAACGCATATAGCAGCATTCGATTGACTCACTCCGCTAGCTCGATGTAGGCTTGCTAATGAAAATGAATCTATTTTTTTATGTGTGTACAGTGAACCTAGCTTGCCAGCTGGTGGGTGACTAGTAATGCATTTGTGGAGGTTTTGTAAAACAGAATGGGCATTCAGTTTATCGCGGCCGTTCATGACTACAATTGGTGTTGTTTCGGAGATTACAATGAATATAGCAATCGAGGTAGTAAAGAGGGCTTTTTTTTCTTCTATCGAACGTAGGTACCTACCTAAATGGGCAGAGGGACTGTACCTGAGCCATTGAATTATATAGAAGGTGAATGTTACACTATGTCGAAATGATTTAATATAAAATTGAAGAACAAAGGATTATATGATTATAATTGAAAGAGAGGGCGAAAAATTCAGTTATAATTTGTTTTTGCAAGAAGGGATTAGCTGTATAAAAACTGGACGAAGTGGGCACCTAAAAATACCCCAACTAGCACTTTTGGTGTCAAATACTAGATAATAGTGAACTGCCACCAGATCGCAGTTATCGATACGCTATTTCCACTTATTTTGCCACGACAATGTGAAAAGCCACTCAATGCACCCATTCGTAACGTGGTGGCAACGTTCACATCGGAACCATAAGCATCCGAAATTTCAAACTCCAGCTATAGTATAGAAATAGCAACGAAAACGTTTTAAAAATTTGTGAAGATTCCGTTCACTTTAAAGGAGTTTTATTTATTTGTTTGCTTGGTTTTTGCTACTACATTTGGCCACCATAAAGTGATCAAATTTATGGTTTTCGTTTTGGTGGCAGAAACGTTCCCAATATCGTTTATTCAACGCAATTAAGAGTGCTGATTTAATATTGGGTTTAGCCTAGTGGCAATTACTCATGAAAGACCCTATAAAGTTTTCGTTACTACAATAGTGAGTGGCATTTGCTACTAGAAAGTATTAGAAACGTTCTTTTCTTACTGTGGTATCCTCTTGTCATAACTTTCTTGAACCCCATTTGAATTCAGTAACACTTGTGACATCAGCAAATACACACAAACGATTTTAACGTTAAAAATGAAAAGTGCTAGACCAAAGTTATTTAAGCATTCTACGACCTTCTACCGAAAAACGAAAAAAGCGCTCGAGGCGAGAAAAACTGGGTAGGAAGTTCCAATTGCCACTTTACAGTTGCAGTTGGGTCAATAAAGAGTCAAAGTAGACTTCATTCATAGTGGATCTTTGGGACTATAAAGTTATGTTTGGTACCATAGAGTGACATTTTTTCACATGTGTGGTTATAGATACCATATAGTTGCAATTGTTACGTGATTGGAAAACTCGAGCAGGTTATGGGAACTATGAAATTAAATTATGAAGTAACAATGAGTTTGTAGTGGCAGATCAGCACTCGGCCATATTTTTATGGCTGAAATATGAAGGGCCAAAGAAAATTTATTTTATTGAGAGACACAAAATGTGCTCTTATGGAAAAATAACCTAAATTTTGTGCAGGGACGTACAGACGGTATTGATACGAACAAAAAAAACTGAAAAACAAAAAAATTTCTACATGAAATCTAAGTTTGTTATATTTTCGCCAAATTCCTTTTTTATTTTTAACACGTTGCTCAGGCACATTGCAATTTCCGGTCCTATAATGTGAATATTTACGATGAATTTAAGTTTGTAGGTCATTTTGGCTATGTAGGTCATTTTGGCTATGTAGGTCATTTTGGCTATGGAATATCATCCTCATTATATTCTCTTGAGAATTCAACTTAAAATTTCAAAATGAAACTTTGACCTTGTGTTAATTTTTCGTCAAAGCCACACAAATACATTGTGTTGGTATAATACATATTGAAACACATGAAATGTTACAATCAATCAATCTTTTATTGTGTTAGTGTAGTATTGGCTAATGAGTATCAATTTGGTTTTTGAATCGTGTTCGGCACCATCCTGAAACTGTCACCGTACGTAACAAAATATAGTTCCTGCCACCAAATGCCAACGTACCTTTTCATTCCCCATTTGGGTAACATAAACGATTTTCGTACGTGGCAAAAACGTATCTTTCGCAGGTTGTTGCCACTATAAAAGCTTCTTTTTAGTGTCAGCAACGTGGCATCACACCAAAATAGCTAGTTGGGACACAAATACTGTTCGGCAGTATTTCTAAAGTTTTAGATCCCTTAGTTCTTCCCTTCCATCTATCCATTTGGCAAATGTCTTACGTACCGACAGAACAAATTGTACTGAGCTCACGATCAGAACTGTCAAAACCGAAACCAAAAATATTTGACATTTCATTATAGTTGCCTATCGTCATAGTGAAATCTCTGATGAAACACCTTCTATAAACAAGATGAACAGTGTCAGCGTTCATTAAAGTTCGCTGTCAGATATTTTAAAATGAGGCGACGTGTGACCAACATTGTTTTTGGCTATGGTACGCGCTATTGGTACAGGATTTTTCAATAAGGATATAATAATTTAGTATTTAACTAAAACACAGAATAATTGATCATAAAAAAAGTTGAAGGGTGGGGTTGTATTTAGTATCACAATCGTTTGCAGGAAAGATTCATGCAAGAAAAATTTCTTCTTTTGTGCTTAGAATAAGTATGAAAGCTTAGTACTGACGTGAAATTTGTTTCGGTGAAAGTTTGGCTTGAAATTTAGCAAGAGTGGTACTGACTTCTTAGCGTGAAAAGCTACTTGAAAGTTGTTTTCGCTTTGAAAATGCCGATGGCATTGACACATGTCTCCATTAATTTCACGCCAAATTAGGTATGTGCACTTCTTTTGTTCGAGCTAAAAAGTGCGATTTGGTATTTGAATTTGAAAATTGAATGGTGTAAATGTCTTTTCAATAACAAATTCGATCGAAAATTAAAATTCTTGACATTTTATCTGTCACAACTCAGCAGAGTCTTCGCCTTTTTCCATTGCCAAAAATTTCACTCCAAAGAATGACCAGGTAAGGTAGGCTTATCAAAATTTAAGTCGATTAAGTCAGTACCAATATTATATTTTAAAAATGTGATTGAATAAGCCAATGTTCTTCAAAATTTCTATACTGCAGGCATATTTCACCTCCACATCGCAAATTTTCTGTGATGGATACCATTAGTTGAAGATAAGAGTATGTACCACAGAATCCTCTTCGGACTTGGTTGTAATATATACACCCTAAACGAAAAAAGACACAAACATTCTTCGTACCCAAACCAAACATTCCGAAAATAATTATTTCTCCCCACACACGTAGTCCTCCTCATCGTGTGTGAGAACAGAATCGGAACTCATCGTCGTCAACGCCGCAAAGAAACATTTTTTCGAACATGTGATGATGCTCTGGCTGTTTAGTGCTGCTTGGAAAAATCGTTTTCTTCACGGAAGTTTTGTTTAATAAATCTAAGAATAAAACTGTTGGTCTTCGGATCGCAGCCAGCATGTCAGACTTCATGTGTTCATTAGGGGGCGGCTGGTATCAACTACACTCCCCTCCTTGAAGTTTTGTTTCCATCTGTTGCTAATAACGTAATACAACCGACCTCCTGCAGTAGTCGAAATCATCATATTGCAGCATGGATTGTGTGTCCTTTACGTTCTCAATAAAAAATGCACTCCCGACTTGCGTTCCAAGAGTTCATATTTTTGATTGGGAAGTAAAGCATTTGCTCACATGTTTACATACATAACTTCGTGATCGTGGAAGTCTGCGTTGCGAGTTTTCGGGAAATTTTTCCTCAGCATATAGTTGATTTTCATGGACGAGATTGTATAATCTGGTCGATGCCTGACTTTGCTTATTTTAATTTTCTTCCAATGTTTTACATGCATGAACGCATGTATTTTTTCATTTCCAGACTGTCGTGTAGATTCCCAACAAATTTACACGAGTTGATGACCTATTAATATCATTCTCGATATCTATACTTTCTTTCATCCCCATCATGTATAGTTTTTTATCCGTGTTGTGCATGTGGGAGAGGAAGGAAAGTGAAGGAGAGATTTATGATTTGATGTAGTCAAGCACGTTGATATTGCGCTGACATTGAAGAGAATTTTCGAGTTCAATTTCTGCTATCAGAAAGTAATTATCTGAAACCATTGTTTCGGGCAGGAAAGATATTGCAAAACAAACTAAATGTGCAGATTAAACCAATGAATGAGTAATGATATTTTTATTTTCTTTATTTGTACTTATACGGCACAAAGATTTTGTTGGATAAGATATGTGAATGTACAAAAAAATACTAAGAGATTAGATTGTTGCTATCAATGTTTCAATTTTATCAAACAGTTCCATTTATGGAATTTACTTATTTTACGTAAAGTTTGCTGCGTAGCCATTCGTTTGACATCTGTGCCATATCCCACTTAAGTTCATTAATTCTGTTTATAGAAAGATTAGTACTGCAAAAAGAAGACACTTCTTTGCCAGTATGCAGGCAGTTAAATTTCTGAAACAATCTTCAAATTTGGCACAAGTTAGACAAGAGTTAGACGCGAAATGTCTCAGTCTCATTGTACCGTTCCAACAAGGGTGTGGCTGCAAGGAAGCTAATATGTGATCAGCATCGCATTATAGCTACCAGGAAGTGAAAACGATTGCAACGTAATGCCGATGTAATGCTTCGAAAATTGTAGAGGTGGGGCTAATATATTCATATAGATTAAGATATTCACGGATATGAACATATTATCCCTATCTCGAAAAAATTACATTAAGTCCTAAAAACCGATACATGTGTAGCAATTTTGCTCCAGGCCCAGCCTTACAGGTGCACGAGAATGCACGTGAACAAAAGCGTTGAATAAAAACACAAAATGGATGGAATTATGCAATGATTTGCTATATATTATCCATCCGAGTAAATTATAAAATCAAAATATTCGAAAACAAATACTATGATAAGCAGAACAAAATATTACCCCATATTATGTCATTCGCTTTAAATATTACTTCATTCGCTGTAGATTGTCGACAACACAAACGAATGTGAAATTTTGAATGCCAACAAAATTTCTCACAATTTTATAAATAGATGCATACACGCAAGCTATATTTTCAAAATCTGATCTATTTATTCAATTCAATATAAATAAAATGAAAATCTCGACGGTTGACGTAAATTTTGCAGCAAAAATTTCGATAAATGTGAGCAAGAATATCGTAGAATGCATATTCTGTGGCTGGAAAATATAAAAATTAAGTATAATTTTATTGACACCAATTTGTAAGTCGGTTTAAGGACTATACGTAAACATCTTAGATGCAATGAGTGAGATGCAAGCGCTCACGACTCTAATTGCATATATATGTGTATATATATATATATATATATATATATATATATATATATATATATATATATATATATATATATATATATATATATATATATGTATATATATATATATATATATATATATATATATATATATATATACAGGGTGTCCCATAACGCAACGTCAAGCCGGAAAGGGGTGATAGGGCAGGTGGTGACAGTAATCAGAAAACTATTTAAAAAAAATTTAGCTGCGTATTTTTTGAGATATTCGCTTTTGAAAAAAAATTGAAAAAATGCGTACCCTGTGACAATCTTTTCACTGCTACATCTACAAAAATTTTTTTTTTTTTAATTTTCTTTTTATGATATAACCCCAGATAAATGCTCTTTAAATTACAGCTAAAAATTAAAAAATTACTGTTTTAGTTTTCAGTGAAATAGCACTTCTTTCACCAAAGATGTACTAAAAAATAACTCTTCACCCAACTTCATCTAACCGTACTGAAAAAAAAATGTACTAAGATATTTTGGCAAGTAGCTTTAAAAGATAGTCTACTAAGTCCTAATTCCAAAATGGTATTACACTTGCTTCTTAATGACTTAATTGAGATGAATATAAATTTTCTAACAGTCCGACATCCTAAGTTTGTTTTCGCACTATTTGATATAAGTTGAAATTAGAAATCAATTATTGAACAGAAATTACTTACTTTACTTATAAAAGGTGTTCGAAATGCTTGCCATCAGCGGCAATGCAGGCTCTGCATCTTCTTAAGAACGACCTTGAAATTAGGCGGGCAAAACTTCTTGAGTTTATTTCGTCGACCGCTTTTCTAATTTTAGTACGTAGCTCTTCTAAGCTTTGTATTTCAGTGGAATAGACTTTTTCCTTTATTGCGCCCCAATAAAAGAAATCCAAAGGATTTAAATCGGGTGAACGAGCTGGCCACGAAATTGTTCCACCCCGTCCTATCCACCTCTCGGGATACTCACTGTTGAGAAATTCCCGTACACTTCGAGCATAATGTGCTGGGCAGCCATCATGCTGGAAATACATGTTTCCATAAATCCTCAGTGGTACGTCGTCCAATAGTTGTGATAATTGGTTTTCCAACATATCCAGATAAACTTCGGCATTCAAATTCCCCGCAAGCTCAAATGGCCCAACAACTGAACCATTAAGAATGCCCGTCCACATGTTTATTTTAAATCGGTGTTGAGATTTGTTCTGTCGCATTAGATGCGGATTCTCCACGTGCCACTCGTGCAAATTATGGAGATTCATGTAGCCATCCTTGGTGAATGTTGACTCATCCGTCCAAAGAATTTCGTCAAAGAACCGCGGATTTTCTCTATACTTCTCCAGCATAGTTTGACAAAACTGAATTCTCTCCGGGTAATCTCGCGGAAGGAGACTTTGTACACGTTGTACATGGTATGGATGAAGTTGGTTTCTCCTTAGAATTCGCTGAACTGAGCTCTTGGGTACTCCTGTAGTCATCTGAATGGCACGCACCGAGGTTGACGGTTCTTCTTCAACTGCTTCCAATACAGTGTCCTCGTAGAGATTCCAAGGTCTTCCCGCACAAGCCATTCGATGGGGCAAGCGACCCTCTGAAAATGCCCGATGCACGTTTATGAACACTCGATGATCTGGATACCGTTCAACATTTGGGTACCTCTCACGATAAAGTCGTGCTGAAGCAGAAGCATTGGATCTGCATTCCCCATAAATTAGGTGCATATTAGCATATTCCTGTGCACTATATCTAAACGGCATTATGGAATTCACACTTTACACTTTCAATAAACGGAACTACGGGAGTATTCTCTTATTTGCTAGAAAAATGCACACTTATCAAATGACCGTAATCCACTATAATGCCACGCAAATAGCAAAATAACATAACTACGCATCTAATTTTTCCATCGACCTATAGGTAACGGTTTTTAAGAAGAATAAAGTGCATTAAAATCATTTCAAATAACTAATAGCAATTAACTGGGAATTGGTTCTCTCCAAGGTAAAAACGTTATTTTTCCTTAATTAAGAAATAAAGAAGCAAGTGTAATACCATTTTGGAATTAGGACTTAGTAGACTATCTTTTAAAGCTACTTGCCAAAATATCTTAGTACATTTTTTTTTCAGTACGGTTAGATGAAGTTGGGTGAAGAGTTATTTTTTAGTACATCTTTGGTGAAAGAAGTGCTATTTCACTGAAAACTAAAACAGTAATTTTTTAATTTTTGGCTGTAATTTAAAGAGCATTTATCTGGGGTTATATTATAAAAAGAAAATTAAAAAAAAAAAAATTTTTGTAGATGTAGCAGTGAAAAGATTGTCACAGGGTACGCATTTTTTCAATTTTTTTTTCAAAAGCGAATATCTCAAAAAATACGCAGCTAAATTTTTTTTAAATAGTTTTCTGATTACTGTCACCACCTGCCCTATCACCCCTTTCCGGCTTGACGTTGCGTTATGGGACACCCTGTATATATATATATATATATATATATATGGTGGTCGCGATCAGCGAAAACCGGGAAATGTCAGGGGGAAAAATTGGTCAGGGAATCAGGGAATAAGAAAGGAAATTAGAAGTTGGTCAGGGAAGAAATAAATTGTTGCCGAATCTTTGATGAGTGAATAAAAAGTACATGAAAGGAAGACTAGAAAAAAATGTTTTACGAAGTGGCTCCTCGTCCGGTGTTATAATGCATATGTATACATGAATTATGTTAGTTAGTGCTTATAATTAAGATTTATGATCTTTTCCGGGCGTTTTCTTCTGCACTTTCGGAAATTGGTGTTGAGCTGGTGCTTCAAGTGTCAATGGATGGACCGAACGTAAATCACGAATTCCATCGAGATCTCTGCGACAGTTTGATAAAAGAACCTGGAGATCGAGTACTTCTGGATATTGGATCTTGTGGTCTTCACAGTGTAAACAGCGCATTTAAGGCGGGAATGAAAGCAACTTCGTGGGAAATTTCAGGATTTCTTAGTGCACTGTATTTGATTTTAAAGGATACGCCAGTCCGCCGAGGAGATTACACGTACGATTCAGGTTCACAGTTATTCCCGCAAAAGCTCTGCACCATACGCTGGCTCGAAAACGGGATCGCAGCTGAAAGAGCCGCTCAGATACTGCCGAATGTCCAAAAATACGTCGAGGGAATCACGAAAGAGAAAAAGGTCTTACCGAACAGTAAAAGCTTTAATATTGTACAATCCACAGTAAAAGATGTCATTTTAATCAGCAAATTAACATTTTTTCAATCTGTCGCAGCTGAAGTAGAACCTTTTTTAAGAGAATTTCAGACGGACAAGCCGATGATTCCGCTTCTTTATGAAACGTTGGAAAATATTATGAGAAGCCTTATGAATCGATTCGTCAAATCGGAAGTCATGAGTGCAGCGAAAAATATCAACACCATCCATGTTACTGAAAAGAAGAATCTCCAAGACGTGAAAAAAATCGATTAGGGCTACGCGACTCATGAGGCCATCAGCAAAGTCAGGTCGAAAATAAGTGATCGAGATATTCTCGCATTCCGTCAACAATGCCGTACTGGCCTGCACAAGATGTGCGAGAAGCTTCAAACTCGTTCTCCTTATGTCTCTTCTCGTCAAAGGGATCCCTGTTACGGCCGTGATTCCAGACAATCTTGATGCTCGCATTCGTCTCGCATTAAACGACTTCGTGAAGAAACGGCAAGGTTCCTCGATGCAATGAACGGTTTCTCGAGACTCTCGAGATGTCTGTTGTTAAAGAATTGCGGGAGTAATTATAATCTTTCCTTTATGCTACGACCCTCGTCGCTCTCACCCTCATACTCTTAAGGTCAGTGTCAGTCAATCCGTTAAATTCCACCATTCTTTCTTATCTAGATCAATACGAATGTTGAACAGCATTTTGCCGTTTCCCCTCCGACTACCCGATTAAGAGACATGAACCGTCATCGCCTACAAACTCCTCCACCCTTACCTTAGCATTCCGTCCGTAAAGGCTGTGTACTCCTGAACATTAACATTATCCTTAAAAAGCTTTCGTTATATCACCGCTTCCGCGAATCCTATCTTCTTAAAAAATTTTATTTGAGATGAATGGGTTGCGATTGTGCACAGAGTTTGGCATATATTAACCTGCTACGGATAGTTCTTGCTGCCATTCAAGCCCAATTATTTTTTATAATCGTTGAAGTGACGAACAGAATTGGCTTTGACATATTAATCATCCGACGGTTTTCCTTCATACCTACTAGTTTTTTTCTTTTTTCCACCTCTGGTTCCTCCTAGTTTGCGAGGTTTTGAAGCTTAGTTACCCCAATATTTTCTGAGTATCCTATTGATGCTACTATAATTTTATAAGATTGCGCTCGGCGCGTAGCTTTTGAATTAACCTTTCATCAGAATGTCTAGCCTTTGAAATGGCTGATTATTTCAACTTAAGTTGTGTTCACACCTGTTATTTTTCTACCACTGTAGGCTAGTAGGCTCTACCGGCATACTATTGAAAATTGTGTTTATAACCCATTCTTAGTATAGAAAGGAATTTTTAAATTATATATTTAAGAGATTTCAATTCGTTTAATAAATCTCAAGGTTAAATTCAAATGAATATTCAAAATAGAGAAGTATATCAGATAGAGAGGTACACGTCATTGATTCAACGACTCATTTTAAAATTAGCGGTCGGTTGCCTGGTTTGTCTGCATAAATGTATGTAAGTACATACTGTGATTAAATACAGTTCTGCATATCCTCTGAAGCTTATCTATTCCACACAATAGCTGGCTTGCATGTGCACCTTATAACCGTAAGTCTTAAACTGGTACATTTATGTATGCACAAACAATGAATCATCACAGTAGGTACCATACTTCCTTCGTTATTTGGATTATTTTTTAATCGTTGGTGGATTTTAAGGGCCGTATATGTCTGCAAATTTTCAGTATAAAAGCATAGGTAGTTTTCATGCAATTAAAATTAAATTCGTAAATTCATATAGAGACTGGCTAGCAGCATATGTACATGATATTTGCAAGTACCACTCATCCATGTTGATATGAATTGACTCCCAAAATGACTCGACCATATCACACGGCGGTTTCTAGTGTTAGTAGCTCCAGCTCGTAACGACTTAAGGGGCTATTCTACTTTAGAGCCCTATAAAAATGCAAATTTTTGCGATTTTTTTTTGAGGAGTCGTTACATGTATCGTTATAAATCTTTCTGGCATTGAATAAATAAACTCTTGAACTTCACAAAAAAATTTTTTATTTATATATATATAATTATATATATAGTCATGACGCATACATTCTTGACATGTCATAAAAAAAGGGGTGCACTTGTCCATAAGATTTCTCAGCAACGGAGAGTCTGAAACACAAAATTCGAAAAGATTCTTAGTTTGTATAATAGCGGCTATGGTTGGTACTAGAATCATGAAGTTTTATCCAAAATTAACAAAATGGCGACTGTTTGAAAAATTTTTTCAAAAAAACCGGTTTTTTTTTACCGATTTTTGCTGAAAATAAATAGATAAAATCAATATTTTGAGACGATTCTAGTACCAACCATAGTTGTATGTTTGACAAATATGTGGTAATAATTTCAGGAGGATCGGTTCATTAGTTTCTGAGAAAAGCTTTGGACAGTATCGAAAAACATGATTTTGAGAAAAACGCGTTTAACGCGGTTGAACGACGTACACGCCTCAAAATGAACTAAGACGCGCTCGAGTAAAATGATGAAATAGAATGCTCGGATAATTCTGAAATTTTAATACGATATTCTTGAGATCATATACTTTCAAAAAACGTAAAAAAAACAAAATCGATTTTTTGAAATTGACAAAGTAGAATAGCCCCTTAAGTAGCGAATAATTTCTCTTCTCATCTTAATCAGTAACATCATGCAGTACATTCGCTTGAGGTTGGCGAAGTAGTTAACCGACCACAAAGTTTGCTTAAAATAATTAGATATCAGAATAAAAGTAGCTTCTCTTCGCGAAATATCACACCGGCGCATTAACCACCCAAAAGATAGACTCCAATCTGCCAAGTAATGTTGGGGGAAACGAAGAGAGAAAACTCCAACACAATACCATATATGGACATTGAAGTCGTGTACAGTCATATCGCCGGTGAAATCCAAAATGAATATCAATCTCACTCTTTCAGCCCACGGAATACTAAATAGGAACATGTTGAAAGTGAAACATGAACAATTTGCCGGTATGTGATTGTATATGTCGGCATTTATTCATTTTGTCCATATTTGTTTGCCTGTGTATTGGATAGACGGCGTTGATTGAGTGATGAATCAACTTATAACTTGCTCAAAATCTGATACATTTTTGGAATTGTGACTAATTATTAATCGCCGATAAAGTGAATGAATGAATAGAATGGAAAAAAGCATCGATGAGGTTTCAGTAACTCAAGTATCACACGTATAGAAACACGGCAGATAGGGCATATCTCCGTCCGAAAGCCGCATTCACTAGCCGACTGCGCTCGCCGAATACATTCAAAGATGGATGCCCCTCAATGAATTGTGGCTGTGTAGGTTTCGAAATTTAAAAGTGCTTAGGTCGGGTGCAAACTAGTTGGCGAAGAAATCGAATGAAATGGGGAAATATTTGAATAAGAATAACAGCCTTTAAACTAAACTGAACATTAACGAAGAAATTACACTAATGAAAAAATACATCAGGTTGAGTAATGTATGTCCATAAATTAGGTAATTGCCAGGAAAATTGTTCTGAAAAGTCACAAATATTGGCCGGGGTGAGGAAGAGAAAATGCATAGATTGCTATGCTATAATTGATCTATGTGCGAACTTTTAGGTTTAAATATTTTTCAAAACAATGCTTAGTTTTCCCATTACATTCGATTTCATTTATTTGTCCTTGCGTTGATCTTCATTTCCACTTAATTAAAAGTACAGTTCCTAATTTTTCTAAAAGCAAATTTTTATTTTCCTTTAATATTTTGTAAAAGAATTTATTGAAATATAAGACGTTAATTTTGTATTTTTCAAAACAATTTCTTGCATTGAGTAGTTTTTTTTTTATGAGACTGCTCTATCGAAATCAACCGTTTGATCGGTTATTTAGTGACCTTAAACGTAATTGTACAGACGCTGATGATGCTGCGGACACCCAAATCAGGTGGTTACACAGCAAAGAACACAAAACAAACAAAATTGTTTATCAAACCGTAAAATAAAGTTACAGGAGGATAGTTAACACCGCAAAGATCTCGAAAGACAGTAATCGGAGATACATATGTATATACAATGCCGGATTGAAACTGAGACAAATCTAAACGGGTTGTTTAAACCATCCCATTCCACTGTTGGAATCGCAATCTCGTACGCCGTCCCAGGCGATCTGCCCGGAATCATTCTTATTCATTCTTATGAACTTCTTGTCTTCAGTAATAGTTCGGTAGTAATTTGCACTTACTATAGATCTGCATTTCAATCCCTACAAATTAATCGCTGTGCAAAAGTTGAAGCCCTGGTATAACACAGTATAGCAGTTCAAAAACCCAAACGTAAAAGTCAAATCTTGCCCATGCAAAACACAGTCTACACATAATGAGAACAACAATTTATTAAATATTGCTGTTTTCCATATCGTAACTGTGAGAATATGTGTATTATACGATTCTCAGCCTTTGTTACCAACTTTAAGATGTAATTTCATTTACTTAATGCTTGGCAAACTCTCTGAGATACATATCTTGTTATTTTCTACTCAAAACTATCTTATTTTCTCTTGTAACTTTTTGTTTATTAATATGAAAATGACTAAAATATATAACTAATATTACTTCATTTCGTTTTTCTTTCTAGGCATCCGGCGTAACTGTATCCGATGTATGTAAGACAACATATGAAGAAATTAAAAAGGATAAGAAACATCGCTATGTAATATTTTACATTCGTGATGAGAAACAGATAGATGTTGAAGTGATTGGCGATCGTAATGCTGAATATGATCAATTTCTGGATGACATTCAAAAGGGCGGACCGGGTGAATGTCGGTAAGTTGGTTGTTCTAATTTAACTATTTTAAGGAGCATGCCAAAAAAAAAAATTTAAACGTCTATTATTTGGAGTACTAATTAGTTCAGTCCGTTTTTTGTGTCAAAACTGCATTTATTCCAGAGTAAAATTGTCCATTGCTGGCTACTACTTTTGTCTACCTCTCAGATAATTTTTGAATTCCGATTCGAAAAAAATGTCTCGTCCTTTTAGGCGATCCAAGTTAGGAATCAATTTTCGATTTCTGTGAAAGAAGTAATTCGGTTACCTGCCAAATCGTACTGCATCCGGCGGAACAACCAGTAATCAGCAATGTCTGGAGGTGGGATGCGGTAAACACATAATAAAAAACATAGTAAAAAACGGGGATTTTATTATGAAACTCAAGGCGATATAAGCTGAATATTTTTGATAGATGTCTATCCTCTTTGAAACTACCAGAATCAGCTGCCACTATGAAACGTAACATTTCGAGCTATTTTTTGAAAACAGACCGAATCAATGCGTACTAATGTAAACCCAGATTCCAATACCAGTATTTAGCTTCAAAAAATATTGATATTACTTGCTGGGAGAATAATATGTTTTTGTTTAAAAATATTACGTGTCATGCAGTGCGTAAGGTTTCATATAGGAAATAAACAGTAAAAATTGCAGTTCTAAAATGTATACCATGTCTTTTAACGATATGCTTATGAATCTCATCCTCCATTTCATTCCAGGTATGGTCTCTTTGATTTCGAGTACATGCACCAATGTCAGGGTACGTCCGAAAGTTCGAAAAAGCAGAAGCTGTTTTTGATGTCATGGTGCCCAGACACTGCTAAGGTAAGGCAAATATCGGCGAAAATAATAAAATCGTCAATCAGTATGACATGCCGCATGCTCTTATCCTAAAGGAAATCAATGCTTGGTATTAAATAAATGTTGTTTTGCTTTAATCGTTGGAACTGTATTATCTAGTGTGTGTTGAGTTGTTGCAATGTAGTAGAATAGTTTTTTGTGTGAATCAGTTCAATTGTTTTCGTGATCACCGTCCTCGATCAAGTGTGATTCATTGACTATTGAACTGTACATCAAAAATAGCAAGCGTGTCTAAAGCCTACCACCACGTTTATAGTTTATATTTACGAACGAGGGCATTCAACTTTAGATACAAATTTAGATGTTCATTTCCGTATCTTAGCGAAAACAGCATTCGGCGTGTAAATGTTTCCTGAGAAATTTTAATGATGCATTGGAAACATAATTGTTTTGAATCTCTCTTTCCTTGAACTGGTATTATTTTGAAATTAACAATTTTTTTCGTTCATCTTTTTTCAGGTCAAAAAGAAGATGTTGTACTCAAGCTCTTTCGATGCCTTGAAGAAATCATTGGTCGGCGTACAAAAGTATATTCAAGCAACTGATCTTTCCGAAGCCTCACGAGAAGCTGTCGAGGAGAAACTTCGCGCCACAGATCGTCAATAAAAAGTGCACACTACAACAAATTTAATAAAAATAAAACAGAAATAATAAGGGAAAAACAATACAACATACAAGATGAAACTTTAATAACGGAAAACCTACACAATATTTATAAATAAACTAAAACAAATAAAAATGAACAAAAATTAAGAAACCATTATAATTATTAATGATGATTGCAATTGATTGAAAACAAAATGAACTTTTATGAAACATAACTTTTTTGAAGCAAAGTAAAAGAAGATGATCAATTTTCAGACAAAGCCAACCAACCACAGTAAAATGATATAATATATCCATACTCTTGTGTTAAAAAAATGGTGAAATCTTAAGACAATTTCAATAAAAGCGAAATACTACTTTTCCAATAAAAAAAAAGAATTATAAGGAAATATCTTACGCATCAGCTTTGTGAAGTGTGTGTAGTATTCAATGATTATGGTGTAAATCGTATAGAGTCAAATAACGACAACTATGATGGTAGTCTGTTAAAACACAGTCTATCATCAGCCGATTGTTAACTGCCAAAATATCTGCACAACAGCTCTTTAAATTGTGTTTGCATGGTGCAGAAAGTGTAGTTTGAATGACATTCGGGGGATTTGCATACCGTGATGTCTATTCTACCTACATTGTATATCACTTTGTATGTTTCCTTTGGTACATGTTCTTTTCGCGATTCTGCACTCCACTCTCAATTTGCTCTCCCAACTCTTATTACGAATATCGAATTGCATTGAAATTGAGTTTTGTATGAACAATGTTGTTTATAAAATGTTTAATTTCGGGCAAAATCATTTCTCTTGTAAATTTTTGTTTGTTGAGGAAGTGCAATGATTTAGATATACTAAAATCGCTTTGTTTATAATGATTTTGAGTTGAGTTTTCGAGTTCGAGACTGCCCATAAATAATCATAGAATATTGTTGTTTTCGCTGATTGATAGAGATGGGCAAAAGCGCTCATAGCTCACCACTCACCACTCACTTTTACAGTGCGGCGCCTGAAAAAAGCAAAGCATAGTCTGCGAACGAAAGCTCTGGTTGGACTAAACTTAGTGAAATGTGCAGCGAAAAGTATACTGAGAGTACGGCGCAACACTGTAAAAAAGAGTCATGAGTGGTGAGCTAAGAGCTATTTTGCCCATCTCTACTGATTGATCAACATTGATAGTAATTTGAATTACCTGATTTTGTAAATGATTTCGAGAGTCTTGTGTTTCCTCATGCATTTATGAATTTTTGTCGTACAGGTATAATTCTATCGTATTTTATTTATCAAATGGTTTTTCAATAGGTTTTGTATTTTTGCATACTCGCTTCGGTTTAATATTTAACTAATAAACAGAAAGAAGATCGTCAAAAAAATGTAATTTCAATAACCAAACGCACACAATCGACTTGTTTCCTAAACGTGTAAAATATCACATAACTTTTAGCTCATGACCTTCATCTCTTCATCATTATTTCCTGGAAATCCTCTTTTTCGCTTATTTGAAATCAGTATAATATTCAAAAAGATTTTCTCTGCTTGTCGAAGGAGTGTTTGCAACAACGGACTTTCATAACTCGAATCATGTAAATGAACGTAAAATAGTTGTTTTTTTAAAATGAAAAAATAGAACAACTTCAAGCTAGTGAAGAATAAAAAGTTCAATGAAATCTAGACATCATCCTCATCGAAGGAAATGAATTCTTTTTGATAGTAATAATGAATAAAAAAAAAGTCGCAGCAGAAAAAAGTGAAAAAATCGTGTGTAAGCTCTTGTATTTATATACAGTAAAATTAATAAATAAAAGAAACCTATAATTTAAAATAATGAATTATAAGTATGTTTTGAATAAATAAATTGGGCCTTTGTTGTTCTTGGAGAGGCATGGGATCATGGCGCTTCAATCAAAACAATCGGCTATGAATTCAAAAAAGCGTGTAACGCTCGGAAAAAGTGCGTAGTCTCTTCTTGGCATTTAATTCATTCCACCCACGGCAGAGTGGCAGTGTTGCTAGCTGTTAGGGATGTTCTAAATTGGTCCTTTTACTGATCAGGGGCCAAAGAGAGAATTAAGAGCAAAGAGCAGTTTACAGTAGCAGCGATTTCAATCACAGGTGTGATCGCAGTTTCGTCCGTATGAAGGACTGCAATTGCTTTGCTACTTGTGGTTTCTCCACTGCCTGTTATTGTTCACTGCTTTTGATCGCGCCAGCAGTATCAGGTTGCTTGCAGGTACGTAACATGAACGCAAAATATAAGATTACGACATACATGTCATTTTTGACGTCACAGGAGCTCAACAACTAAACAGCTTAGTAGTATTTCCTGATGCACTAGTATCCTGTGAAAAAAACTGATGCACTTTCACCTGAGAGTACTTTTACAATCTCGCCTAGAGTTAACGCTTTATTCTACTATTTACAAATAAAAAGACTACTCAGTACTAAGTACCTTGAAGCTTGTGAAGATTATTTATTATCTAAATATGTCTAATACTTTTCTTTCATGCTTCAAGGAACACATTTTTATTGTCTTTAACACATGATCAACATAATACTATAAGAATAATAAACTAGATATTTTAAAACTAAATTACTATAGTCGTTTTGTATACTTATGGAGGAATAAAATGCTCAAACTAACAACTTTGTTTTGTTAGACGCGAGAACTTAGTTTCGGGTCATCCAATTCCAAAGCAGCTTTGCGTAAAACCTTGAAAGAAAAATAGAAGTACTCTCAATTTTTTAAGATAGTTAAAAATATAGATGTTTTATCTAGATGCTTTAGAGGTTGTTAGTTCTGGAAAAGAGAAATTTGAATAAAATTTAAATGTTTAACATACCGTTAAGTTATCGTCCATATCCTGTAAACTTTGTTCAATCCAAGATTTATTACTGATACCGTTGGTTTGCGTGAGAAGCGCAAGCTGACCAACCGATAATACAAGCGCTGCACATCTTGCTTCCAACAGTCTCGGATCAAGCGGGGGGTACATTGCTTGGACTAGAATCAAAGATAGGTTATTCACTTTTTAGTAGACTAGAATGCTTCTAGTTAAACATTATTAGCATTTAAACGGCTCCTACTAAGAAGAATTAAATAAACAAAACAATTCTCACCAACATCATCGACCCGGGAAGGAATTCGTTTAGCTGCTTCGATAACACGATCAGCTGGAGCTCGTATACCCGGTCCCATTGCCATCGTAGCCAGCTTTTCAGTCAGACTTCGACAAGCCCTCAACACGGCCAGGCATTGTGGAATCAATAGACCCCAATGATCATCTACCCATACTTCGTTATTCATAATTTGATCCAGTGCACTGCCAAGACCAATATCGCCCAAAGCCATTGCCAATTCTGGGTCGGCACGTTTCTTTTTTGCTTTCAGTTTCGTCGACGAGCTGAAATTTATGGACGGAGACCAGTATTTACATCGCTAGGCAGGAATTGATATTAGTATGTTTCGACACCTCCGACAATTCGGGTTAGTACATAATCCTAGACATCATATCATGCTAGATCAATCAATCCATATTTTACCGATTATCGAATCGATCCCAATTTTTACGTTTATGCTGTCGCCTGCATATGCATAATAACGCAACAAATGCTCCTAGAAATATTGCAGCCAGTGCACCAATTGCCGCAGCAATTAAAGTTTCCATTCCTTGTAAGTCCATTTTACATCCTTCTAGTTGTAAACTGATACGGGGGAAACTAGAAACGAAATCAACTTAATTTGAGCGCAACAAGTGCGAATCCAAAAACACTTTATACCAAACAAAAATATGGATGAATTTGACAGGTTAGCTTTGAAACTTTACGGTTGATGTCTTGGATATATACAAGCGACGAAGAGGGAATATAGACCGAAATGAGAAAACATCAAAACCAGTGGCGTAGAGTATTCCTTGTCAGAATAGAATGAAAAATATGCAGGAAAACTTCGAAATTCGATACTCTGTAAGCGTGCTTGTCTCCAAATATTTCAGTGATTTTTGTAATTTTTGCTCTGTGATTACACTACCACATTCTACATGAATGAGTTCCTTTTCCCTGCAAATCCCACTCAGCCAACACAAGAACCACTAGTGGTCAACCTCGGTGAGGTAGTAGCAGTGGATATAGATGACATCTACGGTATAACTTCCCCCCATTAGCCCCTTCGATTCTCTCGCGCACAAAGCATGTTAAAGCAACAAATCCGTTCATTGTCAAATTGGAGGGGACCTACTTGGATTTGACAATGAACAGTAAAAAATTACTACCATCCCTTCGATGTAAATCTTATGGGCACGTCCACTCCATTAATACTACCTCAATGGCCAGCCTAAACTCGAGTACGTGCCCCCATAGCTGTTGACAATTTTACCGATTGTGGTTTATATCTTCGGTTTTCTTTTCGTGTAATTTTTGTACGTTTTTTTAGATATTCTTTAAGTGTTTGCCCTTCTTACCACTAGAGGACGAGCAGGGATCATAAATAGAATAACTAGCAAAAACGTGCATAAAATACACGAAAAGACAATACACAAAAAAACAAACCAAACCACAAAAACACAAGCGGTGAAATTGTCTAACGGCTACGGGAGGCACGATATCCAAGCATGTTATATCACATTTAAGAAGTACTCAATATAAGTTTCACTACCAATAACCGACTGTCTCCAAGCTTCATAACCCATTATCTAAGAATTTAAGCAAATCTACAAATGAGTGCACCGATAAACCTTCAGACTGAATCTACAGTACCATGTTTCCCATGAGCTACCACAAAACCATATCAATAGTTTATCCTTTCATTTTAAAAACACATGTATAATTTATGAAAATGTATAAAAAAATAATTTCGGAAACATGAATAAAATTAACTTCGCACTTATTCATTACAAGAATGTATAACCTAATTTCACTTTGCCTCGATCCTTCCCAGACAGCCCACGAAAAGAACTCGGCAGCGAGAAATAAAGTCAAATGTGATTGCCGGGACATTCTTTGCTTCTCTTTTTTTTTTTGAGAATTGAAGCATGTTTTTTGAATGTTTTTTTTTTCTAAATACGTGTCTACCATATATGACTGGAGATAGCAAATATGAGTGCATGTGAGCATGTAACTTAAACAATTTTTTTTTCAATATAGAGATATAGTGTAGTTTCGTATCGCATTTCGATTACATATGCTTGAATCCTTGCCTACAAATTTGATTTCGTTTTTCTCGCGTGGTAAACATTATTGGATTTTAATACAATATTCGGATGCTATTGCGAATGAGTTGTATTTCTGCTCTTCGAAATTAAATTACTCCTGTTTCAATTATTTTCTCTTTTCCTGGCCCTCCCCCGCAACTGCTTAGGTTCTTCCTGGTGTATTAGCTCTTCTCATTGATTGGGGCATTCGTTTGGATTGGGTTTTTTAGCAGCAACTGGTTTTCGCTTTGGACGGGCTTCATCGTCTTCGCTCTCCTCCTCTTCTTCGTCTTCTTCCTCCTCCTCTTCGTCGTAGTCATCATCGTCATCGTCATAATCTTCGTCGATAATGTCACCAGTATAGTATAGAACAGCCTTAGGAATTATTCTTGCCCGCAAGAAGTGACCGATTTCGAAATCGGTTGATAGAATCTGCGGAGATGAAATGTCGTTGATTGATAAGTTAATGTCTGATGTTATTTTACTTACACTCTGCGTATCTTCATCTTCTTTGTCTTTGTCGTCTTCATTGACCAGCGGCGGATTGAAAAAGTTAAAGAATGAATCGTTGGGAACTTGTTTTGTTATTGTCCGCACTGCACCGCGAGCCTTGTGCTTTTGCTTCTTTCGAATTGTTTTAACTGTAAGATTCATTGACTTTTCCCAGTGGATAGTGCAGCCCTGCGAGCAAAAGTAATATAAATGGGTGAGTTCAGGCTGTCGAAGGAATTTTCGTAGACAAGATCATACTTCACACTTGTAAATTTCTGGACCTTCGAAACCGAATGGATATTCTTCGTCAACAGTCGTTTTCAGATAATACTTCTTTTTTAGCACTGTGTCCGAAAAATATTCATTTTTATCGAAATGGAATTCTAATGTGTAGGACTGGAATGGACGAGAGAAGTTTTGTTAGTTCTGATGAGATTTTCCTTGTTTCGATGAAAGTATTTTGACTGGAGCTCTCTGAAGAGCCTGTAGGAGATCAGAAACTGTATACGCACCATGGGATTATCGGCATAGATAATTTTAATGTCACGCAGTTTCTTGAGGGCTGGCTCATCGTGCTCCTGGACCATTTCCGACAACAATTCCGAACTGCGAAACACCGTCAACCAGAAATCTGGGATTCCCTTAGCATCTTCTGGATATTTTGTGTCTAAGTCCCTGCAATGAGACCAATTGTAAATTTACAAGCAATCATCACTTCCTTATGCCTTTTTACTTTTTCAATTTCAATGTGATCTCCTTCATCTTGTCTGACAACTCTTCCGCATCTTCATCATCCGATTTCCACGTGGCTTTCTCGGTTTCCGGCTCGATATCGCCATTGATAATTTTCTGTCGCTTATCGAACAACGGCTGATACAGTTCTTGGTATTTGCGTTCAAGCTCGTACACTTCTTCGTAGAATTCCGATTCGAGCTTGAGCTGTTCGAGCTGAATGTGCTTCAAGGAGCAAACGCGATTCCGAACTTTTTCGGGCAGCATTTTAACCATTTCTTGGAGGAAATGACGACGCATCGGACCAGACATGAATGCCGGGCTGTTCAGAAAGAACCGCGTTGCCGATTTCTCTTCGACATCAGACTCAGCTCCACTACCGGCGTCAGGGCCGTCAGCATTAACGACTTCCTTTCCTTTACTCATTTTCTGGTCCAGAGAAATGAAAACGAAATGCAAATTAGTTTTGGTTATGTAATTCTTGAAAAACTTTAATTCGTAGCAAACTGTGACTTCGAAATCATTACCGTCGATTTTTTGTCGCTGAGCGTCTGATGTTAAATGTATGTTATTTATTTATTTATTAAATCATTTAATGCAACAGAAATATTAGATAAGTTTAATAAATAATAAGAAAAATGAAAATGTATATTAATAAAGAAATGTTCATTAGAAAATAGATCTACTTAAGAGAACTACAAAAGTTTTCTTTATGAATTAAGCGGAAATGATAAAAACTCTATTTTTTAAGAATATTTTTAAATTCAGTAAGTGGTTTGCGGTAAGAAACCAAGATCAAGGTTGTTATACGTTCTCAGGGCCTGTACTTTTCCTTATCTATGTGAACAGCGTTCAAGATCTCAGGTTTTCTGGTAAGATAGTCTTGTTTGCTGACGATACGCTCCTGTTGTTTGCTGGAAAAGATGAGTCAGCCATCCAAAGTACAGTAAATATGGATTTGGATAAATACTTGAGGTGGCTGCGGCAGAGCAAGCTCGTTATAAATGTCCACAAAACCAAATACATTATGTTCCATCAAAAAAATAAACGCCCTATTAATCCATGTATTCAAATTGATGGAGTTCAACTGGAGTGTTTGATTCAATAAAATACTTGGGATTGATTTTGATCAACTACATCAGAAGTAAAATTGCGCCATTTATCGCAACATTGAGAAAGTATGATTTCCTGGAAAAACACACTAAACTTCTAATCTTAAACTATTCTATCCTATCTACTGTTAAATATGGAGCAGTCTTGTGGAGCCAAACAACTATGCATACCATCGAGCTAATTGGGAGACTTGTCACTAAGGCGATAAAAGTTATACACTCGATCAGGGTTGTTGAACATCCAACAGATTTATTAATCTCGAAAGAGGCAAAATAATATACCAAATTATTAACAACGGGCTAAAATGGCTAGATATTCCTCGAACTATTGAAGAGTTAACTAGCAGAGAAAGAAGATCAGCCACCAACCTTTTGGTTTGTAAACCAAGATCGGATAGATTGAAAATGGATCCAATACAACAGGCTATAGCTTTCTACAATACATTGCCAGATCCGCTAAAGAGCTCAAGCAATATCGTGACATTCAAAGAAAACTTAAAATTGCACATAAAAAATTAACAACGCACAATGACGATTAACACCAGAGTTTTTTTATACTTTTCTCTGGACACAAGTCAATCCAGACAATCATAAGTCAATATAAGTGAGTCTATCATATTGATAAGAATTGTGCTGTCCCTTATACCAACAAACTAGTTGTCTGGGAAGCACTATGAAAAGCTTACTGGAGGGTAAAGATGGTGCACATGGACTGTACACGCTGATAGAGTGATGGAGAGAGTGGAAGGGAGGGGAAAAAAGTATGCGCGAATGTGATGAACAGAAATATGCATCTGTACTCGCGAAAGAAATTGTCGTGGCATCATTGGAGCGTTGTAACTCATCAGCAGAGATTTCGTAGCCTAGATCTGACAAACAAAATGGTGATGCAGTTTGAAGAGAAGACACTCATCAAGGAACACTGCGGTATTCTAAGGAAGGAGTTTTTACTAGGATTAGACTCTCAATATATGTAAAAAATATAGCTGCGTTGTCTCCGGAAGAAGAAAATACAGTTGACTAAATTTGCCTCAGCAGCTACACCCGACAAGTTTGCCTTAAGGAAGTTATAACGGTTACTTCATTTGTTTACAAAACATCAGTATTTGTGCAAAATATTATGGCAATAGGTTCATAATGTAAAGAAAACTTTATGGGCACAACAAAACTATTTGTCATGCTAAGAATTATCGTATGAAGGCAGGCTTCAGGCATGACCAAGAATTTTAAAAATGATTAAAAAGTGGTCCGTTACAGCAGACTTATTCTGCGAAATGCTGCCAGATAGGCAAATAACTTAAATAACAACAAAGAAAACTTAAAATCTCACAATATGGTGAAAAACATCAGAGATTTTGACACACGTTCCACTGAGTACATGACAATGAAACTAATAATGCGGCAATAGTAATCTATCAAGTTGATAACCACTGTGAAAAATTAATCTAAGGGAGGAAATAAGGATTGAATGATGGAGAAACAGAATGAATTAGGAGAAATGGATGACTACAGCGAACAATTCATAGCGAACTTCATGCAAGAAAAGCAAATTTAGTTACGATTAGTCATGGTTAGAGTACCTCAAATATTGCTCGCCCGTTTTCAAACAAATTCGATGCACCCAGAAAATTAATTTTCCATTAGCATAACATGAACTATTGAACTGAAAATATAGTCATTTTTTTCTCAGTGCTAAGTGTCATAAAATCATACTTTTCGACATTCTCGGGAATTCTCGAGGTCTACGTTACTCCTCGCAGCATTCCAACCAATTCTCAAAGACTGAAACGTGCTGCCGCATGACTCACATGCTTAAATTAAAAGCAAGTTATCATATTTCTTTGCCGCTAATATAAACACATCGGGATCCTCGGATATCATAACAGAATCCCCGATTTGACCAGCGCCAGACTTGCATTTTATCGCATCCGTAACCTTGTAAATGCTTGTCTCGAATTTGCCCTCATTTTGCTCGGTTTTTGTGTTGGCCAATGAGAAAACCGGTACTGTCCAGACAAAAGAATTTTTCCAGTTCCATTTGAAACACAGATCGTCCTCCTCCCAAAACCGATTGTGCTACAAATTGCGTTGCCGCCAATTTTACGCCAAAGCACCGGCTACATCTGTTTCGGTAGTTGCGAAATGCCACATGGATTGAACAATCAGCTTCACTCAAAACCCATCTAATGTTCTCGCGAATTGCCGCAGTCTCCGATGATATTGAAACAGTTGGCGCCGTAGCGAGCACAATTGCCCGAAATCAAGAGAACAAACCGCATGCCGACATCGGACGGCACCTGGCAACAATTCACATTTTTTCTTCTTGCATTCGACTGACTATTCCGGTACGACCCGGCCGCTTGATCTTGAATCGAGCTGGGAGTCTCATCAGGCCGATTCTTAAATCGAGAAAAATTTGGGGTCAGCGCTAGCCTTGACCCGGCATACGCGATTTTCCACTAATTTCTCCATTCCTCGTTAGTGATCTAAATGAAACTCACTTCCTAATTTGCTCGCACTTGCTCATAAAATCCCCCGGCCAAATCCAGAGCTATACACAAGCGGAAATTTAGTGCGCAGTAAGTTCGAATTAGGAAGAACACGACACAAGGTTCAAGAGAACGGCGAAGAAAAAAAACACGTGCGTCCGGTGTGGCAGTGGACTGCCAAGCCAATACACTACGAAAAGTTCAGGAGACAGTTGGACCAAGGGTTTCCCGTTGATTTTACACAAAATCCTTCACTTTCGCACTACATACTTACAATTACGGAATTACTGCAATGCCTCTAATGATTCTCACCGTTTTTGAAGTTGGAAAAATCGCCTTCTCGACTCTACACCAGGTAATTTGTCAGAAGAGCACTCTTGCTTGCCGCCGAGACTCACGAAAAACGTACCACACGAAAGATGATTCGAGTTCGACAAACGAACGAGACAAGACGGCAACAAAAGAACGGACGATGGAATTTTGTGAGAACTGAATGGTCTATAGGAATATATAGAATTGAAATTGAGTACGATAGAACGTAGTGCTTCAAGCGACTCTAGCGGTGGAGTTCGAAATAGTCGACAATTTTATTTGAAATATTGGACTGTGTTTGAGAAAATATCTATTAAAATCGAAATTTCAGGTAATTGGCGGAATTAGATGAATACTTTCATGCGGAAATTCTGCGAAATCTCGAAAATATATGTGGGTAAAACTCGACTTGATGCACCACACAGCCGCTACATAAATTTGACCGATAGATGTCTGGCTAGTATGTTTGTGTTTTTGTGGTTCGCTGTTTGCTTTTGGTGGTGTTTTTATTTGTTTGTTTGTTTTTGTTGATTGAGTTGTCTTCTCGAGAATTCTTTTGTATAATTTTGTGTGTTTTTCTTCAATTTTCCACCCCTCCTACCACTTATTCCGCCCTCTGGTAGTAGAATTTCCCGGCTGTGTCAAGTCGATTTGTCCCAAAACATATACCATTAGAATCCCACACTAAAAATCCACTTACAGAATCTTTCCAATAGAAGCAATTCCAACATGGCTACCAATCACCTGTGCTAACGCGCACGGGCTTTTGTTTTTCTCGTATTAGGTCATGTAAATAATAGTCGCCGGCTTTTTTAAATATACGATCTACATTCAGCTATGGATAAAAAGTCGCATCCGCCCGACGTGGACTGTTGTGAATCGTCACCATCGCTAGAATTCGATTTGAGAAAGTGGTAGGAAATCGGCGACAGCGAAGTGTGTGTTGTGTGCTATGATAGAAAAATGGAAGAACAAAAACAATCGGATGAAAATGCGTTTATTAAAGTTTATATTCGGCGAAAGTATTTGCGTGCGATCGAAACCCATCGCGAAAAAATCTGTGCAGTTTTTGGATTGAAATCATTGCAATTGCTTGGTGCAAACATATCGAAATCAAGTGAAGGAAGCGATCAGCGCGAACGTGTTTCATTTCAAGTGATTTCTGACAGTTCGCTAAACGAAGGGGAAATCGCAAAAAGACTGCAGGTGAGTGCAAAGATTGAGTGAAGTGTGTGTTGCTGTGGAGTGGAGTATTATGGTACATAGTTAGTGCACGCTCCTTGATCCTTTTGGAGGTGCCTTTTTTAAACTAAATAATTTGAAATTATAAAAAATGTTCCTCCATTCTCGCCATTTTCGCACATTATTGGCCAATCGGTCCCTCCGTTTTCGTTTTTTTTTCTATAGAGTAATATTTCAGCTAAGAATCTTTATTTGAGATATGCTCTGGAGTGATAGTTTTAATCATTTTGTCATGTTCTTTGGGATCAAATAATTTTGAGATTCAGTAATTCCCTCAATACTCCTTCGACTCATTGTTAGTATTTTTCCTTCGTGAAATGATTGTTTAATCCGTGGAATTGCCAGCCAATTATGCATTTCAGTCAGCAATATGCGATTTTGGCAATGTGCGAATCTTTCTTCTACGATGTCGGCGGTATTTTGTAATTTATCAGCAAACCACACTAAGCCATTAAATCACGATCGCAATATTAACGATTCGTTTGTGGCGAGAAACAATCGAATGACAATCAGTCGCTCATAAATTATTATCGATGAACGGATCTAATAAGATTATAGTTATAAATCTCATAAAGGATACATTTCGTTTATGATGCTAATTCGAGTGGGTGTGCGGCGGATTTGTTGTTTTGCTGCTATATAGCAATGCGCGGCAAATTGCGTGGATCGTTTGGAATATGCATGGTGAGAGACGCGAAAATTATCGTTTGGCGTAGTACGTATTAACTGTCCGGTAATTCGCACCACTATCAGCCATGATTTTATTCTGCGCAAAGATTGTTGGTGAAACAGCAAAAGGACGTCATGCTTATCAAGATATTTTGTTAAACAACATTCTGATGTTAACTTTCGTGATCCATGCCTAACAGCTTTCCTGCAAATATCCGAACGCTTTTCAATAAATTATCGTCTATTCATGGATGGGCTCAGTAACGACAACCCTCACATATCCTAAGCTCTTTTACCCTTAAGAAAACTTCATACTCTCCCAGATTCCAGATGGTGCGCATACATACATATGTGTTTGCAAATAAATTTGAATATATTCATTCAAACAATTTGAACCACCTGCTGTCGGGCTACGATGCTAGCAAGTGGGGCAGTGGTGGTAGACGGTCGTGTACATAGCCGCTTTGCGGAATGAATTTCTGAAAACTTATTTTCTGCAGATGACGTAGCATCGTTTCGCAATCGGGCTGACGCAAAAATTAAAGAGAAGAATGTTCTATGGATGAACTGGCTGACTGACCGGTAAGTCACCGATTTATAAATTATTCAATACCGCCCTTACCTGACTGTCGTCAATCGTAAACTAGCTTCGAATTCGATCGAAAAATCGGATTAACAAACGGCATAGAAAATTAAAAAGAAAAAAATTACGGCGACAACAGTTTGAATATTTGATTGTTTTGTATTTTTTGGGTTAAGTGAAGCAGCAGAAATGTAAAAGAAAATAAGTGCTTGTTCAGACATTTTATTTTCGTCGAGCGCCACCAGTAGTATGTGCGATATTTGATGATGTAATCGAATATTGCATTTGTCCGAAAAGGGAAGAAAAAGGTTGCAAAATATGTATGTGGCATTTAAAGAATTTCTTCGAAGTGTTTTAAATCATAGTTTGGAATGGATTAAATAATCAATGCACGATCTGGTAGATAGGTTGAACACTTATGAATAGAGTTAGAAAACTAAAAATTCATATTAGGTGCTGTGAGGCTCATCAATATGCGAAATGTACTAGTTCCAGAATAACTCATTTCATCATTAACATTTCAAATTTTATGTAACTTAAGGAAACTATGTACTCTAGAGAACAGAGGTGCAATATTTTACATCCAATATCAAAATAATTATTATAGCGTATCTTTAGTCATCATTTGACATGTTTGAATCTGCTTTAGACAAAAATGAGGAGGCTAATGATGCGCAATGCCCTTCTTTTGAGACTTTAGGGTCTTTTTTTATGTAAACAAATTTAAAAGTTTATGCAACAAATCATTCGAAGTACGTATTGTTCACCGCTAACCTCTACTTTGGTCTACAATCAATGGAATCCTTACCGAAAAAAACCTTGTCTGACATTATCATTATCTATCAATTTATCCAAATTATTTAGGAATTGCTCCAAAAAGGGAAGCGTTGCCAACCCAAAACTGTTCTGCACCAAACATAACAAGTAATAGTTGACCAACGCGTGTCCGAGCATTATAAAGTACGAAAATTAGTCGCTGCAATAGTTTTTCTCATTCTTCAATTGTAGATGGGACGTATCCCCCGTGATTGATTCTCCTGCATTTAGCGGCTTAAAATATATAACATCCTCCTGATCCCACCACATACAACGCATTACCTTTTAGCATAGATACTGAAGTCGATTGAACCGGTTCGCCTCGTCTTCCACCATATATTATGTTCTGGGATTATTGTACCATATTAATTATTTATCACCAGTTACAATACGATGGAACACTACTTTACCTTTTTATCGTTCGAACAGCAATTTACGAATGAAAAATTTCGTTCAACTTCTCTCGGCTTCGATTTGTGTAGCATACCCTTGACCTTACTTTTAAATCATTCCAATTACTTTGAAACAAACGTCGCATTTGGTGAATTCATCACAGTTTCATTTGATATAGATCTTCATTGACTAATATCTATAATTCGAATGGCGATACGATATTTTGAGAGATCGAAAATTGTGTTGCTTCTGCTTCGCCTAAATCAAACTTACTGAACATCAAACCCGAATATAATTGCTTTTACATGAATTTGTTTGCAGTACACATGTAAAGAGAATGACGCCACCTACGCTATCTGTTAGAAAATTGTGGAACAATTTTTGAAGATCCCGTCAAGAACAATTTATCCTATTTGGTCCTGGTAATCCCTTGCAAAATCATCATGAAGTATTTTGGTTGATTTGATGAAGCTCGTTTCATTCTGATATGCTCTGCTTGTATGTGCATGCAAATGTACCGGGCATAATTACCATAAGATGAAAGAAATATATATATATATATATATATATATATATATATATATATATATATATATATATATATATATATATATATATATATATATATATATCCATCCAAACAACAATTTGAAGGTCTTGCATGAACGAATCAAATCATGAAAATGCAAAAAGAAGCTGGATTTGCTTGTTCCATGAATGATTTCCGAGCAATTTGTTATCATTGATCATTCCGCTCATCTGAAATCTGGTTCTAATGATAAAAACGTTTGCATTGACGTAGTTGGATCGTCAGGTCCTAAATATTTATGTTGGATGCTATTTAGTGATTCATATATTTCTAAACGGGAGAATAGATGTTTGGATGACATTCGTGGCAGTTGCTTTGGATGTTTTTTTTTGAATTAGTAAATTTGTTTTTTATGTGATGCTTCCTGTCGACCATGAGAATGCAAACCAGAATTCTTAACATCATGTTCATATAGTCTAAAATGTCCACTACTGGTCTCTTAAAAATTCGCTTTTATAATGCGCTGTAATCGAATTTTCAAAAAGTTTGGTGCGTGTTAAGGCGATTATCTTCCCCGTCCCCCCTCCGCAATCATTCAACAGCTTGTGGATGAAATAATCTTTAACAAACTACTTCAGTAAACCTTATATCCCTTCAGTGCATTGGTTCATTTAATATAAATCATAGCATTGTCTTACTTTAGATTATTGTAGACGATAAAAAGTCGGTCGTTGTCATGGCATAATCGATAAGTGCATAGTTAACAACGTTGCGTTCACGTACAACAGGGCATTTTTTTATATTTCTTACATTGCACATTTCGATTTACATCAATACAGATCCGGGTCCGTTGTATTCAAGAGTAGTTATCTGTTTTTGCAATCCAACGCACCCCGGGCATTTATATTCTGGTAGCCAGTGGGTCTGACTGACTAAACACTGCAGAGAGACTAAGTTCGAGCACCTGTTAATTTAATTGCTTGTTAATTTTTAAAATATTTCATTTAAAATATCCATAAGATAGTGCCACTCAGCATGAAATCCGGGTTTCTGTAAACCCCATGACCCAAGCGGAACCTGACGTAGCCGAAAGTCGTTTAGATACAGTCATATAATGGTATGACAAAGCAAAATCTACTGCAAATCCTATTTCCAAGACTACGGAGCTGATTCCCAACTATCTACTCTACACGGTGTGCAGTAACTATAACTCCATCGTCGAAGACGTCGTTACCAATCTCCGCGTGAACTTTTTGATTCGCTGCGCTGCTGCGACTACAAGATGCTCCCGGTGATAGTACGACAATCAGAGAAAATGCGAAATTTCTCTTGTTGCCTGCCTACCTGCTTGCTAGCTACATAGCTTGCCCGTCCACCTAACGACGACGATCGTAGTCGCCATATATTTTCACCGGTAAGATCTTGGAAATCAGTTCAGTTTATTGTGGGAACCGAAGTGAAAACGTCACGATGCCGTCGACGTCGTGGAACTAAGTTCCGGCTCGGACCGGTGAAGAGCAAAAGAGATTTAACTAGCCAACACTGCACAGAATCGATTCGATTCGCATCGAAAACGTTAACAATCTAGTGCTAACGATCTTACTGCATTCAGTTTCTTACCATGAGTCACATATTTTTCGACTTTTTATTTTGCATTTCAGATAGATTTGGATGTTTTTTTCCTGCTAATATCAGCCGTGACCAAATTTAAAATACATTCACAAATCTCGTATTTTGTATCGGACAAAAACTGATTACAGCTCAGCAACAGCTAAAAATAGATTAAACTAAACAGCTGTTTGAATCTAACTAAAGTATTCGTTTTGGGTCTCACGGGACTAATTAATGAAGCCTTGTATGTATTCGTGTTTGATCCGGTCAAAATCAAAATAAATTTACTAAGTAGATAGATACCTACATTGATGGCAGTGTGACGCGCATGGGTATCAACACGAAAGCGGAACTGTTTTATAGTTCATTTAACTGTAACCGTTTCGAGCGAAGAAAAAAATCAGTAATCCGGCAACAGGTTGTCTGATGATATTTGGACTGATCAATTTGCATAGATATTCGATTTATGCAGATGTCGCCATAGAAACAAAAGATTGGATGAGAAACATAATTTTCAGCAGTATTTATGGGTTTAAGTGACCAAAAAGTGTATTTCAGGAGATAATCGTATTAATTGTTGCATAAAATTACTTTTTTTGTGGGAGAATGTAGTGAATTTTGCCAGATTTAGATTCTAAGTTCGATCCGTGTAAGATTTACTGTAGAAATGCTTTTGGTAATGTTATTTGGTAACGCTTTTGGTAAAAACTTGAATCACTCAAGCTACATGACTGCTTTCCTTTTAGTGCTTTTTGTCGCTGTTCGTATTTTTCGGTACATAGATAGGTATGAATAGATGCAGCAAAGGTATTCAACAATTTAATATGACATATGGTTAGACGTTCGGATATGAAGACATGATGAGTCTTTCGAGCATACGTTTCGTTCGTATCACTAAACTAAAACGTTTCTTCTCGTTAATAAACGACGCAAGTCTAGTTTGAGCGAAAAAAATAAAAACTGGCATTAGCCCAAATTAGGGAAGCTAAGGAACCATTCAATGGCTTTTCGTGAAAAGATATATAAAGAAATGAAACCACAAGCCGTACGAGCTGTAGCTCCATCTTGTTGAAATCAAAAGCCATCTGTATCATGTTCTTCAGTTTTTGGGCACAAAAACTTCTCTATCACGGCGCAGTATTGATCGACCGGTCACAGTAGCAGTGACGGTATCCTCTTCAAAAAAACCCGTACAATACCTGTAGAGAATAAAGCACATAAAACGGTGAGTTTTGAGGTGGAAACATGTCGTTGGTGGAGTTCTCATGGATTTTTAATAGTCCAATACCAAGAAATCTGTTTGTTCAGTACGCCTGAAAGGTAGGAACTTTGCCGCTGCTCCACACAATACCCATAGAAGGAACAGCTGTCATTATAACAAACTCTGTCTTTCCAAATCTGTTGCACTGTTGCAATTCTTGAGCAATCATAATTCTGTAAGGATGAAGCTTAAGGTCATAGTGCACAATTCGCTTCACTGCTCGAGTCAATATCTGAAGTGCAAAGCCATATTTTCCAGCAAAACGCGTTTAAGAGAGCTTTTTTGACGCTCTGAGCATGGTGATATTTTCCGATGTTCACCCGGATTCTAGCTGAATTTTTAGGATATGTAGATCCTGTTGCCGTTCAATTTCTGACCCTATTTCAAAACCGGTTTTCCAACAAGAACACATTTGTTTGGAGTTGATCTGAAGTATGTGCAAAATTCTTTCTACATTGCAGTGAGTTACTTCGTGTTAGCTCTCATATTATCGGTGGATCGCCGGTCAACGCTCAGCATTGTTTTCATTGCACCTAAGAGATCAGAGTTCACTGATTGATCTTTTATTTCCACTGCCTCGAACATTATCCATTTATCAGATTCCATCTGCGCAAGTTCATTTTTCAACCCTTCTTTGAGTGGCTGACGTGGCGGATGAACCATGACTCCTCTCTGTTTTGGCGCCCATCCAGAGCTTGGTTTATCCTTTTCCTTTCAAAAAAAAAATCCTGCACACCTCGCCTTCCTTGTCACCATGTGGTTCCTAGCAACTCATCGCGAATTACTTACCCACGAGCCCGAAATTAATCCTACTGCTAAATGTCAGTCCCCACTGAATCCACATCCCGGAAGTCGCGCCGTCTCTAGAGCGTACATCATTAACGTACCTTGTCCTTTTGCGCGCTTGAATACAAAAATAAAACACTTTTTATTGCGTTAATTTTAATACCCCATTTAGTGTAATACTATCAGAGGCGTGGGCCACTTACCAGAGCTTTATTGTTGCCATCCTTGGATTGCGGCCATCACAGCATGCCAGGAGGTCGTCAGCGTACAAAGTTACATTAATCCCACGAGTGCTATTTATGCTGGGAGCATGTGAAGTAAATATATAGAAAAGAATGAGTCCAATGATGTAACTCTGAGAGACACAGGAGTCAAGGAAAAAGAGTCTGGCATTTTCCTCATTGTGGGTTATAAAAGCCCATCTATGGTTGGGGATCGACATTAATTTAATAAGACACCTAGCGAGGTCAAGAGTCATAAGTTTTTGGATCAGGCCGTTAATCTAAACTGAATCGATAGTAAGTTCCACATCAATTGAACAAGCCGTGACAAATTTGTTCTCATCCTGAGACCTTCGTATATCGGTCGTGAATAACTTTAAGGCATCGATCTTTTGAAGCCAAACTGACGGACAGGAATGATGTTCTACTCAACAACTAGTTTGCCAAGAGTTGAGGAGATTACTCCCAAAATAAATGAACAGACTTTCGTTTCACGATAAGAAAAGATTTTCGAAAATCATATGTAACTTTTCAGCGGTTTCACTAACTTGCATAGCTCTCCTGCAAATGAATAAAACTATCGAGGCTCAATCTTCTGCTCATTGAAATTCACTGACCCCGTACATCTGGAGAAAAAAATATACGCATATGCCTCTGCGCACATCTACTACATCGACTTTGTAGACGAAAATAGCTTGACCGCTTTAGTATCTTTCGTTCGAAAATCTTTATAATAATTATTTATGCCATATAAACGTTTCCTCTAAATGGCCTGCAACTATCGTTGATGTCGTCAGTTAAAAGCTATAGGAAATGCTATTTTTAGCAAATTGCTTAATGTGCAGATGAGAAGAATTTACATATTTGGACAACAGGTTTATTGAGGTTTCCTTCTATTTTACTAGTTTCTAGATTTATTGTCAGATATGAGTTAGCATTTAGCCGACTGCAAGAATGATGTGAAAAAAGACTACCTGAATGCGAAACAAAAAATTTTAGTTGATAGATTTGGAATTTTTTGATTACGAAAACGGCTATACGAAATAGATAGGTGGAGAGCAATTTATCTAATATTTAGTGATTGCCCATATTCCATCAAAAACAATCCTGGCTACAAATGTTATGTTTCAGTTCATTTATTCGTCAGACCATCACGCATCACATTTTGTACAGAATGTACAAAATGAATGCATTCGCAGACTCCCACGGACATTAATCAAATCAAAGTCCGTCACTTCCAACTCATACATGCACTGAACAATTGTAGTCGACAGAGTGAGTGGTGAAAATCGAGCACAGAAAATTAAACAGCCGAACAACTCGCGCTTCTTATGACTGCTATCCGGCTAGCCTACTTCCATTTCCAAATTGAAAAACCTCCGTGTCGGTGTCATTTCCTGGTGACAAAGTCTCACACGGCGAACTAAAACTTAATCGAGAGTTTGCCTTTCGAATTAAAGTATGTTTTCGGTGCCTGGAAGCAAGTCGAAATGCCATTGCGGTCAACAAAAAACCCGGATCAGCTGTAATCAATGGGTTTTTACCTGTTACAAAACCAGCAACAAAGCAACAACAGTTCACGTGCAACTTTTACCTTACTAGCACGTTTACCTTACCGAACCGACTTAGCCACATTGTAACCAACACAATTTAATGTTGTGGGAGCTTTTAAAAAAACGTTAATAAAGATACAGACTATGTACTGAAATATTCGTCAGTAATTTCCAATTCGGATTTATTCAGAAGACTTTCTGACCCTGTAATCATCAGCAGGTCAACGCTTTCTTAGCTTCGAAAGCGCACTCAGGCCTAAACATACATACTTCTTGTTGCATCAATTGGGATCGAATACGCCTGCGTCTATGGTTCAAGCAGATTTTAGCACAAACGTTTTCGTCTGTGCAATGACTGTCTAGCTGTAATTAGTTGAACAGCTGGTGAAAGATTATACCGATTCAATTCATAGCTGTGAGCCGGATGTAAACGAAAAACTCACCATACGTGAAATTGAATCATAATGCTAACGACCGGATCCGACTGCTTACTGACTAAATGTTTTGCGGCAATGACAGTTCAAAATTAGAAGTGGTTACGCACATGATAAGTCGAGTAGGTAGTTGGTAGTTTTATGGATGAAAACTTGTAGTTTGGATTGGTGAGTAATATGTAGATGTTTTTGATTAATTGAAGAAAATTAAATTTGAAAAATCCTGTTTGAAGAATTGTGCAAGATCTATGGTGTTTCGGGACCGGGAAACGAAAAAAACCTGTAAACATTCTTCAAGTCCTGAAATTATGAATTAGTTAACTTGCTGAAAATATCGTCAACTAACTAAAAGAGGTCCTTGTTGAGTACAGTGATTTCGTCAACATAGTATTTTTTAATGTCACACAAGTGGCTTTAGGTAATTTTTACAGGCTGTAGACCCTTCCAGGATTGAAGCAACAAATTTTCTATTAAAAAAATCGGTAATCCAGAAATTCTTAAATTGTATTGGCTGCGATAGCGTTGGTAAAAGGCTAGGCGTTCTTTGTAGATATGAACGAACAAAACAAGATCACTCCATTTCAGGTACTAATTGGTGTCGTTGAAAAATTGGTTTGGTTCATTAAGGGCTGCCTGAATAAAGGTCTGCTTACACTTATCAAAAGCGTTTATGTTATCAGCTATCGACACCTGTTGAAGATTTGATGATGCCGTGTAGGAACTTATTTATGATTACTTGTTCTTCTACTGCTTTAGGCAGGAATCATTAAACAATTTCATAATGCCCAATCATTATCGAGATTTTTTTTTATGACCTCAGACCCCGGATATTCTTAGATGGCCTGGACTTTTTCTAGAAATGGACTTGAGGCTTCTTTAGTACCCAAATAGAAAATAGAGAAATTTGACTTCATGTTATCCGATAACGCATTTAAATGGATTGTTAATTATTTCACACTTGCTGTGGCATTTGAATAATTGTACTTACATTGATTATAGCGCACAACCGCGGATTTTGAATGTGCTTTTGAATGTAAAAAAATACGAACTAGATCAGAAAATTTGATTTTTCCGTAAACAGAGCATAATCGTGAATATGTTTCATTGGATAACAGTCAGGGCACGTCCCATCATTCAAAAAGTGGTAATCGTCATCTCTCTTACAGGATCCGTCTTCCTATTTGGGAACCATATGGAGTACTGATGCCCTAAAACTCTGTGATAGACGGGCGACTCTTAGTTGGAGCATTGTTTCAAACGCTTTTTTTTTCGCAATTTTCAGTTTATCTGGTGCAAGCCTAGGACCAACGCGTGGTCTGAAGGTAGTAACGATATGTCTTGTACAGTAGCTGTTGAGACAATTTGATGAGCTGTTTGGACACTTGATCTCTGGAAATTGTGGGTAGAAACTGTGATATTTATTTTCAGTGCTGCTATTCTTGCTGCGCAGTAAAATTAATAAGTAAAAAAGAAGTAGGAAAAATTATGCGGTGTTAATCCTCAAAACTTAAGCGCATAGAAAGTGCTAGAAAGACTGATTATCGATGAAAAGCAGAAGGAATACCAAAAGGTTATTAGTTCTGGGCGTATTGATATTTTCAGGCCTGTCAATCGAAAAAGTTTCCAACTTCAGGAAATTCGAATATTTGCTGTCATTTGTTATTTTCATTACTGGGTGTTGAATATATGGACATTAAATGGTGGTATCTCTTAGCACAAAAATTACAAAAATACCTGGTGATGGCAACTCGTAACACCACCGCAACCAAAATTTTATCAAATCTGTTTCATGTCGTTACCAACCTGTCATGGAAATTAAGTTTTGGAGCAAAGACTGCATCGGAAGTTTTAAGGGAAGATAGGTGCTATGCGGTTGTAGGGCTACCAGTCTCGAAAAGTGAGAAAGTGTGGAAATTAGAAAAGTTTGACTCTTTAATTCTGATGCTGCGTGCATATTTGCTTTCAAATATCTTGATTTTGGATCAAGTTTCATTGAAGTTTTGATGTTTTAACCCACTCGCTTTGTCATATATACGCCTTTTTAGGTACTGAAATGCAATACAACATATAATAAATGGGCAGTTGTGGGTGGTGAAATTTTGGTTTGTAAAAAAATAGGCAAATCAATACCGGGTTGCTGCTCATGTTGGATGAAAAGATTAACTGTAGGCAAAGCTTCAAAGCTGCAAAGAATAAGAATTTAACCTTACTCAAAAGCTGTAGAACTAATTTCCCGCTTCTCAGCTAACAGAAAAATATTCTAATGTGTCATCAAAGAACAGGTAATGTCCCATTGTGACATGTTTGAAGTTATCTCATTATTTCCATTTGGCAACCGCCCTAAACACTGTTAATAATTCCCTCCTTATCCCCACATCGCAACAAATGCACTAAACACAAAAACTGAACTCTCATCACAGCATGTTTCCTCGACACCCAAAAGGTCTTTGATCCGGTTAGTCAAAAAGAAAGCTCATACACACAATTTTCTCCCTCTCCGATTTTCATCCTCATTTGTGTGATGCCATTTAAAGTTCCCACTCTGACAGATCCTTGGCAGCAAACATGAAGAAGGCTCTATCAATTCCCTATCCTAATACAGCTTGTATCCCTCAGGGCTCTGCCCTTTCTCTCATATTTGCCATTTACTCTGCCCATATTACACGACCTCAATAGCCTGTCGTAATGCTGCATTTCGCCGACGATATTATTGTTTATTAGCTTGAAAGCTTGAAAATAAATGCGGCGCATATATCCACATACCTCAACACACTTCACAACTACTTCTTTTTATGGCACCTAAATCTGAATCCACGAGGTAATGTGAAACTTCCTCGAACGAACAGACGATGTTCCCAACATAATCCTCAAAATAATCAACATCGGTATCTCAAGGCATTACACCATAACAGGCCTGGGGTTTACCATGCACTCCAATATCACAAGCGAACAGAATCCTTTTTCCTGAGGATGAGATAACATTTCAGGAGACTCGATGAGCTGAAAGATTGCTGTTTACGTGCCTGCCTACACATTCCACATATGCCCACACATTCATCAAAAACCACAAATCGATTTCTTATAAACGTCAATATGTCTTATAAGTTTTGTGATCATCTGTTGAATTTGTCGGAAATTATCGCAATTCGAAATTTGAAAAAAATGCTTTGCCTACTTTTGGCCACTTAACGCTCACATAGGGTTAAAAAATTCCAAAACTATATCATATCCAAGTTAAAAACATGCCTGATTTTCATTTCGTAGACTAAATTCTATCGAATGTGAATTCTTCATACAATTATAAGGGTATCTAAGCTATCAGTAAAATACCCTCCGACGCCAAAAGGTTAATTATAACTACATTTTGGTGCAACCTGGACTTATTCCATTTATACATCAATGTATACTGAAAAATTTAGTTCAATCGGAAGACGCAATCATGAGGATGTAGTCGCTGAATTTTTTGTCTAGCGGGTAGAGCAATGGCTCTTAGTGTGTGGTGTAACCCTGCTTCGAATCCAGTTTTGGATGAGGGACTGCGCACCGAGCTTTGGTTCACGTAGCTCTGAATAAGTACCTTACTTAAATCAGGGGTAAAGTGTGTCATGGAACTAATCACTCCACACTCGTATATATTAATTGCATATCTATGAATGCAGCTCTCTACCAGTTTCAACTCATAGACTGGACAAGGATTGTCATCGGATTAATTTACTGGAATCACTTTGTCCAAAAATTCATTTTTCTTATATATATGTACATATATTTATAAAACCCCAGTGATTGTTGTTCAAATCAATTTCGATCTCTCTCTCGAAATATCAAAAGCTCAATTCCATGCTGCTTATATATAGATTCCGTTATCGATCAAACACAATACTTCTTAATTGGCCATTCTATCGATCACATCTTAAATGATCCACAAACAAGCCAGATGTGGTGGGCTTTTTGGTTTTTCCCGATTACCTATTCTGTTTTTATGTCGCTAGCTGGGAACAATCGCAGGCAGCGTATTTTGGTTTTTTTTTTTATTTTTGTTATTCTTGGTCTTACTAAGCTTGGTTTGACTAAAAATTCCAAATTCGAATATATTTGTTGTTCCGGCAAATTCGACTATAAAATTTCTCATATTATTTATGAATTTTTGTTTGTTTCCTTCTTTCCATGAAGCATTTGCAGCCGGCATCTTCCATACACGTGTCGAAATTAAGCTTATATTTTAAACCTAGTTTTTGTACGTTTTGTCGTGTATCGTCACGATGGTACATCACTTTTCGGAATTTCCAAGTCTTGTGACATAAACTGATATGTTTATTATCGTTAATCAATGTAAAAGAATCACAAAAGACTTATTTGATTTTTTCAGGCGAGTCAAAACGTTTGTCTTTTTGCGTGCAAATCCGTTGGCGAATCGTCGGACCAGTTAATAAGAATGGTTCGAAAAGCACATAAAAGGTGAATAAATTAAAATCTGGTCCGAGACTATAAATGTTCTTACCGAAATGAAAAATAACGATTCTGACAGCATTTCTGAATGATATGAGTTCCGGTTTACAATCGATTTTAAAAAAGGAAGAACCAATGTATAGTTTCGGGGTCGAGTCGCTTGCGATCAGTGGCGCCTAGGGGTTATTAATCAAAATGATTTTTAGCATTGTGCTTTTGTGAAATTTTTTTTCGTGAGTTTGGAGGCAAAATATCTGACTGGGGGAGAGTACTGATACAATTCATCTTGTTCCGAAAATAAAATTCTAATGCTAGCCATGAACTTTCAAAATATATCTCAGACCAAAAATGATTTAATATAACAGTCAGCTGCTTTTGGATTGCAATTCATAAACGATTGTCTCGAAAAAATGACAGCTCTTAGCCTTGATAAATACATAAATATGTATCTGTGTATGGATTAGACTACATCAAATTCATCAGGGATGCTGATCACTTTTCTGTTCTAAGCATAATTTTTCAAAAACCAGAGAGAAAAAACTTGCTCTTGAATGAAATTCTCGAAGACTTGTCTTGCAAGATCATACTAATGAGACGATGCTGGTTTTTGTTTGTTTGCTTGCAAAAATATGAAAAGAATGTTCGGCTTTCGACAAAAACCGTCAACGGAAATTTATAATCAGTATAAACTGTTTGAAGATAAAATCGCAGTAACGAATTTTATGATCGATAAATATGTTTATAGGCTGGTTTTTCATTGAAATATTTTTGTTGAATGTGTTTTTCGAATGAATTTTTGATTTTTTGTGTTGGCACTGGAATTCCGTGTTGTGTGACAGTTTGGTCATATTGTATTTTTTGGAAGTTTGGTTTGACACCTGATGGCCAAATATCAAACAAGAGCTGCAATTTAAATATTAAAATAAGTTTTTATGTTTCACACATTATAGTTTTTTAGAGGGAGAGTTTTCGAATATTTTTGATACATATTTCCCGTTTTATACGAAGCGAAATTGAAAAAGACATAAGCATTGCTGCAATATAGTCAGAAAGACCACCAACAAGATTCATTTGCATTGTGTATCGTGATTTGACAATCTACTAATACAAAAATTTGCAATATTTCTCGATCGGACTACCAGCTGCGTGGATAATTTCACTCAAATCTAACATTTAAAATAAATTGCATATTTTCAGTCAATCCGGTCATAAAACTTCTGATCACCGAACCAGTTGCGCTAATATGTATTTTTAAACGAGGTGGAAAAAAACTCTTGTCACAAATAATTATGGAATGCCATAAATTCAACGCTTCCAGCTAGATCAACAAACAAATCGCAAATCATTATCTGTATTCGATTGCTACCCGTTGCGACCCATTCATCAAGCAACCCTCTCATTTTCTCATTCAAACGGACCACCCTCCGCGGGAGGTGGTTCGTTGAGGTTTCTTTTCTTTGCGAATATTACGAGAGTATGAAATTATGAAAGACCTTGTATCGAATCCGGATAAGTCTGTAGGAACTAGTTGGTTGGTAGCAAGTGGTTTCGGTAGTATCGTAGCACTTAACACTCACACTGCTACAGCAATAAGGAACATTTGCATTTGCCGCGACTTCGGACCGCTGCTGGTTGTTGGCCAAGAATATCATGTGGGTAGGTTAGGCAGTAGAGGCCGGTAGAAATGTTGTTGACTTTCAATCAAACGAAATCATACAAAAACTTGGAAATTCGATGAGAACTTTCTGGCAATTCACATGCTGTTTTTTTTTTGTATCCTGATGAAGACAGTGGGTTCACTGGTGACTTCCTCGCACTAACGCAGACAGGTTTTGATGAATTTGCTTATTTTTAGGAAATAGCTGCAAAGATTCCAGTTGGTATTTAAGAACGCCTTCATAGATAACTATTGCTTGTACGTATGTGGACTTCCCCAAAATATTTTGTAAATTTCAATAATGCAATGAATTTGCTAAGCGATAAATGTTAGGATGGTGGTTTTCGTTAATTTTAAGCTTGTTTTGTTTTTGGTTGGATATTATTATACGGTGAATATGTTCGCGTATGCAAAATTGATTCGTACGAAACTTCTATGTTCTATGACATGAAATATTTTAAGCATGTCATGCAAATAATTCAGAAGAAATAATTCCGTGGTTTTCGGAGTTGACAGGTTACGACAGCAAAAGAAGTGCCAGCAATGGAATTGGAAAACACTAAGAGGAAAGTTTTAAGTAAAATTTGGTGACATTTTGTGACATTCAGAGTAAGACAGTTCGCGATACACCAGTTGCCTAGCGTTTTTATTTAATCTTTTCGGTATGGAAGTTTTCAAATTAAAATTTTTAAGCATAATTTCTTTTGTAATCATAATAACAAGGGCGGGCTGTAGTCTTTAAATATTTTCCATTAATATCATTTAACTGGTTCAAGGCATGTAAATATTGCTTAGCAGCTTGTGGAGGGCAGTCAGATCGATTGAATAGATGCGCTGCTCGGAATGCTGGATGACTTTCCAATTCCGGATCGATTCTTAAAATAATTGGATACGGACGAAGATCAATATGTTTTGCGTTGAAAACTTCCGGTAGTAGACAACAGGGAATTCACGAATGATCCAATGTTGGGCCCAATTCTTCTTCTTTTCTTCTTCCACATGAATTAGAACGATTAGATTTTGCAACGGTTGAATACCGGACGCGATAATTTCACATAGTTCACAAACCTTTGCTTTTTTATGAACATCTTGAAGTAGAAATGGTTGTTTTGGACGTGTTTCTTCTAGATAATGCATAATCGCTGCAAATTCGATGAGTGTGTGTCCATCTGTTCGATTGGGTTGACATCACGATATTCATTATAATGCTGTCCTCCATTAGATTTTATAAGACTTATTGGTTTGATAACATAAGAAATTTCTTTCAAATTCAATGCTATCCGCAATCGTCAGGAACAGGAGCTCCTCCAGTAGGAGTATAGCATGGGCTTTGCTATCGCTGAAAGCGACATAGCGTTGTGATACTTATAATAACGAGACGAAAATCGAGTTGCCTTCTTTCAGGCGTTCCGAATGAATTTTAAAAGTTCAAAGCCACTTCCGATTCGGAATGACACAGCCTTCACTGATTTTGAAGGCCGCACGAGATATGACACTGTTTTTCGAAAGTGATTGTGAGATGGGCTGGAGCTGTATGCAGTCTTCAGGTGAATCGATTGCTCTGAATATTTTAAGATCGTCTGTAATATATTTTAAGATCGTCTGTAATAAAAATAGGAATTCCGGAGACGAGGTTCATCATTTATAAAAATGAGGAACAACAAGAGGCTTACGGATCGATCCTTGCTGAAACCCTGAGGTAGGATAGAATAAAACAGAAGGACAAAAACTGACAGCTATAACACAAGCACAATTATAAATAGAAGAAGAAAATCAGAAAAGCAGCAGACCAACCAACCATATTTGTTCAGTTTTAGTAGAAAAAGCTCGATGGGCAGAGTCAAATGATTTAGAAAAATCAGTGTAGTAACATTCAGCTACCTTTGCTGATCGATGGTAGTAGCAAAAGTGTTGGTGAATGGCTGCAAGTTAGTAGCAGTAGATTTGCCTTCACGTTGCTCGTAGACAAAAAAAAATCGCAATTATAGGATGAATCCTCTTATTAACAACTCTTTCGAGAAGCTTACTGAAGCAAGGATGAAGCGAGGTTGGGCGGTAAATGGAGATACAAGCACGATTACTTACTTTAATATAATTAATTAATATATAGAAAGAAAGTAATACACCAGAGACGCTGAGGTTGAATATAATAGGCAATGGTACAAAAAGTGAGATAGCTAGAAACATTGTCAGTATATTAAGAATACCATCGGAACCAGAATCAGAGCCGAGGCCGTCTAAAGAGTTAGTATGAAATTTTTTTAAAAAATACTCTAGGGCTAGTACGAAACGATGAAGGCGATGAAAAAAGCAATGTGAGGAAAAAGGGAGTTTCGTAGGAAAGAAAATTCAAAGAAAAACAAACAAGGGAAATTTTCACAAGTCTCTTCAGTGGTGATACTAGAAATTTTACCAAAGAACATATGATGGATAACGGGGATTTTTTAAAGGAATGAATAGCCATAATAATTTTTTAATAATATTTTTTAATATGTGGACTTAGATAGCATTTTCAGCCATAAGAAAGGTGGTTTTAAACTCAAGTAAGTCATAGATTAAAATTCTACAAAAAATGTATATCAAACATTTTATTGTCTGTGGATTCTCACAATATTTTTGAGGAAAATATTAAAGTACCAAATTCATTTGTGGTCTGTAGCTAGCCATTAACAACCAGCAGTGACACATCAGGCTTTGTGTTGGCTTAGTTGTGCTTCCTTTAATACATACTATCGTAGCAGAATTACTACTGTTTTCCTGCTGAAAAAATTTACTACAAAAGCAACTTTACCTGCTTCTATTATTTTATATATCGGCCGATACAAAATAAATCATTTCATTTCCCGTATAAGAAACAAATGGATTCCTATTAATTTTTCTCTTTTCTCTAAAAAAGGGAATGCTATAATGGTTCACATAAAATGCATAGTTTTGGATTTAGATTAGGCTTGGTCGAGTGGTTTTCAAACAGAGAGTTTGGCCAAAAGGCACACATGACCACAGTAGAGACCTACTGCGATACCACGGATATACTCATAGTACCCTGGAAACATTTCGGTTCCTTTGCTGAACTGTGCACCCTTTAAATTGATAAAGGAAAGGTCTGTGAGACCTGAAAGAAAGGATGGCAGGGCTGGACACTGACCTAGAGGATGTGGATTGGCTCTTCTTCATCCTCTGAACCAGAACTCCGACAAAAATCGGTGAACCTGTTGCTCAACTGTTGCACTGCTCTCTGAGGTAGTGGCCCGTGAGAAAGACCACTGCACAGGAAAGAGCCCTACGGGCTAAACTTAACAATAGCCTGGTGACACTTTTGTCCTGGGAGGCCCAAGGCTGCCTTGCGATCGCTCAGGATGATTTTTCAGCCCAGAACTTTTTGGAGTTATTTTAGAGGGAATACCAAAAGATTCAGTTTACAATATATAAATTCCTGTTGTTAAACCTCTGATTTAGGTTTAGAACTCATGTGGAAGAGAATCAATTTTCATAATCAAATTTTTCACGAGTGTGAAATAATAAATAGAAAAAGTAGCCAAACATTTTAGGCAACATAAACATTTGAAACGATCTTCGAAATAGAGTATCGTAGTGAAACACTTGTAAACAAGTAAAAATTCGGATAGTTCAAATTATTTTCTATGTTCAACCATGATACGATTGAAAAATTAAGCATCTTAATCGTAGAAAATATAGCCTTTAAAATATATCGATAAACAATTTTTTTTTACATTATTCAAAAATCAATTCACTTGCACGTTTTACCAAAATGTTATTCAATATAAATACTTGTAAGTGATGTCGATAATAAACCATGCATCTAAAACAATTATAGCATGTGAAATCATCATCACAAGAAACATAGCAACACTGACCTTAAAAAATGACCATGCTCAAAGTAAGTGCGCCGACCGGACTGTGATCCCGGATCGAGAAGGTAAGGTACTGTCTTGCTGTTGCCTTGTCATGCCGCACCGCATAGAAAATGTGGCGAAAAAGCACCGACTAGAAGAAAAAAACCAAATCGACAAGTTAAGTTTATTTATTTGACGTAGAAATCGTCATCAACGGTAACAGTAATGATCGTCTCAGACTCAATATCGGCGCGCACAAGATCAGGTTGACTGATCGTATGTAGAAGCGGATCTGCATAAATGTATCTTGAAGAAAGATATATGCAAGAGTAGAAATAAAACAAGAAAAAAGATAGCGATGTGAAAAGGAGATCTTGAAGGCAAATAATAAACGTATGCATGAAGTACGTGGGGTGTCTGGCAGGCTTGAGGCTAAGATATGATATGTACTTGGTTTTTGCTTATTGAAAATCTGTGTATCCAAAAGATGCATCGCTATATTTCAAAATGAATAGGTTCCTCAAGACTCACTGACGTATTTTGAAATTCGTACTATTTATCGGGGAAAAGTAAGTAGATTCCACCAGTAATAACTTTCTCCTTGTCATGAGAACGATTTGAAGGCAAACAAATAGCTAATTTCCAATAAATAAATCTGGAGTGTATGTTTGACCAAACCCCACATTTTGTTATGGAGTCGATCAATGCAGACGACTCTCAGTCAGAGGCTATTGAACTATCAGAGCACAAACATTTTTCCAGACTGCCAGCGGTAATATAATTCCACCCATAAATTAGAACACCACGATTCTAATTTAAGTTTGCCTGAAACAAAACTAGATTAACTCGGCCCTCTTCCCCTGGACTATTTTCGTTTTCAATCCTGGAGCTGAATCGACATCATGAATGAATAACATACCTGCAGATCGATTTTACGCGTGATCGAGGACACAGAAACAGAATTACAAAAATGACGAACGAACAACAACAGAAACAGGAAATACAAATAAGATTCGCCAGAAAACTCTGATCCGGACCTGGGCGATTGACTTTTAGGCAACATCAGACTTCATCGATGCTAATCGTATGTGCATAAATTCATAAATTCAGTCATTGGTCGTTACATAGGTCGAACTTGTGTCAGGTGAGATTATTGGGAAAATTTTGACAACTGGTCAGTAACAGCAAGCAAATGAGTTAGTGTAATCGTTCGAATATATTTTCAGATTTACATTTTTCAAATACATTTAGAAGATCTCTAGACTGCGCGGCATTTCATTCAAAACAACGGGATTAGACGCTTCCGTGAAATGATGCTATTAATTTGCTTGCTCTATTTCATAGTATGCTAATCGAACGAGTTTGATTGGTATGATTGAGATTGTTAGCGGGAAATGGGATGGCATTAGGGAGAGAGTGTGGAGGACTATGAATTGCTTGTGAAGAAAAACATGCTCACAACTCCATTCGAAACAAAGCAAAATAATGTCATACCATAGAGAAATGTTTTCAATGTTTCCCATTGAAATAATTTCCTGTTTGATGTGTAGCCGCACTGAGCACAGTCTAGTATCCGATTCGAGTAATTGTCAATCTATTATTTTTTTTTTAGCAACATACTGAATTTGTAACGAAATTCTAAGCTGCCATATTTAGTGTGATGTTTTCATAATTCTATCGAATTTTTCTATTTATATTTTGCGTTTTTTTTTCAAAATTTTCTAAAATCTTGTGCTAGACGTTCAGTACAATATTGCTGTATACTTATTCGAATATTACTAGACCGTTGATCAACATCAAGTAATATTCTACCAGCTAGAGAATATTTGAGAGACAAAAAAATTAAATTTATTAGAGAAGGTAATTTGGTTTGTTTGGAAATATTAAGAGGGAAAACTTTCTGGTACACCACGTATTTAAGGCTGACAGGACAGATTGCAGTGTTACACAATCATTGAGAGAAGATATTTCTCGGAACAATTTTATGTTGTCAGGTCAGCAAGAAGAAGAGTATTAAGTACAAATATAGACAGAATATCATTGATGAGAAGAGCGAACAGCAGAGGATTATGTACCGATTCTTGCGGTACATTGAAAGCGGGATAAAAAGGAGAAGCACAGCAACAATTTAGGCTAGCTTTAGAAGTGCAATTAAGGATGGATATAGGATGCAAACAAGCAGAAAAAAGTACCGGATATGCCGAATAAACCGCGCTTGGCGTAGTAGAACCGCTGATAAATAGTAGCTTATATATTTATAAGTTGTATATATTTATTTAACCGTCTATATATATTTATAAGTTGCTGATATATGCAAAACTTGTGGAATATATCCCAGGGAAATTTTCTTGAGCGGGAAAATATTTATTATATATTGCGGGCTCGGAAAAAAATCAAAAAAGTAAAAGCAGAAAATAGAGTAGGTAGCTAATCAATAGGGGAAATTAAGATTAATCGGATCTAGCTAAATCAGCTAAATCATCGGTATAAAGAAACTCAATCGTATCTAAAATTTTGAGGAGAAAAATCTGAGCAATTTATGATGGTGGTAATAGAATTGGATTGGTGAACTGCCCTTGGCGAAAAATAAAAACTTAAAGTTTGAATGATCCCGATGCTGAGAAATCAGACAGGTAAATGATTTAGTACCCACGGATACAATAAAAGATAACAATAAACTAAAAGCGTTATCACAATAAAAAATTTTAGGTAATCAATATTTGCATGATGTGATTCAAAGTCAATAGCAGCTTTATAAAAAAAATGTATTTTGTTACTTTACATGCTATTATATTAATATTTATCAAAAGCGCAAAATACCAACATTTTAATCGTTATTCAGGTATATTTTACTTTCTTTTGCTGGTATTTATCAAATTGGTTTCTATATGTATTCATATCTTTATTATTTTCAATTTTTTGCTATCTCAGTACTGTTATTTTGTATCCAATATTTTCTTTTTAAATTCCTTGGGCAAACAGGCATTTTATTTCCTATGTTGAATTTTGTTGATTGAGGTAAACCAATCCCGGCTAGGTATGAGTACTAGCAAGATCCACCCAAGTTTGATTTTACGTTCTTTTATTTAAATTCGCTGTTTAAATGGATTAAGTAAGTATTTTTGCGTTTTATCGGTTTTGATGAATTGAGACATGAATTGTGATATCAAATATTTCAAACTGTAGATGAGAAAAAAGTTTGTTGAATAAAGGAAAGCATGTTTTCAATCGAGAAATTTCTGATTTTTCACATTAATGATTCTACACAGAAATCTTTAATTATTTCCCCCTCGATGTGGGTTTAAAATGTTGTGTTCTTAGCGTTCTGTACCAAGAAGGTACCCAAACAGCTATGCCAGGTTGTGCTAACCGGCTGAAAAGGGTACTCTGAGCAAGTTAAAATCGTCAAAATTTCTTCGTTAATTTCGTCAAAATTTCTTCGTTAAAATCGTCGTTTCGAAAAGGCAAAACCATTCTTTGCAAGACATATTCGATATAGCATTTCTGCAGGCAATCGATTTGTTTCCCTGACATTTTTCCTTGCAATCAAATAATATAAAAAACCTTCCTGCAAATAATGTTTTGTTGGGATAAACAGCTGCCATTTTCAGCCGAGTTAAAGACAATACGTGCTGGGTCACTTTGAATTGCTGATATATGCAAAAAAAAGAAATTATTAAATAAAATTGTTATTAATCTATCTAGTAGAAGATATTAATTTTATGTGCTTTAATTTAAAAAAAAAACAGTAACAGACATTGAACAGTATCGAGCATGCTGGACTATAGATCTTTTAACTTGGAGCTAAGAAGTGTGGGCTCTCAAAAACTTAGTGGCAGTGGCTGTGAGCGCCTACGACTTAAGAAAACTGGTGGAAGTCTCAAGCAAAGCTTGGTCTCCTCACTAACCGATCAGTGGAGAAGGCTCGTTCTTGCACAAACCGTCAGTCACTCGTGAACTTTTGCCGAATACGCAGCATCTGTGTGCTCTTGGTCGATCTGTGCGAAAATCAGTGATTCATCGGGACTGGCAGTGCTCGAAGAAATACGAGTCTCTCAGTATCAAACGCGAACCGTGAAATTTCGTTGCAAAGCTTATCATTGGAATTTCGACTGAAGACAAAAGTGCGAGTACGTACCAGCGACTTTGATAGCTCCACTCGTTTATAAACACAATTAATTGCGTTACTTGTTGCATCTTGCGAAACATTCGGTGTACTAACAACACTAATCGATCATAGCACGGCGCTCTCATTATTTGAACAAACAGCGGTACGACGGGGTTAATGCGATCCATTAATATTATTGTGCAGCTATTTGCGACGAGTGGTTTCTTTTACTACATTCATTACGTTACCGCCGCCGCAACAACGACGATTACCTCGAAATCAGTTTGGGATTGTGTAACTCTGTAGGCTGTGCAGTGTATCTCTTCTACATATTTATCTGATGCCATATCGACGGGGGCATCTAGATGTTGAAAAAGACTTTTTCCGATTCGATTAAATTGCTGCGTTAGTTTCATGCACTTTTGCGCGCCCAGCGTTAGGTGCTGTTTGCGATTTTGTGATATGGATGTTGTTTGTGTAACAGGTGAAAGTAAAAGTGTTGCGAAAATTATTGTAGTTGCAGTTGGTTGTAGTTAATTTGCAGAATATCGCAAAAGATGATCGCAAAACAGTAAGCTGATGTTTTTTTTTTTTTTTTAAAGTGTTCATTGAATTGAAAGCGAAGACTGATCGAATTAGTGTACAAACGCATGCGGATTATTAGGATTTTGGATTATTTGGATTACATACAGAACAACGCAAATTATTGTGGATTTTGATTGGGCTGATGTTTTGGATATAAATTTATTTTTATATTGGCTTATAACATCGAGAACGGCACACAAGATGCTGATAACAAGCTACGAAAATGATAATAAGTTGGTAGGTTTCACATTCAATTATTACTCATATGATTTTTTCAATACATCGCGTATGCCTTATTTGTCCAGTATAAGCTCCAAATTCTTCGAACTCATTCTTTCGTCTAAAAATAATATTTCGACTTGTTGTTTGTTCTTATAAAAACTTCTCCGCAACGCAAATACAATACTGCTCACTGCTATTTTTAACAACTATCGATTCATTTAGAAAGTTCTTTAACATTTCCGAAATAAAATAAAGACAACACAGTCTCTTTCTTGACATGTCCACTCGAGATTTCTCGCAAGAAAAAACCTCAAATAACGTGAGGTCGGTCAGCAAGTTATTTCCCTGGTGTTCCGTTCTATTTCTTATCATTTAAATGCTAATTCTTGTCTCACGCTCAAAATCAATTCGGGACAAATAAACCGGAAAATTTTGCATACCTATTGGTAATCGTAGGTAGAGATTGAAATTTACAGCAAACGAGTCGAATGTCGATAGGCAGAGATCTGTTAAAAAAAAGACTTTCAGACTTTGATGTGACAGGAAGTGAAAAATATAGATGAATACGGGTTTTCTCTAATTTTTATTATTTGTAAATATTTTCGAAGCATTTAATCTTTCGTGAGGTAAATCCACAACGTTTGCTTTGCAATATGGTCTTTAATATTTCAGAACGATGTGACTAGCAGAAAACAGGATATTTTGCTTTGAACTTTAACCGAGTGTCCTTGATTTCGGAGACAACCAGTCAAGATACTGGAAGGAATTTATAAAAATATTATCCTTTCCTCTTAAGCACTATCGACACTCTAGCTTTCTTTAAATTTCGATTTCATCTTGATATGTATCCAAAGCGGCTATCCTTGATTCGCTGTGTTGATATTTTTATTCAAATTATCAAATCCTGAGAACTTTTTCAGCCTAGACATGAATCTAGACATTTCGATTCAAGATTTTATGCAACTTTTAAAGATTTCGATTATTTCATCTATCAAACTACCTTCTCTGCACAAAAATATGAAAAGAAATATGAATCTATGAATTTTGTGCTACCGAACTTAAATCATACTAATTAGATATGCATTAAATCTTGCTTAAATTCTATCTATTTTGGTCAAGTATGAACTTAAAATCTCGAATGCTCTGCCTAATTGGAAGGATAAGCTCTTCGAACAAAGACAAACAGTCTAACTGAAAACTTGTTCATGTTTTTAAATATTAAATATTCGAAATTCTGGTCTTAAGTTGTTATGCCTTGAGACAGTCCTTGCTTAATCGACACGAAACAACTTGAAACTTGAATGAATGAAATTATTAGTAAATACATTTTGTTTCTCTTCTATATGGGTTTTTGTGAGATTTTTTTCTTTAATTTTTGCTTTTTGAATATTAAATTTAAGAAGTCATGTTATGGGATGTTTTTGTACTTTTGCCCTCAATGATGACTTCTGTTAAATTAGTAAATATTCCAAAAGTGGTTTAATCCGAACGTTTATTCGTGATTTCAGTAACAATAACAGGGGGATAAATAAGGTTATTATTGAAGGTTTTTAGAGAAGCTATGCAGCTGTGAGAATAAATTTGGGAATCTGTGATGGAAGCAGATTCCTTTAATTTTATTTGAGTTCAATTTTGTTTTGTTAGTCATAAAGTGTAGATTTATATGGAAATGAATGGAAATTATCAGTTTTTATGATTGGGCTCTTGTTGTCTTCTAGTTACAGTTTTGTGAGCATATAACAGGATACACTGATTGATATAGTACTTAAAGAATTCGCCGTGTTATAAAATATTGCAAACTCTTGTTCAAGTTCGAGAGGAGGATCTACCGATGGATATTTGAGGCTTGGTTTGTATATAACTGTGAAATATGTGTGCAATATTGTAATCGTGAGGTCGCTAATAAAATTAAACTTAATAGGCTGCGGTGGGCTGGACATGAGCGAAAGACGTCCGACTTGATAATTCTATGGATTGCAGCATTGGAAAAAGACTCCAAAGCAGAGTTTATCTTTGGTTGAGTGATGGCGTACGCCATTTAATTAGAAAATCGAGTTCAGGCAAGTTTTACGAATTTTTCTCTCCGGAATTGGAGCACTAATTTGATTATAAGGAAGCGCACTGCGATAGTTACAACTCTACAGAGTACTTTCGAGACGGGGACAGGCGACAAAACTGAGTCTGATGACTCCTAAACTCGCTTTGGTCTACACAAAGTGACGCCAACATTAAATGACAAATTTTTTGCAATCACCAATAAGTGCTCCGGGCTCAAAACGGAACCGAAAAGTGCCGGAAATTCGTGAAGAGTTGAAGAGCACGAACTTGGAAAGATGAGAAGGTGATGCATGGGGTAGACGTTTTGGAGAGAATTCCATAACGATGTTGAAATAGATTAGCTAGAATTCTCTACAACACATGAGCTACTCAATTTTGGTTAAGTACGCAAATTTACGAGAACTGTGCCAAAAGTAATGATTATGGATATCTAAAACAACGGTTACGTTTTTATTTTTTTATATATTTTAAATATATTTTTCTTCTCCCTCCAAAAATTCCTGTACAGTAATTTTTCTTCACTCTCCAAAAATTCCTGTATAGCAGCAATAAACTTGCTATCTTCTTAAATACCTTACCCCTGAGCTATTCCTTGAGTCAAGTGCGAGTGTAATAGCAGCCATCGCAAGTATAGCGAATATAATAGTAGCCATCGCAACCTTGGTCTTGAAATGCGAACACGCCTCTTCTTTCGTTCCTCGGTTAACATTATCAGTTAGTTGACGAAAGTCCTTTGTATGCTGCCATATGAGATCCCTGTGATCGTAACTAGATGCGAGATGGTCACTCTTGTATATTTTTAATGTTATTCTCGGTTAGGGACGTATATTGGTATCCTTCGCGATGTTCATTTTCCTTGGGTATTCTGTGCAGATCAAACTCTTTGAATCGGCGTGCAATTGTGGGATATGGAGAAGTGTTTCTATCGAATGGTAAAGGCTGATGACCTCCTCCTGGTTAATACTGTTTTGTAAGCATCTAAAGGACGCTGTTAAGTCCTGGGTGAAAGAACCTTCCTGTGCGATCGCAAGACATTTATGGAGAACTTTTTATTTTGGTTGCACTAGAGAGCTACTCGGATCAAAATGAGGTCCCTCCACGTGGCAGATGCAGTTCTAACTGGACATTGTTTGACAGGCATGCCCCGCGACTGGGTGGCCTTTGCAACGTTTTCTGTCGGAGTTGTAGATGTGAGATGGAGGAGGAAACAGTTCTTTACCTCTTGTGTGAATCCTCGGCTCTTGCTGGAAAAAAGAACCAGTTCTTGGCTCATACTTCGCAAGTCTAACTAGAAGTAGCGTCAGTGGACCTGAAGAAGATCACTCAGTTAATCAAGGACTCGAGATGGCTCTCAACTTAATAAGGGCTGTGTACTATACAAAATGCGGTATCACAATGGGCCCTTGTATGCCTTCTCTGAGGTCTGCCTAGAGGAGGCAAATCTGCCAACCTACATTTCCTTCTGAAAATCCAACAAACATAAGTTAACATTGCAAACTAATTATTGACAATATTATTGACAAAAAGGTTCACTAAAATTCGCCCTAAAATTCGTTCCAATTGAAATTCTAAGCCATAACTCTGCCCATAACTACATAGAAAAGTCCTGAAATAAACACCAAATGGTAAAAAATGTCTAAAAGCACTAGCAAACATCTATTTCCAACTTAAGCTTTGTCGCCTTGGCTGTTGTCGTCGCACAGTCCAGTAGTATAGTCTAGTCACAGCTATTAAGAATGAAGCTGGCGCGAGAAAAAAATGCGTAACTAAGATCCGAGATCTGTGACCTCATAGAGTGATCAACTAGCATGTGGCTACGTGTTAATAAGAAGTTTGTCTTCATTACAATGCTACGGACGTACATACGTATGTACATCTGCAACGGACGTCGAAGCTTTGAAAAATCGTACTCGACTCGGTTACGTACACTGGGCAAATAACAAAGCAAATCAACACGGATCTTCACAATTGTGAATACGAACAACAAACAAGCAAAATAAACACTATGACTAGTGATGCCATTGAAGCTACAATTATATGACTACAGTAGTCATTGTGCCGTTTCGCTCCATTCCGAACTTGGGATGGGACCGCCCGCACATTACGATCACATTCATAAGGATCGGGCAGCTCAGATTTTTTGTAAGTTTTTTATTGATGTGCGCTAGAAGCTAATTATATATAAATTCCAGATTCATTAAGAGCGATTTAAGAAAAGTCACGGAAGTAGAGACTAATCGGCGTCAGCGAAATTTTCGCGTTCAGATGAAAGAAAGATTGTGTTCATCATAGAAATGAATAAGAGGGAGGGTAGGGTGGTGGATGATTATTTTTTACTTCAGTAGTTCGATCGAGCGGGCAGAGTGTATGAAGAATTAGCAAGCCTGTCTATATAGTAAGAGAACCAAACAAGTACATAAGTGTTGAAATTAGCCACTAAAAGTTGAATGAGTGGATGGTAATTGATCATAGAAGAGCGATGTAGTGACCATGTCAAACACAAATAACACGACCGATTGAGTAGTTATTTTCATATTTCATATAATCATGTGTTGAAAACTATGAGATATAGCATAACATTTTTGATTAGTTATGGTATCTGCTGGTCATTAGTTTTATTTTGATTAAGAAACTTATATTAAGAAACTTATGATTAAGAAACTTATATAAATCGAGTTCGTAGGTATGGCTTAATCCCATGCATTTATGATTCTCAATATATACGAATGGCTTACTTTGCTTCCTATTTTTCCTAGACTTAAGCCAGTAGTACTTTCTTCCTTAAAGGGTTTAGAGTGCACTGTCGATTGCACCAAAATATCTGAAATCATGATTTTACCTTCTTCATTAAATATTTAGCTCGAGCTGCACCTACAAGCATATGAGCTGATATATTATGTGACTTTAAAACCGGATCTTATAGCCAATAAACTTTCACAGCAACGCTGAATTGTTTTTCTCATTCAAATCAGGCAGCCTATCTAATCAATACGATCTCAGATCATGTAAAGTATGAGTAGCGTGAGCAAAAGTGGCAGCGGGATGTAAACGAATGAATTTTCAAAAGTAAAATTGCTAAATACAATGCATACAAAAGTACATAGAGTAACGTGCATAGAAATCATACCATTTTTTTTTTTTTTTTAATTTCATGGAAAATTAGCTCTGCTAAGAAGAATTGTTTCCAATTTCTATATCACTGGTTAACCATTGGTGTGTACGCTGATGTTAATATTTCTATGTCCCTCAACTCCGCTATCAGATCTACTAATGTAACAAAAGCATTTCTCAAGCTTTGCCTAGCTAACAAATTAAGCGATCTTGTGAAGCATCCTGTTCGTTTTTTTGATTTTTTTTGATTGAGCGTTTCGACGAGGCCATCTTACAGCTCTTGAATGGCTACACCTTAACATTTGTGTAGTTGGCCTGACACTCAATACTTCTCTAGAGAGAATCAGTATATTTGACTTTTCATCTTTGCTCAACTGTGTATATATGGTCATAATTTTTAAACCACTACACACGACGTCCTTCCACTTGCGTTGATTTACTACGAATAGTAACTGACATATTGATGTGCCTGCCTATTTAGAATAATATCCCTGTATGAATCTATAATTACCTGAATTTGTACTTTTTCTTCTTGGAAATATAAAATTTTAAGTGGTGCAATTTCTATGCTCGCTAGTGTATATTTGACTTACATCCCACTTGCGAGGTGCTCTGCGAACCATCCGAACGGATACAAAGAAAAAGTCCATCTGGTTTGCAAATTGTATCTATTCCCATCCATAAAAGTATAAGCAAGTACATGTACGAGTATCTATATATGTGCGTACTCATATGTGCAGGCAGTATTTGAATTTCAACTTCTGATCGTGCCAAATACGTTAATCAAATCAATCGATTAAGTGAGCCTAGTTAGTGAGATACTGTTTCCATATGTACAACGGTGAATATATAAGACAAGATCAACAAACCGAATCGACAACACTCATCAGTATACAAAGCAACAAACAAATGAATATTTTCGATACTAACCGGAACTAAGCATTCGCTTACAAATAGAAAGATATCTTGGCGTATGGTTGTTTACGACTGATTGAATGACGGAGTAAATGAAATCAGAAGCGCGTACATACGTGATTTGAAATCAAAATGAAAAATTCGTTTAGATATCGAATCGCGACCGTTCATATGTATGTTCATATGAACAAACATACTCGACGGGTGTGTATAACTTAACAAGCGATCTAATTTCATACCTGTTCGTGGGATACATAAATGCTTACCATGCATTTCCCACGTTTGCATTAAATTCTTGCGATGCACGTTGCAGACAGACAACGCATCAGCGAAATTAGATATTAAGAATTCGTAGCTTTAATTGAAATATGTAATCATAGTTTAGTTCTAATTCAAGAGTCGTCCAGTGTGGACGCAAAATAAATATTTTTTTCGTGAATCCCGCGGTTGTTTAATTAACTGGCGCCCAACGTGGGGCTGCATTCGGTCGTGTGCTGTTAATTATTTACTGGATAAATAAAATAATAAGCCTAATTGTCTAGACCTTTACTGAGGCTGACAAGTGGTCCAATTTCTTCTTCCTCTTATTTCCAAAGCTTACAGGTTTACATCGTAAAGGTGCCGAGAATCAACAACGAAAACCAAGTTGTGGATGACCTGAAGCTGCGATATCAACAACGAAAACCAAGTCGTCGATATCTTGAAATTTAGAAGAGGCTAATCTCGAAGATCCTGCGACGTTGAAACGCCGAAACAACAGGAAATCGAAGCACGCACGTTGATCAAGCGGAGACCCAAGTAGACCGAGCTGAAACGGCGAGGAAGAAAAGGAGAAACATCCGCAATCAGAACCGAGCAAGCAGCCCAAAGAATTAGGACTCACCAAGGGATTCAAATCAAAATGAAAAGGATAATTTTTATGTAAGTTAAAATCCTTTATACTTACTTATTTAAGTATCCAAAAAGAAAGAATACGGTGCAACAACGTAATTTTAAAAGCAAACGAAAAACAGTGATCATCTAAAAAGTGAAACATAAATATCTGTGCATACGAAAGTGAAAAAAGCTGATCGAAACCATTTAGTAAATTAAAAGTATTTTTGTGAAACAATTTTTTTAGGCATGCACGCAGGAAAAAAGAAAATTTAAATCATATTAATTAAACGAAATCAATCTATTACAATCTTTTATCTACATATAATTTGCATTTTACCAATACATATATATATACATAAAATTGATTTATTATTGAATTTTATTCGTGATTGAAAAAGTGATTTTATTCGTGATTGAAAACCTGTTATTGAAAAATTATATTATATTGTCAGCGTTGGTTATTTTTGGTCCTCTCAACCGCCGGTTTTATACCGAAGTTTATTCTGAAGTTTTTTCTGGTATTTGCGATTCGAAGTTTTGTTGGTATTTGTGATTCGAAGTTTTATTGGTATTTGCGATTCTGAATCCAATTCTTAAGTGAATAAAGTTCCAAAAAGTGTGTTTAATTTCCGGTTTAAGTTAACGGTTCTAATATATTTTATTACCAGAAGTTGTGGTCGCTCGATTTACACAATGTCAAACCCAAATAATTTGATAAGACCATCCATTTTGTCTGGTCCAAGCGGGACCCCGCCACCAGCTCCTGGCATTCCTCCAAATAATCTCCTTCCCAATAATCCAATTAATAACGATAGTGCGGAGATGGTACAAATTATCTCGCGTATCGTATCTGAAACCTTGCAAACTCAAGGAAGGCAAATATTTAATACATTCATGAACCCTGCTTCCGACATTAACAACGATTGTGATGTGCCAATTAATATCGGTAATGAGGCAAATTTGGCAGACATGGATAAAATACCCGATGTGGTAAAAAGCCTTAGGGTATTTTCCGGAGAAGCCGGAGAATTCAGCTCTTGGAAGAAGAGCGTAGATCGTATTCTTAAAATTTACGAACGTCTTCGAGGGACTCCCAAGTATTATGGGATCCTTTCTGTCATACGGAATAAAATAGTAGGCCACGCAGATATCGCGTTGGAAAGTTATAACACTCCACTTAACTGGGAGAAAATGTCGAAATGCCTCACGCTTCATTATGCCGACAAAAGGGACCTTGGTACACTTGAGTACCAACTTACAACACTGGTACAAGGATCGAAAACTATACCAGAATTTTATCAAGCTGTGTATCAACATTTATCTTTGATATTGAACAAACTTTCCTCTATGGAGTTGAGTCAGGAGTCCTCAAATATAATGACACAAGCTTATCGCGATAAAGCTTTGGATACATTTGTGCGAGGATTGCATGGTGATCTGCCCAGGCTGTTAAGCATTCGCGAGCCAGCAGATCTTCCTCAAGCACTACATCTTTGCCTGAAACTTCAAAATATTGATTTTAGGATGCATCATGCAAACAGTTCTCAGGGAAACATTCGAAGGACTTATCAACAAGGTCCACCTCCTGTTCCACCAAGAAGAACTAATTTGATTTCTACAAGGCCAGCACCTGTTCCGGCTCCACGGCGAGAATTCTTTCCAGAATTGGCACATTTGCCTCGACCTTCACAAGTTCCACAGTTTCAGAATCAGACAAGGTCCCCACAGTATCAACAGCTCCCTCCAAAGCCTCAGCCGAGACCTGAGCCTATGGACGTTGACCAATCTCTAAGAACAAATGCTGTGAACTACCAAAATAGACCGCGACCTCCTCCAATTCCCATTAAAAGAAACAAAAATCAATATCCCCACGTACCTAATAAATTACAACGCGTTTTCTACACCGAACCTGATCAAGCAGACGGGGTAACGCTCGAAGAATACGAGCAGCAAATAGATCAAGAAGAACAACAACATGATCAAACTCTATCAGAGTATACAGATTCTAGCGAGAACCAATGTCTGGAAAATCCAAGTCTTGGAAACCCCGAAGAAATAGACAATGTCTATTTTTTAGACTAAGGATCTCTTCACTCCCATACTTTGAGCATATTGCAAGGAGTGGAGAGACACTGAAGTTCCTAATCGATACAGGGTCGAACAAAAATTACATCCAGCCCCGACATATACGTAACCCAATTCCGAACGAACGAAATTATTACGCTAATTCTGTTGGTGGTAATATTCTTATAACTCACCATGCTTATGTTAACTTATTTGGTCCCGAGAAGGAAAAATTAAAGTTTTTCTTACTTCCTGCTCTCACTTCTTTTAATGGTATTATTGGAAACGATTCTTTAAAAAAATTAGGAGCCGTAATTCATACGAAGAACAATTATATGACAATTTATCCTAATCTGCGCATTCCCTTGAAGCAATACATTTCTGAATTCGTTAATAATATTTCAATCAGAACTGATCACCTTAGCAAAGAACAAAATTTGAAACTTAAAAACATAATCAAAAAACATGCTAATTTGCTCTGCGAACCTAATGAAAAATTAACATACACAACGAATGTTAAGGGAGAAATTCGGACCACAACGAAAGAACCTGTTTATTCGCGATCTTATCCCTATCCCATGGCTCTGAAGGCGGAGGTCGAAAAGCAGATCAATAAATTGCTTGAGGACGAAATTATTCGACCCTCAAAGTCCCCATACAACTCTCCTGTATGGATTGTCCCCAAAAAATTAGACGCATCAGGGGAGAAAAAATATCGGATGGTTGTTGACTACAGGAAACTGAATTCTGTAACCATCCCTGATCGGTATCCCATCCCAGAGATTAATGAGGTTCTGGCGAATCTGGGAGAAAATAATTGGTTCTCAGTGATAGACTTAAAGAGCGGCTTCCACCAGATTCCCTTAAAAGAATCTGATATCGAAAAATCAGCGTTTTCCGTTAACAACGGAAAATTCGAATTTACACGTTTGCCATTCGGACTCAAAAACGCTCCCTCGATATTTCAAAGAGCCCTTGACGACATTCTCAGAGAACACATCGGAAAACGATGTTACGTATATATAGATGACATTGTAATTTTCGGTAAAACTGAGGACGAACACCTTCAGAATGTCGCACGTATTTTCGAAACATTGGAAAAAGCAAACATGAAGATCCAGTTGGACAAGTGTGAATTTTTGAAGGACGAAATCGAATTCTTGGGCTTCATTATTGGAAGAAACGGCATCAAAACAAACCCTAAAAAAGTACAAGCAATAGTAGATTTTCCTCCCCCAAAAACTTTAAAAGACTTGCGTTCTTTTTTAGGTATGTCGGGGTACTACCGTCGCTTTATCAAGGACTACGCAAAACTCGCGAAACCCCTGACATCCCTTCTTCGAGGGGAAGATGGACGCATTTCAAAAAATATTTCAAAAAACAAACTCATTATTTTAAACAAAGAAGCCGTTGAAGCATTTAATAAACTTAAAAACTCCTTAATTTCCAAAGACGTAATTCTATCGCACCCCAGATTTGAAAAAGAGTTCGAATTAACAACTGATGCGTCCGAATATGCTATTGGCGCAGTGCTTTCACAAGACCAAAAACCAATAACTTTTCTGTCAAGAACCCTATCAAAAACTGAGGAGCACTACGCCACAAATGAGAAAGAAATGTTGGCGATTATATGGGCACTTAATTCCCTCCGAAATTTCCTATACGGATCCCGAAAGGTCAAAATTTTTACTGACCATCAGCCACTTACATACGCGCTCAGCAGTAAAAATACAAACAGTAAAATGAAGAAATGGAAAGCCATTCTAGAAGAGTACAATTATGAGCTACAATACAAACCTGGCAAAGCCAATGTGGTAGCAGACTCCCTTTCAAGACCTCCTCAACCAACTCAAATTAATTCAATGACCCCCACAGTACACAGCGCTGAAAGTTCTTCTCACGACCTCATTCCAACAGTAGAAACACCGGTAAATGTATTTAGGAATCAGCTTCTTTTAAAAACAGGAAATGAAGACAGTTACCAGATTCAAAATCCCTTTCAAAATTATACGAGGCACATTGTTATTAAACCACAATATTCAGAACAAGATTTCATAAACATCTTCAAAAGATATCTTAATCCTCACATGGTAAATGGTCTCCATACTACTGAGGAAAACATGGCTAAAATTCAGGAAATCTATCCAATACATTTCAGGGATTACCGCATTAGGTTCACCCAGAAGATAGTGGAGGACCTTCCAAATGAAGTCGAGCAAGAGGAAAAAATTGTACAAGTACACAGAAGAGCCCATCGTAACGCAGAAGAGAATAGATTACAGTTGCTCGAAAATTTCTATTTTCCGAAAATGTCTTCTAAAATAAAACAATTGGTAAAACGTTGTATAATCTGCAGAGAGAATAAGTACGATAGACATCCCGACAAACCACATATAAATCCAACGCCAATTCCTCCTTACTCTGGTCACACAATACATATCGATCTGTTCTTTACAGAAGGACATCGCGTTTTAACAGCAATAGACAAATTCACGAAATTCGCTCAAGCAAAAGTGATCCCTTCAAGATCGATCGAAGATATTAAACAGCCGCTACTAGATATTCTCTTTTTTTTCTGTGTGCCAGAAAACGTTGTCATAGACAACGAAGGTGCACTTAGATCAGCCTCCTTAGCCTCCTTAATGGAGGATGAGCTTAAAATTAAAGTCTTTAGAACCCCACCTTATAAAAGCGAGGTCAACGGTCAAATTGAACGTTGGCACTCAACTATTATCGAAATTATGAGGTGCCTCAAAAAGGAAGGTCCATCGCGCCCGTTTGAAGAATTGCTACAACGTGCTGTTAATGAGTACAACCATTCCATTCATTCAACAACTGGTAGGAAACCCGTCGAACTTTACTTTGGTCGCATCCCTAATACAAGTCCAGAGGATATGGAAAACATAAGAATCTCAAATATTGAGAAACTAAAACAAAAACAGGAATCAGATATAAAATATCATAACAAAAAAAGATGTCCCTTTAAAACTTATGATATCGGAGAAGTAATTTATGTAAAATTGAACAAAAGGTCAGGCTCTAAACTTACACCCCGTTATAAACAAGAAATTGTGAAAGAAAATCGAAATTCAACCATCTTAACCGAATCAAATAAAATAGTTCACAAAAGTAACATTAAAACCTAACCCTCCCTTTCAGGCTCGTCATTGACCTCGTTTTGGCCAATATCCAAATCCTAGATTATACGAATTCACAAATTGTCGCTTTCCACATGGGACAGGCTAAAATCCAAAATGGAAACTACAAACTAATCCACATAATAGATCTCGATAAATACGAAGAAGTCGTAAACCAAATAGAACCGATCTTCAACATCCCTACAACACAACACAGTTCACTCACCCCGTTTCTTTTGCAGGAGCTACAACAAATTAAAAATTTAATTCAAAATTTAAGACCACGTAAAATCAAGCGATCATTGAACTTCATAGGTAGCGCATGGAAATGGATTGCGGGTAGTCCTGACCATGAAGATCTAGTGACAATAACAGAAAAAACAAATAACGTTCTCCGTAACAATAATAAACAAGTAATATTAAACCAACTGTATAACGATAGGATAAATAATATAACAAGGATAACCAACGAAATTCAACACCTGATCAAAGAAAATAATCAGATTAACATTGATAGAATTCTCGATGTACAAGCTAGACTAAGAATGTTAAAGGAAGAACTTGAAAACATTAACCATGCAATACATTGGGCAAAAGTAGGAGTAGTAAGTTCCTTAATATTATCCAAATCAGAAATAAAATTTGCCACAAAAATACTAGATTCCGAAATGTTACCATACAGTACAATTGAAGAAGCTTTAGACTTTGCTACCATAAAAATTATAACCAATAGTGCATCAATTCTCTATATTATAAATATTCCTTTAACATCAAACAAAATTTACGATATATTGTTATTAAAACCAGTAAAACAAAACAATGTAATAAATGAAATCCTTTTTAATAAAATATTAAGATCTAATGAAGAAATGTATGGAATAAAAAATACTTGTAATACAATCAACTTCCTGTCAATATGTAAAGTAACAGATTTATTAGATATAAGAAATACAACATGTATCCCTAATTTGTTAAAAAGTCTGTATGCAACCTGCGTTAAAATCAATAACGAAAATATACCAGAAATAGAGGAAATTTCAAACGGCAAAGTACTTCTTAACCAATTCCAAGGCTCGCTTGTGGAAGGAAACATTTCACACATCCTTAACGGAACATACTTAATCAAGTTTGAAAACTCTTCCATTTCCTTAAATGGAAAAACCTTCACATCGCAAGAATCCTCTTCAATTCAACCACTCCCTGCGATTTTGCAACCATCTCCCAAGCAAAAAGAATTGGATAAAATACTATCCCTAGAGTCACTAAAAGACCTGAACATAAACAACACTCGTCAAATCCAACTTTTAGAATCCGAAAGAAATATTCATAGAATTACCAATTATAGCCTTTTCTCAATTTTGCCAATACTCCTTATAATAATTTGTTACAAGTTCTTCATCAATAAGAAAAACGGGAATAAGGTTATCGTTCAGGCGCAACAGATTCCACAGGAAATCAAACTACCCGCAATAAAACCTCTCGTTCGAAATGAGTCCTGCTATTCACTAAAGTTCAATGACATCCCCTATTTTTAGCGATCGAGGACTCTCGCATTTGAAGGGGGAAGACTTAACAAGCGATCTAATTTCATACCTGTTCGTGGGATACATAAATGCTTACCATGCATTTCCCACGTTTGCATTAAATTCTTGCGATGCACGTTGCAGACAGACAACGCATCAGCGAAATTAGATATTAAGAATTCGTAGCTTTAATTGAAATATGTAATCATAGTTTAGTTCTAATTCAAGAGTCGTCCAGTGTGGACGCAAAATAAATATTTTTTTCGTGAATCCCGCGGTTGTTTAATTAACTTATACTGCTATGATACGGATAAGTTATAAAGTATTATCATTGAAATTTAATCCGGGACTGAACACGCATAAAGATTTTATGGTGGATCGACAAAAATCATGTTAAATTCCCAAAAATTCTACGATACGAATACCAATTTATAAAACGAAGATATCAAGTAGCATGTAACTACATTTCAAAATAAAAGAAAAAAATAAATGTTGCTAAAATAACGTGGTAAATTGTTGAGAATGTAAGAGCCATATGCAGTTAAATTATTGCTCCTTCCCTCTTAAATATTTTTGTAACAGAAGAAAAGTAAACATCTGCTTCAATTCCTTTCCATTTATTTAACTAGCATAAGATTATAGTAATTTGAATACATCTCAATGACATAGCATTACAAATACTGACTAAATAATTGCATATTCTTCTCTGACCATATAGTATATTATATCATATTAATTTTTTTGTCCTACATCTTTACCAACTTTGGTAGGGTTTTTAACAATTTTTTGATTGCACATTGAACTGACTTAGATATGATCTTTAAAAATCAGATACTAATTCAAAACGTAATCGATAAATATTTTGACAATGTCGTTAATATTATTGCGTGCTCTAGCCAGTTCCAAAGTGCCGATGTAATTTTTGTATGATTTATAGCGCTGTCAATTCCTTCCAAAATATTCATGTAAAATCCTCTCAAGACTAGGCTCGTTCTATTCTGCTACAAACGGAGATGGGTGTGTTACTTCATCTACACCTGAAATGACGGCCATTATCACAGCGTGCGCGTGTAACAGTATGTCGACAACTGCGTAAAACTATATTTATTCTGCATCTTACTTCCAAATACGGCTACTTACCATAAACCTATTGATAAAAATACTACTCCAAATCATCTAAATATCTAGTTGACAGTATTTCTGTTATTTTAACTTGTTCAGTTGCATTAAGCATTTAATTTTAACTCACTATTTTTAGCCAAGCCCTTTTTCAAAGATGGTAGACGTATGTAAAAGTCAAATTTGTTGTAAGCATTATTAAAATTTCTTTTTGAATGCGTAGTTAGTCCGATAGGAAGGCACAGATAAAATGTTGACGTGCCTTACTATGTAACCTTTGGTATTGATGCCAAATAAACCTAAAATGTTCAGAGGAAATATTTCCCGTGAGGAGCTTAGCAGCAAAGATGGTTTTGAAATTTTCACGTTTGTTATTAAGTGTATCCATGGACAGTAAACCTTAGTCGATTAATGTACGGAGGCAAGCGAAGAAGATCTGACCAAGCAAATTCACACAAACAAAACCGTAGACATTTTTTTCTGAATGGACTCGACATGGTCCACATACAACTGCTGATAAGGTGACCAAACTACACACGCATATTCGAGTATTGGTCTTACTAAAGCACAAAAAAGAATATTAGTTAGATGTATGTCATGAAAATCTTTAGATCGCATCCTCATAAATCCCAAAGTAGATGAAGCTTTTAATAATATGGCGTTAATATGATCGTTAAAACTGAAAGCAGTATTTAAAAGTGCTCCTAAATCGAGTAATTGGTCAGAATACCTTAAGAGAATACTATTCAAAGAGTATTCGAAGCTCAACGGACTAATTTTACACGTGTACGAAACAACGGTACACTTATCAATATTAATTACTAATTTGTTAGTGTTGCACCAAGTCGTGAGGCTATTTAGGTCAGCTTGAAGTCCCAAGCAGTCGTGAGTATTAGATACCTTTTTAAAAATTTTGACATCATCTGCATATAGTAAAATTGACGAATGTTTCAGGACAGATGGAATGTCATTTATGTATAAAAGAAATAGTTGAGGTCCTAAGTGACTTCCTTGAGGAGCACCAGATATGACATCAATTTCAATTGAAAGGGCACCACGGAAAGATACGCATAGGGTAAGGCATTCCAAATAAGATGCTGTCCAGAAAATAAAGAGCTGAGGAAACTTAAAAGAGGACAATTTACACAATAATATGAAATGATCCAGCTTGGCAAAAGCCTTCGTGAAGCCAGTGTAAATACAGTCTACCTGAAGTCCTGCTTCGATTGATGGAATAACAGTATTGTACAACATTAACAGTAACCAGGTTGGTAGTTGTGATTTTGCCTTTCATAAAACCATGTTGGAAAGGAGATAATATATATTTGATATGAAACACCACAACATTACTGATTATTGCTTCAAATATTTAACCAACACATGGAAGTTTTGCGGTGGGGCGGTAGTTATCTACAACATTTCTATCGCCTTTTTTATGAATGGGTGTGACAATTGCATATTTCCAACCACTAGGAAAAATACCGAGCGACAGGGAAAGATTAAATAGGTAGACAAGAATAGAAGACAAGGAGGAAACACAACATTTTAAGATAGCATTAGGAATGCCGTCAGGGCCTGGTGTCAAATTATTGTTCAGCTTCTTAGATTCTTCTTAAATTCGTCAATATACAAATCTTTCATTCCCAAAGAAGGTGTTGGGATCATTGTCGAGTTGTCATTGTAGTTATTAGTGTTAGTAGAAGGTTCCGTATTGATTATAATGATTAGCGAAAATATTGCTAATAGTTAATGGATCGGAAATGGCCATATCATCTGAGTTAAACGTGGTGGGATACCCATCGTGGTATCTCTTGGAATTAATAAAATTCCAAAACCTTCTTGGCTGTCGTCGAAAAGTAGAATTAAGATTGCTAAGGTGTTTTCGGTAAGAATTTTCGACCTCGGGCTGCTAAATATTCCTCAAATCTAACAAAACCAAAAATTCAAAAACAGCCCATTTAGTTCGTCCAAACAAATATTGCACATACTGTGGGAAATTTGAGCATTTTTGATTCTCGTGGATAAATTGAGAAGTTGAAAAGCTGATTTTGAGAAGTTTTGACGTTTCTGCTGATTTGATACGGCCGGCATTACCTTATTCAAGTACCAAGACCAATTAATTTAAAGGAAGCTATCGATTCGAAAGTTTGCATGAAAATTTGTGTGAATTATGAGGATTAACGATTTTGTTTTTGAAATGTTTGTTGGTTTTATCGCTTGGTAATTTACTTTTAAAACAAACTAGACAAGCAACTAAACACTTTTAATTGTAGATATGCTAGTGGAGTTTCACGATGTGAATTGAAATACGTAAATTTAACATTCCAGCGATGTCAACTTACTGATTATTCGTTAAAATTACCAAAAAAAAAATAACGGCACTAAACACTATAGTTACACTTAAATTAAATCATAATTTGACGCATATATTCGTGCTTTTTAAAAAAAAATATTAAGTAATATTCGAATCATAAATACGAAATTTTTAAAACCATAATTCACAATTATTCACAGCGCAACAGTGCTCAGAACGCAATAATATTTTATTAATTTGTTCTATAATTTGTCCGAGAGAATATCAATCTTATTTTAAATGTGTTTTAATTAAGTCAAAAACGGAAGTGCAAATAGAGGTGAAGCAACTCTTAAACTGTTGTGTCACTGACCAGTTTTTCCTAAAATGAGCGTGGCGATCGAAGTATATATCGGTTGGTTAATTAATGAGAAAACGTAATTGCTGATAAAATAGCTAATATAGCTTCAAATTCATTAGTATATTATTATTCACTGTTTGCTTGCAGTTTCGATCCATAAATAAATTACGTGTAATACCTTCTGCTGTCAATGAATTTTCAATTGAAATAATAAAAACCAAATCAAAATATTGAAAGACCTACAAACCCCATTTTTTTTAAATCATGCAACCCAAAACCAATATAATTATTCCGATCTTTATCATAGACAATCAATAATACTTAATGTCAACAACTCAAGGAAGTATGTGATTTTTCAATCTCAAACAAAATATTTATCAGAAAACAATAGCCTACGTACATTAAACCAATCAGTCATTTCAACTTTGATATAGAAGTACTATAATTGTTTTTGTATATACATACCTATGGACTCAGTTATATCTAGAAGAGCCTTGAAACAATTTGTGTGTGTATATACATTTTCTAGTTTGTTCATCATTTGTTTGTTTTTTTTGTTTTTTGATTCCGAGTTCACCTCCGATCGTTAGGAAGTTATTCAAATGACATACATACATTTTTAATACTAGTGACCTGCAAGCGAAATGTACACAAGTACAAACAAATCTCTTCCGAAGAAATCAATATGGTTTCGAGATTGAAATAACCAATTATATGATAATAATTCAATGAACGCGACCGGTACACTAAAATCTATCTGTACATAGAGAATAATATAGCCTGGAGCTATGTGTTTTACAACCTGTTTGAATATTTTTCCTGAGTTTCAGCTTACTACCGGCTCAAATGACTTATGAGTTCAGCGGCATGCTAAGATGTCGTTACATATTTCCTTATCTAAACAGCTAAGTTGGATATAACTGGATTGAAAAACAAAAATACTGAAGTCTAAGACCACACATTGAAAATTTAGGCAAACATTATTGACACACAACTTGAAGAATGTAAGTTAGATTATCGCAGATTTGTGTATGCATCAAATTCCACTGAATTCATTTACCCCACAAAAATTCCTGCAACATATTAAAAACAATTTGTGATTCATGACCTCGGGTCTACTTTCTTGTGGTGAGATCCCTGAAAAAAGTTTCGATCCCGGCGGTCGTTAGTAAAAATAGTGCTTCAGTTTCTTTGAAAGGAGCTCGTGAACTCGACAAAAACCTGTTCAAGAGATTTTATCGATGTTGACATTCCAGCAGGTTCTATTCTTTGACCCCTAATGTGCTACGACTTGCACTGTTTTAATTAAAATTGTGTTATTTTTAGTAGACTTTTTTGACCTGTGTTAATGATTGACATTATATGAGCTGTGCTGGCACGATTTAGTCGTTAATTGAATCCGAACTTTGAATATTTCGACATGTTTTATAGCCTCTACAGACGACGAACATGTTCGTCAACTTGATGTGAAAACATGTTGGTGCGAAAACATTTGATACAGACGTTCGCACCAAATGCCGAACATCAGTACATTGCGCATCAGATTGCACTGAATTTCAATGTTCGCGCACATGTTTACGAACCTGAGATAAGGGTAAGTGTTTACCTGCGTACAACAGCAATTGCACGTGTTCGCTCGCCAAGCTGACGAACATGTTCGTCGTCTGTAGAGGCTATGAGGCTTCGATGTTTTTGAACACATCTGTTGTTATCTTAAAATGATTTGCATAACAATCCGGACATCACTTATAAATCAGTTAAAGTCTTATTATGTAATTCTGAGCTGTGTGTATACGATCATAATCTAAAATTTATCTAAAATTAAGTTAATTATTTGAAAATAGAATTTTGTAGACTCATTTTTTTTTTAAATTCAATCTAAAAAATTGACTCGCAATCGATTACTCACTACGAATTTATTGAAGTGACAGATATGTACAACAAAACTTTTTAGAAATACTTATGCGGTAAATCAGTTGATTTCACTATTTCTACGTAGTTTTCAACAATCAAAGTAAATAAGTAAGAAAACTACCCGGATCCTGTAGACTTTCAAAACGAATTATTCAAATAGTATTCGTCGTCATGTACTTACTAAAGTTTTACATCGATCATGGCGATCATGATGTACGTACATAATTTATAACCAACAAACCGTGCCTAATCGCTAAATAATGGCTGACGAAACTATCGTATTTCAGAAAATTATCTTGGCTCGTCTCTTCGATCGTATAAATGTACATTCTGATGTGTGAACGTATATACATACATATATACGGAATAGTTGACCTTTGAAACAACAAACAAATGACTTAAATGACATAATAATTTGCCGGACATAGCGCCTCTTGCAGAGTACGCGCGCAAAATAAAGACAGGAAAAATGGTTAATGGTCATCATTAAGATTAATTATACGCCGCTCAGATGTTTTCACAATGTACTTATCCGGGTGCTATAAAGTTTTTAATGTTGAATATTGGAGGTGAAATTTATTTTTATGCAGATACTATATGTGAAGATATATAGGATGGTAAAGTTGAACTTGAATTATTGTATGGCGGTTGAAGAAGTGGCAGATTACTTCGCTGCATGGGTGTTTCTATTTGCTTACGTAGTTTCAGTTCCAACATCTAGTAAAAAAGAATCTCACCAAACTAGCAAATTGACTATGCATTGTTCGTTTCATTCCCTTTTAACTGCAGATTGTGAGAATTGAAATTCAGCAAGATCAAAGAAAAATGTCTTGCCCACACTGGGCGCCGAAATTGTCTCACGTTTAAACCTCAAAAGTTGAACTTTTTTGCGTTCAAGTAAGGGATATAAAGAAAACAAGTATGGCAGCACGTAGCTCATTCAAGTTGTGCCATCAATCGCTTCACACGATCATTTACCAGCTCACCGCTCATGGAACTGTGCGGGAATCACCTGATCTTTTATCAGCTCACCACTCATATATCTGTGCGATGGGATATTTTCAATGCGAATTCAATTTCACTTTGGTAACATGAGACATGAATTTCAGTCGGTCACGCAAGTCCAATTCAATTTTTACTTACAAAGTTCAATTGAACAGAAAATAAAACTGGGCAAAAATCCACCATTAAAACTCGACTACAAGTGAGCTGACGAATTGATAACTCCTCTTCAGAATTTACATTTCGAAGTAGGTGGGTTCTCGTGCGAATAGTCAATCAATATGAAAAAATACGATATCGTATGAAATTCCTATTTCGAAGTTGAGTCATAATAGGCACTCTGCATTTCTTGCTTCATTTCTTCCAGAGTAATCTAATCTTCACCCACTAAAATTTAAAATGCGTCGATAGTGAATTGCTTGGTCAGAACTCTTGTAAACCTTTTTGTAATTTCTGGAAGGTGACAGTTTGTTTTGTTTGTTTATTTTTATTTATGAATCAATAGGTTTTATTCCAAATCGTTCTATTTTAGAATTTTGACAATTTTCAATTTACGTTTTATTTTTTTTTTTATGATATTAGCTGTGTTTAATGACTCTGGAAAAAGAGCAGAGTATCTCAAGCCAAGTTAAAATAGAGCAGCTGTCAAAAAACGTCAAGCAAGTTAGAGAAATTGAGAAGCAAAAAATGTTGAGCAGGTTAGAGCAATTGAGAGGCAATTCTCAAAATTCATTACTTGCCAGAAGTTCAATTTGTCAATTCACTGATATAAAACTCTATACTTCAGCCACAATTTTTTGTTGAAAGACGGTTCCGTGACAGTTGACAAACAGCTGGTTGCTTGCCCGAACTTGCTCTACCAGAAAAAGTAGAGCAAAAATCGTGTTTTAAATAGCTCTAGTTCAACTTAGATCAGGCTCATGAAACACAAATCAGAGCAACTTCCGGCAAGTTAGAGCAGCCGAATTGCTCATTAAACACATTTTGTTGAGATACCTCAACCAATTAAGTACAACTATTATTTTCCAAATTAAACTTGGCAACGATTTAGTATAAATTTTTTTTCGAAATTTCATCAGAAGATTTGTAATATTGGACATACTCAGTTTTGTCTACTGTCGTTTAGTCGAAACTTCCACAATAAATTAGGAATACATTGGAAAATGGTATTTCAACATGCGCATAATCAATCGGAGCTAATAGTATGCATTAGCTGCGTTTTTTTGTATCCGTAATGCACGTGAAACAACAATAATCAGATTATGAATTCTTGTAGGATTACTGGATTTTTTACTTTATTCTTTTTGCGAGGTATGGTTTGAGTTTTCGATGTTATACTATTTGAAACAATTAGCTGCAGTGATACATTCCAGAAAATTTCCCTGTCAACCTGACACCTAAAAAATAAAATCGGATGACAGTGGTTGAAAAATCAATGCTATCAACTAATTTTTCATCTTCTGAGTCGAAATATTCTTCGAAAATATTTTCAAATGAAAGTAACCTGATTTAGCTAGCTCTTAAATTAAAATTTGATGTTTGAAAATTGAACTGACAAACTACTAATATAAACTTTACTGCCAGCTGTGTAAGAATGCAATAAAATTCTATGCTACGCCGGATCGTTTTTTTCTTGCAAGCCGATTAGCTACTCTACTGTAGATAAAAAAGAATATGCAGTTATTGATTAGCCAAATCTAATTTATTCTAGCTTTCAAAGCAAAGACCAATTTTTTTTCCTTTAGTAGTTAGCTATATTTCCATTTTTTAAAGTATATTAATATTTCGAAAGCAATCTGCCCTCTTCTTTAGTGTCTTTTAGTATGAATTATGCCTTTTATAATCTAAATCTTAAACGAAACTTTTAAATGCGATTAAGCACTTACCTAACATTCTTAAAAATTGGTGAGAAAAGCATTGGTATTTTTGTGCTTGCATCCTGGTCTTGTTGTGTAAGCAGCGTTGTTAATTGGCTACACTACATTCTTACTTTCTTTATTTTTAGTAAGATTTAAAATAATTTTCTCATAAAATTCATATTTCATTGCTGTATCTTGGATGTATTCGATTTCTCTGCAGAGACTTTGTACGCTGGGTTTATATAGGTCTTCGGTATATATTGAATTCCAAATCATCCTATATCTTGATTATCATCAAATCGAGAAATAATATCCTTTGGTTTTCTTCCATTTGCATCATAAATTGAATATCTTTATGGGCAGTATTAAGCTTCTTCTATGTTTGTTCCAATGCACCTTTTTTAACGATCGCTAGAATATCGTCAACACACCTCATCATTAATCGGAGAGGTGATCCTTCTTCTTGGGGTTTTTTTTTCTCCAATCTGTCCATGAATATCTCACTCATAAGTGTTGATAGGGGATTTCCCATGGCGACTCCTTTAAATGCTGTAAAGTACTTCCCTCTGAAAGTGAAATAGTTTTCACTCATGCAATTTGTGGTCCGTTTAACGTAGTCTCGAACTTTCTTCTTCCACTTTCTCGAGTAGCCAATCTTTGAAGAACCCTAATGCTTGTTTTACCGTTACTCTGGGAAATAAAGACTTGGCATGAAATGATATCATCTTCCTCTACTCTTGTTGCTGTATCATCTCTTTTTGGTGCTTAACAGACCTGTTACTAATCATTCCTAGAAGTTTGCACTCTTCTACAATCTAGCAATCTTTCTTGTCTGTGCACTTGTGGCCGTGACGTCTTTATGAGTTTGATATCTGTCAAAAAATTTAAATGTATCTAGCTTCTAAAGCGAAAATTGGTATTCTTCATAGAATACACATCAAAATTTGAATTTGGTTTGAAATAAGGTAGTTGCGTTAAGTTTCCTTTGCTTTTTCGTATATTGCACTTGTTAGCACCAGACATCTAATAGATTTAGTTCTATGTAAACTTTCCAAGGTTTAATCTACAAAAATGTGTGATTTCAATCCCATATTGAGTAGCGAATAATTCAAAGTGCAAATTGATATTGAAAATCTGAAAGATAAAAAATACTAGCAAATTGTTAGTGCTTTGTCATTTTTTCTTAACTCAAAAAGCATTCTCAAATAAAAGCATAAACCATTTGCACTTGCTTACTTCCACTACTAACACTACCTGCTTCCAATCGACAGCAGACTAAGTTCTGATTAATGAAAACTATACATCCATTTAAGTATACACGAAACACTGCAAGATGTTTACCGCAAATATGCAAGCAAATGTTTGATTTGGCAGCTTTTATTATTTATCCAAAAACTTACGTTTGTTTTTAGACCCTTCAATAATTTTTTGTAACGATTTTCCTTTGCAATTTACACTAAAACTGATTCGGTTGGAAGTAACGTCATGGTAATGACTCAGATGTAATTCAAATCTGTTGAGATCGTGCTACTAATTACCAATGTTCAAAATATAGTTTTGCTGGAAGGATAAATTTGAATAAAAAACAAACTTATTTTTAGATTCTGACGAAAAAAGCGATTGACACCGTACGAATGATTGTTCTATAAGCAAAAAAAACTTTGATGAGGCACAAGTGAAAATCATTTTAACTATGTGTACTTCAATGAAATTATCTGAATCATCTGAATTAGGTGTATATATGTCTACGTTGTTGATTTTAAAACCAAGGAAATTACTCTATTTCTTACAGAGCTTCCAGAAAATTATTTCACTGCCTTTTCATTTTTCACTGCTGACTATCTTAACAAGAGATTTTTTTGCCAGCTATTTCCCCTAGACTGCAGACAGTTCGAGTTAGTTTGCTACTATAAACAATCCCAAAAAAAATCTGGTGAAAAAAAAAAAAAACAAAAATAAATTCTAGACATTTTGACGCACCATTAGTGGTCGATATTTTTCATCGAAATTGTTTACTTTTGAGCGTATGCTAAATATTCTAATTGTATCGAGAAAATCTTGTTCAATGAGTGGATGTTTAAAAATAAATTTGAAAATTTGGTGTGGTCAGTGATAATCGAATATTTTAGAAACGAAACGAGCCAATGTCATTAGACAAAAGTTATTTCACAGGTATATGAAATTGTATCTTGGGGAAAAATGATCCTTGCCAATCGATATGAAGGTAGACTGTAAAGCAGGGACATCTGCAAATTTTGTGAAGCATTTAAGTTTTCAATGGGGTCCTAGATTTATCATTTTATCGTACAGTTTTGATGTTAAAGCTAAGTACAGTTGCTTAATTCGCAAGAACGTAGAACGTTTTTTAAGCTCGTTCTATAAGTGTAAGTTATAATTCTCTTGGAAAAACACCAGAACTTTAATCGATATTAAATTGATATCCAAGTGCCTTCACCTGCATTCATTCTGAACTAATAGAAGCCAAGAATCGAATAATATGCTCAAATATATGCTCAAATGAAAATTGAAAGCTGGCTATCATTGTGAATATAAATACTTTTGGTGAAGAAGATTCGAAAAATATTGAAATATCTTCAAGTATGGACTTCGTAGACAAGTTCTTGTTGCTTATAGCTAACAAAAAAAACCAGTTGGGATTTATGATTTTCAAATATAGTATGCAGCTGTGTCCATGAAAAATCGAGATTCTTTAGACAGTTTATTTGAAATCCTCTTGATAAGTCTGTCAAGAAATTCACAGCAGTTCTCCTTCCGGTAATTCATGTATTTCGAAAATCTTATCCTGTCGACCTCCCTATGCAATTTTTTTTCCTGCCCAATGTAGTCGCATTCGTATAAAATTTTATTGATTTCAAGTTAACTATGGATCAAATTTCATGAGAACCAGTTTGATCACTTACACTTGAAAACATGATTTGAAATTCGATGTTACAGATTTTTGAAGTTTAGTTAAATTATGGTACTATTACCCTCATATTGCTTTATTGCTTACGGCGATTTTTAAAGAAGAATAAAATTAGTCATGTTTCTGTCTAAAAAAAAACACAATTTCTATAAATTGCTGCTTCATACGAATACATTGTTTTTTTGCAAACAGATGTTGTGTTTGCAGCTTGTGTCGGGTTATTTGAATTTAAAATGAAGAAGATCTGGAAAAACTGGACCTAAGTTGCTGGTTAGAAAACATAATAAAATTTTCGTCGTTAATACGCTGTCTCACTTTTGATACACTAAAAATAATAAATATCGAGTTGCTCTGCTTGGAGCGATTGGTAAAAAAAAATACTTGTTAAAATATCCTTTTGATTTATGGCCAGACATGAAATTCTAGCACTTAAAAACCACTACAAAGAATGATTTTTTTACAAGCACTCAGAAAATGTATTAATTTCAAAATCGTGTTCCATCAAACGCATTATTTAGTATGCCTTCCATACGCGGCTTACTCAATTTTGAGACCAACTTATCCTGGAAATATACGTATGTTGCCCGGCAAAGCTCCAAAAGTGTGGCAGTTATTTCTTATGCTCATTATAACAAAACATTAGACACATTCGTCGCCTATTTATTTTCATCGCCCAAAAAAATCAAAACGCCTCAGGTAATTGGGTCCTAAGTATAATACTGGAAGTTTTCTTTGCGGAATTAGCTAATATGGCATTGTGACCTACCGTGGATAGTCCATATACCGTCTGAGCAGCTGATAGCAGATGATGCAAATTAAGCCTTACAAAACGACAAAGGTAGATGAGGATCATCATCACGGATAATGTCCAAGCAATGGAGTGAAAACAAAAGTGATCGTAGTCAAAATGTGGGAGGCTGGATCATCATAACGTAAAGGATTTCAGATCAATCAGATTAACATCGTTTCTGAGAAAAACGGCAGAAGGCTTGACAGAGTTTCACATTAAGAGCTCGACAGATGTCACAGGATTATAGGTTAACCAGGCACACGTATCTAGAGGTCAGGCGAGCACAGATGGGATTACATAAATTAGTTAAAGCAATGGAAAAATCCCCACAACAAAAGGAATTCACGTTACCAGCCATCAAAGACAAAGAGCGACTTTCAGCAATTTGGCGGTTTGCGAACATCAATGGGGTAGATCCTGACGACCTTACATCTGATTTGCTGGAAAACAGGAAAAACGAGGTGACCTTTCTGGGGAATAAACTGAAGGAAATAGTTGACATTTGAAAGAAGGCTCATATCGTTCCTCTTCTGGATCCGGACAGTCAATAAGATACTTGGTATTCTAAGGTCAATTGACTTTCAGTTAATAGTCAATGCTAACGAAGTTGTGGTATTTGTGAGAGACGGGTTCCTCAAAGACGATCGGCACGATTCAAATCTGGCCTAGAATGGTCGGTCTAAGGGCGGAACCCGGCAAAACAGAATTGATACTTTTGACAAGGAAATCACCACATTGATCCTACATGAAAAAGCACTAAAACTTGTAGATACTGATAAATATTTGGACCTTATATTTAACTAATGTAAAGGAAACTCAACTAATGTAAAGCACATAATACGAGTATGTAAGGTTCGCGCAGTACTTTTTGCGTGATTATCGGCCTGCTCCATCACCATAGGGCCTAAACCTCAAGCGACCTGCTATATATGATATATTCACATACGTAGTCAGAGCGGTCCTAGTGAACGGAGTGATCGTATGATAATGATCAGTATAAAGCAAGCCAATATACCAAGACTTAGCTTGTATAAGTATCATGGGGGTATTACATACCACTCCAACGGTCGGGTTCGAACATGATTCGGATGCTTATGCCCTTGGATGGGTTTATCCTAAGAAGCGCATCCTTATCGGCATTTCTCGCTAAGCTGTTACATCCGACAAGGCGCTGTCGAGACGTCGTAAGTTCCGTATATTAAATGCAGAAACTTCTCACTTTTTTCCTGGCGTGCCTACCCTTGCCCAGCAAGCTCAGTTGCGATGGATTGGAGGTTTCGGGCTGAGTAGCCTCTCGTGCTATGGCAAGCTTTCCTAATTGTTCAACCAAAACTCTACTAAGCTTGGCTGACGATAATAAACATCAACTGTATGAATTACTAATGACTGCATCGTAAGTGGAGCAAAAAGCACTTTTTACTGAGCGATTTTTTGCCGTAACATACCCAGCATATTCAATAAACTTCTATCAGACTTGGTCCTACCACAAATCAATACATCCCCTTATGTACATGTCTCCTGAGAGGTAGCAAAAAAAACCTCGCATAGAAAATTATACTTGGCTCACTGATAAATCATATCTTGCTATCCGTATTGATCATAGTCATCAACGAACAATGAATCAAATCTGTAATTATTTTTATCAAACACAAATTTATTATCGCCAATTTTTTCCTAAAATTAGTTATTTGATCGCCAGATTTTCATTCAGACACTTTGTCTCTGAACCAGTCAACTCAACCATAATGTTTCCTATGTATATGTCTAACCTCGTATAGACAGGCATTCCATTTAATTTTTGGTTTTTTCCATTCTGTTTCACATTTTCTCTTCTGTTCATTCTCGATTTTTTTTTAATTCTTGAATATCTCATTTTTGATTCGTTTCGTTAATATAGCAAGCAAAATGATGATTTATATTGGCCTTGATTCATTTAAGAATATCTATGCGGTGTAAACGACGATGTGTATGGAATACGAACGAACAATATAAATTTTGAGCGCTACCATCGCCGCACAATATTATGTTAAATATGTCCGGGTTCGTTATTAAGCTAATTCGTTATTCGATCAGATTTTTGAGTGATTGTTCTGTTGGTTTTTAGTGAGAAAGCGATTTTGAGAGTGAGTGCCGACTGAATATGTGGTTTGTGTCAATGATGTGAAATGTCAGATAGTGGGACCATCAAAGCGTAATTTAAATATCAGTTTTCTAAACAACATTATACTTTGAGTGGAATTTTTGTTATAAACGGTATTGTTTTGTATTTTTAGAACCATATTTGCTTTCACATCCGCAAAATCCTTTCGTCACATGACATTTTTTCAAAAACATCTCGAATAAATTTACCAGCCGAAACGAAATCCTCCAAATATTTGAATAATTTTTTTTTAAAGTAAGACTGATAAATATTAAGCGCTAACTAAACATCCTCCTCTCGCCAAAAAAAAATATTCGCGATTAGCACCTCAGACTGTTTGGACATTATTTTCAAGATGATAAACAAAAATCATCTAAAAACAGAACCCCTTGCCGTTACAGGTCGAACAAATAAATCATACTTAGTCCAATAAAGTGTTTGCTCATGTCATAAACGCAAGAAGCAAATGCATAATAATAACAATAACACACATATTATTCGCAATCTGTTGCGGATCTTAAAATTCGACTTTTTCTCGAGTAACCTCTAAAAAGCTGCCACATCAAGTCTTGGCCATCATCACTGCCGCAGCGCCAGCCAAATACCAACCACCACGCTACGGTTGATACCGCAAAGTATATACATGTGTACATACAAACAAACGTATAGTGTGTTGTTGCAGTGATTGCAGATCATGTAGACTTTGAGGCGGATGTGCTCGAAACCTCAATATATTGAGCAATGAATGAAAGAAAATGTCAAGTGGAGGTGGCTCGAGGCTAAATACATTAAAAGCTGAAAGTAAACTTGAGGAGAAATATTCAAAACGATGAAAATAAAATTAATGTAGATGCAGAAAATTACGTGCAGCTGGTAATTATTACTGGCAGCGTACGAACATTGTAGGCATTAACCCTGGCGAGTGATGAATAAATATTACGTTGCCGCCAAATTGGGAATATATAAATCAGAATATTAATATGGTATGCATAGTCTTGCATCCGTTATTGTTTGAATCTATACGCCCAAAATGTTCAAAGTTTCTCTCGATGAATTCAGTTCGTCGCGAAGCTTTTTTCTCGAACATCCATTTCCTGATTTCAATTATTGAATTTAAACATGGGTTTGGAGCTAATTCGCCGCATAATGACATTCTCTAGCATCAGAAGAAAGAGAAAGCATCTGTACATTAAGAGAACGTTACTAATCAACTCACTGTGGACAATGAAGTCGTAGATTCTCAAAAAAAATCGAATATTCAAAACAATCCATCCAAGGGTTAATATTTGATTTTACAAACTGAAAGTAAGCCGACGAATATGCTTTTATCGCATATGGAGTGAGAGTTTAAGGCATTGTCGAGGAGTAATGCAATAACCAGGCGTCAGAGTTAAACGCAACTTCACGATTTGACGACCTAACTGGCTCTCTCCTCTCTCTTTTGCCCGCCTTTTGCAATCGGTTACGCAATGATTTGAAAGGCAATTCATAAAACTCATTAAAAAAATGGACTGTGAAGATTGTAAAAATATTTTTGGATGCGAGGTTTTGAAAGAGATTTTGAAGAATGGTGAAAGACATTCGTGAGTGCGGTGTGTTTTGTGGTGTGTGTGTGTGTGTGTGTGTGTGTGTGTGTGTGTGTGTGTGTGTGTGTGTGTGTGTGTGTGTGTGTGTGTGTGTGTGTGTGTGTGTGTGTGTGTGTGGGCAGATTTGTAGTTAATTAAAGTCGGCGAACTTGAAGAAATGGGCTTTGACTTCGGTGACCTGGGCACCTAGCTCGTATGAGCGAAGAGGAGCCTATTGTGGCAGATTTTATGCAGGCGACATCGGAGGACACCTTGTTTGATTTGGAGGGGTGCATTAGCCCAGATACTCGGATCTTAGGGGTGTCTAGTGGGATGACATCGGGTCACAATCAGATGGTGGAGAGACTTGTTGGGAGAGACCAAGACCGGACTTTGGTTGTAGCGCTGCTAATGATGGATGATGAACAAAGTGTTTTTCACAAAAACACTAGTGGATGAAATTAAATTTAAAAGTTTAATTTAAAATTAAAGTTAGTTCGGCCTGAAAATAACAAAAAAAAATTTGACAATATAGGTTTAGTGCTTGATAATACACCAGCGCATTAAAAAAAATTGTTAAAAACAAAATCCATACCCTTTTCATAAGTATTTAAATATTCATTATATATTCTGCCAATGAAAGCATCGAAACCGGTAACACTATACTCCGCCGTACAAGCAAAAGCGAAAACGAAGTCGCTACTGCTACTTTAAAAGCAACTTTACCTTGTTTTCATGGCGCGCATGCACGGATAGACTAAAGGTCCGGGTCCGGCTTTCATGGTGAAATTAACTACCAAAGTAAAAGACATTCACCGGAATCGAACGGGGCCTACGCTAAGATACAGCGATCTCGCGAAACGGATTCAAGTCAGCCAGTCAGTCAACTAGCTAGCTAGTCAGAGTCATTCAATGCCAGTTAAAATGATTGCACTGTCTACACCACATCATAGCGACAGCAACGATGATCAACCTTAATCAATCCGAAAGACAACCAAGAGATCTTGGTATGTGTTGTAAATTGTCATCTGTAACTTAAGCTTCATACTTACTATTAGGGCGTACAATGACTTGCGACCGGCAATCAAGCTAGCAAATCCGAAAATGAACAGTACAACATACAATGAACAGACGGAATGAGGAATTGCAGAAGTTTGCCAGGTCTAACCTTTTCTACGGTTATTGGACCACACGAAAGAATTCATCCGGCATCCGCGTTGCAGAAATTTTGACTCGTTGTTGTTGTTGTTGTTTTTGTACCGAACAAGACCCGTTTTCAGAGCTTTCGCTCCGACTTCGGCTGCTTAAGGTAACGATAGTGTTAAAGAACTTGAGAGCGGACGAAGAAGCAGAAGACAATTAGCTCGTTATCACCAAAACCACAATCCCAACTGGTTCTAGAAATTAAAATATACTTTAGTAAATTAATACTGGAAACGAACCTTAGGCTATCTGAAGCTGAACAAAGGATTATTTCTATAAATTTATTGCTATCATTATTATCTTTTTATTTATTTGATTGTATCGTTGATCAATTGAATTAAAAGCAAAAAAACTTTGCAAATTGTTGAAGATGGGTGGAACTTAGGAAAGTACGTTTAGAATTGCCTGAATAGTCGCCTTAATCCGATAGTTGAATGTATAGGACTTTTGATACTTGAATTAAATTTAATAATATTCTAAACGGATGTAGACCGACCTGAGAGAGACCGACAGACAAACAGCTGGCTTTTGTCTTGATTTTTGGCTATTTTTAGATTTTCATTTGACTTGATTAAAATTTTCAGGTGTGATGAATTTGAAAGAATGGTTGACATCAATGCTACATACAAATGGCGGTTGTCAATTTATCGCTTTTTTGAATAATGAAAACTATCTTTGGGACAAATATTGATTCTATTTTTGTCGCCTCTGCTAATAGTGCGGATAATATGTTAATTGAACATAGCGTCCAATGTGGGGATACTGATTTCGATAATCGATCTAGGCACTCGGTTTTCGTTCGATTTTTTAAGGAAATTGATTCACACTTAGCTTTGGTTTGGGTTTAGGTCATGAATAATTAATAATTTAAATAATGTACCGTTGCTTCAAGTAAATTAAAATGCGGCAAGCTATGTAATGTATTGGATAATTGAATCTGGGGAAATTAAAAGGCTCATGTCTATGATAGGCAGTCATACTTTAATTATTAACATTATTATAGATCTTGGTAGTATTCCATTTCTATTTAATTTTCATTTCCATTGAATAATAAATCACCATATATCTACTGCGCACCCACAGCTAACAAACATGAGCAATCATCAAATTCTAATTCTATTAAATACCGTTTCAAACAACTCTGCAATATATATTTTTTCTTTGTTTATTTACACATCTGAGTCATATTTTAACTACACAACATTATGAATAATATCTACTCAATACAATTTTTGCTCGGCGCATGAGTAGCACTGCTGCTGTTTCGGTATTTGTTTATCTTTGCCAGCATCTCTCGTCTTTATTGTTTTTTATTGCACCATTGAAATAAAAAGGAACATAAACAGCTGTACGATACGATAGTAGACTAGATAATACAGAATTATAAAGAATATTAATTTCCATTATCATATTGGTCGATGCTTTATGTGTACAAAGTTTATTGTTAGATGTATTCCAAGTCTGGTGAATGGGACAAAGTGTCACATAGTACTGCAAAGAATGTAATTTTAACGTATTCAACAACTTTGTAGAATGAGCGTGTCGCGATTCAGTGTGGAAGTAATCGCAGTCAATCAATGTCGTGTTTAAGTAATATTTTCATTGTTTGTTAACAGTGTATATAATTGGAAAGAGTAAGCGTGTTTTTGATACGTTTTAAAATTGCCAATTCATCGTTTAAAATTTTAAATTATTACTAGCGAAGCCTAGTCAAAATAAAACAAAACGTTTGTTGTTTCTGATTTTATTGCTAGTATAATGCATCATAAAAAGTAAAATATTTTTTATCACCCTTATTGAATCTAGGTGCTGAAGTTGGTACATACTTTGGAAGTAGTATCTTCCAATAGAATTTCTTTCTAAAATTAAAGTAAATAACTTTATATAGGATAGTTGTGGATTGTATGTGGATTTTGGTTGTTCACGCACGTGTTCCAACAATACTTTATTCACAATCAATGTATACGGGTGTGAAATGGTAAGTTGCATGCCTCAATTTACCCGTGTTGGACTCGGGTGATTACTCAAGTCTGATGTGTGATCATGGCTGGATTTGAACCGTGGATCCGTGGATATTTTATTCTAAGCCAAAAACTGGCAAAACTGCAGGGACCCATAGATTCAACCTGACGACTCGGGTCAACGAAGAAGGCAAAGATCTTTGATGATAAAAAGTCACCAAGGCCGATGACTTACGTTCTAGGTTCAGGCAGATTTCAGGCCGGGACCCGTCAGTAGTCATTAGAGATCTGAAACGCGTGATTGTCGCTTCAGCTTAACTTTCCTTTTAACTCCTTACTATCAGCGCAATCACATGAGCTGAAAGTCCGGTTCAGTACTAACTTGCAGCACACCAATTGGGGCAGCACTAGAGGAGACAGACTTTTCGATCTTATAACTTCTGTGGGACGAATAGCATTAAACACTGATATCTCTCCCATTTTTGTCCATGTGTTCAATGAATAACACTATAACACTATGTGTTCATTTGGAATAGTTAGACCAATAATTAGATGGCCTGTATAGGGACCAGATATGACTCTCGTATCTTTGCGACTTGATAAAGAGAAGAAACTGAGTTTAAGATAAGAAGATAAGATGTTTCCTAGTGAAGATAAAGTGTTAAAGCCGGCTGAGCACTTTAGATACAGCACTATTTGGCAGCTAGGAAGAGGACTGTCCTATCCGCAAGAGAAGATGCAGCAAGGTTCTAGTTAAATACATGCATGCCATACTGACGCATAGATTATTGCTGTCGGAGACTGGAGTTGTTGACAGAACTGTACATGCAGCTGAAAACGAGGTAGGCGATGGGATAAAATGTTCGACAGGAAAAATAAAAACAAATGAATCAGAGAGAAAAAATAGTTGCAGCGGAAAAGACGGAAAAAACAGAATTTTGTAGTATCTTAGATTATAAAATAAATATAGTGCTACAAAATTGAAAAAGTCTTTTAAGTTGCGTTAAGCGCAACAGGAGCCGAGTACTACTTGAGAACGGAAGCAATAAGGGGATGTCTAATGGAAGTGTCCTATCGCCGCTTCTATGGGGTAGGTAAATCACCTTTCTGCTGAACGAACTGAATGTTTTGTGTATAAATTCCACATCGCATCAATTCCATGCAATGGATTTAATTGAAAATTCGTACACCAGACTGTGAAATCTGGTAAAACTAAATTGATTTTGGCTCGCCAGATTCCAAAAATGAAGAGTACAACTCTTTAAATTTCGTAAAAATGTCATATACCTGTCTAAAAAGTCAAGTATATCAAAACCCATCAAAGAATTTTTTGTCGCAACGCACAACTCTTCGAATTCGCTCCTCCGAAACACTTAAAACTGCCTGAATTATATTAATAACTGTGCTTAAACTGCCATTCACTCAATATCTCTCGCAGCAGACTGTCAACTAATAATAAAAAAAAACAAATTGAAGTTGAGCATTTAAAACAGTCGATCAGTTACGAACAATCTATTTTAACACCGGAAACAACCTACTTTTGTCTCTTCATCTCAGCAATCAACAACATGTCTATCATCATTAGAATTTTAATCGCAATCACCATCATCGTCGTGGTCAGAACAAATACATACATCAGCAACCATAGCTAATCATTAAAAGCACTCACCAGTCACGCATACAGAGCAACGAATGTGGGTTTATATATCGATGTATGTTTTTATTCACCTGTTTACACATATGGAACGGCATTTGAAACTTATAGAAACTTGGATAAAAACTTTTTTTTCCTTGAATAGCTGTATCAATTCAGATCTTGGGTTTTCCCTAGAATTTTTAAGAAACACGTGCTAACCGTTCTTGTTGCTGACGTCTTGAGATCGAGAAGTGTGTTTTTATGCATGGTATTTTGAGGTGAAATGACTTTAAGCCGACTCCAAATTTATATTGAAATGTTCTAAATTGAGCAGTGTGCGCATTCATTGCTAATCGCGTTGAGCATTGTGAATACAAATGTTAAATTTTCTTTATATGCAAATTCAACCATTTTATCGATGCATTGACTTGTAAATTTAAAACTAATTTCAAGAAATTTAGGGAGTGAAGGGTTTATAAACGATTGAAAACATTCTGGTGGACATTTACTGGACTGTAAGTCCTCTTAGCAAATAAGTACCCCACTCAAAACATGCAGCTTCCAATGAAATATGTAACTGTTTGACGACAACAACTGTCAGATTCCATAAAAACAAACAAACCCTCACCTTAAATCGCATCTTCGAGATCTACCTCTTGCTAAAATTTAAAAAAAAATCCCAACCGTAAGTGGGCATTTATCTATTTATTTAAGCTTCTTATTAAACACACTTTGCTTCATCGATAGAATTCGATGAAATTGCAACTAAGGAGCAATGTCTTCATCGTCACTATGTTGACCAACGCAGGTATTGTTATCGCTCGCAACCTGTCACACAGACCACATAGACCACATAAGACTATGTTTAGTTACTTTTTCTGCTGAAATCTTCAGCGGCAACAACTGGTTAAGAGTGGCACATGTTTTAAAAACGGGCAAGTTTAGTACGCTATTAATCGAACGCGACATGGAAAACACTGGAAGTTATGTAAGATTGAATGATTAAAAAATGTTATATTGGTGACAAGTGAGAAAAATTCTTCTGATTGGTTTTCTATTTCTATCAGTCAGTGATGTTTGAAAACAAGTATCGCAGATTTCTGCTAAGTGCTATGAAGTTTGTTTTGCCCCGAGTGAATTAATGTTTCATTGATGCCCAATAGTTCGGTTTATGTAGCCAATAGGTAGCATTAGTCGACTATTTACAAAAAAAAAAACATAATTTCCATAATTTATTGTGGTTCCACTCGAAAATGTTTATACAGATTTTCCTAACTTTTCATAAAAACACATTATATTAGTTGACGTTGTAAAATGTAACTTCTATCGCAATAAATAATTGATTGCGACAAGCTGCATTAGTGTTGATTATTTTGTTGGCACAAATCATGATAGTTTCTTCTCTTAATATCTAAAACAATTATTCTACAACTCTTCACAATCGATATCATCTTATAGCTAACACTATCCTCTTATTTTCAATTGCAGCACTACATCGAGAGTCTGGCCATAGCAGAAGCTGAAGATTCCAGTTATGATTCTGACTGTGAAAACGACGACCTCCACAACAATTCGAAAAATATTCAGGATCACGAACAAGTCTCACGCACAACAAGTGACACACTAGGCCAAGAATTCGCGGAATACGTTACAACTCAGGCACAATACGGCAGTGCATCAACGTCGCCTGGTCCACATGGCTCAACAGCTCATTCAGGGACGACTGTAGTAGCTGCGGAAAGATCGCCCGGCTATACTGCCCGTGTTGAATTCGCCCTCAAGCTCGGCTATACGGAACGTCTGGTACAGGCGGCTTTGGCTCGCCTGGGTCCTGATCCAGCACAAAATGAACTCCTAGCCGAACTTATCAAACTTGGCGCACAACATGGAAACAAAGGTGATTTTGGATGTGATTCGCCAAATGCTGAGTGTCTTTCGCCAGTTAGTGGATCGACAGCATCGTTAGTAGGTGGCGCAAGTAGTGATGCATCCGCGAATCACCCGCTGTCGGCAACATGTAGTTTTAGTGATGATCCTTCACAGCAAGTGAACGGACTACGTCCAATAGTCATAGATGGTAGTAATGTGGCGATGAGCCATGGAAATAAAGAAGTTTTCTCGTGTCGAGGAATTAAATTATGTGTTGATTGGTTTAAAAATCGTGGACATAAGGATATTGTCGTGTTTGTGCCTAAATGGCGAAAGGAAAGCTCTCGCCCCGATAATCCAATTAAGGATCAAGATATTCTGAATGAATTGGAACGTGATCGAATGCTTGTTTTCACGCCATCGCGACTGGTTGGCGGAAAGCGTATGGTGTGCTACGATGATCGTTATATTCTTAAGGTAATCAAACGGCCATAAGACAAAAATTTAAAGAATTCATCTCTCTTCTATTTTCATATAATTAATAATATCTTCTATTTACAGTTGGCAGCTGAAAATGATGGGATCGTTGTTTCAAATGATAACTACCGTGATCTAGTGCAGGAGAGCTCAGAGTTCAAGAAAGTTGTCGAAGAGCGGGTTTTGATGTATTCGTTTGTGAATGATCGATTCATGCCACCCGATGATCCGCTAGGAAGGTCTGGACCAACCCTGGATAACTTTTTGCGAATTCAGCCTAAGTCGAAGTAAGTGTTACATCGATCTTATAGCCGATCATCTGCTTACTTATAATTCTTATTGTAGGAAAGGAGATCCGCCACCACCATGCCCGTATGGCAAGAAATGTACTTATGGGAACAAATGTAAATTCCATCATCCGGAACGAGGTCTCGGGCCCCACAAATCCGTAACAGAACGCCTTTCAGAGCATGCTGCTCGTCACTTGTCGGCACGAAATTCAGAATCGACACGACAGCCGGTTCAAGGGAAATCTCTAAGTGTTCCATTGAGTGGGCCCAGCGACTCGAATTCCACCGAAAGACTCTCTCGAAAAGCTCTATGCAGGACGAGATCCGGTGCACCGGATTGTACAGCACAGAAACCACTTATCTCCAGCCAGCCTCTGCAAGTATCCCCACAACATCCGCATCAGTCATCAATAAGCACTTGGGATCCCACAAACTGCCATCCGGCCAGAGATAGTCATCACATCAACTTCCCGAAATCGCACAGTATTGAGAATATTTCACGTGAAGCTTATGGCGGACATTCGCATCTGGCATCGCATGCAAACTACGCTGCGTCTTTATGGCCAACATCAGGAGCCAGCGCATCACCCACAGCACAGTCTGCGTCTCAAACCGGAGCGGTAACTACAGCGGGAGCGTCAGTAGCACAACAGACTGCTGTAGTCAGTTCGGATTCCGCCGATGAATCGATTAATTTGCACCGAAAGCTGAGGCGGCAATTGACGCTTAATCCGGCCGGATGTGATCCACGAATATATCAGATGCAAAGATGTTTGGCACCGAATAGCGGAGGAGCTGGTGGGGCTGCATCGTCGGGCGGTAATCAGCAACATTCTCCACATCGACCATTGGCTCCGTCATTAAGTGGACCGCGAACACATCCTCCCCCGACACAATGGGATTTGCATCAGGTAAGCATTTCATTTTGGATTTGTCAGATTTTTCTCTCCGTTGTTGATCAGCGGCGTGATAGAATCGTCTGAAACAAAGTTTATTACAACTCTCCGCTAATAGGATAAATTAACGTATGAAAATTCTTCGTTAGTAGACCTGGAGATTTAAGGTTTAGTCTTAGTGGCCATCGAAGACCCCGTACCTTTCTGCGAATTGAAGGATGTCCTAGAACTTCTACTCTGCCTTGTGCGTGAGGTCCACCCGGCAGTTTTCGCCAGCGCTGGACAGAAACACAGGAAATTTTGAATTGTTTCTGAAATTCCCGGTTCCTATAGGTTTTCTACAGGTGTCGCTGGTTAAGAGTCGTAGTTTCACGGTGTGAGCTAATACAAGACAGGGGCCAATAAAAATGCCGACTAACCGTATGGAGTCAGTCCGGGTTGATTTAAGTTGGTAGTTGTGAGATTGTATGGCCTCCGCATGGCTGCCATACTTGGCAAACGTATCCGCTTCTTGATGTATTCCTATAAATGCTGTTACGACCGGGAACCTACAAGAATCGGACTTTTCTGTTGCCTTAATGAAGTCATGTATAGATTTCGATTTATATGTGTGAGATATCAGTGCTTTTATCGTAGCTTGACTGTCTATGAAAATATTGATCCTGGCATCTGTAGTATTCTTGATAGTTATAAGGCCTGAAGGCTGTGCCGTCCTGAAGCCTGAAGCCGTGGTAAAGAACGGTGTCCAGAGTATGCTGCTGCATCTACTTCTGCAGCTTTTTGGATCCCTCGGTGTAAATGTTAAAGACTGCTGTGCTCATTTACAGGTTCCATTCTTGTACATCCCCTACTGTCGTTTGATATCTTTGTATAGAGCATACAGTGGGGACCAAGTGCATCTTGTGTGCCAATATCTGCCTGATTTTGACTCGCGGTTCCTTGATTCCTTAAGCATGGCAGCAGTTTTTATGGCAGTGCCTCTAACAAGAAAATAAAGCAGGACGTTCGGGACAAACAAAGAAGTCGCGGTTAAGGCCCTGTACTACAGAGAGCTACCAATGGCTGAACTCTGTTCATCAATTGCCGGCCACCAGACCAGGCAGCCGTAAGCAAGGATCGGCCTTGCTATCGCTGCGTAGACGGTTGCCTTAGAGTAGGGCTGAGGACCCATATTTTACCCAACATCCTGTTATTGGCGTAAATCGCTTTGCTTGCTCTCTTTGCTATTTCTTCTAGATTCATCTTTCAGGATAGGTTGGTGTCCAGAATAAGGATCCAATTCTTAGTTTGCGACTTGAAACTTAATCTAGCGCTGCCAAACCTGATTGGATATATCTCAGGAATCTTGTACTTGCTCATGAATAGTATAAGATCGTTTTTTTTTTCGCAGTTGATACTAAGGTCCACGGTGTTTGCCTAATCATTAACCAGCCCCAGAGCATCCTCGATAAGCTAGCCGAGGGTATGCGGAAGTCTATCTGAGACTGATTGCCATGTCATCTTTAAAATTGCATTTGTTATTAGGTTCCATAAAAGTGGAGACAAAATTCCCCCTTGGGGTGGGCTTCTGTGAACGTTCCTTATGACATGCGCAAGCACCCTTTCCGCTGATGTTAAGCATTGTACTTATACAGCTGCATATTACAAGGTGGGTTTTGGTTGCGCGGAAGCTTTCTAAAATGGCTACGATATGCACATTATTAAAGACGCTTTCAGTGTTCAAAAAGGCCCCTAAAGCGTACTTCTGGTAATGGAGTGCATTTTTGTATTTGAAGAACTGCTCTATGAAGAGGGTTCAAGATCCCAGTCTCTTGTTGGATTCTTTTTGTATACTTTGATGAAAAAATAAATTAGGCTAAAAATCTGTAGTCTTTGGGATACGCATAGTCGCTTTTACCTACTTTGGGTATAAATACATTTAATATAATCTTAGCGGTTCTCCAGGCTGCTGCAAGTACATGACTTAGTACTATACAACCTTCATAAATTAGCACTAGCCAGGATATGGTGAGAATATCTGACTTGTGGAGCATGGCAGGCAGAATTCCTTGCGGATCTGGGGATCTGAAAGGCTTGAACGTGTCCCATGGTCTAGACTATAAGAGCTATACTAAAAGAGTAAAAATTATCGTATTTTTCTTAAATATCAAATTTGATGTTTTGAAGAAAATAATTTTATGTTTTATACTTTTCAGAGTGTAACTCGCATTGCATCCGCTCCTGATCCATCACGTCCCTGGCATGGTGGTCCACCACCCGCATCATCATCCGAACCGCAAATTAATCTATGGCCCCATCATGCTCCGCCTACAATTCTAGCGGCTCAGGATCAACGTCGTCGCCTACACTATCATTTAGCTAGCATTTTTCCTGAAGAACAAGTGCATACGGTTATGCAAATGTATCCGGATGAAACGAATCCTCAAACAATATGCGCTGCCATTTTAAGCATGTTCCCGAAAATTTAACTCTATTAGATTAGTAGATTAGTTGAAATATTCCTATTGATATGACGACGTCGTCCTTTTACTAATAAGTAGTAAAACGAAACAAAATAATTATACAAGAAAAGTGACAACTGAATTTAATAATGTAATTCAAAACAGATAGGAACGAAAATAATCTGCTTTGAAAATGCGGAGAGAGAAGTTATAGATTCATATATTATTTCAAGTAAGATATATTATTTTATATTTGTTTACGGCGGATGTGGCTTGGTAGTTTTCGTTCGTGCAGTTAAAAGTGTATAAACACGAGGCTGCTTATTTATCATTTTGAAATTATAATGCGTGAAAATCTTGCAGTGCATTCCATTGGTAAAGGTAATTTTTCAATATTTCCTGTATTTGGCAATATTTCACACTCAACTTTACTATGGATGCATTGAAATGAAATATAACCTCATAATCTCTCTTGCATGATTTAAAGCTAATTTCGACGAATGTGTTTTTAAAATTTCTGCAACTTTACTATTTATTTTCGAATCACTATTTATTTACCTGAGCCGTGTCTAACAAAATCTCAGCATTGTTAATTTTTTAAAGCTTAAAGCTATGAAACAAGATTTGTTTTGAGTCTACGGCAAATTCAAATTTAATTTTATCACACGCAGATAGCTGATATGCACTATGTTTAACATACATTTAATATTAACAATATAAAACTCAGACTACTAAGCTAGGATGCCGTCAAAAAGAAGAAGCGTATTTAATGAGAGAATCCTGTAAATGCCAGTTGTTAAATTAATGTAGCTAATATAAAAATAATTGTAATAACATTGAAGCATATTGCATGATGATATTGTAAATTGATGACAAGCGGAAACCCCCCTTTTACATTTGCATAGTATAGAATGATCAATGATAACATGAAATAATGCAAATTTTTATGTTTTGTACGCATCAATATAAAGGTGCATGTTTCTCGTACAGCAAAGTGAAAATGATACGTGTTTTTGCCGCACAAAAAATACTGCAATCGAAATAAAAGTTATAACTAAGGTATATAAGCGAATTCAGCAATTGAGTGTTTTTTCGTAAGAAAATGTCTTTGTAAGAATTTATTCGGTATTATTGATGAATATTGTTTTAGCCTGATGTGTTTCGTGCACAATTATTCAACTTTTTTGTTTTTTGCTGTTTTTTACGTTCTTCGCTCAGTTTAAATTGAATGATTTGATTTGTTCATGATCCTGTTGATTTATGTGCAATCTGAATAGTATGTACATTGTACAGTAAGTTAATTTCGAAATTTTTACGACCGAATTTAAACTGTTATTTGATCAGAAATATTGATGTATGTGACTCGAAAAATTACTCGTTTTCGTCGTAATTGCTGATGGTTCAGTGCTTAAATACAAATCGTGTGCTCTATTGTGAAACAGTTTAGCACATCATGCGATTATTCCAAAGCTAAAACTTGAAGCAAAAACACTTTCTATTAAATCTTGGTGAGTGACATTCTTAGACCTAAAAGCTAATTAATGATATTATGATTAGGAACGCTATTATCACTATTGTTTTGATACTAGAACGCAAAATACGTAGCAAATGTGCAAGGCTATTTGATTTTGTTGTTGTTGAATATTATTACTTATTATGTTATATCGATCGAAAACAGTGAAACAGACATACTAAAACCTAAGTATTTTGTAGCTTAAGTTAAGCTTATTGTATGGGAGTGAGATAAGTCTCCGAGTTGTGAACTTGTACTCCTACGAATAGTAAAACATTTATAAAACGACTTGCGAGCGAAAAATTGCTTGATTTGATTAATCTACATTTTTTAGACATACTTGTGAAATAATATTTCCATTCTAAATATTCACTTATCTATGAAGCCATCAAAAATGTTCGAAATATTGTTTGGAATTATCTAGCTTAAAATAGGCCAGAATTTATAGTATGTATATCATTTTTCCTTCATATTTTATATCAAATTCCATTCAGATGCAATGCTTGGTATTTGCAAGTAATGCAATTTTCAATGCATTGCAGTTTATTGCCAGCTAAAACTATACAAAACGAAACATTATAAACCAACCATTAGACAAACAGAAATATAACAATGAACGAACTGGCAAAAACATAAAACGATAGTGAATGACAGAAAAGTAAATAAACAATAATTTTTATAATATGTACATACATAAGAAGTATGAATGAAAATGTAGTAGTACCCCACACAACAAATTGAAATCGAAGAGAAACGTAATTCTTTAATTAATAAAATAAAGTGAAAACATATAAAATAAATGTATAAGAAATCTACTTCTAGTTAAGTAAATAACCCTCCCGTTGTTGTATGTATCTTCATATTGGAGTAAAAAGGTTTGAATAATCCAACAAAAAATAGTGAGAAAAAACGAAGTAGTGTGACTAGAAATGAAATAAAATGAAATTGAAAAAGAAATACAGAAATACGTATGAAAAATATTATTATAAAAGAAGAAAGAATATATGTATGAAAAGTGAAAGAAAAATGTTGATGATAATGAAGATGACTAACTTCTGAACGTAAGCTAATTAATAACAAAATAAATGATAAAAATTATGCAGACATTATTGAAATTTATTATTGAAAATGAAATGAATATGAAATCATAAGAAATGTGTTTTATTTCATTGAAGAGTTTTTCGTAAGATATGGTTAATGTTGTCATTTTTCAGAAAAGTGGAAAGAAGAGATCCTGAGAGAGAGGCCTATTTTCAAATTCCGAAATTGATTTTCAATTTTTTTCATTAATTTGTACGGGAATCCACTAACTCCGAGTAGTGGTAAAACACGAATTAATGGCCCCCAGCTGGGAAGTTTACCAACGGGAGGGAATAGGTAGTATCAGAGATCAAATATTGAAGAAAAATACATGAAAACGCAACACACTGATGAAAAACAAGCGAGCAAACAAAAAGCAAACACAATCACAAAAATACAAACATACCAGCCAGACGTCTATCGGTAAAATTGTCTAACGGCTATGGGAAACATGTAGTTGAGTTTTAGCCGGATTTGCTAACAATCGCAAGTATTCTCTGCTAAAAGACACGATACTATGCACGATACTGATTAATGATGACCTCTTCACCAACCCAATGATGCCATTTCAAATTTCGAATATTTTCCCCGACAAACACAGGGTATTTCAAAATATCCCTTTCAATGGGATATTTCCCTCGGTTGTCATAACAAAAATACGAGCCGCAAACATAACCTACGATTTATAATGAAGCTGAGAAACGTCAATTTGAAATTTTGATGGATTTTTCATTTTAGAAGTTATCATTGTTTTATCGTTTTATTTAGTTCAATAAATCTAGAGAGCGTAGACGTATTGTACGTTCTTTTATTCGTTCGAATTCAAATCGTAAAACTTTTTATCGTATACAAAATTGAATGTGTTGACGTTACTCGGGCGATTTTATTAATATTGTTTAAAATTAAATTAATTTCAATTCGCAACGGAACAAATTTACGCAAGGGACTGATCAAATGTCGGAACACGGAGCGGTATTACAATCGTATAATCAAGAGCTTGTAAAACGTAAGCTGCGAAAGTATTGTTCTAAGATGGTCTTGTTAGTAATCCTAGTCTTGCAGATATCGAAAATTTGAAGCAACAAAAGGAGAAGATTGGCCAAGCAATTGAATCTCAAGAGCAAGAGCGGGTGAAGGTATGATCAAATTTAGCTTTTCTAAAAATGTTAATGAAATATTTGAATTTTATTTTAGCTCATAGACAGGATTCAAGAGATGAATGTTCGCTTGAAAACGGTGACCGCCAGTCTGGAAGAGAAAAAACGTATTTGGGCCGAATGTGATAAGACGTTAGAACAAGCCGAGTTAGGATTGTCAAAGGTTGTAGTTAATGCTTGAATATTATCATTGTTAATTATGTTCCTCTCTCCGATTTTCAGATCATTGAAAGCTCACAAGTGTTATTGTCCCTCGTACAGCAAGAAGTTGGCACGCTCAGTTCGATATAGGCAAATAAATTTCGTGTTGAATGGTGTAGGTGTTAAATCAATTGTTAAATTTCCTATATCTATTTAATATTAATTTAAAACGAATAATTGGTCGCATTGGTTTGCAGAATTTTCGAAAGCATTTATAATAAAACTGATATTTCTGTCTTGTTTCAATACTTGACGACAGAACGACAACTTATCAAAATCAATGCTAATATTTATTAATGATGGGCACTGCCATTGTTGAATATTATGCCTTTGCTTATTGCTGAACTTTTCGTTTTGTATCGTGGGCAGAAAATTGAGATGTACTTTAAATTAAAGCGTAACATACTAGCTCTAGGTCAATAAATAAATGCACAAACGTAATTTTGTTTCATTCGACTGGCTTACACTGATACTTGATTTCAGAAGTTTCAAGCTGAAACTAAACACGTCTGACATGATTTAAAGTAGGAGTTGTGACATCGTGTGCGTAGATGATTCTCCAGTTTTCTTCTGAAACTCTTCAAGGACCAAATAATGAAGTCATTTAATTTTCTTTTACATCCTATTTATTATCAAATTATTGCAATGAACGTATGCATCGCCGCCATTGAAAGGCACCATGTCGAGATAAATTCTTTCTTATGCATGTCAAGGTTTAAGAAAAAAACTTTTGATTCAATGAGATTTTTTAAGATTATCAACCACTTTCTACTTAACTATGTAACGAATTCTCACTACTTCTGTAACGTCTTTTCGATTCTGTTGTATCCTATTCTACACTCTATGCGGAAAATTTGGTCTTTCTGGGACTTATGCCTAGCATAGTCCTTCTTAAAAGTACATCACAAGTTCATATATGACTTCGACATCATTTTCACGTCTGATTAAGGCTATTGCACGTTTCACTCACTCCGCTCACGCATGCCCAGCTGCTCTGGCTTCATTCCACACTTTCACCATTTCCTGCGGTTTGTCATAGCCATGCGAGGCCACCACATATCGATAGCTTTGTGGTCCAGTGTATGGCGCCTTGTAGAAATAGAACTCCTTGCAGTGTAGCGGATCGATGTGAGCCTTCAGAGCGACAATGCCCAGGAAGATGTCGTCGAAACGGAAGTGTTGTGTGTACATACTAACGTAGTACATTTCCATGAGAGCCTCGCGAGACACAATAAACGCTCCGGCTGTTACGTACGGCGGCCAAAGATGAAACGGGTATTCAGACAAGGATACGTACCATTTACTGGACTGGTGGCGATGAGGTGACGATACGAAAACGAACCCTGCGAACAGTTTCGCGTCGCTGGGCAGCTCCATGTCCATCAGATGCCGCTTGGCTCGCAAGTGAGTATGTTTCGATGAACGGTTGCTATTATGTTTGTTCACAAAGTCCTCGATGCGATGGAAGTGATGCTTGTGGTCAAACGAGTGCACTCCTCCAACAACAGCCTGATGCGCTTCTTGCAGAAGTTGAGCGTTTGGTGTTACATTGCGGAAATCGGATTGATTTAGCTTGCGAGCTAGCTTCCTCAGAGTTTCATCTGCTTCGGCGAGATATTCGGGATATTTCGCAGGATTGCGCACGAACCTGAGTACGTTTTTCGCCGATATGTAGAAGTCGTCATCGACAAACATGTAGAAACGCGAGCGTGGGCAGAATTTCGCTGCCCATTGGAATCCCAGCATGGTTTTGATGGTGTTATTGAAGTATGAGTCCATAAAGTCTGCTTGCACTACATCGGAATACTGGTCTGACTCGATGTCAATATGCTTTTGAAGTTCACGATTGTTTGAAACACCCAAAACGAAAACGGTGCGAATGATAACGTCGGAGAACCGTCGTTCGAAGCCCCAACTTCTGCGTATTGCCACTCTTCTGTTAAAGTTCTTCATTTCCGACTTTATTATAAAAACAAGTTGTGGACTAACTGGAGCACCTTCTTCAACACATTTATTGTTGCAGTCTTTCAAAAAAGTGTAGTTGTAGACGTTAATGGGTCTGACATCCGGCTCCTGATGGAAACGTAGCTGATGCGCATATGGTAGAACATCACCGTGCATTGGGTAAGTGAAGAGTCGATAGTAGTCGAGCTCGAAAATATGTGTAAACACTCCAAAGAAATCCAAAAGAAATAACGTGGCGGCCGAAATTAACAAATACTTAACTTTAAAACGCATAATGCACCGCGGCATCATGTTGAGGCGGTATGTGTGTTGGCTTTTCACGGTTACTGGCACTTAGAACACAAAACAAACTACCGCCGGGCAGTATTGCACTACGTTATGCATATTTTTACAATATGACTGATTGGTAGCAATTAATCTAATTAGCGAGAAGAAGCCTGTCGTAGACAGACAGAGTGCATGGTGCATACGGTTTCAAGTAGGACCTTTGTTTATGTTTTCATTTGTCGCCAAGTTGTGGTGTCAGTGTCAGTGTCAGTGATTAGGTCCAACTAGTGATGAGTCTGCGCCCGTACGTTGACGTATGCGCCGAGGTAAACCACGCAAAGCATATGTTGCACCCAAACATAACTTACCGAACAGCCAGAAAAGTGGCATGCTCCTTAAGCAACCTTTTGCTCAATTTTTACTATGAGCTGTCCGTACGTAAAGTGGTAATGAGATACGACTTGACATACGTTCGCGTATGCGTTGTATGGGCACTTAAATTCACTCATGCTTGCGTACGTCAAAAAGTGCCTTTTTTGCTCTAAAACCGGTCGGTTTTGAGTGACGATTACGGCCGCAGACTCATCTTTGGTTAGGGCTATTGGTGTAGTGTGTCGTGTGTCACCTAGAAAGGCAGCGCGGGAATTAAGGAGTGAGTACATTCAATACCCTAATGTGAGCTTAGGATTCTCAGATACATTTTATGAACTATATAAATTGATAAACGTTGAAAAATGTCTTATTCTTCAATTGCTTACATTCTTGTAAATATAATGCAACATATCGAATCCATAAACATAAAAATATTATTTGAAACCCCAGCTAATATATTATTCATAAGAACAAGGCCTTATGAACAGCATAAGCATACGTTAACACATCTTCCTTCATAAAATATGCACATGCAACTAGCTGATGCTTAAATTTAAAATTCCACAGCTCATTTCAAAACCAGCTTAGCTACAGTGCTGCTTACTCACCTCGGAGTGGACAGCACTAAAACTAGTGTTGGTTGGTATAGCTCATTTATTCGTCCGTTCTCCTATAACCTCCAGAGGGTGAGGAGGGAAATATTCAACATCGCTGTTTTCCTACGAAAACCAGGAAAAATTCAAGAATCTGCAAAGAAAATTGTGGACGATTCGTCAGTTTGTTGTGTCGTGAATATCATTCTCTGCAGCTAATTCATAGACTCAATCGAATTTGCTCGTTGGCCGGGTCGTGAACTGCTTCGCAACGACAACGAATTACACGAGGAAAAAAAGAAAAGAAGTTCATCGACCTCGAAAGTCATTGACAGCTCGCGGAAAGCTAAGTGAGGTTCTCGGTGCCTGATCTTTCTTCTGGTGATTTGGTGACGTTTTGAGTTTCATTATAATAATTCGCGGGACATTTATAAAGTGTAGAGCATTTTAGTGATCCCTGTAAATCCTTTGTGCATAATCGGCGCGGGCAATTTGAGCATTCGCTTCTAATAAGTTTCGTGCAGGGGAAGTGAAGTGTAAAGGAATTGATTGTGCGTGAGTTTTGTGCCAGGTTTACGACGTACGGGCGATAAAGTTCTCTTGGGGTACACGACCTGTCTTGAAGCCCGGAAGAAAACGAAAAGGACATCGCAAGGGCAGAAGACGTTTTTAGTGGCAATCGACTGGCGGGAATACATTCGATTGTTGGTTTAACAGACATTTTCCGAATTGGATACAACGCAAAGTACATTATGGAAGGTGCGGACAGAGGTGAGTTTCTTGGTTGATTTTCGATTCTTGTTGGAGTGGCAGAGGTGCGGCGGTGGTGGAATTTGGTTCGTCGGTCCGTGCGTCACAAGAAGAAGAGCAAGTATACTGTAGGTATTTTTATGTCAGCAGTGGATTAGTATCTGTTTATTCGTCTATAGTTCGTGGTTTGTGGTCGAAATTGCTTGCCGTATTGAAATATGCTGTAGGAGCATACGAAACAGGCAAAGAAATGGAATGCTATTTAAGATGAAAGCGGCCGGCTGGCACCATGGCCAAAAGTGAGAAATGTGAATTTAGAATTTTTGTAGTGGGTGAGGTTATGAGATGTCGGACGGCTTGGCGATTGTGTTTGCGGATGTGTATGTGACAGTTCATACTGCTGCAGGTGCTTTGTGTACACATGTCGAATTGACTCGACTTGATTCATTAATGTGTTGGTGGCTGGTAAACTGAGCTACAAAATTTATGGACGTTGGATTGACATTTCGAACGAAAATTATTATGATTTTTGACATTTGTAAAATTCTTATGGTCTAGATGATATCGAAAAAACACGAAAAATAGGGCAAAACGAAGATTTAATTTGAACTGACTATACACGATCCACTGCAAAAATCGTTCCAATTTTACAATAAAATTCCAAGCAGTTCTGAAGAATTGAGGAACACGCTGGATTTAAAACATAATTTAAAACAATTCGTCATATATCTGTTTTCTTCTTTCAAAACTCGACATCTTTCACTATGCACACTCGTGTGCATTTGAAAATATCACAGATTAGCACTGAAGACTTAAGAGGTGTTTAAACTTGCGTCCAAGCCATTTTTATTTACAAAAGGCTAGCTTTTAGGAGGCGGCAGTGAAGTGAAAGAGGGTGGGAACGTTAATTTGTACTTCCACCTCAATTCCGCCTTCTGAAAACTAGACACGTGTAAATAAAAATGCTTGGTCGGATGGAGTCATGTCAGCCATTTACTTTTTCACAGACGATTTGCTGTATTAGTATTGGGGAAAGAAAATACCATACTTTAGTTTATCCTTTGATAAATCGTTTCTAAGAAATTCTAATTATTGTAGTACCTCTCGGTCTCCTGCTCGGAATCAATTATTACAGTATTAATATAAGCTCAAATGTCTTAACCTGATAGTGAGAATTTTGTCGTTCAATTGCTCATTATTAGATACAACAACTAAAAAGCACAGATCTACAGGGACGACTATGAACAATTATTTTAACTCTTCAATGCGAAATTGAAATGAAAACAACTGTCTGAGACTGCGTTGTGTTCAATTTCTACTTGACTTATCCCGATCCCGATACAGTCGAATTATGCAACGAGGTAATGAGGTCTCCTCTTGTCATAAGCATATTTGGCGGTTGTTTGATTGGCTAGGCTTCTGGTTGAAATTCGTTGCGACTATATGGAAATATATGCAAGGAAGCTTTACTGCAAGGGAAGTTTTTATTGTATATAATATTCCGTCTCCCTTAAGCACACACAGGTCTTAAAGCAGAATCGAGAAATCAAAAATTTGATTATTATTTGTTTTACAATAAAAGCGTTAAGAATACGAGCTGTTCAGCAGGAGCAGGTAGAAACATCGAATTTTTTTTTGGAATATAGGTACGCCAATTAGCCTTATATGCGAAATTCCATAAAATCACCAAATAAACTAATACTTGTTGGATTTTTCTAATACCAAATCCAAAAATACTGTTTGGGGAATAAGAGGGTTTAAAAAACTTTAAAGAGAAAAGTTTTATTATGCCTATATCATTTTTGAACGGACCTTGAAACGGTATCAAGAAATTATTTCCCCAATGCGTGACTATTCCACCAAACATTCAGCGCCTCAAATTCGATACCCAGAAATTCTCTATATACCTTTTATTTCTAATCATTCAAATATCGTACAGAAATCGCTAAATTGTTTTGAGACACACCCTGCATACTTCTTCGTAGACGGACAAGTAAATGAGCAAGAGAGAAGTCAGACGGCTTCTTACCATTGCACAAGAAAACGGATAGTAAAAAGCAAAAGCGACGGTAGCCACGACGAAATGTGTTCTTTTCAAGCATGTAGCGTAGCATTTGTTGTTTTGTATGCGGATTTGCACATGCCGTTTCTTTGGTCATGCCGTGGCTAAATTGCGAAATTTTAACTAGTTTCCATGTTAGTGCGGAACCGGAATTTCGAAGGTCAAGATCAAGCCACGTAAGAATATCTGAATTATAAAGGATTCCACACTGTTAGGCAGCTTAGTGTACGGTCGTAATGGTGGTGTGTATGCTATTTAATGATGGCGTGTAAGTATTTAAGAAACTATTGCTGTGCAGAAAGCGAATCAGTTCAAATAGAAGATGATTAAATATGTCAACGAAGACGACCATTAAAAGATTCCGCCTACATAGTGTAATGCAGAGGACTCTTTTTAAGATCTGAGATTCAATTTTAGCTCCAAAACTTTTAAATGGCGCCATTAAACTCAAAGCAGCGTAAATTAATTAAAAAGTAAGTACTGTCTTAGGCTTCCTATTAATATCGATAGATTTCTACTACTCTATCGTTTTATCAGACTCTTTGTTCTTTCGTCTGCTTCAATTTGTAAATTCTTTGAGTTCGTTTATTGTATTGAGAAATGCCTTTAATCAAATACCCAAACGCGTGCCTGAAGTGCAAGATCATAGTGGTGGATGGCAATAAAGCTTTTCAATGTGAAGACTTGTCCGACAAGTGGTATCACATAAAATAAGTGAAGATCTCGGAACGAACACAAATATGAATTTCTGCACACAACGAAAAGTAAAAAAAATATTTTCTGGTTTTTCGATTCCTGCGGAACTAAATTCACCCAATTAAAGAAAGACCAATCTTCGTAAGTACATATCTTTGCGATGACGTCGTAAATCAAGGACAAGATTAAAATTTTTGTGAAAAGATCATTCTTCTGCTGCGGAGTTTTACTCCCGCTTCACCCAAAAAAGTTGAAAGAGTAATCTCAAATTTCAAAGATAATGTATCAATGAATAAGCCGGCCTCTTCCAGTATAGTCCAATCAGCTCCCCCAAAAGAAATCAAAAAAGAGTCTAATATGGGTATCATTATAAGACCTAAAACTTCCCAAGATCTCTTACCATATAATTAATAAAGGAAACTATAAGACCTGCTTAAATAAAACTAAAAAAAAACAATTTCTATACTACCTTAACATTATCTATAATTAATCAACTTAATTAACAACCAATTTATCGAAAAACTAGATATTTCAAAGTACTTAAGAATAATAATTGATGATAAATTATCGTGGTCTGATCAAAATATGTCCTATTGTAAGCGTTCTCAAAAGAAAACGCTTTTTGAGCACGTTTCTAAAAAATATTATCCATCACGCTTTTTTTATACCATCTATTACTTATGGGATGCTGAACTGGAGGCAAACTCCATAAACAATCCTGGCTGTTCTGACCAAAGTTCTAAGCAACTCCTACATCTATCTTCAGCAACTGGGGAAATGACATTTATTCAATTACTAACATTTCAAGATTGATAACTTTATAGAAAATACTCGGCACAAAGAAGAAATTTTCCATTTCTCTGACAATGACTATGAACCAAGGTCAGTAAATTATATTAGATTGTAGCTAGATTCTTTTAGCTATATCGTTGTATAATGATATGCCAAATTAAATAAAAAAAACATGCCATCATATTCAAAAATATTGTTTATCATATTTGATATACATATTTTTAACTATCCTTTGTTTTAATCCATTGAATTTTAGTGTTGTGCACAAAAGCCTAAATTTCGATTCACTTAAAAAATAAAATAATTTGATTTCCAATCCCGCTCTCATGCCAATGTTCGAAAGAGTCAAAGGGGCAGAATAAGACAAATGGAATTATTTAGCCGCATGTAGTATAGTTTTGTGCATGACCAACTAACTGCCGTTATCTCTTCTAATTATTCATTAAAATCACTCCCAATGTAAAGGTTATTTAATTGTGATCATGGTTCCCTTCTTGCCTATAAATCAGCATAGACAACGTATATCGTCTCTAAAGCTTATCAAAGCAAAGAATATTGATACGGGAAACTCGATCGTTTTGCGGACCAATTCTCCGAAGCCGAATTAAATTGGAATTGTTTTTGCGGGATGATTAAAATTGAAAAATTATATAATATTTGACAAAGTGATTTCGAAAGTATGCACTGATTCTCATCAGGCACCAGCACACAGTGCATACTTGACTGATGTGACCACTTGCAGTTGGAAATCATTAATTTTTATTTAAGGTAGTTGCGACAAATTTTAACATCTCCGACTTATATCCATCGATTAAATCCAATTTCACTCCCAATGCTCCATTCAACTTTGCTTTATTTGGGAAAATATAATTTTTTTGCATGTTGAGAGTGTGGCTCCATTCCATATATCCCTTCTCGTTACCCGGGCGATGACGACTGTTGATAAATTCTTAAATTGCTGAATAAGCAATGAGCATACTAAGAACTCAACGCAACTCCACTTTGACATCTTTAAGAATAAAAATATCAATGAATTAAAGAGGATTGTAATCCTTATATTAAAATTCACAAAATACTCAGCATTTTAAACCCATCCAAAATCAAACTAGAGATAAAAAAAAGCTTGGGACTATCTTTTGGACTTAAACACACCTTTTAAATTTCCTCGAAACGATCTAATTCTCTCCAATCAATTTTTTCCTCGATAAAATCTAACTGTTTTATTAATCTAAAACCTTTGCCTTAATTCAAATACTTAAACGATCGAATCATCTGGTGCGAGATTGAAAATTAACCATTCAAAGCTTTCAAACCGTATAGAATTGCTGTTGTGGGAACTTCTTTTGTTTGAACAATTGACGTCATTTAATATTTATCTTATACATATATCAGTATTCCTAATTCGATTAAAAGTGAGAAAGTTTGTGTTTTTGTTTAATTTTCTTGTTTTGGGTGGATTATGGTTATCAAAACTGCCACATGAAATTTTGGAAAAATGATTGATTATTCTGAATGATATGCCCGAATGTTTTACAATGGATGAAAAGAAAATGTGATGCACTTGGTGGATTCTAGTGCAAATTCATGTTTCGATATGTCCAACGATTTTCTCTTGCACGGACGGCTTTAATATCTTATCGAACTTGAAGCTTCATTACGCTTCCTGTTCAAATCAATAGACTACAAATCTCGAAAATCAAGAACAAACTGATCAACTTGATAAATAATATACTTTGCTGTTTCGTATTCCATAGCTCTGACGCTTGACTGAAATTCAAGCTATGAAGGTTAGGTACGATAATATGTGTGCTATATATCATATTTCATGGAATGCCCCATCATAATATGTTAGTGACAGTTATTTTATTTTTCATTTTTTCGCAACATTGATTTAGGCAAATTGTAATGCATGTATAAAGAAAAAATCGTTTTCCGATCAATTTGCTGAGCTGATATTTCAACTGAACTAATTCCAGATCAGCAAAATTAATGAAAATTTTTTTTTGTAAAATGTAATGAGAAAAACGGTGTGAGTCCATATTCTATCAAAAAATGAGTGTTTATGTAAGGATTATAAAATGTTTATTGCCCGACCGATTTGGTATCTGAGGAATATTTTTGATTTTCCACCAGGCATTACAAATATTGTCAAATATTATCTGTGCGTTTTATAAATTACATCTGTACGTCCAAGAATCAAACAATACACAAAAAATCTGAAAATAATTAGAAAAGAAAATATTCATTTTCAGTCGACTTGCCCAGCTTCAATTCTGCATGCATAATAAATAGCAAGTTTCCGAAAGCATTGAAAATTAAGACTAACCCCCGTCAGGTTACTTGAAATTTAATCAGTTCATTATGTCTCAAATTTCAGACCACCCTGAAAATTATAATTTAGATACTGTTTATGATTACACTCATTGTGTATTATACTCAACCGAATTTTTCAGGATGCAATCTCTTTTAAAAAAATTTTTCAACGGGAACGCATACGCAATGCATGTTGAATATCAATTCAAATCTGATTTAAATACAAAAGATGCAACCACGTCTAGTCTACTAAGGAACCGATCGAGCTCTCAAAACCGCAGACAAAATCCATAAAATGTAGCAGACTGCTGCCTGCCCTTGAGCACATTTATCACTCAGTCGTTTTTTCTTCTCCGGCTTGTAATTCTGGCGAACAGATCGGATGAAGCCTTCAAATGTTTTGTCTAATGCCCCGTTTACACATATGGCGAACGTTTCGTCGAGGATCTTCGGTAATAATTTCCTAAAACATTTGACGAGTATTCAAAGTCTTCACTCAAAACTGTTTATTTAAGCGATATACCCTTTTTTACCTCAGTACGCCATAAAACTCGTCCTGTCCGTATTGAGAAGATTTGAAGGGTGTGAAGTGAAAGTGCGCAGATATGCATGTGGTGTAGGTAGGTAGCATTTTCTCTGTTCAGAAATTTGCTTACAAAACTTCGAACTGTGTATCTCGTACCCATCTGTACTCATGCATCTTTCGTAGGCGAACCGAATCGATTTGTAAATATCAACAGAGCCAACACCAGAACTTTTTTCAAATCCCTAAAAGCTAAGACGAGATCCTCATAAACCCCCATAAACCACGTAGGCGCGGAGAGAATACCATTCCCACTCTCTTAATTGCCATGGCTTTGTATGTGGGTTAATGAAGAAAAACAGGCGAGAATAGACGAGGTGACCATTTACACTCTCGCGTGCGGCAGCATATGCCATATTTCGGGGAGAGTGTAAATGCGGTATAAGAAATAACGGTTTTTAAGTTTGAAAAACGGAGAATAAGGTCCGTTTATGGAATATTGAGATTCTATGTGTCGATACTTAAAATGAGTAAATATGCATCGATATATTTCTAGCTTTTTGCATGATAATGTTGTTAAGTAAAATCAGCAAAATATAAAAGCAGCGAAGTCATCTCGAATAATCTTAATAATCTTAATGTATGAATGCATGGAGAATTGAAGTGTCGAAATTATACTTCAAAAATTGGTGTTAAATATATATCTCTTTATAAAAGAAATGACTGAAAGAAGAAATTATCGTATTGCATTAAAGGCTGTAAAAAAATTTGTTCTGGGTTTTTGTTTTAAAGATTAATGCACAAAAAATAACAGATTAATTAAAACGCAGAGAAACATTTTATTGACTAATTGAGCGTTGTCTACAACCTGTTCACTTTGATCAAAGGGCTTCTCTTCGTCATTTTTGTGAAGCAGCTGTCTGCAATTGGCACCGGAGTAGATAAGCTATAAAAGTTCGAGCGCAATTTCCTGTGTATTTTTAAAGGGGCATCTAAATTCTCAAAAGTGTGTATAAAATTGATAGAAAGAGATAGCATTATATAGGATGTGCTCTTTGCCTCTCTCCAACTCCCAGAATGGAAATGTATGGTCGAGATGCAAGATGTGGGTTTGTAGGCGAGGGGGATGATAGGCAAGGAGCTTGAACATAGCTTATCTGCTAGTGTGTGGTGAGTGTGCATATAGGATTGAGGCTTCAAGCGGGTTTTGCTATGAGTTGCCGCAGTAAGAAACGGGGATTGTAGACGAGTGTAGAGCCTTTGGGAAGATTAGCGATAGAACGGCTAAAAATCCAGACGAGGTGATAGAGTGACTTGGAAGAGGGGCAGAAATAGGGGAAGCTGAGCTAGTTGTATCATTTGATGTCAAGGCTCTATTCCTAAGCCTGCCGCTAAAACAAGCACTCGCGTTCTTCATGAAGAAGGTTAACTTCCTCGTGTCTGGTTGAGATATGTGGACGACATTCTAGCTATTGTAAAAAAGTATGCTTTAGCAGAAACTTTGGAGAAGTGCAACCAAGCACATAAGGATATCCAATTTTCAATGGAAGTCGAAAACAATGAAAAAATTACCCTTCTTGGATTTAATGGTCATAAGGATAGAAGGTTTTCTTAGGTTTAATATCTTCCAGAAGCCCACACACACCCAGAGAACAACACCTTCCACGTCTGATCATTGGCATTCCCAAAAAATGGCGCCCTTTAACTCGATGATCCACCGGCTATTAACAGTGCCCATAAATCAGGAAAGTTTCAACTCAGAAGTAAAGTATATTAAAGATACCGCGAGAAAAAATGGATTTGACGAGAAAATAATTGGAACCCTTGTCAAAAAGAAGGACAAAATACAGCGTGATCTGTTAACGACGCTCTTCACACAGGAAAAACACAAAACAGCCATAAGAGTTCCAATTATTTTTACGTCAATATTCAAAAAAATTCAGGAACTTCTTGAACGCTTTGATATACCATAAATGCAGTTTCTACCAGTAGGGTAAAAAAATTAAGTGCTAAATTATGTCACGTGAAAGACAAAAAAGATAAGAAGGGAACAGGAATATATAAAATTATTTGCCCAGAATGCGACAAAATATACATAGGACAAACGAAACGGTTAGTTGGTGTTAGACTAACCAAACATGAGCGGGAAGCAGCCACAGCAAGGAAAAGGAACACAACGGTAGTACGATCAGCTCTAGCGAAACACATCCTGGAGGGGGAAGTCAACATAACATGGGACAACGTGGAGGTGATTAAGCAAGTACAGCAGGCACGAAAACTGGATGAACATATGAAAAACCCCGATGGATAGGCGACTAAACACATACCAGGGAAACTGTGTATCACCATTGTTCAGATTAAATTGAACAGATATTTTATGATGAGGAGAATAATGTAATTAATATAGATAGTTAAATGTAACTAAAGAATGTAATTAATAGATGATTTGTTGTTGCAACCAATTTCTTGGGCTTTCTGGCGAATCATTATAACCGTATATTATCTGGTGTCGTCTTTATGGGACACAATTCCTTTCCTATTGATCAACTCTTCTTGTCAATCGCTAGCTTCAAACGGTCCATTTGTTGACGCTAGAGGTCCAACTTCAGTGTTTGACCTCCTGCAAGCAGCTCATACAAGATAATGTCTTTCCAGTTCCACCAAACACACAGCAAAACCTTCCTGGCTGTGAATCCTGGATGGAGCATCGTTTGAACTGTTTCGCTTAGGTTTGGCCAAGATCGTTTTTTCACAAGAAAAACGTCCAGTTGCGAAGCCGATGAAAGGATACGATTGAATAGGTCGCTATAAGGAGTCACGAATCAGTCAACTAGAGAAAGGTTTGTGACGATGACCACACAAGCATATTGCCTGTCAAACAAGAACTTTCGGATGAATTTTTTTATCTGATCTTGAGACATTCTAAGAAAACTTAGCACTCAATACTATTTGTTAAGATTTTGTCAGATGAAATCCATTCTAATCCGAAAGAGTTGCTTTGTTGCAAGAAAAAACAACAAGTTAATTGTGCTGCAGCTGGAGTAATGATTAGGAGGTGTTATCACGGTCTCTTGTGTTGCTTATTCCAATCTTATAATCGTGTCAAAAGTGCAAGATTTAATGGCTTTGTTCGTATATCATTGTATCTGTCTTTAGATTGAAATTTTTTGCCATAAATTTCCACACGCTATCGGTTTATACGATCATACCTCTTGGGAGAATTATCACTTGTGCAAGTATTAATTAAAACAATTATTTGATCTGCTCTTTCGATAAACAAACTTAAGTATTTAGACTTCATTTTGCTTGAAATACGAAAAAACCTGATGATAAGTCTTATTATCAGAAGATATCTCAAAAAGTACGCGTAAAGCACGTACAAAAAGTCGGACATTTGCGTAGAAAATTCATACAATGATCGATTTCGATCAGAAGCTTAAAGCCAAAGGATTAAATTCAGTATTGATAGCAGAAATCAGATTTTCGGCTCAAGTATAAAACGACCGTGTAGATGAGGGTTCTGTATAGTTGGTTGAACATGGCCAAGTTGTTAGTTGCTGCACTTTTCGGGTTTTTCCTTGTCCCAGCCTTGGCTTTTGCCCCAAGGATTGTCGGTGGCAAGGCTGCTGCTGAAGGACAATTCCCACATCAAATTGCTCTGAAGAGGAGCGGCTCTTTCACCTGTGGAGGTTCGATCGTTTCACCGACCTTTGTTGTGACTGCTGCTCATTGTGTCGTTGATGGTTCCAACAGGCCGTAAGTAAACTTTAGTTGAGTTTGAATGTTACAATTGAATGTGTTATGAAACACTGATGTCTTAAGTGCTTCAGTTTTTGGTGGATCTTATTTTTGATTTATTTTGCGTTATCAGAACTGCATAGTGAATAATTATAAAATTCAGGATAATCAACTCTACCAGCTGTAGTAGCTTTATAAATATATCATCATAGCTGTGCTTACACGAATGTTGCGCGGTACTCAAATATTTACATTTGTACAGATATGCTGCTTCGACTTTCACTGTCATCGCCGGAACCACCAACTACAACAGCGGTGGAGTTACCAAACAAGGCAAGAATGTCATTGTTCACGCCAGCTACGGAAACTTCCAGTACGATATCGCTCTCATCGAACTGACCTCAGCTTTCACCTACACCGATAGGATCCAGCCAATTGCTCTTGCTACCTCAAATCCATCAAATGGTGCTGCTATTGTCATCTCTGGCTGGGGACGTCTCAGCACTGGTGGATCTCTCCCATCTAGTCTGCAATACAACACTTTGACTGCTACTTCCTGCGCTGGAATTAGCGTCAGCTATGCTGGTCTGCTGTGCTTGGGACACGCTGCCGGTCATGGTGCCTGCAACGGTGACTCTGGTGGCCCAGCTATCTATGGAGGAAAACTTGTTGGTATTGCTAACTTCGTTGTTGGTGGATGTGGATCAAGCAACGCTGATGGGTATGCTTCGGCTGCAGCTTTCGCTGACTGGGTTCACGCCAGGATTCGTTGATAATGGTATAAGGGACTTGAAATAAAAATCATCATTTGAAACTGAGTTTTTGTATTATTTGGTCCAAGCAAGAATGTGTTTGATGAAATTACTATTGTTTCCATGGAGAATGTGCGCTAGGTTTTACCAATGGGGAAATTTGAAACAAACAACTTTCCACGGCATTATACGTCTACAGCAATTTTTTTTTATTTTTACACTCAAAATGTAAGATGTCTAAGAACTTAGCTTGTTGACTTGGGATATGCTTCATATGAAGCTCAGCATGGCACCATCTGTTTGTCAGAGACGTGGCTAAATTCAGTTTTTCTAAGCTCTGAATTACTCTCGACACACAAAATCTTTCGTTATGATCGAGACACTTCTATATCCTCTATATCTTTCTGTGGAGGTGTCCTTATGGCTATAAAAAATCATTCCCCTCCTAATTTAATAGCAGTTCACTTAATCATTCCTTTGACTGTGTTACTGTTCAAGTACTCTTCGATATCAGTTCTTTTATTATATCCTGTGCTTACGTTCCCTATGCTAGTTGTATGCATGACTATAATGAGTAGTTTTAATCATTCAATATCATAATTAATTCAATGTTTCCAAAATCGAAATTCATTCTCTGGGGTGTCCATAATCTGGCCATCTACTCCTGGTTTTCCTGAACCGACATAATCTCCTTTGTCAGTCGCTACCATACTCAGAAATTTTATGAACAGCTGTGTCGTTAAACAGTTCAATCATATCCTCAATCACCTTGATAGTAGTATACCCCTAGTATTTTCTAACATATCAAATAATGATCTTTCATATCTAAAAGTTGATCTCCGTTATCATCCATCAGATATTGTTGTTCATATTAGTTGTTTTATTCTCAGAATAAAGTTTTTATTGACTGGCTAAAATATCCAAAAAGTTTATAAAAGTCTAAAAAAGTGGGTTCAGCTTGGAACCTCTTCATCCACGTCAATTACAAAAGTGGACTAAATTCATTTCTAACCAACATTAATTGGGGCAACATCCTATCAGAACTCACATCTGATGAATGTGCTGACTACTTTTACGATTTTATTGAATCCATTTTACCTATATTTATAACTATCACTTATCCCCGGAATCAAATAACCCCTTGGTTTACTAAATCTATCATATAGCACCTGTCCAAGAAATCTGAGCTCTTCAATGTATACAAACAGTCAGTCCTAGTTGAAGGTCTTGAAAGTTATCGCAAACTCAGAACTGACATAAAGCTTCATATTAAAATGCGCACATTATTACATAGCAAACATTAAAAACGGAATGCGTTGTGGCAACCTCAAACATTTTTGGCGCAACTATAGAGAGCTGCGATCCGTCAATTACATTCCTTCAGCTTCCATTAAATATGGAGATCAATTTTCTACTTCCCCTTCAACCAGTTGTGATCTGCTTGCTCAGTACTCTGCTGTATGCTCCTTAGTTTCTCCTCGTCCTGAGCTCTCGGGTAAATTTTCGATATAATTCCCTCCTATTTCTTATATCACAACCACTATTATTATTCATCTTCGAGTGTAAGCATCTACCGGCTTCAAAAGATATTTTTGAAAATGACGACACTCTATTAAGTCTTCATCTGACCGTTATTAGGTGCGTTTTTTGCACTCTCGAGCAGATCAAATGTTGTTAAGTGTATTGAATACAACAACAAACCACTGCACATGTCACGTTACTGAAGCAGAAATTTGCTCGAGAGCGGTTGTTTATGGGCTTTCATGATAACAGTAAGAGCGTTCTAAACGGTTCGTACCACTGCTGTTGATTATTGTGAAATCGACAGTTTGAATTGAAAGAATTTGCATAGCACTCCGCAATTGTCAATTATTTTAAATCAAATCTTGTAGTGTGCCGACTGTTTTTGGCGTTCTCGATTTGTCATTCTAGTTTAACAAACAACCTAAGCGAAAGCTCAGCGAACACCAGCAGAATTATCGAATACAGCAACCTTTCTGCTCGGGATCGTTTTTTTTTAAACCCTACGTTAGTCTGCTCTGCAAAGGTAAAAAAACTCTGCTATTGTTTATAAGAGCCTTTCTGAATGCCGAAAAGAGGCCATAATTCTATCAATTCCTAAAACAGACGCTGTGACCTCTTCAAGATACTAACATTCCAACGGTAATCTGCCCTCTTCATCAAGGTCGGAAATCGATTGCTAAGAAGGAGGCAGATTATCCTCGAAATATTGATACCTTTGGAATTGAAATACATATGTCTAGCTTCTAACGAAACATTTTTTTTTAAAGTCAATATTTTGCTTTGAAAGCTAGAAAAAATTAAATCAGGTTAAATTAAATGATTCAGAAACGTCTCTAGAAAAGATTAGAGCTAAAAAAAGATTAAAATTGGGTTTGGAAAATGTGTCTTCGCTAAGCCGAAAATATACTACTAGACATACACGAGAATCCCTTTTGTCGAGTGGCTGTCAGTTTTCAATCTGCTGATGTATATATTCTATAAGAATATCCTCGGTTTTTCTGAAAATACGAAGACAAAGCAAATGCACAAAATAAATTAGTTGAGGTGTTTATAATATGTTACGAATTTGTCAGTGATCTCTGGATTTATTTTCTATCTAAATCATAGTAAAAATATTGTAGCTTATACGAGCTATTAGCTTGTATAAGTCCAAATATTTCTATGCTGCAAATTTTTGATTTCCTTTTTTTTAATTGCAGGTGAGACTTAAAAACAAAATTCTTGGCTACAAAAATTAAGCAAGTCAGTTGAACATTTAGTGAAAAAGATGAAAAATTCAATGTCGTATGGAATGCGTAAGTACAAAAATATGCTATAATTTGTGTATTTTACAAAAACATTTAGTTTTGACAAAATGGCAATGGTGTTTATGGAATTTCAAGAAAAGTGGTCGACAATATGCACATATTTTGTCACCTTCTAATATCAAACTTGAAGTTTAAATATGGAATATAATTAGTATTAATTAACGTTCTGATATGTGGTGATTTTAATCTCCCTACTCTAGATTGGGATGTTGACTTTTCGGTTATCATCTCGACTAGTAGTGTTTCTTTAATAACGTCTTCGTTTCTCTCACTTTGTTCCCTCTCTCAGCTCAACAACATACCAAATGCCAGCAATAGAATTCTGGATCTCGCTTTGTCCAATATCCCAAAATCATCACTTTCTTTAAGCGCTGCTCTCTTTCCTTATGTTCCTCCTGATTCTCATCACCCCCTATTATTCTGGAAATTTCTAATATTCGTTCTATGAGGAATAAAGTCCCATCCTTAATACGTTTCAACTTTCACAGGGCTAATTTCACCGGCATGGCAATTGAAATAAATAGAATTAAGTGGTTTTCTTTTTTTCGTGGCCTCGACGTTGATGATGCTCTGTGCAAGTTGTATAACTTCCTATCTAACCTTATTCCACTATTCACACCAACTAATTGTCCTAATAAACCGAACGATGCTCCATGGTTCAGCAGTGAAGTTTCAGTCGCGTTGAAGCATCAATTAGAACCAATCACCCGAAATCCTTTTGGTCATTCATCCGTTCCTTGAAAAATAGTCCTAGTATCCCCAATGGTATGCACTTGGGTGATACAGCTGCCTCCAATCCACAAGAAGTGTGTGAGCTTTTTGCTTGTTACTTTTCCACTTTTTTCTCACAACAATCCTCTTCTAATTCCTCAAATCTTCCCTCCACATCCTCAACTGAATTGCAGTCATTTCGAACGAACCCTCTTGAAATTGAACTTCTATTGAACGATTTCGATGCCAATACCGCTAGTGGTTCCGACAGTATTCCAAATATCCTGGGTAAATCTCTTTTCCTTCTCGCTGGAAAATTGCCAACATCTTTCCTATACATAAAGCCGGTGATCGTACATGCGTCTCAGACTATCGTCCCATTTCTCTTCTTCCTTGCTTTAGCAAGATCCTTGAAAAAGTGGTTTACAAGCGGGTCTACTCCTTTATCCAGACTACTCTCGCTCATGAGCAGCATGGTTTTGTCAAAGGTAAATCAACTTTAACCAACCTTCTTTCCTTCACACACACGGTCGCATCCGCTCTTGACCATCAAAAGCAGGTTGATGTACTTTACACCGACTTTTCCAAAGCCTTTGACTCCGTCAACCATAGCCTCCTTCTTCAAAAGCTAAGGTACGATGGCATTGCTGGTTCAACTCTTACATCCTCGACCGTAGCTGTATTGTAACTGTTAATTCCTCCTCTTCAATTCCTTTTTATCCTGCATCAGGTGTTCCGCAGGGATCTATCCTTGGTCCTCTTCTCTTTCTTTTGTTCATAAACGATCTCCCTCCTTTAATCCATTCTTCTTGTCTTTTGTATGCTGACGATTTCAAGATGTTTCGAGTGATTGAGTCACAAGATGACTGTATGGTTTTACAAAACGATCTCAACAGCCTACAGACTTTGTGCGCTTCCAATGCTTTCACTTTGAACATCGTGAAATGTCACAAAATGTCTTTCTCTTTGAAAATTTCACCTTTGATGTTCTCCTACTGTTTGTGGCTTTCCTCTTAATGTCGTTGATAATTTTAGAGATCTTGGCGTAATATTTGATCCTAAGCTCAAATTTGATAAGCATATTTCTTATATTACCGCCAGGGCCTCTAAACTATCCGGTTTTATTATTAGATCCTCTAAAGCTTTCGTTAATATTTCCACCTGTGTACACCTTTTCCTCTCCTTTGTACGTAGTATCCTTGAATATTGCTGTCAAGTTTGGTGTCCTCGTTTTGTCTACTTAAATACTGCGTTGGAGTCGGTTCAACGCAGATTTACCCGCACCCTGTTTTATAAATTTCAGGTTCCTTATCGTCCTTATAGTGATCGTCTGCCGTTCCTTCATCTCCCTTCCCTCGCATCACGGAGACTGTTCCTGGATGAGTGCCTACTCTTCAAATTATTTCATTAGTTGGTAGATTCAGATATCAGCAGCCACGTTTCTGTCCGTGTTGCAGTGCATGGCACCCGCTCTTCGTTTGAGTTTAGTGTGCCATTTGCGCGCACTGATATCTTTTTTATTCTGCGCTGTTGCGATTACTGAGACAACATAATGATCTACAGTTTGGTCCTCTACCGCCGACATTATATGCATTTAAAACTTTTCTGAAACATAATGTTTTGCTTACTACTATTTCAATGTAGTCTTTTTTCCTTTTCTTTTTTTCTCTATTTTTCTTAATTTGAATTTGTACTTCTTCACGTTGGTTTTGTTTATTATTGTTCTTTATTTTGTATCATTATCATTTCATTATTATTTTGTTCAGTTTTTTCATTCTTTCGTTTGTGAATTATTTGTATTTTATATTTTCTATATTCAGTAATTGGATTTTATCTGTTCAATAATAGTAATAATAAACAAATAAATAAATATAACAATAACAATATAATAATAACAATAACACGTTTTTAGATTAGTCATTAATTAGCAGCAATTAATGTCCAAATTGTAAGAGACTATTTGTACAAATTCAAATATAAGTATTAGGCTTAAGTGTAGATGTCGCTAGTGGCGGCAAGAATGAAATGTAAAATGTGATAAGGAAAAGAGAACAAAGAGGCAGAATTAAACGAGACGTCAAAGCGGGCAGACGCGTTTTTATTCGAGTATAACCGAAAAAGTCGTGTTTACAATTCAGGTGTGGGGTCCGAAATGGCCTTCAACCCAAATAACAAAAGTGAGTTGACGAGAATATTGAGACAAGGCGGTGTGAAAGTGCCGTCAACTGCGACTATACCGCAATTAAGGAAATTAGTGGAAGCCACACAGAGGCCAAAGCTGGGTGCAGTAATGGAGAGTGACGCCGTAGGAGTTTCGGAAGAAGAGATGGAGCGTGCACGAACACCGTCGCCGAGGAGGGATGTAGCAGCGCCGCCACAGGAGACCGAGGCCGAGACGCCACCGCAGCCGACGATCGAGGTACAGTTGCCAACAACGACGCCATTGCAGCATGAAGTACAGTTGCCACCAACGACGCCATTGCAGCATGAAGTACAGTTGCCACCAACGACGCCATTGCAGCATGAAGTACAGTTGCCACCAACGACGCCATTGCAGCATGAAGTACAGTTGCCACCAACGACGCCACTGCAGCATGAAGTACAGTTGCCACCGACGACGCCGTCGCTGCAAGCTGAAAGAATTCCGCCGCTATATGGAAAAGGGATGCCTCCGCCGAAAGTTGACATTTTAATACCAGCGCAAGAAGCCGACGTCGAGATGCAGCCGCAGCACATTTTGAAGCCACAAATACAGCCGCTAATGACGCCACCGCAGGGAATTAATCGAATGCCACCGCCGTATGCCGAAGATACACCACCGCCGCATAATGCTCGTACAGCGCTGCCGATGCCTTGGCAATGGCCGCTTGATATCCAAATACCGCTGCCTCATGTTCCCCAAGTACCACAGATGCCCGAAGCATATAAGTCGGACGAAATGATTGAATTGGACCGCGAATTAGTGACGCTTCAGAAGAAGCAGGAGATCTTAAAGTTAAAAGCAGAAATTGAAAGGTTAGAAAGTGGACAAAAGGATAATCAGAAAACCGAGGTGAAAGTCAAGATGACACTTAGAGACATTGGAGATGTCATTCCCGCATTCAGTGGAGACAAAATGTCAACCTACGATGTCTATAAGTTTGTGGCTGATCTGGAAGAGTTATTTAAGATCGCGGAGTGCAGTAATGTCTTCAAATTCATGGCATTAAGAAGCCGGCTGATTGATGCAGCCCAAGATCATTTGGCAGGGAGCACCGCTGTGACCTACGAAAACTTGAAGCAAGAACTATTCCGGGAATTTGGCCAGGTTATGACCACCACCGATGTTATCGAGCTGTTACAGGGAAGGAGCTGGAGAAGCGAGGCGGAGTCTCTGCATCGCTATGTGCTAGTTATGCAGGGTTTGGCACGTCGTAGCACGTTAACTGAGCAGGAATTAGTTAACATAATTGTGGATGGAATGAGACTTCCGCGGGAGGATGCCACGTTGCTCTTGGCGAACAGCAGGACAGTGGAATCGTTGAAGGAAGCTGTAGTCGCACACGAAAAGAGGATAATGACGAATAGACAAGCTAGGCAGAGGGCCAGAAGGACTGCTGTTTCTTCCGTCACAACTGGGCAGTCGGCAGGAGGGTACAACAGAGGCCAAAGCATGTTGCAGGAAGTCCCTAGGAGGCTCACGGAAGAAACCGATGATCTGCGGCAGACGCGCTGCTTTAACTGCTGCATGTTTGGGCACTACCAGAGCAAGTGTCCATATGAAAAGAGGCCCGTCAATTCGTGCTTCCGATGCTGGGGGATGGGACATAACCATCGGCAGTGTAAAAACTCTCCGAAGGAGCTGAAGGTGATGAGGAGTCAGGCAGCGAGTGCGACATATGTCTACGGATCGAGGTCAGGAGATATGGACGAGGATGATGATGCCACAATCACAGGAGACTTTACTACCATCAATGCAATAAATACCGTAAGTCTTATTTTTGGGGTCAATTGTGGTATGAATAATAAATTACTATCTTTATTTGATACGGGTAGCCCCGTTAGCTTTGTCCGGGAATCAGAGGTCCCATATGCATTAGAAAACCACCGAGTGAAGACGAGATTACGAGGAATCGGAAATGAACGAATCGAGGCCTTATGCAAAATCCAATGTTATATACAATTTAGAAATACACAACGAAGAATGAGATTATATGTCCTATCGAATAGTGCCTTAGGCATCCCGCTAATTTTGGGGCGGGATTTTTTGAAAAAGTTCAAAATCAATTTATGTCAATTAGAATGTAATAAATTTGGAGAAATACAAAAGAAGTATAAAACCACAATTGATTCCGCATTAATTTCTTCCGATGCCAATAAAATTAGATCAATGGAAAGAAATGATAAGGGGAAGAAGCCCCATACTACTATTACTATTCCGTCGGAAGGCAAGATTGAAGGGAGAAGTGCTAAGCTAGTTAGGGAAGAATCAGGACGATGTTTTTCTCCACTCTTGATAGGAGCTGCTGTAGATGATATAGGAAATGATAGGCTAGAAGACAATCTGAAAATAGGAAGTCAGCTTTCGTTAGATGAGAAAAATAGAGTGAAGACTCTAATTCATGAACATTATATTTGCCCACAGGGATCTGAAGTTGAACCTTATGATTATCAAATGATCATTCGGTTGCTAGATAATACGCCGCTTTACTCAGCCCCTCGGCGCTTATCCTATAGGGAAAGAGGACTAGTTCAGACGCTCTTGGATGACATGTTAGAAAAGAAAATTATTAGGCCCAGTGATTCACCATATGCCTCAGCAGTTGTTTTGGTCCCTAAAAAACAGGGAGAAGTCCGGATGTGTGTCGACTACAGAGGCTTGAATAAAGTCACCGCCCGCGACAATTATCCCCTACCGCTGCTAGAGGACTGTATCGAGTTCTTAGGGAATAAAAAGTACTTTAGTACCCTTGATTTGCGGAATGGATTTTTCCATGTGAAAATGTCACCCGAGTCAATAAAATATACTTCTTTCGTTGTGCCGCAAGGACAGTTCGAGTACCTTAGGATGCCGTTTGGCCTTAAGAATGCCCCATCCGTCTTTCAGCGTTTTATCTCAGAAATATTCAGTGATTTTATTAAGGAAGGTAAATTGATAGTTTATATGGATGACTTAATTGTCGCTACCGAATCCTTGGATGAACATTTAGATGTTTTGGGAAAAGTGCTGTATCGGGTACGTCACCGACAGTTGGAGTTGAAGCTATCTAAGTGTCAGTTTGGGTTCGAAGAACTGAACTACCTGGGATATTTAGTATCCAAAGAAGGCATAAAGCCTAGTGATGATCATATTAAAGCTATATCTGAATATCCGATGCCAAAAAACATTAAGGAGTTGAGGTCGTGCTTAGGGTTATTCTCCTATTTCAGAAAGTTTGTCCAGTCGTACGCTGAATTCGCGAAGCCACTTACTGCGTTAACAAAAGAGAATACGTTATTCGAAATGACGGATAAGTGTCGTGAAGCTTTCTTCCTGCTGCGTAAAAAATTAACCGAAAGTCCCGTGTTAGCAATTTATGATCCGAAGAATGAGACTGAGCTGCATTGTGATGCCAGCTCATTAGGCTTTGGCGCAGTTCTGCTTCAGAGGCAATCAGATAACAAGTTTCACCCTGTGATGTTTTTCTCCAAAACAGCCACCCCCGCCGAAAGCAAATACCATAGTTTCGAGATGGAAACTCTTGCCATTATATACGCCCTGAGGAGGTTTAGAGTATATTTAGAAGGAATATTATTTAAGATAGTAACAGATTGTAATTCGGTGAGGCTTACGTTGGAGAGGAAGTTGGTCAATCCCAGAATTTCTAGATGGGCATTGGAGCTGCAGTCTTATGATTACATCTTGGAACATCGTCATGGAATTTCTATGGGCCATGTGGACGCTTTAAGCCGCTGTCATGAGCCATGTAAATCATCCAATAGGCCCGAGGTCATGGATATGACTGCTGCAGCTGTCAAGAAAAGGAAGGACGAGAATGATTTAGAAGCCCGATGTCGATTTGTCGCCGCCGTTGATGAGGAAGAAGCTAGTTTTCACATACAAATTACACAGAATAGGGATGCTGATATAGTTAGAATCAGGGACGCTCTTGAGGATGGGCCGATGGACAAGTTTGAGATGCAAAATGGATTGGTATTCAGGAAAGATAGGAATGGGCATCTTGGTCTCTACGTTCCGCGGGAAACCGAAGACAATATTTTGAGATTAATTCATGAGAAGATTGGTCATATGGGAGTGGAAAAGACATATGAACAAATCAGACGTAATTATTGGTTTCCGAAGATGTATGAGAAGGTGGGTAGGTTTGTTAGGAATTGTGTGAAGTGTATCATGTATTCTGCACCCGTGAGGTCTTCAGAAAGAAACCTTTATAGTATTGAGAAGAAACCTATACCTTTTGACACGTTGCACATAGATCACTTTGGTCCACTACCCTCAATTAGGTCCAAGAGGAAACATATTTTAGTGGTAATTGACGCCTTTACGAAGATGGTTAAGATGTACCCGGTAAATAGTACGAGTACTCGGGAAGTACTAGCCTGCTTGAATAAGTATTTTGAATATTACAGTCGGCCCCGCCGTATTGTTTCGGATAGGGGGACGTGTTTCACATCTTTAGAATTTAGCGAATATTTGAAGAAGCAAAACATAGGGCATATTAAGACTGCAGTCGCATCCCCGCAGGCTAATGGCCAGGTAGAAAGAGTGAATAGGGTCATTAAGAATATGTTAGGAAAAATTACTGAACCACTAGAGCACGCAGACTGGACGCAGATGTTGTCCAAAGCTGAATATAGTCTGAATAATACAAGGCACAAGTCTACAGGCTATAGCCCGAGTGAGCTTTTGTTTGGCGTTTGTCAGTGGGGACCAGAGGTTGATGAGATGACTGAGTTTATCGCTGATATAACTAATAAAGGGGTAGAAAGGGATTTAAAGAAGATAAGGTTCGATGCTCAGAATGCCATTGCAAAGTCCCAGCGTTACAATGAAGACTATCATGCTAAGAAAAGTACCACAGTAAAGCAATATAGGATTGGTGACTTTGTCGTTTTGCGTAATGTAGACGTGACCGTTGGAACCAACAAAAAATTCATACCTAAGTTTCGCGGCCCCTATGTGGTGAAGCAGGTGTTCCCCCATGATCGTTATAGAGTGACAGATATCGAAAATAGCCAGTTAACCCAGAGGCCTTACGATGGAATAGTAGAAGCCGCGAGATTGCGTAGATGGAAAGAAGTAAGTCATGGAAGAAGTTAATGTCATAAGTTATATTAGTAGCGGTCGAGGTCGACCTATTGTCAGGTTGGACGAATTGTAAGAGACTATTTGTACAAATTCAAATATAAGTATTAGGCTTAAGTGTAGATGTCGCTAGTGGCGGCAAGAATGAAATGTAAAATGTGATAAGGAAAAGAGAACAAAGAGGCAGAATTAAACGAGACGTCAAAGCGGGCAGACGCGTTTTTATTCGAGTATAACCGAAAAAGTCGTGTTTACAAAATTAATTAAATATATTTGGTATTCATTACTCTTCAATTGATCCTCTATCAAATGGTTTAAAAAACATCTGACTACAAGGCTAGAAATTCAACAAAATTCCAAAAACCAAAATTATAATAATTTCCTGTCTGGCAACGATGCTGTTGAATTTGCAAATCAATATGCAATCTCAGTCAGCAATTCGCATCTAAGCTTTAAAGCTTATTTGTTATTTGCATACTATATATTGTACATCCTGCCTTCGTATTCACATGTCTCACCACGTGCCTATGTTATCGTTTCTATTTGGATTTGCTCCATACTCCATTCAGCAATCCAATTAGCTGTTGGCGAGCTGCATGCTAATAATCCATTCCGCAAATGTTCGCAGTCGGCAACACTTCTTTAATAGTCGCAATCGCAATACTCGATTCGTATCTTTTTCTCGTGCATACATGCGAATATGACAGATGGATGGGATTGAATGCGAAATGCGACAATAAAAAGGTGACCTTGAAATTTTAGCGATTCTGTGTTGCGGTAAGACGCTGAGCAACGGAATAGACCAGAACCGTCTTAAGAATGCTTCCTGAGAGGCATAGATGAAGTGGTGGTAGTAGTTGGTGGTGGCGGTGTTGGTTAGATCTGTGGCAGGAAAGGAAGTGTGTCGGCGAGTGAAGTTTGCCGTCTTCTCTTCCGTCACGACCGCACTCCAGAAATCTTAAGGTGGAAAATGAAAAGCAAAACAGAGACGAAGTGAAAAATAATGAAATCAAGATTTTTGAGGGGGGCAGGCGGAATGATTAAGTGGTCGGGTTGAGGCGGAAAGAATTGTATTGGCAAAAGCTCTCAACAATGATTGGGTTGGTGCTGGTGAACAGCAAGAGTGGAGAAGAAGAAACACAATGTGGTAGCATGCGAACCTTTAACACAAATACATGTATAAATGTCTGGATTGGATGCGGTGAGGTGATTTCTTGCGTGATGCTGTGTTTTGTTGATTTGTGATGGCTGTGCTGCCTTTCTGCTTGATTTTGAAGTGAATTTATAGTTGATGTTCTCAATATTCTATGGCGTCGGAAACGGCATTAAAAATGCTGTCCCTCCTGGAGCTTCTTCTGAACATATCGCGGTAACTTTACAAAACATTATCGAATTCCGACAGCAGCTTATCCTAGTGAACTGGTTCAGAGAGCTTTGTATCTAAACTATTTTGAATACCCTTTTACATTTAGTTTTTGATCAATCAATCAACAAAACGGCTGGCAACACTTAGCTCCAAAGACTTTCTGCATATATTGCTGGCCTAGTTCGATAAGGGTTGCTTTGGGGAGGGACGAGACCGACAGCTGATTTAATTAGGCAATAAGCTTGTAGCTTGCGCATCGTGCTGCAGGCGCGTTTTTCCTTACAGCTTGTTCATTCAGCAGCTTGGAGTCATTTGGGCTGCATGATGGAGTAGCGAGCACAGGCATACGGGTACGATACTCAATCCGAATAGCCAACCCAGTTTGCCATGCTTGCATGTACGTACATACATATATGAGAAACGAATGGTAAATGTCTCGCTCTCGGGATGTAAATCGAAAGCTTTTATTGTTGAACTTGGACTTGGTTTGGTACGGAAAACACGGACGGGTGGTTTCAGTCAGACACATCACAGACCCAGACTCGAGAACGGGCCGCGTAATGGGTTTGTAATTAGACCGCGTTCGCGTAGATATTCCGCTGTTCCATTCGTAACGTTACGTGGAACTCGCGAAAGGATCATCGGTAGGTGCATTAAAATCGTATTCATCCTTTTTTTTATTGTCCTGGCCGTGAGTAGTGCATTCTAAGAGTAAAACTCCGAACAAAGGTTTCGATATTTTGTGGCTATAAACATTTATCTGTGAGTGTGCACTACAGGTTCCTGTGACGAATTTGTTTTGCATCAAATCACCCCCAGGCTTTGGTTAAGTGACTGACGTGAATTCACAGCTGATATAAATGCACCGTCCTTATTCTCTAACTCACCCGTCCCACTGACCCTGAATTTTCTGTCGGCTGCAACGCAAACCTGAAAAGCATTCCGGGCTGGGACGAACGTCGAGGCCACTAAAAGTAGTGGATCAATGTTACAGCGGAGTAGGCGATAGTGGTCGTAGCGGGTCTACCCTGACCTTGAGTCGAACAGAACAACCGAGACTGGGAGTTACAACAAAACCATCGAGACTCAACACTATCTTCTACCAATGAAAACAGCAAGCAAGACAGTGGAGCAAGTGTATTCCTCGGCGACGCGATTCAGTTGCTGGCGCGGCGTGTTGTTGTTGCTCGACAGTTTGGGGCCGCATTTGCAGCTTGGGTAGATCTTCTTCAAATCACCCATCTTGATAACGTGTGCGCCGATGACGTAATTGCAAACGCATCCGCCGCAGCCAGAGTACATGGCAGACGTTCGGAATTCGACCGTGAAATGGATGCAGGCGGTGCCGAAGTGAATGAGGGTGTGTGAAAATTTGTTGCGGAAAGTGTATTTTCCTGTCCGTCGTTCGACGAAGCTTAGACAGTTTTCCGAGTGTTTTTCGAGAAGAAGAACCAACATTAGAAAAGTACCGAGCGGACGCGGCGCGATAAAGTACTTCGAAGCCCGTCGACATTTTCGTTTTCATTCACAACGGCCGAAGAATATCTACATATTTTTACTGCGTAATACGTCTTGAGAATTGGAAAGCGGTGTGATTGAGGTGTGCCTGGCTTGTGTCTAGGTTGTTCGTTCGGTCCGGTCGAATGTTTTTCATATAACCGAAGTGCGCTAATGTGTACACATTGCGAAAAATGTTAAATTGTTTATTTGCAAAGTGATGAGTTTTATCGGCGGAACTTTAATTGTTTTGTTGTTCTTTTCAATGCATTAGATGATTGCGAAATTGCTTAGCTGTGACATCTGAGTGATTCGTTTCGGTTCGAATAACAAGAGAAAATGAATGTCGTGGTAAATTTTAATAGTAGATGATAGTTAAAATAGTGTTGAAAATGTAGAAATGCTAAAATTTCATAAAATTTCACGTATTCAAGATGGGTAGCCTGATTCTAGTCCTGGTATTACGATTATTATTCTTTAATCAAGAACTAGTCCATTCTGAACGTTAGCTTTCATGAATCTTTGCTCTCGCAACCAAAAATTCTTCAAAATGTGATATTTAATTAAGCGGAGCCTTGGGATTAAGTTCCTCGCGATAGAAAGTATTGCTTTACAGTCTCATACTTTAAATGTTTCAAGTTCATCTGGTTAAGCAACATTGCTCTAGAGCCTGTTAGATTTGTAAATTTAATTTTGAACAATTCTGAACGAATCTTGTAAATATCGTTTGAGTCATCATGGGGTGGGTTGACGTTTGTTTGTATGTGTCTATGGAAAAATTTCTATCCAAATCATATATTCAATACGGGCTGAACAACCACTGAATCAACAACTAAAAATCAGTAGATTTCGATTAAAATCGGCGTGAAACCATTTGTTTTCACCGCAAATCTTTCCATTTTGATAGCCACTGCAGACAATATTTTGTAATTTTTTTTTTGGTAGAATACTCCAAATAGCGGTTGTTTGCTCTTAGTGGTAAAACATTTACTAATGATATTTAACAAAAAAAAACTTGAATAGAATCTACCTATGCATCATTATTAAAACGAAAGAGCTATGCTGAATAGTTGTGAAGGGTTTAATAGAAAGTTGAATTGATTTTAGGCATAAATTGGTACTGATTTGAAATTAATTGATATGATTCTGCACATAAAGCACCTTAACTATCATTTTAAAGTCATTTTTGCGTCATTCTGGTGGTTTGTTGTCTTAACAAATTATCAACTGTATTTTTCGCGGTCTTATATGCCCGACCTGTATGACTTTTGGTGCGTACGTGGTTGACAAAGATGATCAAATTATTCTGGGCCTCAAAGAATTAATCCCATCCGATTAAGTTCTGCATTTCAATATTGGATATTAAATGTCTAGAGGCCGAATTTAAGCTCTAGATTGGGCTAGAATTTAAATATGCCCGAGCTCTCCAAAACAAAACAAAAATACCTCAAATATTGAATTATAAAAAATATCATAGAGTAGAATTGCGCAAAAAAGTTCGGCAGAATGATACTTTTCACTAGATCTCGTTCACTTTCGTGAAAAGTCTCACTGATACTTCTCTTTTAGTTCACTAGTTTAATAAAAAAACCATTCATGGGGATATGGTGTTCGACGTGGCGAACTGCTAGCCAAACATGTCTTTCATTTCTGTTTTGCAGCGTTTCCAAGCCCTCCTTCCCACGTATCTTGCTACTGCTTGAAACCCTAATTGTAACGTATCTAATTTTCTTTCAGTGCCTTTTGCCACTAATTGGCGCCTTCTAATCCCTATAATTATATTCGGCACAAAAGTAGTTTAATGACGATTTTACATTGGTCCACTGGAATCATCAAGCTACATACATGCCTTCATACTCGTGTCTTTTGTCGTTATTCGGAAACGAATGTAGGCAGAAAAAGTAGCCAAAAATTGTATGTCAATTGTAGTGAGACGTTCGGACATAAATTAATGATCCTTTCGAATACATCGCTGATGACACAATCAGTTAAAACAAGCTGAAGACGAAGACATGAATTCAGAAAGGTCCTTAGTTTTATGAATTATATATGAATAATATTAAGAAAAGAAACAATTTTTTGTGCAATTAGACTAAGCACAGTTATTTGCATTGTGCACAGTATAGCCCAACTTTTCGCAAGCCTCCACAACAAATAATAACAATACTATAAATGAATGAATGCATGCCTCTAGAACTGTGACCTCCTAGGTCTATTGTACCTCCTAAGCGTTATGCCCTAAATGATATCTAGGCTCCTTATGAATTTGGATACACCCCCGAGACGGGACTTTTCTAAGGCCCAAGATAAAGGGAGGAGCAGAGCTAAGCAGCTCTCATCTTTGTCTCGCTATTGCTGGACACTTCTATGCAGTATCTACAGCAGTCGTTTCGCCAATTAACTATCCTGTAGAGGTACTTTTTGCAATGAAGATGGCCTGTTAAAGCTCCACATAGGACCCTTATGCAACTTTTACGGTGAACTACTACTTCTTTTGCTCTCTTTGTATCGATGCTCAGGTAGTCTTCTAAGTGTTTAAAACCCTCTAGATTAAGCCAATAGCTTTGGATTTTTTTTAGTCCATGTTTTGATTTCCATTTCCCTAACAGCGTTCGAAAAACCTCAGCACGGAATGGGACCAATGTAGGGCAATTTAGCCCCTTCTTTGGCCTTGATATCACCTTCCTCGGTTCCTTAGTGCCCCTCATAGCCAGTGACCCATATAAGCTCGAAGTTGTTCTCTTCCCCTATTTCATGTAGGGCCCTTCTTACTTCTAAGAGTATAGCTCAGTTTATTTGACCGCTTGGCTATTCGGTAGGATCTTATTTCTCGCCGTTTTAGTGTTCCTTATCTTTATTAAATGCGTAACTTTAAGCAGATATTTCTGCTTGATATATAGTAGCCTCCTTGGGTGCATTTTGCATCTAGGTCCTACGATTCCTGCTCCCACTTCACTCTCGTATAGTTTTTGGTTCCTGGTTCGAATCCAATCACAGGCAACCAACTATTGTCATACACCAGGTTTTGAGTTAAACCAGATGTGATACCTGTGTTAAATCATTATAATGAATTATGATCAAAATTAATCATAGAAATAATGGCCACCACACTCGTATGCATTGATTATGCAATGAAATCTCTGTAAATTTCATTTCCTTAATTCGTGTAGAAAACAAATTTATTTTGCTTTTTATGCAAGCGGACGAAAATCTGGCGCTTGTATAATGTCAACCGATGGCGTCGTAAGCGAAGTGAATTCTAAATGTCAATATGAAGTCTTTCTACCTCCTTAATAGAAAGAAAGGTCAAGTGACGGCTGTGCGCATTTCCGCAAAGACAGGCAAGACTTTGGAGGATGAAACTTTATCCTCTATCGCAAAGATACGATATTTGGATACATCGTTGTCCACTGTTAAATAAAACCAACAACTGGAGGCTGCCAATTTTTCTTAAGTTAAGTGAAATATACTGAACATAGTTTTTGCTCTACGTTGCTTTTAAAGTCACTGCAACTCAACATCCTTCTTGACTACTAAGCGCATATAGTGAGGATGACTTAAGGAGCATTTTCACCCGTCTGCAGATAAATACTGCTAGGTCATTGAAAAAAACGATAACATCTGGAACCTTAGCTGCATTTTTCTATTTATTTTAAGACACTTAATTCTTCATCTTTCCTACTGTCTATTCGAAAACAGTAAACAAGCCTGAAATTTTTAGCATTTCCATCATACTTGTCGACAGATAATCACTTAGATCTCCCCACATACATATTGTTCAGCCTGCTATACTTACATGAATTCGATTTCCATTATTCAGCCATTCCTTAAATATGAAAAAGAATAAATTTCTGTGAAATTCATCATAATGTCAACAATATCAACGTCGCAAATTAATGGCATGAAATCGTGTTCAAAGTAAATTCTTCTTTTCGTTCGAGGTGGACGGTTTGCTTATTTATGCACTCCCGCGATGACATTTCGCCTCTATAGATGTCCCAATAGAGTACGCGTATATAATGAATTATTTAAAGCAAAGAAAAATCTTTACGATGAACGACAATTGCACACTTTTTTCGAATTTACATGATGGCAGCAGTAGATTACTGTAAATACCTATAGATATATCACTTTGAAGTTACTTTTTCGCGAATGCATCTTATTTTACAAGATGTCAAAATATCAAGCTTTGTTTTGATCGGTGATCGAAAAAATAAAAAAAAAATCAACGAAATTGTGGCTCACGAAAATATTTGTGTCTTTTGAAGTCTAAATTATTGTATGAAAATCGACATGAGAATTTATGACTAGAGATACATTACCCCTACGATGTTTTTTGTATGAACGATTTATTCGTATATGAGCATGTGAAGTGTTATGGTCAAGAGGTGGATTTTTGTGAAGACTTGTTTCGGGGTTTTTATTTATTGATTAACGTTTGATCGAATTTATTTGGTTTTGAATATCTTTTCACTTTACGATTCGATTTTTATAAAAAAATGACTGGGAGGTTTTATGTAAAGTGAATTTTTCGAGGGAAGGAAAAGTGTGTGCTTTTTCGCTAAGTGTGAGTTGTGTGGAGTACTTTACTCTGAATCAATTCTCATCGATGACACTGTTAGAGGAACTATTTATTGTATGACTGATTTGAGTGAGGCTCTCGTTTCCAATTCATCGGTTTGATAGATATATTTTTCCTTGATAAAGTGCAATTCAGTATGGAATCATAGTCTGGAAGTAACTGATGAGAAAAGATGCTTATTTATTTTTCATAATTCTATGAAAAATATATAAATAATCATCTTATTTAGACCATTCTTGTAAATTAAGATCAGCCATATGTATACATTTAAGTGCTGCTATTAAATCTGATCGTATTCTTTTGTAGAAAAATATTTAGTCAAACAAATTTCATCCATTTATCATTGATAATCAATCATTCCACCAAATCGAAAATGAAAATAATATGAAGAATGACTGATAACGGCCGGGTCACATTTGATTGTGCACTGCCGTAATAAATAACGAAACTCTAAGTAGCATTGCAAATTAATATTATAGCCACTACAAATCGTAACGCCAATAACGATTCAGAGTAGCAAATTATAAATCGTTTGTAGATGCTACTTATTCGATAAGTGATCCCCCCGTATTACATGTGATTGCATATGTACATACAAGTACGTAACGTGCAAATGATTAGCGCGCGAATCATCACTAGACTATAATCAAGGTTTCGCGATTAATGCTGCCATTCGATTACAATGCCACGCGAAAATAGAGAGCTCTAAATCGCATGTGTAGGTAAATATTTGCATTTCTGGCTGCGAATAATTTGTTCGTTGTAAATGATGCGTTTATGGCGACACGTTTTTGATACGTGTTTTTGTCATTAATAATTGTTTTCCAGCAATTATTTTTGCATGTGTTTTCTAAAGGCGGCTTGTTTCGTTAAAACAACCAAATTATTGATTTTTACGTGAGATATCGAAAGGTTGCGGCCAGCGTTCCTTGCATTTGGCTTCCACTAATTAGTTGTCTCCTCTCAATTTTTTATCTTTGACTTGCAAGATAAGTTGCTGTGTTTGTACCTTTTTCCTCTTTCGTGCCTATTGTTTCAGACATAGCATACAATAACTTGTTCTATTGCAATCACTCACTGCCAAAACTTCAGTTATTTTTGGTCAGCAAATCAAAAACAAAATTTAGGGATCACGGTTCCCTTCTTGTCTATAAATTAGCATAGATAATTTAAAAGCAAATATCGCGAAATTTGTCCTAGCGAACAGTTGTGTTGCAACTAATATAAATTTATCTCATTTGATGATATCATGCTGTTTCCCGAACATTTTAATTTGAATTTGAATGAATTTGCTTATTCGCAAAAAATATAATTTTTTTACATTCTCTTAAGGAGAAGCTACTGTCTTAATCATTAAATTGGTGGCATTTGAAGAAAAAATTACACTTTGAGCTGCTGCAAACACATTGTTTTTTTTTCTACTTCACTAAAGAACATGGTCGTAATAAAAATTGTAGAAAACAAGTCTTTGCAGTCTTTGTTTCGTCACATTGACGTCAATCTAACTGCTTTAAGAACGATAGAAATTCAAGTCTTGAATTGATGCCATATTGGCACTTGATTGTGTTCCGTGCTCTTTGCGAATTGACATTAAGAGATTTTGCTTTAAAACACGTATTTTACTTTCCTTGTCTATAAAAATGAAAAGAATTTTAAAGTAGTTTTCGCATTAGTGTATTTTCAAAAACTCATTCTTCGTCTGCTTGATGGAAATATTCGTATCGCAAAGTATTTATTTGATTCATTCCATACGAACTCTAAAGCCATCTAAAATGTACATCCAACGTAACACGTGCTCTAGCGCAACAGCTGTAAAGTATCGAAAAAATGTCATCGAACTCTCCTTTCCGTCTCTTACACTCATATCAATTACTTGCATACAATGTCAATCAAATTTTCGAAATTCATATTGATCGAATTTTCTTTTCCTCGACACAATATCAGGACCTGACATTCATATCCATCCATCAGCATATCAGCCTTGTCGTCTGTGGAAATCGCATCGTTTCCCTCGAGTCATGATTGCTTTTGTTCGTTCAATTTATTACATATTCCTTACTGTTTTTTTTTTACTGAGCTTTTCTTGAAGTGAAGTGGTTGTAAGCAATATCAACGACGATTGCCAGGATAGGATCCTCCTAAAATCAATTTACGTCCACTGCTTGCTTCGCCTAGCATAATAATGATTCTTGGAAGAAGAAAAAACGACAGAACCGCTAACAAGACTCCTGATGGTTTCCAGGGTAATCATGTAAAAAGTAACATTATTAGGATGAAAATTTGTTCGTTAGGTTAATTGGTTTCTTTTCATTCGCTGTTGTAGTTACTAGCGGAGAGAGAGAGGTAGGCTGAGGTATGTGACTGGTGAGCGTCATGAAAAGAATAATTAGTATCAATATCAATTTACTTTATTTTAGACAAAAGCTGGTTTCTTGAATTAACGGAGCATATTTAATTTTGGAAAATGTCCTTTTTCGGGATTGAAAGAATGTTGCTCGGATACACTGCACAGTAATAAAAAGTTGAATTTTTGATTGACATTGGCAATATTGGTATTTGTAAAGAAATTGGAATTTGCATTTCTTTCAAAGCTTTGAATTGGTTACTTAGCTATAACTTGGTTTCTTCTGGAAAACTGTTGAAAAAAAATCCCACAAAAAATACTGCAAATGTAAAGCCTCTTCATGTCAAGTTGGTCACTCAAAAGTTCTTTGGATTTCAATATTCATCTGTCCCAGGTTTTGATATAAAGACTACCTTAACCTGTCGCCACGATGACGAAACATACCCGGAGGCTAGACATGTCCAAATGATTTGCCCGATAGATACCCAAAAGCGATGCTCGGCTCGGCTTGAAAGCTGTCTGAGTGTGGTGGTATCAAGCAGATTCAAAATCAGGACAAAGTAAAACTTTTTTACCCTTTTGACTGATCTGAGTCCGCTGATCCTATTACCTCGAGACCACGGCTAGAAGTTTTGCTAATTTTTCGCTTAAAAGAAAGCACGGAACATTTTCGTTCTGCTAGTTGAATAGAACAAACATTATAACATCAGTTATGGAATTGTTCAGAATTAACGGCTGAATGATTTACTTAGTTAAGAATGTCCAGCTAGGATAGTTTTGCTCCCAGTTATCTGTTCGAAAAACTTTTATTCCAAATTGACGTCATCGGCATCACCAGCCAACCTTTCTGTTGCTCCTCCAGATATGCTTTGAGGTTCCAATGCCTGACATTCAGTTTCCTGGAAAATATTTGCAGTTTTAAGTACATTTATATTCTTTCCTTTTTCGTTTTGCGCAGCTTCTTAATTGCCTGCGGCTTAAAGTCTCCTCAGGTTTGCAGAGTCCAGAGCACAAGTTGCTCGTATACTTTTTGCGGGCGTCTCATTTGCACTAGCCTGAGTTGACTCCTTCAGTGGTTCTCTTTTGTTTTGTGAGGGTTTAGAATAGGGCATCTTTTCCCAAGGCACGGCGGTAGTTGAACTTGGCTGTAGTCACCTTTCCGGAACCTGCAACCGTACGAAATGCAATCAGAAAGTTGGGAAACTCGCTGGCCATGAATTATTCCGCGATAGTATCCTATAGTCTTCCGCTGCAAGCAGGGTTCTCCATTGCAGTTGAGGCCTGCAAATTCTGAGTCCTTGTCGAACAGAGCGAGCCCAGCACGGGTAGATTTCCACACTTAGCAGGGATACAATCCTTTGGATTGATCCTAATAATCTTTCCCGAGCAATTTAAGAGTGGAATCTGGCGATACACCAGACAATGGACAGAAAGAGTTCATTGATTACAGAGATTGTACGAAAAAAGGAAGCTCGTACGTATCAATCGTTCAAATCAATAGCGCATCCTTTTTAAGCATTCTGTAAGAGGTTTTGTGAACATCGCGAATTCGTTGACGGATTTAGTCTGTTTTCACCTGATTGAAGAAACTTGTTTGGTCTATACGTTCATAGAATGAATGTTTTCGAACTATTTTATCAGCTTAATTTTTCAAGTTTTATTTTATTCATATTCAAACCATCACTCTACAGGAGCATCAGTGTGATTTGGATTGTGTCTGAATGCAAATTATCTAAAATTAGTTCCAATTCAAACTATAATTTCCTAGAAACCCACTCCTATCAACAAGTAACACCTGCAAACAGGTGTTAAATTATTTATCTGGAATAATGCTCGTGGCTGGAAATGACTTGACACGAGTTTTCTTCTATTTGCCTTTCTAATTATGTTCTAATGCTCGAATATAAACATATGTACTTTTGTAAGCACTTTGTATGTCATATAATCGCATTGCGTTCCGTAGAGTTATTTCGACTGTTACTAGCGGCGGAATGCTTGAATGATAATTGAATTAAAACATTGTTGCACATAATATCAATTGTATCTATTGGTCGAATGAATGTTAAGTGAGATAAGTACTTTAAATATAAGTACTTTAAAGCATGGCAACTATGGCCTGAAAGTAGGTTTTAGATGGTCTCCACGAGTATATGTACATAAGTTTAAACTGAACATTACTGAAAACAATTCACTCCTCCTCGCTCATGTGTGAAGTCGTGAATTCGAAAGCTCCAAACGAAATTTTGCCAAATTTAAAAACAATCTTCCGCATCAATTAATTTCACATATTACGAAAATGAACATTTTAATGGAATATGACTGATATGTTCTCATGAGAAATGGCGTCATGTCGTGACAATTATAGCTTGATTCCATAGCCAGTTTGTAGGATTTGTCGGTGAAATCGACGTTGACATTTCGTTAACAATGCCATTATAATACAAACAACAATTTTTCACCAACGAAAAAAAAATGTAAATAAAAGCGGCAGCGTGACAAAGGTAGTATTAAGAGAGGCGGGCGAAAGAATGCACAAGGTCATATGACAATCGTCATCTCATCACCATCACCGTATTCTATAGATAACCAGTTTTTGGGTTCTCTATTTTGTTTTATAGATTTCATGTTTGTAGATGGACTGAGAAATTCATAAAACTTAAGCCGACGAAGATGACATTTTGGCGCGCGTTAAATTCTATAGATGGACTCAACAGCTTCTTCTATCATTGCAAACAATATTTTTCGATGCTATTTTTTCATATCGTTTCCATAATCGAAACTTGAGCGAAATTTGGGTGAAATAAAATTCGCGGCGAAATTCTAAATGTGAACGACAAAAAAAAAACTGTTCGGACGAGAAAATTCAGTTATTTTTGTGTGATAGTTTTGCAAAAAGTTGTTGACACTCGCTCATCTTGCGTTGATATAATAAGGTTTATTCTCATGTGATTCGTTGCAGGTGTTGCGGCAAATAATTCTCAGCAAAACGAAAACGGTTTATTCTTGTTACTTTCGATAAAAAACCATCACTTGCAATTCTAACATTTTTCGCTCGAAATCCATTCGAAAACTCTACTTCGTTAAATCGATGTGTCATTCATATTAGAACTGTAATTAAATTTACTGGTTTACAGGAGTAGTTGCATTTGCAGTTAGAGAAACTCGTTTATTAAACGGGCGAAAATGTGACTTTTACGTGAAAAATGTAATATGCTTTGCAATCAGTGCATTACTCGAAGTATTAATTTAAAAGATGGTGTAATGTGAGTGATTTGAAAAGTGTGTGTGTTTTCGTGTTATACCCAAGAAGATCAATTCAAAATGTTGAAGAAGGAGAAACCCATGTTGTCCGTTGACGCCCTGATTCAGGCTCAAGGAAAATCATGGAATCGACAGTTCGCAGGTAATTTGAAAGTGTAATTTTATATAGCAAGAGCTATCATTTTGTGAAATAGATTTAAAATTTGATAAATCGATAAATAATTCATTGGGTGTCCCTACTTTGGGTAAATATTTTTTGAAGCCAAGCATATCATTGTTTTATATTGGTTAGGACTACTGCTTGTGGGAGTAAATTAAGTTAAATTTTATTGTCAATATGATGAACATATTTCTCAATTTGTCTATGAATAATGCAGAAGGTCGATTTAAATATTTTACGGGAATGGCTAAGCTGAGCACATGCCAGTTTGTCTTGAAGCCAAACGTGATATATGTACATATGTTTACGTTTGTACAAATGATTCGACGAAAGTTTCTAAACCAACGTAAAATTTAAGAATATTCAGATGCGTCGACTGATTGTTGAATACGAAAATATCAGTTTAAATATCTTGTCAACGAAGAAGTTGCATTCTGATTCGTTTTGAATAAACGGGATCCGGAATTGTATCTGAAATAATCGTCATTTTATACCACTCGACGCAACTTCTTGTATGGAATTCTAGTGGGCCCTAGTGGCCCCATTATTTGAGTGTTAGGTCCTGTATCACTTGCTCTGCCACTGTTTTAACTGTGATTATGACTTGATTAATGGTATCGCTCTCACGCGTTTTGGAGGTGCCTTGCAGTATTGGAGATGATGATTCTTCAACCGTGGTTTGGTAGACTTACGCTTTTGAGTGTGGTTGTTGCTCATCGGTAACGAATTTGGAGTGTAGATTTGGTTTTTGTGTCATACGTTTTCGACGTTCAACCTTTATAGATTAGGCTAGGTGGAGTAGCTGTAAACCTCAGAGTCTTACCGAAAGCCACACAGTAGAGGTCCGTTGTGGTAGGCTGATATACTCTTCCTCATCTAATATATTGTGGGAACCATTTGGTTTCTTTAACTAGCTGTACAATAAATACCCTTTAGGTCGATAAAGGATGGATCAGTTCAGCCAGAGAGGAAAGGTGCACTAAGTGAGACAATTCTTCTTTTCGCCAGAACCGGGCAGTGGCACATGAGATTTAGGACGGACTCCTATTCAACCTCTGAAGTACAGGTCCGTAATGCGTGCCGCTATATGAGGCAGTGGCTCCAGAGAACGCCTAACGTGTTAAACTTAGTAGCAGCCTGGTGAGATTTTAGTTCATGAAGGCTCAAGGCTGTCTTGGGATCGCACAGGATGATTTTTCAGCCCTAAACTTCGGTGATTTTGTCAGCCGTCTCCGCTCGATTCTCAAAACTGGCTCCCGGGGAACAGGCTAGAACTGTCTGTGCTTGCATCGTAATCCGTTGCAACCAGAGGGTCAGACTGAGCTTTACCAAGAAATGTCGCAGTTTAGTAGAATAAAATGATACCTCTCTTAAGTTCCTTGTACGGAGACTGGGTCAGGGCTCACGATAACATCCTTAGCTGTCTTCAGCTGCGTTGACCACAGCAAAGTCATCATATAGTTGTATTTAAATGTTTTTTATGCCTGGTAAGGAAAAGTATCTCTCGAGCTGGACGAACTAAACGTTGGCTCATTCTGCCAGAATGTCGCGGGCTTAACAGCCGATGAGCCAATTGGGGGTTTCTCGACTGGCGCGCCTAACGGGGGCTCACAAGGTGCCTCTTTATCGAACAACGCCTACAAACAGAATGCGCGACAAGCTAGAAAAACTGCGATGGTTCATGGCAGTGAAGCATAAAGGATGTGCAATTTAAATGAAAACTAAATGAAGTTTTGCGGTATTTATGTGAGATGAAGTGTATTTGTGTGGGCTCTCATCATTTTGTGTTCAAACTAACATTTCTGCTCTTCAAAATTCGAAATGATATTCGCCAGAAAAATATCAAAAACATAATACTCTAATCTGTTTGGTACGAATGCTGTTAATTTTCATTAGAAATTTTCGCACAAGTTTCTGGTGGACTGTTTAGTTTCTTTTATTTTATGTGCTGAACGCGCATAATATAATATAACGAATTAACGCGTTGCACATGCCACACACTCCTACTTTGCTATCAAATCATATCGACTTAAAATCTCTAGCACGTCTAAGAATCGATAAAGTCCACTTAATATATTAACTTGCACCAACAAGCTCACCAAAAATAACAATAAACTAGAATGCGGCAACCGATCAACAAACAAAACACATTTACTGATCATCTATTTCACTGACAGTGCTGCGATCTTCAAGTTCAAGTTTCCGACTGAATGTTAATTATCTAAGCGCCATAAAATCCAGTGTCACTGATGTCATTAGCTCTCATCAGTTGCTTCGAAACGACCTTGATTCCGCCATTTACTTAAGGCACATTAACTTTGCTACATTTGCTCAGATCCAAAACAAACACACAAAATGTAGCATTAACAACTAGCTAATGGTTTTCAAATTCCAATGATTTTGGCCATTTAGACATTATTCTCTTCTATAGACAAGCATCTAGTAGTACTCGATACAAAATGTCGAGCTCTATCCGTTGATTAATCTTTCGTTAAATTAAACGTGCATCGTTCATATTGCGATCTTTAAATCGGAGTGTTTTTGCCGAAAGATTTGAGTAGTGCCTTCGAAAGTTGTCGATACTTGATGTAGAACTCTGTAAATATTTGTTGAGCATTCTATAGATTTAGTTTTTGGCAACATGTTGCTTTGCCAAATGTGTACATAGTACCTGTTTGAAATGATCACAGAACATTTTCTTAACTTTTTGCTAGTAAAATAAATGATGTGTGAGCTGTAGAGATTCACGACGTCAAGAAACTATTTCAAGATCATCTGACAGTGATTTGATTCAACGGCCTGTGGTTAATTTGTTTCAGGAGGGTGCGTATGAAGAATTTTGACGCGGTCAAAGCGGAATTCTTGGCATTATATAGTGACAATACAGAATGTGAAATAACGATTCGTCTGTAATTTTTTACTTTAGACTATAATAAGATTTTCTGATAACTTTTTGAACCTATAAACCTGCCTCTACATTTCATCACGACTTATTTTTGCGGGCTTATTTCTGATTGTTGTAATATTGAATTTTCAGTGATATTGAATTTCATTTGCAGGGTCAGTTTGATCAAAATATTTAAAGGAAAATCTATTCCAGGCATAAACTTGGAAAAGGCTTTTGGTCTCTATTTAATTTTTTCTGTACTTCCCTTATAGGGATACTTATAAGGGTGGCAGAGTTGGCCACGCTGAGCGTGATGGCAGCTATCTTTTCTTCTTCATCTTCTCCTTTGCAGCAATAATCAAGAGCTATATCTATTTCGAACTAGTAAAACATTCTAAGTGCTTGCTAATCTCTAGGTGTCCAAGCCTTTTGAACGTGGTGGTGCTTTGCTCTTAGTTTTAAAATGCTGCCTCTTACTCTTGGCTAGACCTCTGTGCAAATTGTTTCATCGATCATATTAGACAGATGTTTTTCCATCTACTTCCTAAAAAAAAGTTGGGCTAACAATAGGTAAATTGCACTTGCTTACAGTTGTTGAAGTACTGAGAAACTAAACACCTTATCAGTGATCATTAGTATGGCTTTCCAGCTGGCAGCTCCATCGAAAATGGTATTTCGGATAAAATGCCGGAGCCGCTGCCTCGATAACTATGTTTAATCATTGGTCTAGATAGTTTGCAGACTTTCAGCAGAATCAGACATTCCACTCTCCTAGTATCTCCAATTCCCTCAAGTGGATTGATATGAATCTATTTAGAGTTTGAATAGAGTCTCTTCTGTTTCTCATAAACCCTCCAAATCTTTTTCTTCTTTTTCATTGACCTTCTGTCTACAAATTCCAAAAATGACAAAGAGCTTTCCTGATAACCTTGACATATATTCTTGATTTCGCGTACTCATTTGACTCTGTTGATGACTCCTGTAGAGACGCTACAAATATAAATCGTTTGCGATTTTGGCCAAAGCTAAACGGATCACATCTTCTTAATCTCTAAAAATACGTTGAAATACCTGGCACTGTTCCAACGTTGTAAGAACCAATTTTTCTTCATTTGACCTTGCTCAGATCTACGAGTCCCTTGTCAGGTTTTAATTTTAATATATCTCCCATATTATTCGTTCAGGCGAACAATCGAATAGTTAGTTATAGTTAGACTGACCGCAAAAGAGAGGTGTTAAACTTCTTACAAAGTTACCTTTCACTTCTTTACTGTTACTATCCTAAAGAACTCTTTAGTCTTATGATAGCTTGTAGGTCTCCTCGATTGCGCGTTACAAAAAGCGCTTGTAATTATCATGCCCATACCGTTGAGAGTAGATTCATTCGAACTGTGAAATGGCATGAATCCTTGTTAAGTAGAACTATACAAATGTGGAACACTTCACCATCTGCTGTCTTTCGCTGTGAGTTTAAGCCTCAGTTGTCCTGTCTTAATGTGAAAATCAGTTGCTCAGCTTACGAATGCTGTTATCCTTGCCCGCATCACATTCTCTTCTATACCAAGGCTGCGCTAGCATTAAAGTCAAAAATTAAACAGAAAATCGGCAAATTATGCTGAATATCTGAACACATGCACATGTGAACTAAAAGTTCATATAGTCTATTGTTTAGACTGCTGATTGCTAAAGCATGGGGTCCATGGTTCGAATCCAGGTATGAACGGGAGATCGCAAACCGAACTTGGAGCTTTTGAAGGTAAGAACTACACGTTCACATGACAGTATAGTCAGTAGATTCATTTCAATATGCACGTATCCGAGTGTTTCTAAAAGTAACTGTATAACGTTACTCAGTGTTTGTTATGTTAAACTTCTTTAAAGTTCAATTAAATATTTTAACCTCCATAATATTAATATGAGAACAGGTGCACTCTTCATAATGGTTATCATAAAAATTCAAAAAAAAAATATTCAAAAGCAATTGGTGTCTTAATATCTGTGACCATCATAGCAACAGCATATCGCCCACACGTCATTTTGTAAACAAACAATACGACCGATGGCAAGGTCAAATTGACACGCCACAAAAATAATGCCGGTGACATGACTGACAACCCGCGTTTATTCAATTAGCAGGTAGGTATGCCGGGAAAGCGGGGATGTGATGCATGCTACATGAGACTTTCAAGCCTTGGGCGAAATACGGCGTGCATCATAAGCCTCCTGTACATTGATCAACATTGCTTCTGCGTCGAGCTCAACTGAAAGCCCGCATTTCAGCCTCAGCCGATCACACTTTCACGCTAGCTAGCAATAATTGAAGATGAATCAGTCGTCTTGTGTACAAGGGTCAGAGAAATCAACAGAGATATCATAAAAGCCCGCAACTGGGTAATTTATCGGGGGGCATAATAAGCAAGCCTCTTTGCTTCATCGCTAGTGGCCTTCAAATTGAATCGTCGTACTACAAATAGAGTCGCATGTCGTTAAGGTTGTTACTGAATTAGCTAAAGACTGTTATTTTATTAATTATCTTGCTGCACGGTACTAATTTGGGTTATTTTTGTTCACATTAATTTGCATTTTGAATTCAGATTCTGTCTATTTTTAATACACAGCAAGTATATTGAACAGCCTATTCTGTCGTCCTTAGCATAAACGCTTTATCTAACATTTTTTTCATCTTTGAGCTAAGACCGGATTTTGAAAACTACATACTCTATATTACATCATTCTACAAAATATGAAAAACTTATCTTTTGTAGAAGTATGTATACTAAAATCAAAAATAAAAAATGCCCCATTTACAAAAAACGAAGCCATTACCTAGATAGAGCGTTTATGCTAAGTAATGGTTTAGTTAGGTTGAGTAAACCATTGAATACATCATTTTAAATAATTTTACGTTACAATAAATTGGAAAAAACAGCTCTCTTTGGCTCTTGATTAGACCCCTAATTAGAATACTGTGCGCATTTAAAAAAAAAACTGTTGGCGCCACTTTCTTCTTTATGTACTCTCTATGTACATTGATGTGTACATAGAGAGTACATAAAGAAGAGTACATAAAACTCAATGCTATACAATTATATAGCAAGTTTATTAACATTAACGTTAAACAATAAAATAAGTTTGTGTCCTGCGAATGCGACCGCGTTGTCAGACAAAGGAGAAGAAGGAGAGAGCATCGCCGCTTTCCATCAAGACTTTGCACCAAAGTCACACTGCTGGTGCCCACATCCTCATTTAGTTCGCACTTAGTCACTCGTTATTTATCACGCTATCGATTTGATCAAGCATTTCTGGCGTTAGTCAGCTGCTAATTTGAAAAATAATGTTATTTGTTTTTTTAAATTATATATTCAATTTCTCTTTTTTCTGGACCCCCAAAATTTTTTCTAGACCCCCTGATTTTTTTTCATAAACCCCATGCATTTTTTCGAGACTCCCTGAAATGTTTTCTAGACTCTCTGATATTTTTTCTAAACCCGCTGTATTTTTTCTAAACCCGCTGTATTTTTCCTAGACCTCCTGATTTTTTTTATAAACTCTATGGATTTTTTTCTAGATCCCCTGCATTTATCATAATTTATTCAGCTTCCATTATTTTTTTCTTAGACTTCTGAGATTTTTTTGGACTCCTGAGATTATTTTGGACTCCTGAGATTTTTTTCTAGACCCCTTGCAATTTGTATAAGTTCTCACAGTTTCTTTCTAGATACTCGAAGATTTTCCCTTGAGTCCCCGGTTTTTTTTTCTCAGCTCCCAAGATTTTTAGTGGGCTCTCAAGTTTTTGTTTTAGACTCTTGAAATTTTTTCTTATACTCCCGTAATTTTTTTTGTTTGCCTTCTGAAATTTTTTCTATACCACCTGAGTTTTTCTAAGTTTTCATTATTTTTTTCCCGGACTTTCTTTAAAGTCTATATTTTGCAAACTCCCATGATTTTTACTTAGACTCCCAGAATTTTTTCTACAATGCTCTGGTTTTTTCTAAGCTCCCATAATTTGTTTCCTAATTATTTCATATGCATTTTTTATGTATTCGAAGTATTTTTTGAGACGAACATTTTTTTGAATATGTCGTTCTGCAGGATTTTTCGCAAGTATCTGGAGTACTTCATTAAAGAAATTCAGGGCTCAAATATTTTTTTCTCCTATTTTTGGAAAATATATTTTTTTCATTATTTTGGGAAGATTTTTTTTCATTATTTTGGGACTTTTTGAAATTTTTGAGATATGTTTTTTAGGTTTTGGCGGCCCTATTTTATGTGTTGAAGCAGTTTTAATACAGTTTTATTATGTGATATTTTGTGTTTTATGATGTTTTTGTTTGTTTTTCTAGTGTCTTTTTTTGTATTTGTTTTTGTAGCCTTTGTTTGTTATTTGTGGTAATTTTGCTATATTTTTGTTTTGATTTTCTCATTTTTTGTGGTAATGTCGCATTATAAGGACATTTGTTTTTTTAGGACCAGGCTAAGGTCAGCATTTTTTTGGTAAAAAACTTTTATTGGTCTATATCCTATAGGCAGCAAAAGGTCATCATTGACGAGGCTATTGAAAAATATAGTTCTGGTTCTCCGGTTTTGTTTGCAAAGTGAAAATTCATTAAAATGTACAATACTTTCATGATAGTTTTTTATAATAGTTTTATAACAGTTTTTTTTTTAAATGAATGCAAATACCGTAGGTGCACACGTAATATAACCACTTTTACCACGTCACAAATTTTCTATTAATATCAATTGAAAAAGAAATGAATATTTTCCATTAACTCCCATAATAGTAAATTTCAAGTAAAAAAAAAAATATGTTATTCTTTCAAACGAAAATCCCTCTCGAATTTCCACACATTATTCCAACTTTTCAACCGTCATCGATTTCCATCATGTCCAAATCCCACAATGTTTTTCCAACAAGAATTGAAATCATCTCCGATTACACGCAGCTTCCGTAAAGAAACAGTCTTTAGTCATCACCATTATTCATTATTGGCCAAAAACCCATCAAAACATGTTTTGTTTAGCGTTGAAATGAATAGACAAAATAATCCAGTTGAAAGATGACAAGCTCTGGTATCGCTCTGGTGAAAAACATATCCGTCTCCGGAAATAACTTTCCTGGCCGCCTACGACACAGTCAAAGGACGACAGACTGCGACTAGTAGATAAAGCATTGGCAAGTGTTATCGGGGAATACACTTTGCATGCTATCCTTCGAAGCCGTGTGTGTGACCTTGTGGCAAGAAAGCTGGACGTCATTGAAGTTCAACCAACATTCCTACCTACATCACTAATAGCACACGCGTTCCATGCTCACACCACTGATGGCAGACTCGAGGAAAACATATAGACATCAGAACTAAGGCTGTACTCGCAGCGAACAGAACAGGATAATATGTATAGGTTAAACGTTTTTATTCTGGAGAAGTCTAAACTTGCCGACAGATTTGAAAGGATATAGAAGATGGTGACGAGAAATCGTGACGATGCTTGAAAGAATGGCAAATCTCGAGAATAGGTCAAGGCTGATGGCGAAGCTCAGCCAAGGTAACCTACCCGATTGCCGTCAGACAGTTTAATAACGGAAAATCAAATATGCTGGAAAAGCTGGGTAAACTCAAGGTGTGCCTTACATTTATGTGTTGGAACATGCAATAAAAGCGTCTGTGACGCTGAATTTTACCATAGAGCGTCGTGGGTGTGATAAAGCATGTTCATGGAAACTTTAGTATTTTTAGACATGATGGGTGTAATTAATTGTGATAGATTTAATTGCATGGGTATGTTTGCCGCAGTTTCCACCATGCTGTAAGATTCAAAGATTTCGATCCCTGAACGGACAAAGATTAAGGACTCGGAACAAACAAATGCCAGATAATTAAAATTTCAATTTGACAGTGCCAGATAATCTCATGCAATTTATCTCAATTAGTGTCGGTCGTTTCTTTTTTCCCAGATATAACGTCGAGACATCGAGCATTCATCATTTTTGCGGACACTTAATTGCATTTTTTTGTCAAAGCTATTAAAAAACGCCTAGAAAGTCAAATTAAAGAAAAATCATCTATAACATTTCCTACCGAACTGGGTCTCCAAATTGGACGGTAAAGAAAGAAAAAAAGGCGTTTTAATCATTTTCCAAAAATTTTACTTAAATCATACGACATTGAAATGATATCCTTGATTCTGTCTCTGTGTTGGTTTCCCTCTTATGTTTTCGCACTTGAAATTGCATTGCCTTTGGTCAGGGACAGCAATCAGCAGCGTCGACGTGATTTCCAAGTTTAGTCTGTGGAATACCCCCTTCCTTTGTGTGCATGTCTCTTGGCAAACGAAAATAAGTCCCATTGTCGTTATTCCTCCCTTTCATTTTACATATGTACGTCCTTGATATGCTTTTTGCTCCTATCGGAAGGATTATGGTAGGAATGCGGAATGGGGTTTTAATACTTGAAACCGTTGGATGTAACTCACACTACAAAAGCCATTCGGCTGCATGCGCAGTCATCAGTATCGCAAGTATGGTGTGACGCTGATCGAAACTGAAAGCATTGTATAGGGTAATGTGACCAGAAGTTAGTCGATTGTAAAGAAACTGAAGTTGTTTCTAGTGTGTAGCGAAAAGAGAGGAGAGGAATAAGATTGTTATTAAAAAGCTTAAAAATCCGTTTGTTGACCTAGCTTTCTAACAAGGTGCATCTTTTTCTTCTCAGTCATCTTAAGAAAATTGATAGAAAATTTAAATTCAATTGAAATAATAGGTCTGTTCGCGTTCTTCGATTAATTGCGATTAATCGCAATCAATCTTTATAATCTTTATAATCACTATTGTCCTCCCAAAAATCGACAACTGACACTTTTGGCTGTCACTTTTCAGGAAATGCAATGAGAGCCTTTTCGTACTTTTCATGAATTTCCCCCACCACATGATTCAGGAACATTCAGTTCATAAAACGACTGAAAGTACGCGAACAGACCTGATGAAAATATTTATTATCTATACTACACAGCTCCCTGGTTCGAATCCGACTATAAACACGCGTCGGGCTTTTAGTTAACCTAGGTCTAAGTACGTACTTAGATCAAATGCGTTTTCTCTCTGCATTTACTTATGCGCATCTGCATGAGTCGTCCCTCTGCTTACCTATCCTGTGCAGGTTGTTTTTGAAAGAAAGAAGACCTGTTAATGTTTTGATTACCTGGTCCGTGTGGGTCTTAGCAAAGCTTCAGTAAGGAGTGCTACCAATGGTATTTTAGTTCTTTCTTTGGTCTTGATATCATTTTACTCGTTTCATTGATGCCGCTCAGAGCCGGTGATTCATATCAGCTCCAGGCTCTTCTGTGCCCCTATTTCATTTAACTCCTCTTTCACCAATAGCTGAATTTATGTATGTAATAGCGATGAATATTTTTGAAAATCGTTTGACCCTTTTAGTGATCCTTATTATTATTGTATGCGTAGTCTTAAGATATTTCTATTTGGTAGGTGGTGGCCTCCTTGGGCAAAAGGAAGTGCATTTCGAAACTGGTTTCTACGATCCTACTCAACAATCCATCTTTGAGCCTACCTTATATCACGTTTACGCCCCTTATGTGAGGAGATGCGTTATTCTTTCATTCTTTCTTAGATGGGAATGTCATCTCAAGCTTTTCCCCGAAAGTCGCTATACTCTTTATTTGATCGTTGAAGTTCAACATTTCTATTACGAATTAGATTTTACCTCTTTGGTCTCCTGAATTGTCATGGTAGGCATATTGTGGACTAAAAGTTTGTTTTGTTGCTTTCACTAGATCGTTGCCCATGAAGGCATTTAGTGAGATTCTTTTCACTGTCTTACGCTTTTTCAGTTATTTGTAACTTACGTGTAGCTGATAAAGTTCATTTACCATTTTGGTAGAAAAATTGAAATTTGTGTAGTGGTATCTTTACTAGACGATCATTTTCTATATGCGGATAGATTAGTGTGAAGCTAATTGAACTGGATGATTTTGGTAGGTCAGCCAGTTTTTTGCCATCTGCGCCAGTCTCCACGATTCTGGTATGTAGCTGAGCTTCAAGATTGTTTTAAATGTGAATACCAGGATAGATGTAATTTTGCTGTGGATCTTTGCAGTAAAGCCGGAATGTTCCCATCTGCTCCTGGTGGCTTAAAGTGTGTAAAGTAATTTATTACCCATTCAACATTAGCATTCGTGATGATTTGTTTGATCAGTGGTGAGTGAGGTGTCCACTCTTCTTCCTCGGTCTCACTATAATTATTGATTTTTTACCCTGGAAAGTGTGTTCTAAGCAGCACTTCCAGTGTACTTTCGAAGGTGGTCGTTATTTCTCCAATTGTAGTTCGAAGTAGTCCGATATGTTATTGGTTGCCTTTGAACAGAGCTTTCTGTAGGCAGAATGTCTCTGAAATGCTTTGGAGACTTTCACAAAAGGTAGTTCAAGCCTTTCTTTTGGTTTTCCTTTGTTGCATCCTGAGAACTTCTTTTTTATAAGCTTCGCAGTTTTATATTTTTTTTTAGCTCTGTGGAACTCTGTTCTCTTAGATTATGTGGATTTTTTTTAACTTCCTGTCACATCACTACACTATCTTATTGGGGATATTGGGTAATCAAATAACTTACTAAAGCTCAAAGGCACAAAAATTGTTCATTACAAAAAAGCATTCGCTACCTAATTTGTTTGAAAATTATGAAGAATAGTCTACATAAGCCATCAAAATGTTTATCTATCATTTTCGATTGTCCAAGAACATATTTGCGAAAAAGTTATCATTTTATATCGGTTCTAGGACTCAACATCCGTTCGTATATAAATTCATTTAATATATCTTAAGCTCCCTAAAATCTTTCATTTTGCGGTACCTTCAACTGAATATAAGGAGGAGAGTATTTATTGACGCAATTTTTTCTTGTTATGTTGGACGGTCATAATCTTTCCCATCGTCAACATTACTGCACCACATCTTCCTCTTTCCAGCACAGACATAGATTACACCACAAATAAAAATATCAAATATATAGGTATCTTTATACGTTTACGTATAATTTTCCCGGTTAAATGTAATCAAATTACATAAAATCAGTTCGAATATTTCTATAACTAGGCTAATATGCCATGCCTCGAAGTTATTCATAAAAAGTCTGCGTATAATTATCTTCATTCTTCGATAAACCACACTTCGATTTTCCTTCGTAGAGCAGCCATATTAATGCTACCGGTTGCATTTTAATTTACCTTGTTGCTAAAGAGTACACATTACACACACTTACGTTTTATTCAGATTTCAAGCTTTTCGTGTGTGCATATCGATATAGACAACGTTCTGATGTAAAGCTATAGATCTGATATACTGTTCCATGCATATACTGTCATCGTGAAGCATTTTCCAACTAGGAACTAACCTTTCCGCTGGCTTTGACATTGAGTGGTTGATGCGGATTTCAGTTGGCATTGTTTCCACCGTCGTTGCAAACCCACAGATGATTTGTTTTTCATTGCGTTCATTATTCAGTTATACTTAGTATTTGTTTGTTTCTAGAATCGCTTTGTTTTCAGTTTTAAGATGGCATCAAAAGCTTCTACCTAAAAATGTTTCTTATATCTGCCTTCTGAAAATAATTCAGGTAAAATTTTCTTGGATAAGAATTTATCTCCAACTAGAAATTTCATGAAATCAATCTATTAAATCAATAAAAGCTCAAATCAATCATCTCTTTATCACGATTCAATCAATTTGAACTTCCTAGTTGGCTAACCAACAATCTCATAGTACGTTCTCAGCTTCTCGCGCAGAAGTACATACATATGACTAACCAAGCATGACTTACACATTGGCAAAAAAGATTTTGCAATTCAAAATAGTGCCGTAAATAGCTCGGCCACGAGGAGGGTCTTCTACATGTACCCCTCTGCTAGAAGCGTGCATTTGCTTTAGAATAGACCAACACACGAAACAATACCAAAATATTAACCGGACTAACAAAACGTTGTTGATGATGATGATGATGGTACTGCGTCACAGCCTCATTTACAATATACATACAACTAGATTGAGTGCAAGAAAAAAAAGTAAATGAGAGTAGACAGTTTCTGGTGTGGTCGGTACACAATCGCAGAGTGATGGCCTTGACGAAGAGAATGTATAGAACCGCAAATATCGCGAATATATAATAATAATAAATAATAAAAAAAACAAGTCACTATCGACTCGGATGTGTGACTACATTTGATTTATACGCGAATAAATGTAGTGGCTTCAGTAGTGTTGTCAGATTTGATTTCAATGGTAGCTGCAGTATGAAAAAAGATGCATTTGATGGCTGGTTTTTAAAAATTTGGTTTTTATTTCCTACTCCTTTAAGAGACAAGAAATTAGGACTGCGAAACTATCGATAGTTGCGAAAATATCTCTTTCACTAAGTTAGATCGTCTTCCAGACACTAATAACCAAATTTTGTGAAAAATTCTTTCAGAATCTAAAGATACAGAGCCACTTAATCACTTGTAAGCACACTCAGGCAAAGTTAAAAAGTCTGTCCTTTGTTAAGGTGTCTGTCCGTCAGCTGCAATGTTAAGTTTTTTAAAATAAATTTTAGTTTTTTTCAACTTGTTGCTTTTTAACTTAATTTTTTTTACTTTAGTTTGGTTTCACTTCAATTGATTCGCCTTTAATTTTTCCCTCTTTAATTTATTCCTTTTTGATTTGCCGTCGCTAATTTTTCCTTCTCTAACATTTCAATTTTTTTCCGTCTGAAATGTTTCCTCCATAGATTATCCCCTGTTTAATTTTCTCCTGCTTAGTTTTATTCTCTTCCAAGTTTTCCTTCCTCATTCTTTCCTCCTTGGCACAAAGTTTTTTTTCGCCTTCATTTATTCCTCTTTAAGATACAATTAGACTTAAAAGTCTCCATACGAAATTGTATTTTCTTAATGTACAATAACCGATGATTTTTTATCTTAAATATGTTTTGCCTTCCATAACTCTTTAAATGCAAAAAGAGGAAGCAAAGAATAAAAATTATTCACTCGGTTTGATTAGGTAATTCACTTTAGTAGATTGTACAAAATGTTATACCAAAAAAATTTCCGTACGAATAAATGACAAAATCGCTTTTCACACTAGACACGCGTAAGCTTGAAAAAAATTCCAATACTTATTGCTAGTATATAGTACAGTCGCAGTCTAACAGCCTCCCAATGTGCCAAATTCGGCATTTCGTTGATAATTCTTTCAGAAAATTGAAACGAATTAAGAAAAAACTTTCGGATTCTCAAACTTATTCGTTATGAATTCTTCAAGACCGGTATATGGAAAACATTACAAAAACGCCGAAAGTGCTCAAACTTCCCATCTTTAGCTCCTGAAAAGCTTTTGTACATTGGTTCAAGTTTTTTCAGGACTCATTGCGAATTCTTTGTGAATTCTTTGCGAATTCTTTACAAATCCTTTGTGAATTTTTTTGAAGAATTTTTTGCATTTTTTGAATAGTTCTTTGAGAATGCTCCCAATACTTTATGAATATATTCATGTAACATATTCAATAAAATACTTATTATTTTTAATTCCAATACTAATTCTTTTATTTTTTCTTTCATTTCATTTAATTTTTTTAAATAAAATTTTTTTTCATCCGTTTGTTAAGCTTGTCCCGTCTCCTTGAAGGAAATCTTCGCACAGCAAATTCTGCATACAAAAGGGAGAATAAAAAATTTGAGTTACTAGAGAATGAAAAATTTGAGTAACATTTCGAACCTTTAAAATAGACACTGTCAACACCTCAAACAATACAATTTCAAAAGACTTTTTAGGCACGTGCACTTATGCATGAAAAACAGTTATACGACTAAAGTACTGTTTTAACACATTATTTACTAAACGAAACATTAACGGCATTCGGTTCGGAATTTTTTGTAAATTCTAACGTATTTCACAACAAACTCTTAACAATTTCCCTATCACAGATCCGTTCGCACTTTGTTTGGAATTTGTTCGAACCCATTGAAATATTCTCACCGAATTCCGATTGATTTTAAATTTGTTTCTTCCAAACTTCAGAAGAGATTCTTAAAAAATATTCAAATGCTTCTCATAAAATAATGAAGAGTAACACCCCAGTCAATAGTTTTATTTATTTCAAGAGCTTTTTATATTTATATCTTGTTCGCTCACTTTCGGATTAGTCGTAGCCAAGTCCGGATTTGGCACGCGGGGCTCTTGTGAATTCGATTGACATTCAGAAAACTAAACTTAGGGATGGGTAAAGACATATCTTTAGGTACGCGGAAACTCATTGTCAAACTGCATTGTGAAGAGAAGTACATGGCTAAAATGGCAAAAGAAATTGGAAGTCTTAAGTTTAGTGTGCAGTGTGCTATAAAATAGTATAGAAGAGCTCGCTCGTTAATATGTAAGCCCCGTTTCGGACACCCCAAAAATTGTAAGCACTGCAGTCCGAATTTTTTCGTCTAATTTTGATATCTTTGATCTGTCCCTTTTGTTCCTCTTTAAATTGTTTCTATATATTTCATTTCGCTTTATTTTCTCCTCCTTCATTAATTTTTTCCATCTTATTTTATTTTTTCCTCGTAAATTTCGGCTCTTTAATATTTTCGTCTTTAACTTGTTCCATTTTGGCTTCAATTTTCCTCTCCAATTTTTCTCTTAATTTCTCTCCTCTTGGTTTCTCTTCTCAATTTTTTCCCTCTTTAATTTATTCCTGCCAAGTTATTTCCTCTTTGATTTATTTTGCAATTTTGCTCATTTTTATATTTCATATTGATTGTAAAATTTATTAAAATTTTCCGTTTTCTATTTAATCCTTATTTATTTATTCTTTCACAATGCCGATGTATTCCTCCGAACGTTTTATGCGTCACGGCAACACCCAATTCGATCTGACTCTCCTTCCGCTACGAACACTTTGATGAGCATAAAGTGCTGCATATCAAATTTTCACGCCATGACAGCAATGTCTGTCTGTTGGTCAAATCTATTCAAATATTGGCCGGCGGCTACTTCAATCGCAGTTTTTACCTTACATATAACTTCAAGTATTCTTGTTTTAGGAAAATATAAACAATATAAAGAAAAAATAGCAAATCATCAGGAATTTTTTTTCCTAATATTTCACATTGATTGAACAAGTTTTCGCAAGTAATCATGTCGAATATGGATGGTTTTACTCGCAAAAAAATTCACATAATACGCAAAATCTATAGATACTAGGTAGTTAATGGTTTCCGGGATTTGTATTGAACTACACAAGTGTTGAGATGAGGAGTTAATTTGGCAATTAATTGAATTCTAGTTGATTGTTATCAATTGGTTTATTTGAGATCGTGGATTAATATATTTTTTATAATTTACAATAAGGAATTCACAGATAATTTTATATACGAATAGTGAGAGTAGAGCAGTATCTCCGGAAAAAGGTTAAAGGCATAATTTTAGTAGAAGCATTTGATTTCAAAAACTAACAATTAAAAAAAATGCAGAGTTTGTGGTAGAAAGAATATATAAAAAATAATTGTATATGAGCAGCTTTGTCCTTTGGGAAAGTGGTGCTGACTCATTAGAAAATAGAGTTGATGATATGCATATTGAGCTTTCACTAGCGTATTTTCCCCATGGATATGAAATTTATTCCTATTGTCGAAGGTAATTGCCAGATATTTCGGCGCTTTCTTTACTTGAACTTCGGTTTCATTTACTTTCAGGGGCAGGTATTTCTTTTTGCTGCCAGATGGTTTGACTAGGACGTCTTTGGATTTTGCAACATTTATACTGATTATAGTAGTTACATGTCTTTGAACACGAATCGTGGCATACTTAGGATTATGCGTACTAATGTGTATGTATGGGAATCATCAGCGTACAGAAGTGTATGAGTTTGGTTCAGTAAAGATGTTAAGCAGGTTGGGGCCTAAAACTGAGCCTTGAAGAACACCATTAGAGGTTATTTTGTTTGAAGAAATTGAGTTGCCTATCTAGACGAACAAGTTTCAGTTTTTAGGAAGCTTTGGATCATTTTGACAATATCACCCGAGAAGCTGCGCTCTATGATTTTATAAAAGATCCCATCTACCCGTAAAGAATCAAACGCCAAGAAAACATACTTTTGAAGTGTCGCACTGAAATTTGTGAATGGCATTGAACTCTGATGCCGAATTCGGAAGATCGCATAATTTGTTTTTTTTCCTTTTTCTAAGATTTCTGAACATATCTAGCCCTGGCTTTACTGCTCTAAGTGCTGGCTTAAACTTTAAGTCCTGCCAGTTATTTTACAACTCGTGCTATGATTGGTGAAATAATTGTATTTTGCTCTAACACTTGCCTGTAATCAGTATTAGCTCGATTTGGATTCCTACGATAGATGCGGTTGAGCCTTTTTCCAAGTGTCTTGCGTTCTTCGCGCAGGTTTTCATTGCAGGGTGGCACGTTCTGATACCTATGAATACGAGTTGATGTTCGCATTTTGCAAGTTTCAATGGTAGGATTCAATGACACTTGAAGCATTGGATATGAGAACGTCGATATCCTGATTCTGAAGACTGCAGTCAGTGTCGTAATGAATTTGTCAGAGATTCAAATCAAGAGTTTTCGCGAAATCTTTCCATCTTTTAGTTTATAAGGGAATTGAAAGAGAGGCTCTTGTAGGACTTGAGAGGGTCTTGAAGAGACGCGGAGCCGTAGTTCTAGACCAAATTATTGGATTCTGCAATTTGAGTTGTAATACAGAAACTGACTTCTATGAAAGGTTGGGTTTGATGATGGGATTAGGATACAATCAATCTGAAAAATCCTTTCATGTAATCAAAAAGTCAATAATCTTCCATGTGTTTTGACAACTGGTTCATTCCAATCTGAGTGACTACCGTTAAAATAACGTGTCCACAATCGCTGAAAAGTGCTGTTCTCGTCTGCTCTGCTTTGAAATCAGTTGCTGGAGCTGTTCCCGGGACATAAATAAGACATATTCCCATAAAGGACGCATTTACAGCACAAGCTTGCTAGCGCAGTGATTTACAGCACAAGCTTACTTACAGCTAATGATGTGCCGCGGGAACATTCCCGAGTCGGAAACTTCCCGTTCGGGGAATATTCCCGAAATTTTCCAATGTACCGGGAATATTCCCGAAACATTGGGAACTTAAACAAATTACATAAATGTTTGTTTCATTCACGTTTTCCTTTTAAAGCTTTTTGTGATGTTCACTAAAAATTAGATTGAGCAAGCTATAATTTTTTCAGCTTTGTAAGTTTTAGGTTGTTGTGTTTTATGTTATTGCAATTAATATTTAAATCCTTATTTCTACAAAAACCTGCAGATAAAGAAAAATATTTTTACTTTACAATTCAAGTCGATTACTTTTGCTTCCTTTATATGTATTTGAAAATACTTTTCCCGCAATACCAATTTTTCCTATGTTTTTCAAATTTATCGAGGACGCGATTGGTATGGCATTTCACCAAACACAGAGCTTTTCGGACGCGTGCCACTTCATCACCTCCTCTCGCTCGCTTATTTTGTTACCACTCCAGTTACCTTTCAGTCAACGACTTGAAAAGTAGAGTGAATTATTGTATGCTTTACTTAATTATTAATTTTATTATTAATTTTATGATCAAAATATTTTATGCTGAAATTAAAGTTTTTTTCTTGTGCGAAACGATATTTTTTTCCATTATAATGAATAAATATGAAAAATAAGTTATTGATTATGACTTCTGTAGCTTCATGTTAACCCCAAACCACATAAAAACTAACCGTTTTGATTTTGAATTTCCGGAAATGTTCCTTAAAATCCCGGAAATGTTCCTTAAATTCCCGGGAATATTCCCAATCAGGGGAACTTACCGGGAATTTATTAGATTTTGAATTTATTTCGGGTATTACGTAACAATATACTTAAAGATAATAAAAACTAATAATCAGACGTAATCTTGGCACTGTTCTTTAAACTCAGTTTTAAATTCCCGTTAAATTCCCCAAGTGGGAATGTTTCCGGGGAATGTAACAGGAATATTTCCATTTCGGGAATATTCCCGGGAACGGCACATCATTACTTACAGCATTCAAGATGAGTGACATCACTAGTACAATGCGAACATTTTTCTTCAGAAGAACTGCTGTCCCTGAGCCCTTATCACACCTGAGACGGGTGTGACCTGAAAAATATAGTTTATGGCACATAGTGAGGTGAGTTTTAGAGAGGAGCATAACAAGAAAAAAGAAGCAATTGAAAATTTAAAGTTGATATTGATTTACATAAATTCACTCCATTTTTTGTGCAAGAAATTGAATAGTTGTAATGACCTTTTTGCCATCTCTGGTTTTATTTATTTTTGGTTAAGTTGACTTGATTAAAGAATAAATTAGGTGAACTGCCATGTTTTCTTCTCCATTATAATAAATTATATGAAAGTATATGCTATGATTATACGATTAGAACATTTGGTATTTTTGAACAGCTTATTGACTTAATTTCGCGTAACAGATTTTCTGAGTAAAATAGTTACTGCGATTTTACAAAAAAGGGCTTGATTGATATTAAAATCGTAAATAGCAGCAAGATTTTTTTAATATTTGACTTTGTTGAAACAAACAGTTAAATATTATGTGCTGTAATTATCCGAGAATGAAAAAGTAACGAATAAAAAAACAACAACAAAAAGTAAAACGAAATTGGTATTAAGGAAAAACATCTTGAAATAATACAGCATTGATTTTTTGTTCCCGATTCGTATTCGTCGCAATGCAGAATTTTCTCATAAAATTTTTAATATTTTATAAATTTTAACAACATATTAAACATGAAAATTATTCTGATATTTTAACATATTATTCTTACATTACAACGTATTAAAATTATTCTTATATTTTTCTATTTTAGAGCAATCGTACGGCCATTTAGGACCTATATCACCCCCCGAAATTAAGCCGGACCTGTCTTTATTAAATGGTAACAGCACAGGAAGTTTTTCGCCGGGTCCGGGCAGTCCAGGTGCATTCGCTACCATCAATAACAGTAACTTAACAATTAACACACAAGCTGTTGGATCGCCAGGTGCACCGCAAAATCGAAGTCAATATCCTCCAAATCATCCATTGAGCGGATCGAAACACCTATGCTCGATTTGTGGTGATCGGGCAAGTGGAAAACACTATGGAGTGTATAGGTAAGTTAATTAATTGTGATTGTTTCAAGTTAGAAAAAAATGAAAGAAATGGTATGATAGTAAGCCTCCGTTGGAAGTTTCTGGTCTATCATAGGACATCCATACTTTTTTCTTATTGCAGCTACATTACCAAAATTAGCAAAAAATTTACAAATATTTAAAGAATTTCTCTTAATCCATCTAAAATTTTCTGAACTGAAGATCTGAATTGAAATGAGTCCTTATAACTTGTCCCAAAAATACTATTCTATTTCCATGGTATTCCTCCTATTCGCTATGTGTTTTCCTTGACACCCAATTTATAATAAAAGTTTCCAAACACACAAAAATATTTCACACATTGCCATCGAAATTCCAAATCTGGAACTGAATTCCATCGGGTGTAAAACATGAGAAAAAATATTTCTTTGTTGGTTTTATTTCCCAGTCTGCACAAAGTGCAAATTCATCGAAATATTCTTTACAGTTCAAATTACAAATACATCAAGGTCGTATTCAGAATTCAGAAAGCTATTGGTAGAATTGGCACATCTGTTGTTAGCATCAGAATCACCTCAACATCGCAGACTTCCCAATAATATTGTTTTCAACTGTCTCCTCAAAAGCATGATAAATTTGTATGATTCGATTGTCATTGAGATGTTTGTTTACTCAATTCTGGCAAAAATATAAATGGTGTTGATTTTCGTAGAATTAGCATAAGCAACGTGCTCCTTTCTGGCTTGAACGTTGAAATCGATTTTTTGATGATAATGTGTTTTCGAAACACATGTCGTCGAGATTGCAGGCTGATTGTATTCGTTGTGATTGATTAAGAATTTTTGGTGGGGGGCAGGTTTTCAACTTAGACGTGCGTAAGTTGAATTTCGTTCAAAAGACTTTTTTTTATGAAATATTGTGATTCTTATGTTTCATCTTTTGTTTAGTCCTTAGACTCTTAGTCCATTTGGTCCTTTATTCTTAGTCTTTGAATTCTTCTAGCTCGGGCTTTTCAACTGTTGACCGCGACAGTTTATTCATATTTTTAAAATTAATTTAATGCATATAAATAAGATCAGTTCAGGAACCCTAACCAAACTGCTTTATTTCTTCTATTTTTTAGCTGTGAAGGCTGTAAAGGTTTCTTCAAACGGACCGTTCGAAAAGATTTGACGTACGCTTGCCGTGAGGACAAGAACTGTATAATCGATAAACGACAAAGAAACCGATGTCAATACTGCAGATACCAAAAATGTTTAGCGTGTGGTATGAAACGCGAGGCTGTGCAAGAGGAGCGACAACGTGGCGCCAAATTACCTATGAAAAATGACGACCTAAATCCGACCAGTTCCGTTCGCGACTTGACGATCGAGAAACTGATGGAAGCTGAAGATTATGCCGAAACACGATGCGGCGATAAGGCAATTCCATATTTACGAGTAGCTTCGAATTCCATGGTGCCAAATGAGTTTAAGGTGAATAATTTGATTTTGTGAAATCTTGCGGAATTTGTTTGTTGTCTTGTATCTACATATGTATATAAGATTGTATTAGCATGATCATTTGAATTTTACATTTCCTATGTGGAATGAAAACAATTGAATTCTTCTCTATTTTAGCCTCCTGTATCACATCTGTGTCAAATAATAAATAAGCAGCTCTATCAGATGGTTGAATATGCAAGACGAACCCCACATTTCAATCAGCTGCAACAAGAAGATAAAGTAACCCTGCTCAAGGCAGGATGGAATGAATTACTCATAGCGAATATTGCTTGGCGCAGTATAGAAGTAAGTTGAAAAACACACACAAACAGACCAACTATGAAAATAGCAAGTAGGGATAGTTCTTAGAATATTTGATGAAAGTCATGTTCACTTTCTACAATGCAGTGATTTATAGCATATTATTAAGGCAAAACGAATAAGACATGATCACATCGATTTGCTACATAAAAACAATTGCTGTATTTCTCAATGAATTGTATGTCATTCTCAACTGATTTTCAACATACACATCATATTTCATCAAGAAAAGCTTTTATTTTGGTAATTTTTTCTAGAATACTTATGAAAAACCACCCTTGTTGGAAAATCTAATATTTTGGAAGAAACGCCCGGGCCCATGTTTAATAGTTTCAGCGCCCGGAGCCACAAATAATTTATAGAAATTATGCGTACTATACGCGGCCGTAATAGGTAGAATTGAAAGTATTGAGACGAAGTACAAGAACGGAAAGCATTTTCATCTTGTAAAAACACTGATCTGTTTTTATATCAGATTGACTATTTAAAATTAATTCATCCTCCTTCAGTTTGTCATCCGCTATGACGGTGAATTGAACGAACTGTTGTCCGGAGAGTAACAATCGCGCAGGGTGATGTGTTGCCCACTTTTCAGGCTACTCTTTTGCCGAAAGAAAACCAGAAAGAAGGCCTAAACGCAAGAAATTCCAGTAAATTCATATTCAAATCAAATTGAGATAATCTTGTGGAGAAATAATTTCTGGCCTGTTTGAGTCTCTATAATGTTTAAAAAAGTGAAGATATGATTCCGCTCAATTGTTTGACCGAATCTTTCGTAAAATGATATTGTCTGACCAAATATAACAAGTTTACACAGTTTTTGACCTAGGCTTTGAGGCAACTTTTGACACTGATTACGAATCTGCAGTCAATTTTTTCAGGGGTCCGGGCTCTTAGCTAAATGATTGAGACGTTTTTCGCAGTTTTTAATAAAAAAATCCGTACTTAGAATCATCGCTTTCTAATAGAAGTCCTATCGCATGAGCAATCAACGAGCCATATGGCGGAATTAAGGTACTTTTCTTGACCAAACTAAGTCTTCGGAAATTAACAAATTAGTCAACATTTTCTGTCTTAGCGAAATTTCAACAAAAACACTATCAGTTGTCAAAGCAATTGCCATCGAGCAATTGTGATCGAGTCTTAATCCGAAGATAAAAAGGTTTTCAATTCTTGTACAGTTGGAAACTATATATCTAAATGCTATGGTAGCATTGGTATTTAAGCTTTCAATTACAACCGCATCTAGTGAGCGTGGATTTTATAAATTGAAGCTAATTATGAGCTATATGAAATAAACTATGTCTCAGGAAAAATCAGTAGTCCTATCAACAATAGCTGCAGAACAATATTGACTGGAGGAGCTAAATTATATTGAAACTATATATCAATTCCCTAAAGAAAAGAGAGAACATTTTAGTGAATATAAATTAATAAATCTTTCCGTTTACCGTTAAGCCAAAGTTTAAATTTTATAATATGTATATGTTTAATGCTGAGGTATTTGTTCTTTCTAGGTCTAGGGC